>CM041628.1:15260082-15401531 GCA_023333625.1 Bothriochloa decipiens
TCTATTTTCACTAGATCAATCTCATTGATCTATGCCCAACATGTATGGTCTTATGTGTATCACTTAACTCAGATGGCGGATTAAACCGACCGGTATGAGTAGATCGTTACACGGCCACGCATCAAGAGCACGAAAAACAGATTGAGTTTTCATCTACCACCCCGTTTCACAATTGATCTAATCAAACTATGCAACCAAGACTAGCAGATCGCATCTACTATCTCTGCATATCATCTATATTCCATCAACCGAACCTATAACGAGCAGCTACGGCTCCGATACCACAGAAGGGTTATGAGGGTGTTACGCTAGCCAGAAAATAAAACTTTTCTGTCTCATAAACCAGGATCTAGTGCTAGTTACAGGTCACGGGATTACCACTAGACGCGTGGATGCAGCGGAAGATGACTCGATGTAGTCGTACGCGTCGCAGTAGGCAGTGCAGTTGCGTGGTCGTCCGTCACGTCAATCCCCTTGCGCGGTTCATCCGAGTGCTCCAGATGCAGCACCTCCGAGGTATCCCACACGTACAGGGAAGAAGCGATGCGCCTTTGGACTGCTAGGTCCGCGAGGAGCAGAAGGCGCGAGCGTGGGGAGGGCGACCGCGGCTGTTCAAGGCGTGTAACCCTCACCGCGCGCCCTACCCCTTGCTTATATAGGCGTCCCCAATGAGCTCACGAGTTGGAGGCCCATTAGTAACCCTACGCCTTGTCTAATTCGGGTCCAACCCGAATTAGGCTTCCAGCCCCTTAAGCGTACGACCCTATGGGTTCACGCACACATTGACATGGGCCAAGTACTCCTACTCACCCAATAGTTGACAGCGGCCTCTAGCAAGGCGTGACAACTCCTACGTGCACGCAAAGATCATATCAGATGAACCACTACGACCATATACAAGTTATTTCCTTTACCACTCGATATATGGTTCAACTCGTGGGTTAACACTTAACCCAAGCACGGCCATGTATTTGTTGATCCAATCACTTGAGTGATCCAGTGATATCTCTCTCGAGTAGAGAGGGGCAAATTCCATCTTGATTGTCTATGTCTCGTAGCATGCTTCCCGACCACGCGAAGACCAACTTTATAACTACCCAGTTACGGAGTAGCGTTTGACAGTCCCTAAGTAGGCCGTTTCACATCTTGAGTACATACCACAATCTCAGGTCTAAGGACATAATGTATATGACGTGAATAGAGACTTTCTCATGTCGGGTCAGTCCAGCCTACATGTCTCACATGTGTCCACATTATTAGTTTGACATGTTCATATCCATGACTTGTGAAACATAGCCATCAAATAATACATGTGCTGGTCTAATATTCAAGTGTGTTCTCACAAGAACGCCGACCAGGGACAACTTTAGAATAACCATTCAAGTAACTGAGTTCCACAAATAATTCATATAATTGCCAATCAATACAAGTTGTCTATAATGGATATTCAATGAACACTTTATTAATCATGGATACAATTGGAATATCATCATCTCATGATTAGCTCTAGGGCATATTCCCAACACTAACTCCATGATAAAAATTACATTACTTTTTACTATATAACTTGTTGTTTTAGAATGGAGAGAGCAGTAATTAGTCATGAATACAGCTACTTATGCTGATCGAAAAACTCGTCACATATGTTTTTCCACAAGGGACCTCGTCAACTTAGGTCTTGTTTGGATTCGTGAAGCTAATAGTTAGCTATTAGTAATTATCTTCTTGTAAATCTAAACTGATCTAGCTAAATATTTGCTAATACCCAAATAACAATTATCTTTCTAGTTGAGCTAAACCAGCTAATAATAATTAACAGACGATGGCAACCCCAGCAATCAAGCTGGAGGGACGAAAGCGACGACGGAGCAGAAGCTCACACAACGCAGGCACAACAAGACAAGTAGCGGCAGGGGCAAGGTGCAACGTCAGTTGGCGTCGACGGAGCGTCGAGGGTGCATCAATGAGCCTTCAGGAAGGAGATGACGTCCGCGGACACCAACTTCACCCAAAGGAGCTTTCGCTCAGAGTACTTTTGTGAGTGTGTAATGTCGCACACAGTGCCTTGCAGAGTTGTATTACTCGTACATATATATAATAGTCGCACAACAAACACTCAATATTTTTCTTTTTTTTAAAAAGGTGGAACAAATGCTCAGTGTTAGCGTGCTGTGTGCCGGGTGGCTCTATTTCTATATGGAGTACTTTGTGAGTGTGTAACGTCGCGGAAATGCCTCGCAGCAGGACGGATCACACGAGCAGGTAATTTGTACAGAGAAGTAGATACAAAAGGTACCTTTAACACAAGCGCACCAGTGGTCTAGTGGTAGAATAGTACCCTGCCACGGTACAGACCCGGGTTCGATTCCCGGCTGGTGCATTAATTTTTTGTTTGAAAGATTTGTCGACCCGCTGCTGAACTCACAAAACGCGGCCTCTGATGATAATTTCGAAATCAAAACCTTGCAGCTCTTTTGTTTAGTGTCCGTCACATCACATGACAGGAGCACGGGGCCAGGTGTGTATTACGGGACGAGAAGCTTTTGCCGCTTCTGTTGTAATCCGAAAATGAAAGGCACGTCGCGACGGAGAGCAAAAGGCGGGGAGGAGCATGCCTGAGCCAAGCAATCGTGTTGAAACGAAAACACGGAGACATCATTTTCCAATCCAGGAGCGTGTACTCTACCTGATAACCTGATTGATGATCGATCGATGATCCTGCTGCCACCTGGTAACCTGCAACGGCGGTGAAGTGCAAATCTATCTATCCGCCGAAAGTAGCCCAATCCCAACGACTCCACCACCGGCGCCGTAGCCGGAAGGACCGCAGGAGCAGCAGCGACCCGGACCGGGAGACGCCCACGCAGCCATGCATCAACAACAACACGCTGCACTGCACAACGGCACAAGCCTGCGGGAATCGGCAGCAGTGCTGCAGTGACGCCTGGATCGGCGATGGATTCGCTGTCAGTGGGGTTGTGGGGCAGCATGACACGATGCGGCAGCGGCAGCGGCAGCGTGGGGGGCACGTGCAACATGCACTCTCTCTAGACTCGCTGGACACCTGGACTCGAGACCGTGGCGCTCTTTTGTCCGGACGTGCTCCGCGATTTGAATCGGAGGGCGGTTCAGTAATTCGGCCAACGCAACGGACGAATTGGCCGGAGCCTGGACGAGGAGGACGAATCACGATTCACGAATCCGGCATGTCGCCGGCCATTTGGGGCCGTGAGCTTATTCCCTGGCACGCCTGTCCAGTCCCCTCCCGTTTTCCAATTAGTAATGTTGCATTGCGCTACTCGTATCACAGTGTTAGCATGATGCTTCGAAACCATAGCAACCACGACGTCTACGTGTCCTTTTCGCCATCTCCATCTTTTGTTTGCTTGTATGTACTCCAGCTTCAAGAAGCAAGCGTCTCTCTGGGAGACTGGGACGGGGAGTAACGCGTGGCACTGTGCCAGGCCCAGCCCAGCCTAGCCGGTCCGGGAGACGCGCACAACAGCAGCGGAGGCGCGCCCCGCCCTCACGTGGGCTCCACGAGCGAGTCAACCCGGGAACCGCGTGCCACGTCACCGAAACGCTCGCGCGCCGAGACGACCCCTCAACCGCCCCCGCGCGGCCGCGCCCCGCCGCCCACTTCCACCACTTGTCCACTCCAGTACTCCACTCCCCACCTCCTCCTCCCCCGCCTCTGCTACGCGTACCGCGGCGCCGCTATCCATGCACCGCCCGCCCGTGGTCGCACCTGTCATGTCGCCGTAACTCCCACCGATTCCTCCTGCTTCCTGGCGGTCCCTTCCCCCCGGCCGCGGAGTTCTTGCTGTCCGCCTCTTCTTCTACCTCCTCAATCTCTGCTCGGGATTACGAGCACTGCAACTGCTACCATTCAAAAGCTCCTGCGCTTTTCGGATCCGTCCCTGTCTTCCTTCCACCGTTTCCCCTCGTCTTAATTGCGGTTGCTGTCCAGCCGTCGATCTCGTTCCCCAGTCTTCCTTTCCTCGTTTGCTTCTTGCGATTTCCCGTCGCTCTCTCCTCTGATCCTCTCCCGTTCCGCCTCCCTGCTGTTTCTGTCACAAGGATCGGGTGGGACGGAACCTCGAAACCGCGTTTCGTGTACAGCCTTCTTCGTTCGCACCTCCATCCATCTCCCGCCCCCTCCGATTCTCTCTTTCAAGAAGCCCCCGCCTTCTTCTCAAATCATTTGACCCCGCTTCTCCATCGGCCAAAAATCTAAAGCTCTCCTTTTTCGACCTCGGAGCTTCCTTGTTTGGGCTGCGGCGGGACACAAGCCATTCCATCCAGCAGGCGCCGGCAGCCGGCGTTACCTGCCCTGCTCGACTGCTCCGACCGATTGGTTTCTGCGAATTCGGAGTCGAGATCTCGCCGGGCTCCGATCGGCCGCGGCAGATGGCGAACCTTCTGCGCGCGCTGCGCCCGTGGCTCTGCCTGCTGGCGGCAATGGCGGCCGCGTCGGCGGCGGACGCGCTGGGGATGAACTGGGGCACGCAGGCCACGCACCTGCTGCCGCCCAAGATCGTGGCGCAGCTTCTCAAGGACAACGGCATCAAGAAGGTGAAGCTGTTCGACGCCGACCAGGAGACGCTCAGCGCGCTCGCCGGCACCGGGATCGAGGTCATGGTCGCCATCCCCAACGTCATGCTCGACACCATGACGGACTACGACACCGCCAAGGAGTGGGTGCGGCGCAACGTGTCGCGCTACAACTTCGACGGCGGCGTCACAATCAAGTGAGGAATCCTACTGCTGTGCTCTCTTCTCCTTCCGCTGCTGCTCATTCATGCTTGTGCTGTTCTGTGGTGGCTCGTTAAGCTTTGCGTCTCGCGTGCTCACGCCCGTCCGTCCGGTGCAGGTACGTCGCCGTCGGCAACGAGCCGTTCCTTGCGGCCTACAACGGCACGTTCGACAAGGTGACGTTTCCGGCGCTGCAGAACATCCAGAACGCGCTGAACGAGGCCGGGCTCGGCGACACCATCAAGGCGACGGTCCCGCTGAACGCCGACGTGTACATGTCCCCGAAGGACAACCCGGTGCCGTCGGCTGGCCGGTGGCGCTCCGACATCACTGACCTGATGACGCAGATGGTGCAGTTCCTGAGCAACAACAGCGCGCCCTTCACGGTGAACATCTACCCGTTCATCAGCCTGTTCCTCAGCGACGACTTCCCCGTGGAATTCGCCTTCTTCGACGGCAACGCAGCGCCGGTGGTGGACGGCGGCGTGTCCTACACCAACGTGTTTGACGCCAACTTCGACACCCTGGTGGCGGCGCTCAAGTCGGTCGGGCACGGCGACATGCCCATCGTGGTGGGCGAGGTGGGCTGGCCCACCGACGGCGACAAGCACGCCACGAGCGCGTACGCCCAGCGGTTCTACAACGGCCTGCTGAAGCGGCTGGCGGCGAACGCCGGCACCCCGGCGCGGCCGAACCAGTACATCGAGGTGTACCTGTTCGGGCTCCTGGACGAGGACATCAAGAGCGTGGCTCCCGGCAACTTCGAGCGGCACTGGGGCATCCTCAAACACGACGGGCAGCCCAAGTACCCGATGGACCTGAGCGGGCAGGGGCAGAACACGATGCTGGTCCCCGCGCGGGACGTGGAGTACCTGTCCCGGAAGTGGTGCGTCGTCAACACCAACGCCGGCGAGGACGCCATGAAGAAGCTCGCGGACAACATCAACTACGCGTGCACGTTCGCCGACTGCACCGCGCTCGGGTACGGGTCCACGTGCGGCGGCATGGACAGCAACGGCAACGCGTCCTACGCCTTCAACGCCTTCTTCCAGGTGCAGAACCAGAAGGACGAGGCCTGCGGATTCCAGGGCCTCGCCGTGCCCACGCAGACGGACCCGTCCACCCAAACCTGCAACTTCACCATACAGATCGCCACCACCTCGGCGGGCCACCGCCGGCCGGTGGGCGTCGCCGTGTTCGTAGCATTGGCCCAGCTGGTCCTCCTCCTGCTGCTGCATTGATTAGGGATAGGTTGGTGGGTTTTTACTACTCACTCTGTCACTCATGTTTGGTTGGCATTGGATAGGACTGGTGCACTACTGCACTTGAGGTGGCTGCCGGCTCTGGTTGGCTACATTCCATTAGTGATTAGCGTGTTGGTTTTTTTTCTTTGGGTGAGAAATAATTGGAGTGGTAGAAAGTGTTGTACTTGGAGATATACATGTATACTTCAGGTTTACGATTATAGAGACAGATTCAACAGCAGCAGATGAGTGGCGACTGCAGCTCGTTCAGTTCCGTGCGTGCCATATATGTCCCCATCATCATGGTTCTTGGGCACATTTAGGACGCAAGGCTGAAGGCGATCAAGGCTTGCTTGATCTCAATACCAGTGCCGTCCACATGATCTGAATCGAGATAGGAAGGAGATACACATCACATGGCGTCGAGATCCAGCACCGGCAGCATAACATGGACGGACACATGGTCTAGTGGATGCACAACAGTTTTCTCCCGTCGTACTGTAAGGTTCAAGTAGTTCCTTACTTCCTTACGAGGCCTGTGAAGTGAACAAGTGACCAATAAACCAGTACAGGAACCTTTCTCAGATGCGTCGTGCACATGGAGACACCAGCTTCTGCTGGTTTTCCACTCTCCCTTCGATTTTTTAACGGTAAAAGTTTTTTTTTTGAGAATTAACAGCAACAGCTGAGCGACTCCAAGTCTCATCGATAGTTTTTTTTATTTTTGATTTTTTTATTTTGAGCAGCTTTTTTTTTGAAAATTGATTTTTGAGCAGCTAGTCGGTAGTTTGTTGTTTTTTTCTCGCGCAAAGCAAAGCAGGCCACAACCTCTCGGCACTGGCCCAGGACCCAGCACGTTGGACTAGAGTGGCGATGGTCATCAGCCCAAAGCAGACATTGCGATCCAGTGTTAGACTAACCACCTCCGCTTCCAGTACTTCCCTAGACTGAATGAACGGCAGATTTGAAGTGTCTGAATCTGTGGAATAGCATGCCTACCGGCTGTCGCAGGTGCAGAGTGCTTTGATTCCGGCCAGTCCTATCTCGTTTCTGAAGTCCCAACAGGAACTTGTATAGCTCGACAACGGGTCTAATTATTTATTGAAGTTACCAGCTCCTAGATGGGGTCAACAGATGATTAGGTGATCTTCCAAGAAAAGTTGATGGTGAGAAGGCTCATAGCTTTTGCCTTTTTATTTAAGAACCACCAATATGTAGTAGAGAACGGCTATCACGTGCGATAGTGAAATTTGAGCCTTGAGTGGAGCTTATCACTTAGTGGGTCTCCAATATGGAGCCGGGGGTAATGGCAACCACTCGATATCACTTTTTTTTTTCATTCTCGAACGGATATCACTTTCTTTCTTCATGAGAATTACTTTCGTTATTTTTTTGCTGTGTGTTTTGAAACATTGCGTGAAACACTTGACTTTATCATAGTGTGATGCATCAATTGTTTGCATCCCGGGGCCTTCCCCGTCTCCCCACGCTCCCCTCCCTGTGCTCCTCCCTCTCCTCCGCTTTCCCCTCGCCGTCCTGAGGTCACGGCCATCATCGCGGGGCCGTCGCCGCCGCTCTAGCCGACGTTGACTTGATCGGAGCCGTGGCCGTCAGCGATAGCGCGCCGGTCCACGCACCCACGGCCAGATCTGAGCCTGCCGGTGGCTCACCGGCGTCTCCCGTGAAGGTGATGGTCGGGGCCAGGGCGGGCGTCCTGGTGCTGTCGGACCCGCGGCCTCCTCCGTCGCCGGATCCCAGGTCTCCTCCGCCGGTGGTACAGACGCGGCCACCGGCCTGCTCACCACCAGATCCCAGGGCTCGCCAGCCGTTGGTGTCGAGAGCCCCGCCGCCCAGTCAAGGTCGCCGTGAGAGGCTTCATCCCGAGGTGACCCAGCTCCGTCCACCGCCTCCGCCACCTCCATATGCCTAGTTTCGTCGTCATCCAAGTTGGCGAAGTTTGGCCGCAACTGCTGGGTCCCCAGCTTCACCCCTTGCCCTTACCCCAGTTCCAGTCTACTGGGGTGCCCGGGCGGGAGGCCGTGTCCAAAATGACTATAATGCAGCTGCCTAAGGACGAGGTCCTCATCAAGGAAGCCTTCGATGAGGAAGACGAAGACGATGACGAAGTAGTTCCTGCCTCCACCACCAATGACGTCGTGCACCGGGTGCCATAGCTGTCACCGTCGACCTTGCCACTGGTTGGCGGCCCCTCTTTGTGGCCGTCAAAATCCCTCTCTCCCCACTCTGCCCCCTTCCATCCTAGAGGCAACTCAGTGGGCCACTTGAAGCCTAAGCATTGGGCAGACACAGACTACGGCGTGGGCGTCTCCGACGATAAAACTACGCCTGTTCCCATGGGTCTGTCGTACCTTGATGCTGCTCACAAGGCTCTCCAGGCCATGTTGCCACCATCATAGACTTGAGGTGTGAAGGTCACACAGCACGTTGCGTCGGGGAAGCAGCATCAACGGCTGAGTCAGTGCTGGCTGTGAGGCTCCACTGCTTCAGCCTACGCGTGTGCCAGTGCAACGTCGCCTTGGGCAACAGGCAGCGAGGCACCTTACGCACCGGCTCCTTCGCACATAGTGTCAGGCGTCGGCGAACGACTTGCCCCGACAACCACGTAGTGGGCCCATCGTCTATGTTGATGGGTTCTAGAAGGTCATGTGTTGTCCCCAACGATGTCGGCCGGGAAAGATGACACATGCATCCAGGCGCTGTTGGGAATATGCGCTAGAGCCAATCATGTAGATGATGATATTCTGATTATATCCATGATTAATAAAGTGTTCATTCAATATCCATTATAGACAACTTGTGTTGATTGACGATTATGTGAATTGCTTGTGGAACTCAATTACTTGAATGGTTATTCTAAAGTTGTCCCTGGTCGACGTTCTTGTGAGAACACACTTGAATATTAGACCAGCACATGTATTAGTTGATGGCTATGTTTCACAAGTCATGGACATGGAGATGTCAAACTAATAATGTGGGCACATGTGAGACATGTAGGCTGGACTGACCCGACATGAGAAAGTCTCTATTCATGTCATGTACATTATGTCCTTAGACCTAACATTGTGGTATGTACTCAAGATGTGAAATGGCCTACTTAGGCACTATCAAACACTGCTCCGTAACTGGATATTATAAAGGTGGTCTTCGGGTGGTCGGGAAGCATGCTATGAGACATAGACAATCAAGATGGAATTTGCCGCTCTCTATGCGAGAGAGATATCACTGGATCACTCAAGTGATTGGATCAACAAATGCATGGCCGTGCTTGGGTTAACTGTTAACCCACGAGTTGAACCATATATCGAGTGGCAAAGGAAATAACTTATATGTGGTCATAGTGGTTCTCTGATATGATCTTTGTGTGCACATAGGAGTTATCACGCCTTGCTAGAGGCCACTGTCAACTATTGGGTGAGTAGGAGTACTCGGCCCATGTCAATGTGTGCATGAACCCTTATGGTCACACGCTTAAAGGGCTGGAAGCCTAATTCGGGTTGGACCCGAATTAGACAAGGCTTAGGGTTACTAATGGGCCTCCAACTCGTGAGCTCATTGGGGACACCTATATAAGCAAGGGGTAGGGGCGCGGTCAGGAAGGGGACACGCTTTTGGTAGCCGCCGTCGCCCTCCCCACGTTCGCGCCTTCTCCTCCTCGCGGACCTAGTAGTCCAGAGGCGCATCGCTTCTTCTCTGCACGTGTGGGATTCCTCGGAGGTGCAGCATCTGGAGCACTGGGACGAACCGCGCGAGGGGATTGAGGTGGCAGACGACCACACAACTGCACTGCCTGCTGCGACGCGTACGACTACATCGAGTCATCTTCCGCTGCACCTGCACGTCTAGTGGTAATCCCGTAACCTGTAACTAGCAGTAGATCCTGGTTTATGAGGTCGAAAAGTTTTATTTTCTGGCTAGCGTAGCACCCTCATAACCCTTCAGGCACCACCATCCAGTCCCACCGGAGCTTGTAGGTCGTTGCTTCAATTGCCTCGCATGTGACCATGTCGCCGCTCAGTGTTGCTCCCCATCACGCTGTCTCCGTTGCCGGGATGTTGGCCATTGGGCACGGGCGTGCAAGCATGGTCTTTCACCATCGCTCACACCTTCAGCCTCGGCGGTGAGGCACTCTATCAGTGATGGCACGTCGGGAGGGCACAATGACATCTCTGGGCATGCGTCGACAAGGTCGCTGCCGGAGTCGCTACATGGACAACCTCACCCCATACCAGTATCTCCACCTCCGGCTGACACTGATAGCCGCCCAGGGTGGTGGCCATCGTCGTCCAAAGGGATGTTGAGCTCGCCGTGTCTGGTGTGGACTCCTCTTTTGTTCTAGTCGCGTTCACTGTCAAGTGTTTGTTAGCTGCCACGCTGAAGGGGCTCCTGGCTCACCTCTCCTCCAAGTTCAATGTGTATGTGGGAGGCCCATCTTACATTGATATGTAGGTTGGCGTAACACAAGCACAGGAGAGGCTTCGAGAGCCTAAGTCTGCAGTGGTCATTTGCTCTGAGGTTCAACATCGGGACTTTGATCCCATGTCGGTGGAGGTCGAGGCGTCTTACGACCATGTCCATGACAGAGGAACTGTGTCTCTCTGGTCCCGACATGGTCAGCTCAGGTCGGCCCTCACCAGTGCCCTCGAGCCTCCCACGGTCCAGCTCGAACTCCCCAGTGGCCTCCTTGCTGACAAGGGCTGCTCTTCTGGGGGTGGTGAGACCCGATCCATTGGAGTGGCACTCTTGGAGCACGCCGACAGTCCATTGAGGGGGGAGTGCAGGATCAGGCTATCCTTAACTCCTCTGGTGATGGTATGGTGCACTCGGTGTAGGAAGAGATTGAGGCAGAGATTTGCCTCCCAATCAGCACACCGATTCTTCGAGGGGACCATGCCTGCGCCGATTGAGGACACCATTTTTTGTCGTTGCCTTTTAGAGAAGTGGCCGCATCGCGGCTAGGCCCCGCGCGGCTAACGCAACCCGACAGGCACAAATTGTGCTACTGAAGAAGATTGGCATCCATGTTGAGGAGAATGCAGATGATGAGGACATCAAGAGAAAGTTCAGGGCGGCATTCCGCGGAGATCCAACGGGGAAGAAGAAGCACGCCAAGCAAATCCTACTCCGGGGCAAGCTCGACTTTTTGGCCATGGATCTGGACTTGTCTGGCTGGAGGATGATGTCGGGACATAGCTTTAATTTTTATTATGTAATCAGAAGCTTTGTGCTGTGTTGCTAGGGTGTTGGGCTTCGGTAACTTGGGTTGCCGGCTCCTAGGGTCATGTTGTAATATTCTAATTTCTGCTTAATAAAAAACACGCCTACGGCATGATTGCAAACGGTGGAAGATGTAAGAAAGGAGGACAAACAGGAAAGGAGTGTAATGTACTCCGAGGCAAGTACATAAATGATACGCATACACATATAGCTATATGTAAACGTGAAGGTAGCAAGAAATTGTTCAGTTTCTTCACATGTAGTATCTGCATTGATGTACGAAAGGAAACGATGCGGAAATAAACAATAGTAATGTCTCTTCGTTCGGTGCACAGTGCGTCATGTCGTAATGGTGGTGGACTTTGAGGGAAGGAGTCGAAGAGATGTCTGCTGTATACGAGACTAAGTGATGATGTGGATCGCTCGTTGTGGGATTAGATATATATAATAACAGATAGACAGGGTTATGTTTACAAAAGATCGGCTGATGGTTTTTTACGGCTGATAAGCCAGCTGATGCTGATTTATTATGAATGAAAAAACACTGATAAGTTTAAGCGAACAGAATAAAGCGCACTCAAGATGTCACCGGGGCGCGTGCACTATCCATCCGATCACATCACTCAGATGGCGGTGATGCCGAACTTCATGCCTTGACTGCAGTGGTTCCCGGTGCCGCAGATGAAAAAGTATTTGCCGGGAGACCCCAGCTGCAGTATGTCGTGTCCATCGTCCCAAAAACCTACGTTGTTATTCACGTCGCACGCATTGTAGGCGTCCTCGTCCACCTGCACCCCGGTATAGTCGCCCACCTGGTATACGAACTCTGCAAAGAACCACGATCCGTACCGTTCGCATCAGTCAGTCGACGAATCGCGAGCGCACATCCTAGGTAACATACCGAGCGTGTCGCCGGCTGGAATGGGGTCGTAGGCTCGAGCCCAGTCGCCGTAGTTCACGCCGAGGGTCCAGCCGCTCATGTCCCCGACCAGGACCGGCTGTTCGGAAAGGCGGTCGCCGGGAGCAGAGCACCCACAGCGAGGGCCATGGCGGCGGCGGTGATGGGCAGCACCTTACGCGAAGCCATTCCGCCGCAGAGAGTGCACAGTGCACAGAGCAGGCGAGCAGGCGAGCAGCTAACAGCCGGGTAGAGTGATCGAGCGCAGACGTCTGATCTTTCGTTCACCTGATGTCCATATCGATGGCACGGAGCGCTTATATAGTAAGTATACGGTTTTGGTGTCAATATCAGAGTTGAGATCAGTGATCACGTATGTGTATATATAGTAATATACATAGTATATAACAGAGCCGCTTGCTGCGTTGGTGCGACCACCGCCTGCGATTGCACTCCGGCAGCGTTGCATGCAAGGAGACGTACGTATGTTTTGCGGTGTATTCGATGGAGGTCCAGCTATGAAGATGGCACCGGGCGACCCGCCGGCCAGGGTGGATGCTAGGGCTTGCGAATTGCGATCAGGTCGTTTAGCACGTGAGTAATCTGCTTTGAATGTATTGAGAACGCACTTTATGTAAACTTTAATTCTTAAATACAAAGATACATAAATTTTTTGTGTATTCAAGAAAAAAAGATGGCACCGGGTCACAGCCACACATTACAGGGTATGAATCTGTACCGGAATCTTTCTCAGATGAGCCGTGCATAGGGAGACACCAACTTCTCCGGGCCTCCGACTTTTCTTTGGATTTTTGACAGTAACATATAAATTGAGCGAGTCCGAGGCTTGTCGATGGTTGCAGGACACGCAAGGAGACCGATGAACCTGGAACCACTCGCCCGCGCTGAGCCAGGTCTCTGCAGTGTAAGCACACTACTAGAGATATATGAATCTACTGACAAATTGCTTACTAGTTCAATGAAATTAACACGAATTCGAACTGGTAAAGGTAGGGATTACATCAGGTGAGCAAAGCTCCCTGCCGATCCGGACGCAGCTGGCCAGAGCTCTCAAGCTTTCTCTGTGCCTATCGCTCCTTTCTTACCCCTTCTGCAAGATGACCTCCTTGATTAATACCGATCGACTTTCATGATCCAGCTGGAACCAGTGTACCTTGGGTTGGGCTTCGGCTTGCGCTTGGACTGCTTTGCTTTTGGCCCACGGTTTGAACTCGGCCCAGCTTCCCCACTTGAACCGCTTGTTTCCTTGTACTTTGCCGCCACCACAACATGATCAACATTTGAATTCCTGACATTCCTCACCTCTTGAAAACCGGCTTGACCCCAAGCCAGTGCTTGTGGAAACAGTTGTCGCAGCTCGTCTTCCAGCTCCCAAGTCGCCATTGAGGATGGCCAAGAGGACCACTAAATGAGCACCTCAGAAACGACTTGATCACCATGTTGTTTCATCCTTCTCTACAACACCTTGACAGGATATCAAAAAACATCAAGTTCAGAGGAAACAGGTAAGTCAGATGAAACTGGTGTTAATACTGGTAAGGCCTTCTTGAGTTGAGACACATGGAATACATGATGAATAGAGGAGTGATCTGGCAACTGGAGTTTATGAGACACACTGCCCACTTTAGAAATGATCTTGTAAGGGCCAAAGTATCAAAACGATAGTTTATGACTTGCTCTGGTTGCAATTGAAGTTTGGACATATGGTTGTAACTTTAGGTAGACCAAGTCACCCACTTCAAAAGAACGTTCAGTTCTGTTCTTGTCAGCTTGGGATTTCTGCCTCTGTTGAGCTCGGTTGAGTTGCTGTTGCAGTAACTTAACCATCATATGTCTGTCTTTCAGTGACATATCAAGGTCAGGAACATCATAGGAATCAACAATATCAATCCCCAAATGTCTGGGGTGTTGACCATAAAGCACTTCAAATGGAGTAGCATTAAGGGATGTATGAAAACAAGCATTGTACTAGAATTTAGCTAAAGACCGGAACTGCTTCCACTTGGTAGGACATGCATGAACAAAGCATCTAAGATAACCCTCCAAACACTGATTGACTCTTTTAGTTTGTCCATCAGTTTGAGAGTGATAAGCTGTGCTCATCTTCAATTCAGTCCTGACTTGATCAAACAACTATCTCCAGAAGTTGCTAGTAAACACTTTGTCTCTGTCAGAAATAAGAGCCTCAGGCATACCATGTAACTTAAACACATTGTCCATAAAAGCATTGGCTACTTGCACAGCAATGAAAGGGTGTTTCAGAGGTATAAAATGAGCATATTTATAGAACTTATCAACCACTATCAGGATACAGTCAAAATTCTTAGACTTTGGCAAACCTTCAATAAAATCAAGACTGACAACTTGTCAAGCTAATCTAGAACTGGAAGTGGTTGTAAAAGACCAGGATACTTTACCCTATCATGTTTGGCTTGTTGACATATGGTACAATGAGCAACAAATTCCTTGATCATAGATTTCATGTTAGGCCAAGCAAATAAATTCCTGATCCATTTGTAAGTCACAGGGAAACCAGAGTGTCCAGCTACAGGACTGCCATGAAGCACTTGCATAACTTTCTGTTGCATAGAGAGATTATGACCCAACCAAACCTTGCCTTTGTATCTGATGACTCCTTGCTGCAAAGAGAAATGACCTTGAGGACTTTTCAAGATCAAAGAAGATAGAAGCTTGGAATTATTTGGGTCAGTAGCATAAGCATCCATTAATTCCTGAAACCAAAGAGGTTGGACAACAGACAATGCTAACACAGTCTGGCTAGGATGATTAGTGACTCTGGACAAAGCATCTGCCATAATATTTTCACTTCCCTTCTTTTAGCAGATTTTGTACTTCAAGCCCAAGAGTTTGGTAAGAGCTTTCTGTTGCCTGGGTGTAGTGAGTCTCTGATCATTTAAGTGAATCAAACTTTTCTGATCAGTTTTCAGAATGAACTCATTATGCTGCAAATATGCTCTCCAATGTTCAACTGCTAAAAAAATAGCAAGGTACTCCTTTTCATAGGTTGAAAGACTTTGATTCTTGGGTCCTAAAGCTTTACTGACATAAGCAATAAGATGGCCCTCTTGTTGAAGAACAGCTCCAATGCCTTTGTTAGATGCATCAGTCTCCACCACAAAAGGCTTGTTAAGATCTGGCAAAGCCAAAATAGGTGCTGAGCTCAGAGCTGTCTATAAAGTTGAAAAAGCAATAGCTTGGTCTTGAGTCTAGACAAACAAAGACCCCTTCTTGAGTAAATTAGTGAGAGGTCTACTGATAGTACCAAAGTTGGGCACAAACTTTATGTAATATCTAGCCATACCCAGAAAACTCCTAACATCCTTGACTGACCTTGGAGTAGGCCAATTCTTGATGATATCAACCTTGGAGGGATCAGTGGCTACTCCCTATTCACTGATAACATGGCCCAAATATGATAGAGATTTTTGGGCAAAGGAACATTTAGACAGTTTAACCTTGAACTGATGGTTATGCAACAAAACAAACACCTGTTTAACATGCTCCAGATGTTGAGACCATGTTTTACTGTAGATGAGGACATCATCAATGAAAACTATAGCAAACTTCCTGAGTACAGGTGCCAATACTGTGTTCATTTCATGCTGAAAAGTAGGAGGACCCCTAGTTACTCCATAAGGCATAACTCTGTATTCATAATTCCCATGATGTGTTTGAATTACAATCTTTGGCACATCTTCTTCAGCCACTAAGATTTGGTGAAAACCAGAAGACAAGTCTAGTGTAGTAAGCCATTTGGCACCTACTAGCTCATCTAACAATTCATCAATTATAGGAAGAGGAAACTTATTTTTGACTGTTAGTGCATTCAACTTTATGTAATCAACACATAATCGCCAATCCCCAGTTTTCTTCTTAACTAATAGAACAGGGGAGGCATAAGGGCTTTGGCTCTCTTGAATCCAGCCATTGTCTAGCAGTTGCTGTACTTGTCTCTCAATCTCATCTTTCTGTGCAGCATCATACCTGTATGGTCTGAGTCTAAATAGTTGTGCACCTGGTAGCAAAGGTATAGTATGGATAGATGCTCTTTTAGGTGGCAGACCAGTAGGAGGTAGAAAGAGACCAGCAAACTCATCAACCAACTGCTGGATTTCCTTAGGTCTTATACACATACTCTTACTGGCATCAACTTGATTTAGTTCTAGCAAACACCAAATTTCATCTTTGTTATCCAATGTAGCAAGGTTAGAGGAACTAATAGCTTTACAACCCTTGGCCTGAGGTAAAATACCTTGCAACATAGCTCTACCACCTTGATAGGGAATTGACATCCATTTTGCTTTCCAATCCACATGCATTGGACTGTGTTGTTCTAACCAGTCTGTACCCAAAATGATATCATAACACTGTAGAGGTAGTACTTTAAGTGGAATCTAAAAAGCATAGCCACTGATCCAGACTGGACATGCTAAAATCTGGTGTGTACAAAGCAATGTATGACCATTTGCTACCTATACCTCCATAGGGTTATCAAGAAGATCCCACTCCCTCCATCTTGAGGCCAGTTTTTTCACTGATAAAAGTATGAGTGCTACCAGAGTCAATGAGGATAATAACTTCTTTACCACCCACTGTGCCTATCATTCTCATAGTTTTAGTATGGTCATCAGTGCCAAACTCTGCATTAACAGACAATACACATAACTCATCAGTATCAGAGTCTTCATCAGATTCAGAGTGCACGGCTCAGGTGCTGGTAGAATAGGGTGCATAAAGTCCCACATCTCTTCTACAATATGCAAAGAAACTTGAGCAGCACACTTATGGCCAGGATGCCATTTCTGACCACATTTGTAACAGAGCCCTTTTGCTTTTCTGTACTGCATGAGAGTTGAATCTTTATCATCAACTGCAGGTTGTTTACCATCAGCCATGTGCTTCTTAGAAGGATTAGAATGTGTGCCTCCACTGGACTGAAAACCACCGGATTTACCAGTAAACTTGAATGATGAGTTGGAATGATAGTCAGATTTCTTGGACTCTTTCTTAGAGTTATAAGGAGCATCAACAGTTGTTTCTTCTTTTAACGGAGCAAGTGCACAAGTAGCATCTAGATTAGGAGGATTGAGGACTAGCACTAAAGCTCTAATATCATCCTTCAAGCCATCAATAAATCTGTTGGTGATGGTAGCTGTGCTAAACTTAGGATCATGTGCTAAGATCTGATGAACCAGAGTATCAAACCTCTCAATGTAATCAGCCACAGCATCAGTTTGCTTGATCCTGAAGAAATGCCTGAGAAGCACATTATGCTGGTCCTTCTCAAAGCGTTCACAAACCATCTTACTAAGTACATGCCAAGAGTACTGATGAATTGGTAATTCTAGTGACTGAGTCCAAAACTTAGCATTACCAGTAAACTTCATTGATGCTATTCTAGACTTGAGTTGCTCAAGAACAATGTAAATATCAAAATATGTTACCGAACCCAAACTTTAGGACTGGTACCATCAAACTCAGGGAAATCCATCAGCGGTATAGCAGGATTCACTGTCATCTGTCTAGGGTCTGGGTACAAAGGACTACCAAAGGAACAGTGATGCATAGCAGTAGGGGGAATTGGAGGTTTCTCACCAGAGACCGGAGTAGGAGCAACGGTGAACACCAACCTGTTTCCCACATCACGGTTACCTTGAGCAGTGCTTGTTCCGTCGTCCCGAGGTGAAGTGGTAGCAGACTTGAAGACCTCAGAGTCATTCCGGCGAGGTGGAAGGTGAAGATGCTCAACATCGAACACCTTGTAAGCAGGATTCGTCGCCTCCTCGTGCCTGTCCACGAGCTGGTCCAACTTGGCGTTGAGACTGCGCACATCAGATTGAAGTTGCGCCACATCTGC
Source organism: Bothriochloa decipiens (assembly GCA_023333625.1). Classification (NCBI taxonomy): domain Eukaryota; kingdom Viridiplantae; phylum Streptophyta; class Magnoliopsida; order Poales; family Poaceae; genus Bothriochloa; species Bothriochloa decipiens. The sequence continues at coordinate 15,278,114 of CM041628.1, forward strand.
CTGGACTTGTGGCTTCCAATTGGCGGTGAGACCCTTGAGGGCGAGTGTATTAGCTTCAATGGACGCATTTGTGGTACGCTATGCATCAGCGAGCCGCTGCTCCATCCCCTTCAGGAAATCAGAGAGATCCCCTATCTGGGTCTCCAGAGACGCCATCTTCTTCTGCTCGCGTGTTTGGTACTGAGGGCGAAAGAGGTAGTCGGGATGTGTCGTCAGATCGGAGAAGAAGAAGACCGTCACAGCGAGACGAACTCGCCGACGATAACCACCACCGCCGCGGATCAAATAGCAATCCGATACCAATTGTAAGCACACTACTAGGGATATATGAATCTACTGACAAATTGCTTACTAGTTCAACGAAATTAACACGAATTCGAACTGGTAAAGGTAGGGATTACATCCGGTGAGCAAAGCTCCCTGCCGATCCGAACACAGCCGGCCAGAGCTCTCAAGCGCTCTCTCTGCCTATTGCTCCTTTCTTACCCCTTCTGCGAGATGACCTCCTTACTTAATACCGATCGGCTTTCGTGATCCAGCTGGAACCAGTGTACCTTGGGTTGGGCTTTGGCTTGCGCTTAGACTACTTTGCTTTTGGCCCATGGTCTGAACTCGACCCAGCTTCCCCGCTTGAACCACCTGTTTCCTTGTACTTTGCCACCACCACAGCATGATCAGAATTTGAATTCCTGACATGCAGCCCGTCGGATCGCCGATCCCGTTCGATGAAGCGATTCCTCAAAAACTATAATATGTGGAGCCAGGCCTCCACTTTTAGAATTTCTCAAATTTTATAAACGACCTTAGATGGAGGAACTTACTAAATGAAAAATACAGATCCCAGAAAGTATGAAATTTTATAGTTGACAATCTTTTGATTTGAATTTGTTTAGGTCAAACAAGCAATTTACTCTCGGTTTAGTATAATATATGAAAACCTAAAATTATATTTAGACCTAAGTGATAATGTGGTGTGGTAGAGGGGTTCTGTGTGAGAGAGAGGCCGTGGTTTCGAATCCCACCAGTCACGTAGCACGTAAAATTCGCAAAAAATATCGCTACTTGCAACGGATAGAGCTCGCGGGTTCGAATCCCACCAGCCACTGGCACGTAAAATTCGCAAAAATGCCGCGACCGGTGAATACGGGCGGGCACTGGCCAGTAGGGGCCACCTCCGATTAAAGAAAATTTCTAATTTTTTTGGGTTTTTTGGTTTCAAACTTCGACGAGTGTCAAGCACTCAACTACACTCAACAAATGCTTTGACGAGTAGCTGACAAAAACACTCGACAAATAAAACAGCTTCGCCGACTACTTTTTTTTATCAAGTAGCCTTTACCCGGAGTCTGGTAGTGCGTGGTCGTCCGCGGAGGTCAGCATCTGTGCGTCGCTCATCACGGCGCATGCCTCGTAGCTCCTGGCGTCCACCATCACCACGTTGTGGGAGCCCTCCCGTGTGCACGAACTCTGCAAAGAAACATGATCCGCACCATATGCTTCAGTCGGTGAATCTCGAGCGCACATTCACCGTGCCTGCAGGGACTGCAGACGATGCAGCGTTGTTCATACGTGTAGTAGGTGACGTACCGAGCATGTCGCCTTCGTAGAAGTCTCCTTGCCGCTGGGGCCCAGGCGTTGTAGTCCACCCCGACGTCCCAGCCGGAGTCGCCCCGGCCCCGACCTTGTAGACCGCCAACGACATGGTCGCCGGGAGCAGAGCGCCCACGACGACGACAGCCGTGGCGGCGGCGATAAGCAGTGCCGTATGCGAAGTCATTACGACGATGCCAGCTGAGTAATTGAGCGTGCAGGCGTTTGATCTTTCGTTCACCTGATGTCCGAATCGATGCGGCAGAGTTTAGCACTCCGTATATCAGTATATGGTTTTGGTGTCAGTATCAGACGAGCGCACTGCGCACGTAAACACCACTATTATATTTACACAGAACCAACCACGGAGGCGCTTGCTGTGTTGGCGCGATCACCGCCTGTGTTGGCACTTGGCAGCGCGCTGCCAGAAGGCGTGTGTTTTGCGGTGTATTCGATAGAGGTGCAGACTCGTTTGTATCCGGCCAGTCCTATTTCGGTTCTGAAATCTTAAGAGGGAACTTGTAACCCGACTCGAAACTGCGTTTGAATCAGCGTCACATTGTAGTGGTATTTACGAGTAAGAGTAAGTCGATCTGTCCAGTATTTAAATAATATATTGGCATGTATAGCGTAGTACGGTATAATATCTTATGTTACTATTACTAATTAGAGGTCTTAACGGAAGCTCCATAACTCTTAGCAGATAAGTTAAGAAAAAAGATAAATGCTAGAATTACTATTACTAATTAGAGGTCTTAACGGAAGCTCCACATTAACTCTTAGCAGATGGGTTAAGAAAAAAGATAAATATTAGAAATTCTTACATTAATTAGAAAGATCTAGCTATCAAATAGAAATACTATAGCCACCAACGTCCGTTGGATCTATTTTGTTACCCTAAAAATTACCCACTTCTACCATTATATTATAGATTAAAAATAGATAAATATATCTTTTTTAAAGAAAATCCATCCATGGACTACGGACCTGGCAAAATTATTAATGTACCGACGTCATATAGCGTCCATGGTTAGTTATTATTTTATAATAAAAATCAAGACGTCATATAAAGTAAAATATATATGTGTACTGCGTCCATGGTTAGTTTTATAAAAATCAAATTCTTCTAGATAAATGATATGGAGGCAAATTATAAAAAAAAAGATATGGAGGCAATCTATATATCAACTCTTAACAGAATCCATCCAATCGAGATTGAGTACCCACACGTCCATTTAGTTAATCTGGATCCAGACACGCAGCCAAGGGCGGCTCCCGAGCGACGGCGATCGTTCACGGGGCCAAAGCAAGCCGGCCAGAACGCAAGGATTAAAGGTATGCTAGTTGCTGTGTGGGATTCCATGCATTAGTTGCAGTCCATCTAACTAAGTATGTTGCCTAATCTCCTTTTTGTAATCTGTTTCTTTTTGATATTCAATATTCTGTTCCAGATCTAAAACAGGTGGCGTACCACCAGAGCGAAAATGACATACATAAGAGCGTACGCGGAGCTTACTCTAAAACGCTTTCATGTTATATTTAAAATTGTCTAAAATTTTTAAAACTTTACACACTAATAGTAATGTACCAAATGAGCATTGTACTAAATTTTGAGATTGAAAAATATTTTATAAAAATTTATATAGAAAATAAATTTCATCAATTAGAGGATAAAATGTCATGATGGCTGAATTTTATTAATTTCATACATATTTTTATAAAATATGTTAGAATCTCAAAATTTGGTACAATGCTCATTTGGTATATTACTATTAGTGTGTAAAATTTTAAAATTTTTAGACATTTCTACGTATAACATACAAATATTTTAAAATAACCTCCACGTATGCTCTCACATACATAGATGCTTTTCACGGCGTACCACAATATTATGGAGGATCAGACGAAACACATTCCGTGGTTAAAGATATCTGTCCTACTGCCATCAGCACGCACGCGGATGCAGAAAACTTGAGTTTGACAAGCTCATCGATCTAGGCCTCCGACCTCTGTCATCAACAATTAATCCATGTGGACATGCACGGATCATGGACGTGGATGAGTATCAAGCGATGTGTACGTATAATAATACTCTCTTGGTCGTCCTGTCCTATATACCCAGCAGGTGTTTTTGTGTGCTGAATCGCGTCATGAGCTTAACTCTAATTAAATGTCCTTTGCAGCATCGTTCAATCTATAGCCACGTAATTAATTTATACTGAAACTGTCCAGTTTATTACCTATATGAGAACCGAAAGCTAAATTCATATAACATCCATTACACGTGCTATCCGGTTGATAATAACCTATAGAAAAGACATGAATTGCACTATAATTTCTAATTGGCATTTTATTCTCTTAGGGGCCATTTGGATCTTTCATTTTGGAGGAAATAGAACCTACTTAATGGATTTGACTATTTGGCTTGAGATTTTAATTGAGATTCCTCAACTTCCCAAAGTTCACATGTAAGTCTATCTCAAATTAATAGAGTGGGAGATGAAAAATGATTCTATATTTCACCATGGTATGTTTTTATCTTGAACTTATAATGCGTTCTTCACTCGCTTCCATATATTAAGAATGCGCATTTTCTTTGCATGGCTAACAATAGTATTGAAATATATTTCATACACAACCATATCAACTTAATTAATATGTGCCTAAATTATAACTTATTAGTATGTTTCAATTCCAAAAGTTCAAACGGGGCCTTCTTATTAATGAAAAGCTGGTATTTTATAAAAATCTAAAACCTTAATTTTGCCTAACAATGCATGTATTTGGTAGACTATTTATAATTATCATCGACCTTCCCAACAATGGTATACGTTCAATTTCAGGTTCTTAGGTATTTGTTTTAGATTTTTGCAATCGCAGAGGTGGGTATATTTTAGGGGTTATTCTACGTTATTTTCATAATGGTAAATGTGGTAATATTTTAGAAAAAACAAAATAGATGCATTTGTTATTGTTTGGCTAGATGTTCTAATTATTGTTAGAATTTAGAGGATTTATCTTTTTTTATAGCGCGTTTGGTGAGAATTAACGTGGTGACTCCATTGTGACATCTAATTATTATTAATAAGATATTTTCTTTCATAACTGAAAATATATTAGGACTGAAAATTAGAAACATCAAATCCATTATTAACTGAAGTCTTTCACAACTGACTATATTCAATTAGAATGTAGTATCTATAAAAATATTGTGTTAGAATATGAGCAAATGAGATAAGGCATAGTTGTCAAACCGAACTTTTCAATAAATTTAAAATGGTATCACTTTATGTTATTAATTAGCCCGTGCAACAGCACGGGTTGATGGACTAGTATACATAATAATAATATAATAAATACGCTAGTAGAGCATTTCCAATACATAAAACTAGGATAATTTCTATTATATTATCTTGTTAGCTAGATAACAATTTGCTGACATAGTAAAAGTTATAGGTGTGTCTGTAACACCCGTGTTTTTGCACCATTTTAAAATCACTAAAAATTTGAAATTTTAGAATTTAAAACAAATTAAAACTGGACTAATTTATTTTTTTTGCAAAACCACTTTTTCTAAAATAAATCCTTCCAATAACCATGCATCAAAAACCCACCATATAGAATTTAGGTTGTTGCTTGTTTGATTGTTTGGTTGGTTGCTTACATGTTTGTTGCTCTAGAATTTATATTGACACTAAATAATATTTTTCCTTGTCATCCTCCATAAAATAAATCCCCTTGATCTTCCTCTTAACTAGTTCCTTGAATAACATTCTTTGGCCTCTCCATCGATTTACCAACTCTCCACAATTCAAATTTCCCCTTAAATAAACACACGTATATGCCTTCATTCAATACCTGTACGTAGTAGTATATATAGATACATATTCTTTTGCTCTAGTTATACATACCACAGATGTATATATATATATATATATATACCTTTTATATCCATCACGCATGAACACATCATATACATACATGCACTAGTCGTATATACAAGTCTTGTTAATACATATATCCATATACATGTACATATATGCACTCCTGGGAATTTCAAATATAGAAACAATCTACTGTGTACGTATCCCAAACGGCTTGGCCCAAGTGCCGGCCTCGGCACAGGCTGAGCAACGCACGGGTAGCCCATAGCGCGAAGCGCAGCGCTGCGTCCGCGTCGTCTCCGCGTAAGCCACGGAGGTCGTCTTCCTCCTCACGCACGTGAGGTGAGGAACGCCACTGGAGATATTTTCCCGGCAGCCGTTGACGCCCTGTGCGGCACCGCCTTACTGCTCCTCGCTGACCTCCGGGTGCGGCAACACGGGTGAATGGGAACTCCAGCTCGCCACGGCCGCCATGTCGCGTCTCGTCGAATAGCTGAGGCTCGCGATGATCCCTGGCCGAAATATTTCCATAGGCTTTGCCTCCATGCCGCTGTGTCACGTCGCCAAAGTCGACGACCCAACTGTGCCGATGGCACACTGTTACTCGCTGACCACTGTGCTGCTGAGCTAGCCGCCGCAAGGACGCAAGCTGGCTGTCGGAGATATTTCTCCGGAGCACCGCCTTACTCGCACCTATAAAAGGCCGCCGAGCTCGCATGCTTCGCCATGGACGGAGCCAAGCACGCGAAGTGGAAGCCGAGCTCGGGAGCTGCCGGCGCCGGGGCCTGCGTTGAGGCAAATGCCTCTGCCCCCGCCGCGCGACAATCCTGCCGACGAGCTACTCTCTGCTGTCTGCTCCCTCCTCTCTGCAACTAGGCACGCCACTAAAACGACGCACGCCGCCACGGTTACCACAACACCGCTATTGCCGAAGCTGTCGGCACGCCGCCACGGTCACCACGAACGCCAACGACGCCGTGGTCCGTGAGAACGCCATCGGAGCTGTTGCCGTACTCGGCCGCGACACCGCCTCGGAACCGAGCGTCGCACGATGTCGCTGGAACCTTGAAGGCCTCGAAGCCGCGCTGGAGCCATGGTCAGCACCGCTGCCGCCCAGCCGCGCTGGAGCCATGGTCGGCACTGCCGCCGCCTAGCCGTGGATTGAGCTGGAGCCATGGCCGGCATTGCCACCGCCCAGCTATCGGAGGTCACCATCACAGACGCGCTCACCGTGAACCACTGCCCTAGCCCGCTAGCTCACCGTGCGCCCTCATCTGCACGGCCAAGGCTGTTGGAGCCACGCCGCCGGCGTCCCGCTGCTCTGCTCCCTCGGCCGCTCCGCACATCGCTGGCCGCCGCTCACTTGAAGCCATCGGACGTCGCTGCCGCTCTGCCCTCCATTTCCCACCTCTTTACTCGCTGAGCAGCGCACCACTCGACAGCTCGCCAGAGAAGGGACCGCTGTTGCCCGACGTTGTGCTGCGCATCGTCTCCCGGACCGCGAGCCGAATGAGTGGACGAGCAGCAACGACAGCTGAATGCTTTGGCCATGAATCGCCTGGTGGTCCCTACCGGTCATGGACCCATCTTCCTCTCCTATTTTCGGTGTAACTCAGCTTACCTGAAATAAAGAGAGAGAAGGGGAGCTTATAGATCGGTGTCGTGGTCTACGGTAACAATGCAGTCAGCACTGCTGAAGTGTACCCGAAAACGTACACGGAAGAGTCGTTAGGTATAGACAGAGTCCCAGAAAATATCTAAATAAACTAGGCAAGCATATGACGGAAGACGTGCAAACCCAAAGGACCACAAAAGCACTATTGCACAAGGATAAAGAGCCAGAAGCATCGGAATAGGAACCTTGGATGTGGTCGTCATCGAATAGAGGCAGGTCCTAATTACTACCTTACTCCCTACATTACCATTCCTATAATTAGTTTCCTCCTGCCACCTCTACATTTTGCTAGCCTTCACCACAACCCACCGTACCGTACCAACTCCCAATCTTAATATATATACTCCTTATATTCATATTCATGAATTAATATTAAATTATGAGTTTGCTTATAATAATATATTTATGATAATGTATTGGTTACCTTGATGAGATATGAATTATAGATTTGATGATAATAACTATGGAATTTATTAGTAAAATCAGACTAAACCCGACAGGGGCGAGTGGGGGTAATTCATGTGGTATGAGTTACCTTGGCAGGATAGCCTGTGTGGGATCCTGTGGGAGATACTCGCCTCGGTCACCTACGGACTAGTTCATTTGCCATCTCGCCTAGCCAGATTTTCCGTACAGCCACATGTCTATACGGGTAGACTTGATCTCACATCCCGTTAGATAGAAATATAATTTCCACTAGGAGGCCAGAGTGGCAATGGACTAACAGGAGAGGACACGACTGTTGTGTGATCCATTGTGGTCTGATTGGCATGGTTGCTTTGTGGTCTTCCATATAAAATCTATTGTTGTGCCGTGTGCGAGCACCTTTTTATTTAATTTGGATGCTATGTGATCATCCATCGGATGCTGTGTGATCATCCAACCAATCGATTATTTAGGATGCTGTGTGATCATCCTGATGCTTGTGGGTTCCGATCCCTGAGTAGTCCGTGGTGGAATTATGTGGAAACTAAGGTAGCGTCCTCTCGGGTACGAGGTCTCGTTAGGCCTGTCTAAACCATGACGATGGTGTTGACTACGCCTATCATGTGAGGAAATTTGTACACCTCTGCAGAGTTTACTAATCCTATTCGAATAGCCACGTCCTTGGTAGTGGGTAACCCCTAGGATGAGGTCACAAATGCTTAGGCTTCGACAACTATGATGATCTGGTAAGATTGTTTTATGTTAAGGTAACCTATAATTAACCTGGAAACTGGTGAGGATGGTAATACCCTACCAGGGCCCAACCTATAATTATAATTGCTTCACCATACTACCTTTACCTCCACCTTTACCACTAACCACCTCTACATATAGCCTTTGGCCTTTCACCACCTAAAGTTAGGGCTTGCTGAGTACTTTATGTACTCAATCCACTCTATTCTATGTTTTAGGAGTAAAGTTATGAATGAGCACATGAGGATGAAGCTATCAAGGAATACACAAGGATTGAACAACTGGATCATATCTAAAGACGGAGCCATGCAGCTACATGAAGGAGCCACTCAAAGACTACCACGACTAGAACACGAAAGTACGCATAAGGCTAAGGTTGCGTCCGTACTCCAAGATGCCTGTAGGAATGGAACCACGATATCATAGAACCACTGTAGTAGAAACTCTAATATATGTTGTAGGCCAATGGCCCAAGCTATGTAAAGACATATGAACCTTGTAACATATTTTGCCCTAGATTAATAAAAGTATGGTTTTTGATATCAATCTTGTCTCAAATGTACGTATCACCTACTGATCTAGGGAGTGATATATGATGGACAATGGACCCTAAAAATTAGGGGCCGACAGAGTGGTATCAGAGCCGTACTTGGACTGTAGGACGAATTCTTAGTATGGTCGTTGGATAGGAGCATGTTTTCGAAAAATATATTTTTCAAAAATTCTTCTCTTACCTTACCTTCTATTTCAAAAACAGCTTTTCTCTCTCTTCTTATCCCTTTCTAAACATAAGAGTAGATAGGGTGTTATAGAAAGTAGTTCTTAAGACTTGGAGTGACCCTAGACAATAGGTACGCAACGTCAAATGATCGATGCTTGCTTGCCTGCTATGTGTTCTTGCTTGCTTTAGTTATAGTCACCCTCTTCATATCTTTCTCTCTTCTCACCCCATGCTTGAGGTCCTTTTCTTTCCCTTATGATTTTCCCCTCACCCTTCTTAAGAGCGAACGAAATACCATAGACAACCAGGAGAGTTAAAAAAAAGGGGTCACGACGACAAAAGCTACGCGACAAAGCATCTACCGACACAGCGCACGCCGCCACTCTCTCTCTTTCCCTCCTTTTTCTCCCCTCTCCTCTTTCTCTCCTTTCCCCTCCTCTCTTTCTCCTCTCTTTCTTTTCCCCTCTCTTTTTTCTCTCTGCTGTTGTTGTCCTCTCAACGTCACGCCTCTATACCCCATCGCTGCACGACCGTCACCATCGCGTGTGCTGTGCCCTCCTACGCCGCCCAAGGCAACTGTCTCCACGACACCGAGCAGCGACCCCCCGCCGTCCAACACTGTTGTTGTTCCTGCATGATGAAGATGCCATCGGCATCCAATGTCGCCGATGATCACGCGCACACACCCCGCGCATCGATCCCCAAACCTCAGCGTTGAGCGCCTATAAAAGCCAACCCGAGCTGCCCCTTCGCCTCAAGACACCCCACGCACAACGCTAAACACCTGCCTAAACCCTTGCTCAAGTGTCAATTTAGTTGAGAAACCAAGAAAAAGTCAGAGAAAGGTGCTGCTAGCCGAAGATTTCCGAAGAAAATATCAAGAAGAAGAAGAAGACTTTGTCAGAAGCAAGAAGTTAAGCCCTCAACATGGTCTTCACTAGGGATGAGTTTTTCAAATTCATCCTTACTATTGAGATTATCATGTTGATAGGATCGATGATCTTGTATATTCTTGTAATGCGTCCATTGCCCTATGAGAGGCCTTAAGATGATTGATGATATGAGAAAGATGAAATTAAATTTGAGGAATAATTTCATTGGTGCCAAGATTATTTTTGAAATTTCTAGGATAAAATTATCAAAAGGAAAATAAGAAATAGAAAAGGGTGCAATCAATATCGCCATCCCCAACAGGCCCTCGCCACCTCATTTTCAGGATGCCACAGTGTGACGCAAGTCATCGAAGACCGCTGCACAGTCATCAAGACTACACCACCTGCCACAGATATATCACTGTGTAGTGGAACCCACCTCAGTCCGTTCCTTACTTCGCACACCTCAAGACTGGTCAAAGCTTCCCGAGGAAGCTTCACCCTCGCGACATTATAAAGAAAGGAACCCCCACCTTTCTCCACCGTCCTACTCTAACCATCCCGTTGCTAGCTTTACTACCCATCCCTTCATCATTTGCATCTCTTACTTCTACCACCAAAACAACCACTACCATCCCCTACCAGACCCATGGAGATGAACCAAAATGTTTGGGTTAGCAGCAACTGCATCCACACCCCAGACTTTCCCCAACTCCTCTACACCACCATGCAAAGACTTGGCATCCGAGGTCGGCCTGAGTATGAAGGCCGAGAGTATGAAGAACATGGCACTGAGCGCTATGTAGTCACTGTCTACATCAACAAGAGCGAGGACTACCCCAACATCGCCGAAGAATGGAGTACCACCGCCACCGGTTTTCGCTTCACCGACACCTACCAAGCTGTCGCCCGCAAAGCTCTACGCCGCCTCATCAAGATCTACGAAGGACCCATCAACACCACGCCAATGAAGTTCTTCCCACCCGAAGAAAAGAACGATCCCTTCTTGGATCGCTTGCCTCGAAGCCTTGCAAGGTGAAGAAGCTGACCCTGCAACGAAGCACCTGACCGACTACCTGCTCGCCCTCGACAAGCAGTACGACCGACAAGCCGCTGCATTGAGGACCCAGATCCGTCGAGCCGAAGAAGCTGAGATCTACACTAGGACACTCTATGTACAGTACGCCCAAGCTCAAGCCCGAGCCGCCTTCGTAGAAAGTCGTGAGACCATCATCGTCGAGCTCCTGAAGACCATCTTCGACCAACACGCCGAAGAGTTGAAGCGCGCCTACCTCATCACCAGGCCTAGGCGTAGGATGTTCGCCTTGCATAGGAATGAGCCTGTGATCCTCGAAGGACACCCCGTCTACCCTCCGAAGAGAAGACGGGTAGATAGTGCGGTACCCCCAGCACCACCTCCATCGAGAGACTTTGACTCCAAGCCTCTTCTCCCGCTCACACAACCTCCACCAAGAGAAGAAGTAGATCCCTCCACCAGCACCATCGAAGACCCCGGAGCATGTCAGAATGAAGCCTTACTGTCCGATGTAGACTATTCTGATCCTCTTAGGGAGATGTACTCGCAGTTAGCACGTCCCTCTTCCTCCGTTGTTGTAATCCCCGTGGCAATAATTTTTTTTGTCTATTTCATGATTCCATTGCATGCACGAGCAAGACAAGGGTGCATAAAAAAAAGGAAGCTTCGAACATAAGTAAGGGCAATCACAAGAATACTCTATAGGGAAATAATCATTCCCAAGAAGTTGAATCTATAATGATTTAACATAGAAGATTTAAGCATAAATCTTCTAAGTGGGGTAGATTAGAACCATATGGAAGAAAGAAAGCACTGACCAGACATGCCTTAAGCTAATAAAATGGCAGTGAAATGTGAATTTTAAGATGAAAAATGGAATCCAAGGACACTATGATTGTTGCTCAAAAGCAAAAAAAAAAAAAAAGATGTGGCACCACAAAACCTGGAAGTGTTACACCTCAAGAAAATAACATAAAGGGGGTTATCTATAAGAAGCTAGATTGTCAATATATAGGGTGATATACAAGACCTCTCCAATTCAGAATATAGGGCGACACATGACATGGAAAATGCTAGAAGACGAAGATGTTACAGTCAGAAGAATACTAGAAGATCAAATCTTCTAAGTAGGGTAGCCTCGAAGAAGAAGATATGAAATTCTCCAAAGACCAGGCAGATAAAAGATTATTTAAGAAAAAGAGATAGTAGCGGAACGGCAAACTCTCTGAGGACAGTACATTAAGGCAGAAGAAGTCCCTCTCTAGATCTATCTCTCTCTAGGTTTTCTCTCACCCTCTAGGTTTCCCTCTCTAGTTCATAGAATCTCGGGGACGAGATTCTTCTAAGTGGGGTAGATCTGTAACACCCGTGTTTTTGCACCATTTTAAAAATCACTAAAAATTTGAACTTTTAGAATTTAAAACAAATTAAAACTAGACTAATTTATTTTTTCTGCAAAACCACTTTTTCTAAAATAAATCCTTCCAATAACCATGCATCAAAAACCCACCATATAGAATTTAGGTTGTTGCATGTTTAATTGTTTGGTTGGTTGCTTACATGTTTATTGCCCTAGAATTTATATTGGCACTAAATAATATTTTTCCTTGTCATCCTCCATAAAATAAATCTCCTTTACCTTCCTCTTAACTAGTTCCTTGAATAACATTCCTTGGCCTCTCCCTCGATTTACCAACTCTCCATAATCCAAATTTCCCCTTAAATAAACACACATATATGCCTTCATTCAATACCGTATACGTAGTAGTATATATAGATACATATTGTCTTTTGCTCTAGTTATACATACCACAGATGTGTATATATACCTTTTATATCCATCACGCATGAACACATCATATACGTACATGCACTAGTCGTATATACATGTCTTGTTAATACATATATCCATATACATGTACATATATGCACTCCTGGGAATTTCAAATATAGAAACAATCTACTGTGTACGTCTCCCAAACAGCTTGGCCCAAGTGCCGGCCTCGGCACAGGCTGAGCAACACACGGGTAGCCCATAGCGCGAAGCGCAGCGCTGCGTCCGCGTCGTCTCCGCGTAAGCCACGGAGGTCGTCTTCCTCCTCACGCAGGTGAGGTGAGGAACGCCACTGGAGATATTTTCCCGGCAGCCGTTGACGCCCTGTGCGGCACCGCCTTACTGCTCCTCGCTGACCTCCGGGTGCGGCAACACGGGTGAATGGGAACTCCAGCTCGCCAAGGCCGCCATGTCACGTCTCGTCGAATAGCTGGAGCTCGCAATGATCCCTGGCCGAGATATTTCCATAGGCTGTGCCTCCATGCCGCTGTGTCACGTCGCCAAAGTCGATGACCCAACTGTGCCGATGGCACACTGTTACTCGCTGACCACTGTGTTGCTGAGCTAGCCGCTGCAAGGACGCGAGCTGGCTGTCGGAGATATTTCTCCGGAGCACCGCCTTACTCGCGCCTATAAAAGGCCGCCGAGCTCGCATGCCTCGCCATGGACGGAGCCAAGCACGCGAAGTGGAAGCCGAGCTCGGGAGCTGCCGGCGCCGGGGCCTGCGTTGAGGCAAATGCCTCTGCCCCCGCCGCGCGACAACCCTGCCGACGAGCTACTCTCTGCTGTCTGCTCCCTCCTCTCTCCAACTAGGCACGCCACTAGAACAATCATGGAACTAGTTAAGAGGAAGGTCAAGGAGAACCTCGAAGGCCTCCGAGCCGCGCTGGAGCCATGGTCGGCACCGCCGCCGAAGGCCGCCGCGCTGGAGCCATGGTCAGCACTGCCGCCGCCCAGCCGCGGACTGAGCTGGAGCCATGGCCGGCACCACCACCGCCCAGCCGCGGACTGAGCTGGAGCCATGGCCGGCACCGCCACCGCCCAGCTATCGGAGGTCACCATCAGAGACGCGCTCACCATGAACCACTGCCCTGGCCCGCTAGCTCACCGTGCGCCCTCACCTGCACGGCCAAGGCTGTTGGAGCCACGCCGCCGGCGTCCCGCTGCTCTGCTCCCTCGGCCGCTCCGCACATCGTTGGCCGCCGCTCGCTTGAAGCCATCGGACGTCGTTGCCGCTCGCCGCTCTGCCCTCCATTTCCCACCCTCTTTACTCGCTGAGCAGCGCACCACTCGACAGCTCACCGGAGAAGGTACCGCTGTTGCCCGACGTTGTGCTGCGCATCGTCTCCCGGACCGCGAGCCGAATGAGTGGATGAGCAGCAACGGCAACCGAATGCTTCGGCCATGAATCGCCTGGTGGTCCCTACCGGTCATGGACCCATCTTCCTCTCCTATTTTCGGTGAACTCAGCTCACGTGAAATAAAGAGAGAGAAGACGAGCCTATAGATTGGTGTTGTGGTCTACGGTAACAATACAGTCAGCACTACTGAAGTGTACCCGGAAACGTGCACGGAAGAGTCGTTAGGTATAGACAAAGTCCCAGAAAATATCTAAATAAATTAGACAAGCATAAGACAGAAGACGTGCAAACCTAAAGGACCACAAAAGCACTATTGCACAAGGATAAAGAGCCACAAGCATCAGAATAGGAACCTTGGATGTGCTCGTCATCGGATAGAGGCAGGTCCTAATTTCCACCTTACTCCCTATATTACCATTCCTTTAATTAGTTCCCTCCTACCATCTCTGTATTTTGCTATCCTTCACCACAACCCAACATACCGTACCAACTCCTAATCTTAATATATATATTCCTTATATTCACATTTATGAATTAATATTAAATTATGAGTTTGCTTATAATAATATATTTATGATAATGTATTGGTTACCTTGATGAGATATGAATTATAGATTTGATGATAATAACTATAGAACTTATTGGTAAAATCAGACTAAACCCGACAGGGACGAGTGGGGGTAATTCATGTGGTATGAGTTACCTTGGCAGGATAGCCTGTGTGGGATCCTGTGGGAGATACTCGCCTCGGTCACCTACGGACTAGTTCATTTGCCATCTCGTCTAGCCAGATTTTTCGTACAGCCACATGTCTATACGGGTAGACTTGATCTCACACCCCGTTAGATAGAAATATAATTTTCACTAGGAGGCCGGAGTGGCAACGGACTAACAGGAGAGGAGACGACTGCTGTGTGATCTACCGTGGTCTGATCGGCCTGGTTGCTTTATGGTCTTCCATGTAAAATCTATTGTTGTGCCATGTGCGAGCACCTTTTTATTTAATTTGGATGCTATATGATCATCCACCGGATGCTGTGTGATCATCCAACCACTCAATTATTTAGGATGCTGTGTGATCATCCTGATGCTTGTGGGTTTCGATCCCTGAGTAGTCCGTGGTAGAATTATGTAGAAATCTAAGGTAGCGCCCTCTCGGGTACGAGGTCTTGTTAGGCCTGTCTAAACCATGACGATGGTGTCGACTACGCCTATCATGTGGAAAAATTTGTACACCTCTGCAGAGTTTACTAATCCTATTCGAATAGCCACGTCCTTGGTAATGGGCAACCGCTGGGATGAGGTCACAAATGCTTAGGCTTCGACAACTATGATGATCTGGTAAGATTGTTCTATGTTAAGGTAACCTATAATTAACCCGGAAACTGGTGAGGATGGTAATACCCTATCAGGGCCCAACCTATAATTATAATTGCTTCACCATACTACCTTTACCTCCACCTTTATCACTAACCACCTCTACATATAGCCTTTTACCTTTCATCACCCAAAGTTAGGGCTTGCTGAGTACTTTATGTACTCAATCCACTCTATTCTATGTTTTTAGGAGTAAAGTTATGAATGAGCACATGAGGATGAAGCTATCAAGAAATACGCAAGGATTGGAATACTGGATCATATCTAAAGACGGAGCCATGCAGCTACATGAAGGAGCCACTCACAGACTACCACGACTAGGACACGAAAGTACGCATAAGGCTAAGGTTGCGTCCGCACTTCAAGATGCCTGTAGGAATGAAACCACGATATCATAGAACCGCTGTAGTAGAAACTCTGATATATGTTGTAGACCAATGACCCAAGCTATGTAAAGACATATGAACCTTATAACATATTTTTCTCTTAATAAAAATATGATTTTTGATATCAATCTTTTCTTAAATATATGTATCACCTACTGATTCAGGGAGTGATACATGATGCACAGTAGATCCTAGAAATTAGAGGCCGACAGTGTCTTCATGGCAGTTGCCTGTCCTCTCCTCCCCGTCTCGTTCTTCCCGCAAGCTTTGGCAGTGGCAGTGGCAGCACCGCACCACCACTATGCCAAAACTGCACAAAGAAGACACCTTCCTAGTGGCTGAGAAATAAACGCGTCACTATATGATAGTGATGCGGGTAAACAGAACACGTCGCTGACGTGGTGTCCTCCATGCAGGCCTACTAATGGGCTAGAACCCATCCCGTTCCCACCCTATTCCAAATCAAATTAGTTCTTTTTCAATTCTAGCCCACCTCATTCCAAATCAACTTTAACCGGACCCAACCTAGCCCACGGTCTTAGATTTCCATGGGTTTGGTTCCATCGGCTGTCCTTTCTGTTTTTCAATTTTATTTTTATTTAATATTTTAAAAATAAGTGCACTTAAAAAGTATTTGCACCCAATATCTATTTTGGCCGCGACAACTCCAATGGCGCAACTAAACCATATTGTTGCGCCATATGTATTGGCGTGACAAGATACGACACTTTGGACGCCGTTGTCGACGTGAAAATAATTTTCCTGCCACATACATTGGCGCGACAGTACAGTCATATCGTACCAATGTATTTGGCGCGACAAGACTGAATTATCCAAAAATCATCACTCCTCGATACTACATCGTATGAAGATGGTTTCTATATCAAAATTGTAGCACTCGATGAGATCTACGACTCTCTAGTTTTGATTTTTTCATTTAAAGAAGTTAAAAGGTTTAAAAAAATTATGTAAAGTTTTAACACCAAAATCATCATGTATTAGCGCATCTCATGTCATAAAAATAATATTTTTTTATGTGGATTCAAATGAAAATACTTTTTATATTAAAATTGTAGCTTTTAATGAGAGCAGTGCGTACATGTCTGTGTATATATAGTATATACATCAAACGCCACCGTTATATTCACAGAACGAGCAACGGAGCCGCTTGCTGTACATGTTAGTGCGACCACCAGCTGCGTTGGCAGCGTCGCTGAATGGGCGTCTGTTTTGTGGTGTATTCGATGGATCAGCAATAAAAAATTGCACCTGGCGCCACAGCCACACACTACATACAGGGTCTGAAATAAATGAATTCGTCGTCTCATTGGCAGGATGTACGTGTTTGTGCGTGGGGGTCTTCGCCTGCATTTACTGACCCCAACAATCTAATCTACACATATAATTGTTACTCTGTATCTTATAGACTACATAATTGTTATCTTAAATTTATGTTCGGAATTTAGCAAGGGCGTACCATTGAACAAAAAACCCATCCCTGTTGTTTAAACTTGACATATCAAAAGCTTTTGATACGGTATCTTGGGAGTACCTGTTGGAGATGATGGAGCATTGAGGATTCAGTGATAGATGGAGGAGTTTGGATCAGCATGCTGCTGCGCACTTCGCACTCCACCGTGCTGCTTAATAATGGGATAGCAGGACAAGAAATCTTGCATGCCCATGGGGCAAGGTGACTCGCTTTCACCTGACATGTTCATTCTTGCAATGATTATCGATGCACTGCAAAACGTTCTGGATCTTGCTACCCAGGAAGGCATCCTCTCGCCCCTGAGAGGCAGGCACGCAACCATAGACTCTCTTTATATGCAGATGATGCAATTATATTCCTGAACCCGGACCAGGAAGAGGTGTATCATCCCTCATCAGCCTGCTAACACACTTAGGAGAAGCAACAGGAATCAGGCTGAATTGGTCGTAATGCTCGGTCGCCCGGCCCTAATTAGGTGTCTGGATCACATTCTAATTAAGCTCTTTTGGTGTTCAACGAGTCAATTTTCCAATCACCTACCTGGGTTACCACTGACTTTGGGCTAACTAAAAATAATACATCTACAGGGCATACTGGACAAGGCAAGGAGAAAGTTGGCGGGATGGCAAGGACGGTTGTTAAACCCAGCAGGGCGAAGGGAACTGGTACGATCGGTTCTGAGCTCCATTCCAAAATAACTCTTTGGCATCCATCAAGCCACCAAAACAACTACTTTGTCCCCCCTGTATTCTTGTTGTTTATTGTGTTTGTGTCTTTGGGCTTTGCCGGTAATCTTTGGATTGCCTATAAACACTTTGTATTGGTACTTTGGCCTTTCTTATGGCTCTTTCTCTCAATGAAATACGGGTAAAAGACCCGCTCGTGAAAAAAAGATCTCCACAAGGTAAGCAGGCGTTTCCTCTGGACCGGGAATTGGGAGTTCACAGGAGGCAAATGCAAGGTTGGTTGGATATATGTGGCCAGGCCGATACAGGTGGGGGCCTTGGCATCTTGGAGGTCGAGAGATTCAGCAGAGCACTAAGGATGCGATGGTCACGGCTAGAACGGAGTAACACACGATGACCATGGATAGGGATGAAGCTACCGATTGATGAGAAAGACTTGGCGCTCTTTTCTGCAGCCACGGTAGTGACAGTGCGAAATGGACAGAAGGCTCCTTCTGGCTATCTAGCTGGATCCATGGGCGGTCGCCGTACTAGGAAGAAAAAGATCGGTTCGAGAAGCAATAACTAACGGGAAATGGATCAGCGACTTGGCGCATGATCTAAATGTAGAAATCCTGAGAGACATTTATGCGCTGAGCCAAGCTATCTCCTTACTACAACTAGACTTGATAACTAAGAAGAGGATCAGATTATCTGGACATTTGAAAGCTCGGGGCACTACTCAGCACAATCGGCATATGAAATCCAGTTCAGCGGATTCAAACTTCCCAAAACTGATCTAGAGTGCATGGGCCACTCCAAGCTGCAAATTCTTCATCTGGCTGCTGTTACAGGACCAGATATGGACAGCAGCCAGACTAATGCAGCAAGGCTGGGGGAATAATGATTATTTTTGCGCGCTTTGTGTGCGAAACCTAGAGACAGCTGTTCATCTAATAACTGAATGCTCTTGTGAGAGGAGAATATGGCACCTGGCTTAGCAACATGGAGCAGTTATGTAAACCTTCACCCCAGCAGCTGGAACGAACACACGGACCTGGAGGACTAGCTCAGGGAGACGAACGGAAAGGGGGCACTAAATCGGCGGGATGAGTCGGCTGGCTTCCAGGCGGCAAGACTTTTGCTTGGACGCATGCATCAACCAAATCTTATTTACAGAATCGCATGCATCAAAAATAAAAATAGATTTTCCATATTATTTACACAATCACATGCACCAACCAAATCTTAACAACCAAATCTTAAAAAGATTTTAATATTTCAATCTTTCCTTTTTTACCTTATTTTTTTATAAAATAAAAATCCAATAAATACTATTACCTCCTAGGAGGTAATAGATGACCGTAATCATTGGATCGGAATAAATGAACGGTCCACAATTATTTCAGAGTACCACAACAAAAGCCCTACGAAAATGAAGGACAAGTACTTCGAATGGGAATTAGCAAGAAGAAGGGCAATGGGGGATCACAGGGTAGTTCTTAATTCTATGAGTAATTAGCACTTAGACTCTTATATTTGATAGCGGTCTGCTACGTGAGATGGCGCTTCTCGCGTATGTATGTTGAATTCTAACTCTTTATTAATATATTACGGGATAATCAGATCTTTAAAAACAATTAAAGCCTCAATTAACCCATCCCGATGTCATTGAATCTTTACATCTTTTCTGAAACTTCTAGGATGACCCCATATATTTGTGGACTGTACTATTGCTTAAAAATGTGTGGTACGTGGGAAGTGGATCGTGAACTTTAATATCCCGGTTCATAAGGGGGAATACCTGTTTGGAACGCTAAATCGAAAAATTGGAACATAAACCAACTATGTTTGGTACGATAGCTTGGGGCGATCCTGGTTTTTAAGTGAACTACAATTATAATAATCATGTAAATCTTTGGGTACATGTGCTGGCTAAATCAAGAATCAATTGATGTTGTCAAACTAAGCCGTTTAACTTAACATACAAGGCGCATTATACAAGAATACCCATTTGGCCCGTGTAGTAACTACGACCGTAGAAGGCATGTGCGGATCACGCCGCCGCCGCGCCTCTGCCCCGCTCACGTACGCTCGCCCAATTACCGTACCGCAACAGAGTGACACCAACAACATACTAGCAGGTGAAAGGAGAAACCAAATGATAACCCTAGAGTAAGTCTAGATGCCAGCCGTGAGCAGTAATCGATCGCTGATTTGCACCACATCTAGCAACATCCTCGTTGTTTTCACCAGAGCTACTGTGCCCCGCACCACTCCTCATAGCTATGCTGCTCCGCTGCCGCCCTCCACCTAAGACGTGAAATGTTGGATGAGAACAAAACAGTGGATTGAAGACTAAGAGCAGTGATGGACAAGTTAGACCAAGATCATCGGACACAACGACCTTCTTTTTGCTGATGGTGAGACATACAACACATCGAGACCTCCACCGGCATAAGATTTTCTAAGCATCATTAAGAAGAGCGTCCATAGAACAGAGGTGCCAGAGGAGAACGCTCGTCGGAGCGACGACAACAACCGTTATATCGAAAGATTAACCTAAAAAACAATTCGTCGAACATACATACATATATACTCACGTCGAACATACATACATATATACACCACTCCATTTATTCAATTCGTCGCTACGTATATCGAAAAAACAATCGGTGCTCTAAAACTGAAGGTCTTGTACTGTCTTCAGTCTTGCAGTCATGGACATCACTAGGCGGCGGCGACGTTGATGGCGAGCTTCATGCCGGCCTTGCAGTTGCCGTTGAGGCTCGAGAAGAAAAAATACTGGCCAGCGTACCGCAACTGCAAGACGTCGTCCCCGGAGGTCATCATAACCGCGTTGCTCCCCGCGGTGCACGAATCGAAGCTCGCCTGATCCACCCACGCCACGTTGTGGGGGTTGGGCCCGTCCGTTGAGTACTTGAACCCTGCGAATCGCGAGCACATGTCATGCAATCCATGTAGCGTCTGCTAAAAAAAAATTGCATGTAGCGATAGGTGGTCACGTACTGAGTATTACGTTGACGTTGAACGACTCGTATTTGGCCCAGTCGTTGTAGTCCACGTTGAGGTTCCATTCGTCGTCGTCCCCGACTATGATGTAGTAGAGACCGTCGTCGTCCTCCCCCTCGTCGTCCTCCTCCGCCCACGCGGTCGTTGGGAGCAGAGTGCCCACGACGACGACGGCCATGGTGGCAGTGATGAGCAGCGCCATAGTACGCGAAGCCATTCCGTTGCTAGAGCCGAAAGAGGCAGTAGAGAGCAGCTAATAGCCGGGTGATCTCAGTGCACAGCAGGCTTTTTGTCGATGTTTCGTTCACTCGATCAATGCCCCAGAGTGTAGCGCGCGCGCTCATATATGGTTCTGATATCAGAGTTGAGTGCTCTGCACGCTTTTGAAAATGGGCCTGTCTAGTCTGTGCGCGTGTGATTTTTGTCGATCTAGCACGCGCGTGTCTTGTTCCACCAAAACACACGGATTTGAGGTAAGATAAGATTCGTGTGTTTTCTTTCAAGGTAGCACATGAATTTTCAAATTGTACCATACAACCGCACATCACCTTATAAAAAGGAAATTCGTATGTTTTGGGGCAGAATAACACACGAAATCTAACATGGAGCACAATCTATGTGTTTTGAAATAAAACATCACCTTGTATTCTGATCTATATTTATATGTATTTATCCTTGTATTTGTACTTGTACTTGTACTTATACTCGGCCCGTCTGTTCTAGTTTGTTATTTCTGAAACAAGGCTCAAGGCCCGTCTGTCCTATTTTGTACTTGTATCCTTCCAGCCCATGGATCTGACTAGAATAAACAAAGAACCATGTCAGCCCAACGACCAAACTATTAGTCCTATATAACACCATTTTGACAAACAAGAAAAGCCAAACAGATCAGATCCATCCCGATCTGTTCTGGGGAAGAGCTCTGCTCTCTTCACGAACATTAGGGCAAAAGAGGTGAAAACCCCAGATCAGAGCAAAGGAACAAGGGCAAAAGCAGAAGGAATTTACAAGATCCAGGGAGTAATAACTGACCTGAGCAGAATCAAAGGTGAGCAAATACCATTTGCATCCAATTATTCTTCTAGATCCACAAACTAGTTGATCTGACTCAATCCTTGATGCCTAGATCCCTCAAATCTTTATTTCTTCATCTCAAACAATGTGTAGAGAGAACAAACTTCATTAGATTAGTTTTGAACAAAATCTGCTATAGCTATATGTGGTTGCTAAGTACTAGAGAATAAATATATATGCATAAGTACCAAAAAGTAGCTACTTAACCTCTAGGAAAATAGTGGTGTCTAACCAAAACCACAAGTTCATATTGACCACAAATAAAATTCCATATCCTGAGAACTAGATTTGCAGTTTCAAGTAAATAAAATTCATAGTATAATCATTTGTAATTGTGTATCTGATAGTTGAATCTTGTATAGCATGTTGCTGGGTTAATACATTGCCTGGTAGTTCTTGTTTCTTACACTAAGTGTCTAGCTGCTTAACCTCTAGGAAAATAGTGTTGTGTAACCTCTAGGAGAATGACAGATTGCTTAAATAATTAAGACAAAACCATTCATATCTAATGCATTTCTTATATTTTCAGGAAGTAATTCTCAATATGGATGGGCACTCAGGACCACATTATGATTTCAATACAGTAGAAGGGATGTAAAAGTGGCAGCAAGACATGCTAAACATGTTTACTAACCCTATGATGCCATTGAATCAGGCACAGATGGGTGTAAGTTAAGCAAATGCAGGAAGTAGCAACAGAAGTTATCCTACATCATTTTCTAATCCTATGATCGCATTCAATCAGGCACAAATGGATCAAAGTCTAGCAAATGCAGGCAATAGCAACAATAGTTATCCAATGATGGCATTCAATCAAGGATATGCAGGAAGTAATAGCAGCAGTTATCCTACATCAATTGGCAAACATTTCATGCCATTCAATCAGCCACAGATGGTTTCAAGTCAAGCAAATGCAGGCAGTAGCAACAGTAGTTATCCTGCATCAATTGGTAACCACATGATGCCATTCATGCAGCCACAAATGCCATTCAAGATGGTAAGCAAATTAAACATGAATTCTCATTTTAATCTTTATCCTTGTGAAGCATATATGCATTGAATAAAATGATACAGGTCTAACCTATTTTAAATTTCATTTCAGGGAGGATACACTAACCTGATTTATGAACAAATCATCAGCTCACAAGAAGATAATGATGCGACACAGAGAATGCTAGCACAGGTACGCATTTGGATCCTCAACTCTTGCAAACCACAAAAGCAAAATAACGGTGATTAGAGCTTAGTATAAGTCTAATTCTAAAATATGATTACAGACAGTGCAGGTAGAGCAAGACATAACAGGACCCCTGACACAGATGTTACTATCAAATGACACAAACGCTCTTGATGAAGCATTTGAACAACAGAATGATTTCATAGACTCAGCACTAGCATACCAGGTACACAAATAGCCTCAACCTTTTAGCATAATTTGCGACATATTTCAAAGAAAAAAGTACCGTGTTACTATCTTGAAACAAAATAATGAACAGACTTACCTTTGCACATGACAGGATCATGGTGGAGACAACAACAGACAACTGCCAAGCATGAATGAGGATGAGATATCTGACGAAGAATACGCGCACTGGCAACAAAATTTGTTCAACAATATCAGTGATGATCAGGTAATACAACAATGTAAAATAACCATTCGCAGATATGTAATCATGTCATACTTTAATAGCAAAAACCATTGCGCACACAACCTAGTAACGTATTTACAGGAACAGACGACTGCATCAGAACATGGCACAAGCACATTCAATGGGGAAGCATCAACAAGTAGAGAGGTTGCTTCGGGTGTTACAGATCAAACTGCAAATGGAGAAGGTGATGCCAATGAGATTGGAAATGTTGATGGGAATAAAATACTAATAGAGGAAGAAATAGATGAATTCATCATGATAGAGCAGGTGGCTGCATCAGAAGGAAATAATGCCCCCATTGACAGCATCTACACACCACAGATGAATCATAAGTTTGAAAGTAAGGATGATGCTCAGTATTTCTTCTGCTTGTATGCATACCTTGCTGGTTTCAAGGTTGCAATCAAACACAGCCTAAGGACAACTAGCAAGAAGAGAAACAATGAGTATATCAAGTGCGAAATGAAGTGCACAAGAGTAGGAAAACCAAAGGGTCCTAAATCCATTGAGCAAGAAGAGGCTGATGTAGAGAAGGAAATTGGAAAGAAGCTTGTAGAAAAGAGAAATACAAGTGTGCAGAAGAAAACAGACTGTCCTTGTATCATGTTGGTCAAAGAAGAATATCAAGGAGGAAAGTGGGTGGTTATAAATCTTGATCTTGACCACAACCACGAATTGAGGCCAGGTGACAGGGATATGCAATTCTCAGGTCGTAAGTACATGATAGATATAGAGAAGAAACTGATAAAGACACTCAATGCAAACAACATCCCCACCAGACAGATGGTCAGCATCCTAGGGTATCTAAGAGGAAGTGTTGCAGCACTGCCAATGAAGAAGAAGGACATTGCTAATTACAGGACTAAGATCAATATGGAGTTGAAGAAATCAGATATGGCCCAGGTTATGGACTATTTCAGAAGGAGACAGAAAGAGGATGCAACTTTTTTCTACAAGTTCTAGTTTGATGATGATAAAAGGATTACCAACCTGTTCTGGGCAGATGCTTGCTCCATAAAGTACTATCAGGAGTTCGGTGATTGTGTGAGCTTCGACACCACCTTCATGACAAATCGGTACAACTTGCCATTTGCTCCTTTTGTTGGAATCACAGGACATGCGTAGAGCTGTATGTTTGGCTGCACATTCCTGCATGATCAAACAACAGAGACATTTCAGTGGGTATTTGAGGCTTTACTAGAGGCAATGGGTGGAAAGCACCCGTAGACAATAATAATAGATCAGGACAAAGCTATGAGAGGTGCTATTGAGCTTGTCTTTTTGGGCACAAGGCATAGAAACTGCCTCTTTCATATCAAAAACAAGTGCTACACCAAGAACATCAAAGTGTTTGCAGCCAAGGTAAGTAAGAGGCTATTTGAGGATTTTGAGGACATCATCAACATGAGCCTGACAATTGAAGACTTTGAAAGAGATGGGGTTCATCTAATCAGAGAAAAGAGGCTTGAGAGAAACAATTACATCTCCAGGATGTGGGAGATGAGGC
Organism: Bothriochloa decipiens; assembly: GCA_023333625.1. Lineage (NCBI taxonomy): Eukaryota > Viridiplantae > Streptophyta > Magnoliopsida > Poales > Poaceae > Bothriochloa > Bothriochloa decipiens. The sequence continues at coordinate 15,303,452 of CM041628.1, forward strand.
ATAGGTTCATACCTATGTACTACAAGAACGATTTCTTCCCATTCATCCAAACGACAAGCAAAAGTGAGTCCCTTAACTCCAGGATCAAAGACAACATTGGTCCTACATTCACAATTAACAAGTTCATAATAGAGTATGACTGATTGATTGAGAAAATCAACAGAAATGAGTAGCAAGAAGACTTTTACAGCCATGACAAAACACCAAAGGAATTCATTTTTGGGTACATAATAGAGATGCAGGCAGCAGAGCTATACAATAGAGCAATTTTCAAGAAGTTCTAGATTCAGCTGAAGGCAACACCTAGGCTCAGCTACAGGAGATAGAACAAGGAACAAGATTTGAGGTGTGGCAAAAGAGCATACAAATTCAGAAAATGCATAGAGTCAGAAGGTACACAGTAACAACAGACCTCATAGAAGGTAATGAAGAGTTTACCTGCATTTGCGCAAAGTTCAGCAAGGATGACATCCTTTGCTCCCACATCCTGAAGATAATCATTAAGAAGGACATTAGCAGAATGCCTGACAAGTACATTATACAGAGATGGAGAAAGAAGAGTGCAAACAGAATTGTAAGAAGTGATCAACAAGAGAGCCTTGCAACTAGCTCGTTGCTGAGGTACAATGTACTGTCTAGGAAATCAGCAGTCATCAATGATAAATGATCCAAAAGTCAAAGTGCTATGGAATATGTACTGGGCCATTAGACAATGTGGACAAGAATCTTGATATAATTCTAGCCAATGAGCAAGGAGCTCGAGAGGGAAATTAGAATGAAGCTACTAAGGATGGACAGAGCTCTGCACCACCAGCAATACATTAGCCTACTGAGGATGGACAGAGCTCACCAACAACAGTAGAGATAGCAGGACAGAGTGATCAAGATACAGATACAAAAATTGAGGCACCACAAGTGGTCAAGAAACACGGAAGGCCAGCTAAAGCGAAGAGATGGCTAACATACGTGGAGGACATGAGGAGAAAAGAGGAAGAGAAAGAGAAGAAGAGAATAGCAGCAACAGAGAAGAAGAAAGCTACTGAAGAAAGGAAGAAAGCTACTCAAGAGAGGAAGAAAGTAGTAGCATAAAGGAAGAAAAATAAGAAAACTAATGACAATGACAGTACAGGTAAGAGTAAATGTAAAACCACTGATTTGTAAAAATCAAAAAATATGCATATAAATTGAGTACAAACCCTTATATTATAACATCTAATTATTATTTGTACAGGAGGATCCCCTGTCAAACCTCAAAGGAAGAAAAGGAAGGAAACTACAAAAGCTACACAACAGACCCAAGGAACTGCAGGGACTTCTGCATGAAGGCAAGGCTGAGGACAAAGTTGCAGTAGAATCAAAATATGTATCAAATTTATGTAAAGAGAATTCCTATGCAGACCTATTTTAAAATCATATGCAGACCAATGATCATTGTAGTTAATGATGAACTTCTAATGTTCCTAAATTCTATGGCTTCTCCCAGTCTCGACGATCCATGATAAAATAACTATTATTCTTTTAAGTTAACTATTTATTATTTGAAATTAGCCGCCATGGTGAAATTGGTAGACACGCTGCTCTTAGGAAGCAGTGCTCAAGCATCTCGATTCGAATCCGAGTGGCGGCATTCTCGAAAAAGAATGCAATAAATTAGAAAATGGATTCAATTCAAAATTTCCAATTTTGTAATGGGACCTTATCAGATTTGCAATAAATGATGCTGAATTGATTTTTTAGTTTTCTAGGCTTGTCTAAACATGTAACATACCTGATTGACTCAAAGCATGTGAAACTGTTGACAAGCTTGCCCTAGGAAAAGCATGAAAGAGGTCATTCCATGTTTCTATTCTCCAAAGCATTAAAAATTGAACAAAATTCAGAACTAGTGTAGTGTGTAATCCTATGCAATTTAAACAACTTTGATACAAATAGCTTAAAAAAACACAACCTAAAAATTTTCCATTCAACCTCCAATCATTCATCTCTGACATAACTTGAAAAAAACAAAATAAACAAGAACCAATTTAAACCCTCCTCCTTTTACCAGGGCTTGGGACCTGCTATGATGGGGGGAACCACAGGTAACCCCCAGCATAGGCGGAGTTAAAAACTGGTTAAAAAATTACAAAAGTATTATCGCTAATAAAATAGTCTTATCACATACACAAACACAAAGTTATTACAAGTAGCATTAGTTCAGAAACATAAAAAGACAAATTCATAACATAATAATCTTAGTTCAGAAACATACATGACACAAAAACATCCTAAGGTTCAACTTGAACACAATGAGCATGGCGATAGAAATCCATCTTCTTGGGAAAATAAACCATCCTCATCACACGACGGAAGGAAACAACGTTATGATCAACTCGAGCTTGAAGACCAGTCAACTTGGCAACATCAGCATCATTATCCAGCAACAAGTAAACAACATCATTTAAAAAATCATGAGCAATCTTGCACTGTAGTAGAAATGGAGACAAGAAAGACCTTATCATCACAATTGAGATCCTTCACAACAACAACATAGGACTGGTCACCAGGAACTAACTTGAAGTGCCTAAAAATGAACTTAGAAATAGTTTCACATTCAATAGGAGGCGAGGCAATCTGACTCTGAAAAAAGAAACATAAATATTAAAACACAAAAACAAACTTGTACCATGAAAAAACTGTGGAGAAAGACAATGTACTTACATGAAAATGAACTTCTAAACCAATGTAGGCAGCAAATGAACCTTCCCTCAGATCAACTCATAGAACTCTTCTAAAGACAATGTGAGCTGATTCAACATTCATAACATAACCAGGAATGTCATCACAAAACTCTTCATTGTCCGTAAGACAGTAGACAGTACTATCAGTAGCATCATAGCACATTCTAAAATTTCCAACACACCGATTACCCTTAGCTTTCTTCAGAGCAAGAGCACATCTCATTACATGTTTGTCATCATCCTTCCAACCATTAAGACTATTAGCAGCAATCAAATGAGACTAGGAGCCATATTGAAGCTTGAGATAATCAATGACAAACTTTGAGACAGGCCTATCATGATAGACAAATTCACTTGGATTTTCAACAACAGCAACAGGTGAAGACTGACAAAAATAAAAAAAGAATTTCAAGATTTAAGAAAAAATAGCAATATATTGCATCATAACACATAGACAACAATAATAGAGTTACCTCAACATCAGAACCTGATTCACAACTCTCACTTACAAATGATAGGTCTGAATTGAAACTTCTAAATTCACCTGAAGAACTATCAGTGGCAGGCATTTCAGGATCAGAACCCACATTGTCAGACATGGTTACAAAGAAGAGATGAACCAATCTACAAAAAGGTCAAAACTGCAGTGAGAAATAAGTAGTAAGAATGAATAAAAGGAATGAAAACTAATCAAAAGAGGGACAAAAAACAGAGGGAGACATACCAGTGAAGGGAAATGAGAAAAGCCACAAATAAATGAGAAGGAAGGGTGCTAGTTATATAGCCCAAAGCTCCTCGGGACAAAGCTGAATCTAATGCATGCAAGAAATACATCAATGGTGGGGAATGAATGGTGGGCAATAAGCGGACATGACACAGTCTATAATGTGGGTAGTTACAGTCAATAGTGGACATGCAAAGAGTTACAAATTTAGCCACAAAAATAAATTTAAATCAGTAACAACCTGGCATTTTTAATAAAATGACATTAATCAAGGAGTTTTAGAAAATAAACACTAGTCAACATGCAAAAAAGCAAAAAACTAATCCAGTAATGGCTTCAAGACAATTATCATGCAAGAGAACTATTTAGGAAATGACTAAAGTATCATCTACTAGTAAATTTGAAAAATCTGTGACTGAAAGAAGATTGATATTTCTATATACAACTAACAAGCATAGATACAGTCAGTAAGTAACCAAAAGATCAAAAACCAAAACCAAAAAACTAAAAAGGGAGAGATACCTTGACAAACTTCAATGGAGTTCAAACAAACAAATGAACAGAACCAGATCCAAGGCCTACAAGATATTCTTCAAACTCCTGTGTACTTCTAAAAAAATGAAACTTACATCATAAATATATTCATATAAGGCACTCAGAAAAAAATAGGATGAAATAAGAAGCAATTTAGGCAAAAAAACAGTTCAAAACATAAAACCAAATAACTTAAAAACTTAGCCTCAGCTTTAAACAATTAGATGGATTAGTTTAATAATATAAAATCATTGGTGCCTGCCAACTAATCCATCTTAGAACAAGTCCTCGAAACTGTACCCTTCACCAAGGAAGAGGAGGGAGGACTCGAGAAGATGCGAGAGAGAGAGAGAGAGAGAGAGCAAAATGAAATGGGAAGGGCAAGGGGGGAAATGACCACGTCTGCTTAAAGACAAACCAGCGCGAGTCCAAAAATACGAACTGTGCAAGCCAAAGCTGGGACCCACATGTCAGTGGAACAAAGAAAACAAAGCGGCACGGGACAGAGACAGAAGTGGGATGGAGATCAAACAAACCAAAAATCCGTGTGCTGTTAGACACAAAAACATGCGCGTGACCAACTGTCAAGGCACCTCATTATATATAATTTGCATCATTGGCCATTTGAAAACTAAATTTTAATGTTAACAACAACAAGAGAAAAATTTGAAGATCTAAAACAAAAATGAATAATGTAAAAATTACATTATAACATAATAAAGTCACATAACAAGAAAAATTAATGAGAGCCATAGATAGCTGAGAGGAAAAGATCAAATACATAACCTGATCTTCTAATAGCCTGATTCATGGAAAAGCATAGTCCAGGTTTGCTAGGTTTGTCTACAAACCAAGTCTACTTTCTTCCACATTTCTCTCCAACACGTATAAACAAAAACAAGTCAGAGCTATTCCTTCACAAAAAAAAGAAGAAATAAAAAGTTAAGATATCCCAAGAATGACATGAACTATAAGCAATGGTGGCTGCTTTAAGAAAATAAAATAGAGAAAAGTACAAGAATGACAACAGAGAAATGAACTATGTAGCCAGCTCATGTCAAAACATATTGCATCATTGGCCAGTTCATAATAAAATAAAATTAAAAAAACATCCTTAAAAACATCAACAGAATAATAAATGAGGCCTCAGACGTAATATATAGTAAACCAATGATATAACAGAAATGCTATATAACACGCGTGTGTTATTGTTAACCATTCATTGGTCGAATAAGACAACTGACTTATACATTCACAGCAGCCATGGAACTGTGAGAGGCATCCAGCCCAAGACAACAACATATGCTGAAAGGTTGAATTGTTGCTTAGGCATGGACGTTTCCCACGGTTTGATGACAGCAATGAAACAGTGGATAGAAATATGACACTCAAACAACCTCAGCGTATCATTCATATATCATCATAGGCCTCAAAAAAAATTATGCACCTTCAAGCATGAGCATAAAACAAGTTTCGAGCACAGCAACAGAAAGGTAATTGAACATCTTGAACTCTGGAAAGTAAGCAAGCTTTGAAAAAAAAGGATTAGAAACTTGGCTTCTAATACCATTTCTCTGTCATCCCTCATCCAAAAGAGAAATGTGCTTTTTATTCTCAACAACCAGAAATTACACATTACTCCAATAGAAATTGCAGATAATGAAATATGCCATTTTAGCATAAAATATGTGCAATAATCATATCTGACAATGAATACAATTGAGAATTTTAAAAATTTATCAAATCAGACTAACACAACTACAATTGACAATTAACAACAATTTGAAATATGACTAACACAAAAACAATTACAATGGACAGTTGACAACCGTTTGAGATGAGACTAGCACAATTACAATTACAATAGTCAATTTTTTTTCTATAGAAAGGCAATTAACAACAGTATGAGATGAGACTAGCACAATTACAATTACAATAGACGTTTTTTCTATAGAAATACAATTGACAACAATTTGAGATGAGACTAGCACAATTACAATTAAAATAGACAATTTTTTTCTATAGAAAGACAATTGACAACAGTTTGAGATGAGACTAGCACAATCACAATTACAATAGACAATTTTTTTCTATAGATAGACAATTGACAACAGTTTGAGATAAGACTAGCACAATTACTATTATAATAGACAATTTTTTCTATACAAAGACAATTGATAACAGAATGACAAAATGATAAATACCTTATCTTGTCGCAAGTCATGTGGACCTCAAACCTGCAAAAAAAGGACAAACCACCCACTTCTAACCCTCCTCCTTTACCAGGGCTTGGGACCTGCTATGATGGGGAAAACCAGAGGTAACCCCTAGCATAGGCGGAGTTAAAAAGGTGGTTAGAAAGTAAACAATCAATGCAACTGATTATACATGAATGAATATAACATATTATAGTAGAGTACTCAATCAACATCCTATGCGCAACAATACAAGGCTTACTCAAAACCATCGACAATATAAATATTAACAGAGTTTCATCATCAAAGATATAACAACAATGGGAATTATCCAATTATGGCCTGCAGCAATATCCTTTTATAGGAACAAGGGCATCATACTGACCCAGACAGATTACCACGGACCTGAAGAATAGAAATTAGAAAGCAACTACTATAAAAAATAGCAAAAAATGCATATAACAAAACAAGGAATGAGAAAAGAATTACAAGAAAATAGTACCTCTAGGAGTTTAGATTTACCCTCGCGAGCAATATTCTTTTCGTAAAGGACCATCTCACTGACCAGTTTGATGCGTAGGTTCGAAATATCAGATTCATTGAATTTGTTCATCATGTTAATAAAAAAAATCATAATGTTCTAAGAACTTCATAGCAAACACACCACTGTCACATGCATTGCTGAAAGATATGAGGAAATGAAATCATATATTAATACTTATCATAAAACAAATGCTTTAAATTAAAAATTTGAAGCATTTGCCTACTTCTCATATTGTTGAGGAACATTTTCAAAAGTAATCTTAAAATTTAGAATGCCATAGTCAAGTTTAACAACTTTATTCCACAAATAGTCAAAATAAACTTAATTATAACATTAAACAAATTATTTTATTCACATGAATGAACTAGTACAGGAATCTGGTACTTACAAATTCTTTTTTCATAGCCTTATGAAAATCTGAATCCACTCCAAACTCCACCATGCATGAATCCAAGATTACACACTTATGCATATTAAGGTACATCACAACAACATACCAATGCTCTTTGAACAGAATTGGGAAATATAGCTGGCATATATAAAACATAAATTGGAATTAACAAGGTTGAACATTATATCTACTTCAAACTACCAATTCACAAAATTGACTTCTTGAGAAAGCAACAAAGTTACTTACAGTTTGGCTACATGACAGAGGCTTTGCATGACAAGCGCCCTGGAAACAAGCCACAGTAGTGTTATAAAGTTCCTGACGCTTCTCACCATTACTTCCATGATTTCCAATGAGATAATCCTAGAAACAACAACTTGATCAAATTTGTGAATTGCATACTGTTCATAAGCATAGTATGAAAGAAAAAAATACTAACCCCAACTCTAGAGAAGAAGAAATGCTTTCTAGATTGTAGAGGATGTTTGGTATGGAACATAAGCTGGCAGAAAGCATTAATTACAAAATAATTCACCATCCCTTGAGGCATGAGAGACAAGTAAAGTGCACTTAAATACACTTTAACAGAGCAATAATCCATAATAGGAAGACTGCAATAAACAAAGAAAGGTTGTTGCATACTTCATATACAGAACTAAACTACAGGAGTAGAGGAAAATAAACAAATTAAGGCACATTGAATAAACTTTAAAACTAACCTATTGTATCTGCCACTTTCTCCCAAAGATAGCAAAGCTTCATAAAGAAGAGCTTCATCAGAGAACACTCTCGTCTTGGATTTAGGGTCCACAAAAGGGCTCTATGGTACTGGCTGGGCTTAAAATTTCTTCTAGGGTGATGTATGGCAATCTTATGACTCGAAGCCTGCCAACCAGATTCACTGCCAGACTGCCAGTCAGCTGCACTGGACGACCCACCAGCCATTGACTTGTCAAAACTACTATGAATACATGATCTAGAAGGTGCCTGCATCCAAGACATCAGAGATATGTTAAACAAATATATGTGAACAAACAAAACCTCTTACATGACCATTGAAAATATCCATTATGTACTTCAAGTAGTCACACAAAAGGAAGAAAAAAAGATAGCATATATTACAACATAAGTCCAGACAGACAATGCTTCATGTCTTTCCAAGCAACATTGTACCCTTTATATTACAAAAGCTCAACCAAAACAAAGCAAATTATAAGAAGCATCCAAGTAAGATTGTCTTTCTAGCAAACAACAAAAAACAAGAATAAAACTAGAGAAGCCTATAATATCTATACAATAGTCGAAGGAGCATCGGGAAGGATTGCAGCCAAAGGAGCAGGACAAGGTGTATTTGGATCTTCAGCATTCTCAGAATAATTAGTAAATGGTAAAGTGTCACACCCTGGTTTCCAAAGAAGACCAGAGGTCATCATATGTGTGCCCAGGAAGTCCACACATACAACGGAAAATGGTAATATCAGGAAAACAATGTATTATATAGCAGAAACATATATATTTAACACTTACACAATCAGAGTAACGCGGAACGCTGGCTAAGACTTCTCTTCAGTCTTCATTCTTCTCAAGGACTATTGATTGGGGGCTCCGTATGCCAAACACTTCCAATACCCAACTTCTTTATCCTTCCTTTGAGGAACACTTTACTACAAACTATAGCAAGAGTGAGTTCCATGTCGAAACTCCGCAAGTACAGACGGAAAGTAATGACATGCAAGGCTAGTACAAGGTAAAGCTAAAAGGTAGACTGCGGTAGCATTTTAATGTAACATTAAGATTTAACTTATTGCAACCTATTCTCTAATCATCTTGGTTGAAAAACCCAACCCTTTATTAAGGTTCGAGTAACAATTAAATATGAGATAGCCATCTCAAAGGAACACAGGATAGCCATCCCGATAAAACCCGAGGTAGCAACCTCAGCAACATCACCACAATTTCACAGCTTAAACCATTTGGCTAATCATGCGAGGATCCGGGCCGCTCGTGACCGTGAGCACGGATGATATATCGATTTAACTCTGCGCAGAGGTGTACACTTTCACTCCAAATTGTGATTACTCTTGGTGCCCGAGGTGATCAGCCCCTTAGCCCATTGCCAAGATAGGCTGGCAGAGGTCACAACGAGGTCCTTCACAGGGTCATAGGCAGTGGTAACCCGATCCACGATGTCCCAAGCACATGAGAGACGTACTCGTAGCCGCCGCCCTGGTCTACGGATCAACCAGAACTCCCATGCTAGAACTTGTAACACCCTTGACGCCATAGCTATGCTACCCGTCGGTAAGCCACCCTCCTGCCTATGATGATCCTGCTAACAGACCAAGCCAGAGACCATTAGCCTGGAGATGTACGGAAGTCCCAGGTTGCCGCTCCATGAAAGGTCCACAAGGGGGAGGAGATATGGATGTCCACGTCGCTACGAGCCCACTGACATCCATTCCTCCCTTCTTTCATCGCCAACCAACGATGCAGACATACATCAACTTCTCCAACGGCCGAAGCCAAGAGCCCATGGCTCCAACATATTTTAAGAAGCAAGTTTTATCTTCATTAGGCAGGTGAAAGGTGAGATAGAGCACTAGCAACCTAAAACCTAACAACTAATACCCCCATAGGATAACTTTGGGTAAAGTGGCTAGTAAGTCCTATGGTTTGACGATTTATGACACATGCAGTGAATTTACTTAAACATGAATAGGCGCAATATGTTCAAAAGAATGCCTGCACTTGCCTTAAATCCAAAGTCTAGCTGCTCTTCTGGCCTCCAGCTTCAGCTGCACTTGTCGGTCCTCTGCTTAGTCTTTGGCGTTAACAAACCGCTCTTCGTCTAGTCGCAGCAACCAAACAACACAAACAAACACACAAAAAGACAAGACTAAGAACAATACACCAATCAAAAGAGGAGCTAAAAACAGAACGGTCTAAATGGCCAAACTCAGTGCTACGATCGTAAGAGCGCAAGAATGACAAACGATGGATCTATCGTTAAAGAAAACACGGCTATCGAGGCACTTGCAACAAGCATAGATACAAACTTTAAGATTCATACATTTACTAAAGCAAGATGCAGAACATATAAGAAAGACATAAAGTCAAATCAGTTGGATGATGTTGAAATATAAAGCAGGGTTAAACATTAGTAATACTCTATTTATAAGCAATTATATTATCTAAGCCAATTAAACATTCATAATTTATAAAGCTTAGAACATGCGAGAGCATTAAAGAAAACATCATATGCTTAAAGATTAATTTAAACAGGACATAAACGACAAGACATGTTGATATTAAACATAGAGCATTTATGATTCAAGGTTGAACTAAGCATGCCATTAACGAAAAGACATTATTGCTGATATAAAATATATTAGCATTAAAGACCGATGTGAAAGTAAACTAAGTCAAACACTAATATGATCCAACTTATAAGCATATGATAACTACTATAAGAAACATAACAAGTTTCAATGTAAAACTACACAAGGCATAATTAATAAAGAAGTATGTAAATTGGTATTAGTCATATTGACAGGCATGTACGAACACTCAAGGTATAAACCTAAAATTACTTTTACACAAGAAAGCATAAATTAATTAAACAAGATTACTTACATAGACACATGATGTGACAAACATTATTCATAACAAGCAACATACGTCGACACGTTCGCAAAGCAATGAGAACGGAAAATGTAACCCTAGGTTACTTTTAATTAGAAGACTATTAAATAGTTATCAATCAAAGGCATTTAAATAAATAAATTCATAAATTAGATACATGATAAATTTTACTACTCCTGCGTAGATCACGACAACACGAAACTAACACAACTGGAATCACTCAAATCGGAGTTAAAACGGTGAAACGACGAGGATTAAACGATCGGTGGCGTAATTGTAAATAAATCGCTTGGTGGCAAAGTCGTAAATACCTCGTCTTCTACCTCTGTCCATCTTCCTGTCTAGGTCATGGCCATGGCAGCCATGTGGCTGCTCACTCCGGGTGAAGGGGCCTCGGCCATGGCCTGCTGGGGCCAGCGATGGCCTGCTGCTGCCTGCTACGGCCAGCTGGGGCCTGCTACGGCCGGCGGCGGCTCGCTGCGGCCTGCTACGGCCGGCTGCGGTGGCCAGATGCGGCCTGCAACGGCCGGTGGCGGCTAGATGAGGCCTGCTATGGCCGGCGATGGCTCGCTGCGGCCTGCTACGGCCGGCTGCGGTGGCTAGATGCGGCCTGCAACGGCCGGTAGCGGCCAGATGAGGCCTGCTATGGCCGGCGGCGGCCAGCGGCGGCGCGTGGGAGAGGGAGGACCACGGCCCTCGTCCGGGACTTGGTCGGCCGGCAGCGGCCTACTGTGGCCGGCGACGGATGGCTGTGGCCAGCGGCGGCTGGCTGTGGCCGGCGGCTGCTGGCTGTGGCTGGCTGCGGCTGGCTGTGGCCGGCTGCGCGCTGCTAGGATTTGCCAAGGCGCTGCGGCACGCTGGGGCTGGCCTTTTATAGGTCGGCGGGAACCGGTGGGGCTAAAGCCGCTGGGTTTGGCCCGTTGGGCTGGCTGCGGCTACCTATGGCCGTTGGTTGCCAGGCTGGGCTGGCTATGGCCAGCCAGATTTGGCCATGACCGGCTGCATGTGGCCGGGCTTGGCTAGGGAATGCCGGAGAGGGCCCAAGGTGGCCGTGGGAGGCTATGACTGCTTGTGTCTGCTGTGGCCAAGCTAGTGCTATCTATGGCCGACCAATGTTGACCGTGGCCGGCTTACAGTAGCCACCTGTGGCTGTAGCTGGCCGTGGTTGGCTAGATTAGGCTGTGTGAGGCCAGGTGTGGCCCATGCTAGGTAGGAGCTGGCCAAATCAAGTTAGGAGCTGATGGCCAAGATTGGCTACTGCTGGTTTGCTGCGGTTACTGCTTGCCTGGCCAGGGTGGCCGTGGCCGGCTAGGGCTGGCCAGAGCTGGCCAGTTAAGGCTAGGAGAGGCTAGATCAAGCTAGGTCGGGCCAGGATAGGCTAGGGTAAGCTTGGGATGACTGGAGCTTGATAGGGGATGGTGTCTAGCTGGAGCGGTGGCCAACACTACAGAGGAACAAAAAAACTCTCTCTCTCTAAGCAAGAGAAAGGATTTTTCTAAAAACGTTTTCCCAAAACCTTCTCAAGGCAAACTTGGGTTTCCGAAGCTTTATTTTCAAATTCGAAGAAAACCTAGACTTGACTTGCTCGAGGTTTAGAAAATTCTTTTTCACACCAGAAAAGCCAAGCAAAGCACCAAGCACAAACCCATTCCATTATTTTCTAAAAAAAATATAGAAAAGCACATTTTATTTAGCGCTTTCTAATAACAACCCAAAATATAAATTTTTGGGGTGTTATATAAAGACTCCATACGAATGCAGTCCTAAAAAACATCAATATTAGTTATACAAAAGTAAGAATAAGAAATATATGAATGTTTTGTCTTAATCCAATATGGATTACCTTTTCAACATTATCATTTGCTGCATTTCCAACACTAGTGCTCTCCTCATTGCTCACATGACCACCATCAGAAGTGCATTACATGTCTTCTGATCAGGAAACTCATTTCTCACATGTCCATCAAACCAAGATTTGAAATTGCCTTTGCTATGCAAGTTGATATATCAAAAAATTAATCTAAATCAGCTACCAAGAGGTTACAAACATATATTAACAAAACAAAATCAACTAGGAAAACAAAAGAAACTTACAATTCGAGGAACACCTCCATGGGGTAGTCTAGCGTGAACACTTAGGTCTGAGGTAGACTTTTTATTCAGCTGCCTAGACTTACTCATGAATCTATGAATAGGAGTAGATGTTCCAGAAGGTGCACAAACAGGGCACCTCATTTGCGGATCTGCAATGTAGTCTCCATTCTCATCAAATTTAGGACCAAGTCTGAAAGAAGGATAACTAGGGTTCTCATTGAATACAGGCTACTTTTGCAAACAAGGTTCCTTAACAGCTGGATTTCCTACAAACATATATCAAATATTACAATTGGCAAAATACAAAACACAAAAAAGTTTAGGTATTACACAATCCCAATACCAAAATTGCAGGATAACAAAGGTGCAAATTAGTACTGAAAATAATGCAATCTACAAGGCGAAGCAACTAGTACACAGAATAGTATAGCATAAATTTCATAACAATTTGGTTTTCTTCGATACATACCTTCAGGCTTCTCACTTGTACCAACATGGGGGGCACAAGCAACAACACTTGTTGCCTTGCCAAACTCAGCTGTAGAAACCAAGGTCGCACCAACAGATGCAATATTTACATCACCTTCCTGAAAAAAATTAAGAGCAAATAAAACAAGTCCAGTTAGTACTGACCACAATTATTAGATACAGGAGGAAACAAAGACAACAATAAAAGTCACTGACTTTCTGATGGACAATCTCATGTGAAGTTGCAGGAACAACAGTAGAAACATTTTGAGCATTCCCGCCAACATTAGCACCATCATTAACACGGCTAAAAGGAGATTTACCAAGATTTATAGACAATCCACGTGGAGACTTGCGTGTGGCAATAGCAGGCATTGAAGATTTAGGAGTATTTTGTTTCCTCTTCCCACCAATACTTGTTTCAACAACTGAAAAACAAAAATAAAAATTAAAGGCTGACAAAACTAAAATGAAAAATAAATTACAAAATGATACTAAAAAAGATCAATTGGCAGCAAAGAAAATCAAAAAATAACCTGGTGAGGCATCTGAAGCAACTTCTACAACTGATGCTGAAGATGCACTGCCTTTGCGCTTCACTTTCCTTCCATGCTTGCTAGCCTGTATAGCAGCTTCTTCAACAACTATAGGATTGTCAGATGTAGCTCCAGCTCCAGAAATCGGACACCATCCAGCAAGCCTTGTAGATGTCCTTAATCTCATCTTCCGATCAGTACCAGGGACAGATTCAGAATTCTTCCTTTTCCTCTTCTTACACTTTATACCTGAAGCTGCAAATGAAAAATTATATTAAAAGAACAGAAAAGGCGAACAGAATGAAAAGCAAACTAAAATGCGCAAACAATGTACCTAGCGAGACATTGGAAGATGAGATTTCAGCTGCCTGAGATGATACAATTTCTTTTTTCTTCCCATTCCTTGCACCTGATGTTACACATGACAAATAGGCATTCAAATATAAATACCAGGGATACAAATTGTTAATTCAGTGATGAAACAAAACATACAAAACTATCCATATACCTTGCACAGAAGAGTTACCGCTAGGAAGGATTTTAGTTGTCTGAGAAGCACAAAAAACTTCAGTAGTAGGAACACCATACAAACCATCATCTGATTCAAGTATCTCAGTCACAGAAGCTTCTTTTTCTACAAGAGTATTAGGTGCAGAGGGATTCTTGGGTTCAACAACCTTGACATTGACATCTTTGGCAGCTCTAACAGGCGGACAAGTACCAGCTACAATGTCTTCCACTGCTTTACCATTTACATTAGTAGCATCATCAGCTCTTTGACTTGCACCATGGTCAGCATCTTTAACAACTTGTTTCGCAGCAGTTTTACTTGCACCAGGAGCCATAGTTGAATCCAAGACATTTTCAGGAATAGAACCATGCAAAGGAGAAGGAACTGGGGCATCATATTCAACTCCAGCAACACCAACATGTCCATCAGAACCATGGTCTGCTTCAGTAGAAGGCACTCTGCCGGCAGAACTCCTAGCAGCTGCATCACCACCACGGCCACGACGAACTACATGCGTCTCATGCATATAATTGAACATCTTTGCAACAAGTGAGCCGGGACACCTAAATCCTAGTCTTGTGTGGTGCCTAAGAAAAATCTCACTCATCCTATCCTTGTCCTGAAATGCCAAGACAATAGTACAATATGGATACAAGATATAAATTTCAATATACAAGAATAATAATATTTTTTAAAAACAAACATTGCACAAGGCGCCTACCTCAGCACTTATGAAATCACAATGTCTATCCATGGTTCTCCTAAAAACATCACAAGCCTCTTTTGGGAGAAGCTCTTCAGCATAAATAGTGTCATCAATAGATTTCACCTACACAATATCAACTCAACAATCAACTAACAAGCTCTAGATGTGCAGAACAAGACAAAAATATAATTAAAAGACAAATTTATGCATCACTAGTCTCATCTATCAATTCCAAACACAATTTGCAACAACTAGACTCATCGGCCGTTTTCCATAAACATTGCCAGACACATGATCTAATGAAGTAAATTGCTTAATGCTCGAGCCTGTCTAACATTTCATCCTTGGCATATCTATGGGCAGCTTTTTGAATACTCAAAAGTCCAACCAATCAAGATAATAACCATAAATACCATTTCAAAAAGACGTCAGTAAGAACATGCTTCATAATAACCAACACAAAATAATAGAAAAATTAAAGAAAATGAAAGAGGACAAACAGAAAACAACTTACAGCTAGGAAAAATCTGCATCGGCCAATAGTATCCCGACCCTTTTCTTGGTAGTTTTTTATGGAAGACATCATCCAATTAAAGTCATACTTTGACCAATCATAAGAGTTCACTTGCACATTAGACATATCAATCAAAGCCTCTAGATACTGTGTGCTAGGATAAGTGTTAGAATTGGCACAAAGAAAAGTAGACAGAGTAACAACCATAAAGTAACAGAAGACATCATCATCAGACAACGTGTCTCCAAGAAACTTTTCCCCAAACCACTTGATTGTTGGCAGAGAAGTTTGGCCGATTTTTGTCAGGAATCTAGACTTTGTGGTATCAGTAAAGCTCTCCTTGACATTTGCACCGCCTGTAGGAATACCCAATAATAGATGTACTGACAACGGATCCAGTGGAATCATTTTGTCTCCAACTAAAATCTCACTGCATTTCACATCTACGTGATCAGCTATCCACTGAACAAAGCCTTTGGGAGCATGACAACCATCATAATCAAGCAGCATTCCAAAGCCATGATACCGAATGATCTTCTTCTTACAATCATCTAATTTTGCTATAATACTCTATCCAAAGTACGAGCTATTGAACCTACTTCCAGGTCCATCTGATGTACCTGCACCACTTTTGACTTTGCTTTCCGCCTAGCTCTCAAAGTCTACTAACAAATGCAACAAAATCTAGTTAGGTCACTGTATTCACTTCAAAAGCTAGGGAGAAAAACAAACACAACATGCACAATTTACCTTTGCACGAACATTCTGCCCACCAGAACAGGTTGATTTCCCCTGCTTAGCAACAACCTTAGAAAACTGAAACAAAAAACAAAACAGATGCTCAATTCAGTGAAAGAATTAATTTGGCAACACCACAACATATTCAAAAAGGTTGTATAACTTACTCCACTAAAGCTTGCTGCAGATGCTTCAATGCCTTTGCAATTTGATCAACATCAACATTATGATCATCTCCAGAGTTTTTCTACTAACAAAGGCAATAATATTATAAATCATACTAATAGACATTAAACAAAGTTCCCAAGAAAAACAACAAGCCAAATATAGACTGATTACCTCAGAATCAAAGTTGTTATCCTCTCTTGCAGACTCATCAACACTCTCAGAATCAGCAGAAGGACCATCAGAGACATATTGTTCATCATCAGAATCCATAGCTATATACAAGAACAAAAGGAAACCAGAACAAAAGGAAGTAGAGTGAAAAGGAAGTAGAGTGAAATGGAGGTAAAACCAAAACAAAAGGAAGACAAGGGCATACTTGCACACGACTTGATGTAGATCTTGACGTGCAGGTCTACTGCTTTCCTCCAAACACGAGGACAGTAGGGACAAATGTGGTAGAGTAGGCACGTGCAGAAACAAACAACAAGTAGAGTGAATAGGAGAACAAAAGATGTTATCAAATTCAATCAAGCAGAGGCTACAAATATATGTTAAATATAGTTCACATTACATTATTCGGCTCTTCAGATAACAAACAAAGCATAGCTGATATTTTAAGTATCCCTAAGATTACAATGACCTACTACAACTGATTAGCATAACCAGGGTCAGTAGGCGCCCAATGACAAACAAGACAATTAGCCTTCTGGAGCAGCCACATATAGATACAACGAAAGTGGAACACATGGTAGCACAGCAAACAACGAAGCTGATTCTCCATATAATCAACTGTTGCTTTCGGATCATCCTCAAAAGGCTCTTCAAGCATCAACCTGCAGATAGGACACACTTCCCCCCACTTTGAAATCAAAACAAATAGATCCCCACTGCCTTTATGGAAATTCGTCGGCAGGAACGGAGATTCACCGCCGCCGTCGTCGAGGAAGAGGTGGAGAATTCGAGAAGACGTGAGAGAGAGAGCGAAATGAAATGGGGAGGGCCAGGGGAAATGAGCGCATCTACTTGAAGACAAAGCGGTGCCAGTCCCAAAAATACGAACAGTGCACGCTAGAGGTAGGACCTACATGTCAGTGGAACAAACAAGACAAAGTGGCGCGGGACAGAGAGAGACGTGGGATGGAAATCCAACGGAGCAAGAATCCGTGTGCTGCGAGCACAAAAAACACGCGCGTGCTACATAGCATTTCTGTCGAAAATAGATGTAAGAGTTGAGCGAACTGCATACGTATGTGCTTGGTATATGCACCAAACACCACAGTTATGTTCATAGAAGAACAACAGAGCTACTAGCTATACATGTTGGTGCGACCACCTGCTGCGTTGGCAGTGTTGCTGAATGGGCATCTGGTTTGAGGTGTATTCGATGGATATGGAGGTCTAGAGCGATGAAAATGGCACCGGGCGTCCGGGCCACAGCCACACACACTACATATATATAGGGTATGAAGAACTCATCGTCTCATTGGCAGGATACGTGTTTGTTCTCAGGGGTCTTCGCCTGTGCATTTACCAAGACTCCAAACAATCTAATCTACATAATTGTTTCCTTATAATCTTTTGCTGGGTTGCTGGTTACAAGTAGATTTTGATTCATTCTAGAGTTCAAAGTTGGCCTCCATGGTGCGATTGAGCTGGCTGAGCATGGGGCGTCAGAGGGCCAAAGGAGATAAAACAAATTCCAAGAGGATCCACAATGAAAGTCACGGCCATGTGCAGGGTGTGCACACTGGCCATCTTCAGGTGGCTTTGTCAGCAACACTCCACCCTCCAGCGTGGCCCAGTCACAAGGAATCCAAGACAGTCCTCCTGTCCAGGACGAGGACAGGCCCAAGAGGAAGCTAAAGCCCAGCTCGAGAATGGTGGGAAGAGAGTGGACTCTCCAGGCAGTATTTAAGCTAGGAGAGAGAGACGGAGAATTCAGGGAATTGTAATATAAACATTGCATTTTTAGTTTAATTGTTCGTCTGCCTTTGAACTATTCTTCCCCTTCTCCAAGTTTTTCCCTACCTCCCGTTGGTACTCATAATTGGTATCATACTTACCGATCCTGGATTGCCCTCTCCACTACACTCGCTTGCAGCGATCTTGGGGTGCCATGGATCCTAATTTCAAGCTCTTATTCGATAAGATGGACAAGCTGAGCGAGCAGTTTGACGAGCAGATCCGTGGGTTTGACGAGTTCCAGCGCGGCGGCTCCGAGCATGCCGCCAGCTCCAATGCGCACCTCACAGCGCTGGAGGCCCATCGCAAGGACTTCGATGACATCAGTCGTCGCCTCACTGACTTTGATGCAGCGCCGGTGGACCCTCAAGCCTTGGTCGACGGCCAGCGCTTGTTCCGACTCAAAGCCAACTACGTCGATCGTGACGCAGAGTTCAGTCAGTGCCTGGAGCACCTCGAGGCGCTCTGCTTCGGCTGGGCTTCGAAGGATGTCGTCGATCGCATGGCATCTCTGGAGGCATGGAATCCTAGCATCGACGACATGCTCTATGAGGTCCGTCGCTCCGTCTATGCCTTGGTGCCTGAGCGTGCACCAGAGGTGTTCGACGCAAGTCCTTGCCGCCTCTCCTTTGTGGCAACTCCATCAAGGGTGGTTGAGCAGTAGCAGTTGCGCCCCACCGACGTGCCCATGGTTGGGCACCGCGTCAGATCTTCTACACGGGCTCTGGGATCCGGTCTCGTCATGACCTGGATCCCTGACCCGGCCAATGGTATGTGTCAACTTCCTGTTTCATCTGTTGTTCATGCATCATCATCTTTCCTGCATCATCCTTCCCCAATTGCGTCGTATTCATGACATCCTCCACCACTACCACCGCTCGATCTGCCTACCAACTCCACCACCCCCTTCCCATCTCAGTCGTACCACCCACCACCAGCTCCTCAGTACAATCACCCTACCTTCATCTCTTACCCACCACCACCATTCCCTCCTCCTCCTGATCCTGCATGCCACATGTCCCCTTCTACACATCATGCTTTGGGGCGCATTCCCAAGCTCGAGTTTCCTCGGTTTGATGGTGACAGCCCACGCCATTGGAAGACTCGAGCCGAGAAGTACTTTTGCATGATTTCAGTTCAGGAATCCTTGTGGATCGAGATTACAGAGATGCACTTCGATGGGGCGGCCTCCCCATGGTATTAATCTGTCGAACACTTGGTCCCACTCGTTCTGCACCTTGATGCATGATAGGTTTGATAGGGATCATAGGGAGTCTCTGATTCGCCAAAGTTTCCACATCCGTATAACTCCACTGTCACAGATTATCTCAACCGATTCACTGAGCTCAATGATCAGCTCAAGGCCTACACCGTACAGCCTGATGAAATTTCCATGACTCAGCGTTTGATTGATGGCTTGCGCCCTGATATCAAGGCTATGATTGCATTGTATCATCCTCAATCTATCGATACTACCACGAAGCTTGCCCTGTTGCAGGAGGAGATGTGCCCGGTGTCATGCTATTCACGCTCTGGTGATTCGTCTTCTTCCGCATCCCGGCAAGTGGCGCCTCGGGGTGGTCTGCCACTCCCTCCACCACCGAGGTCCGACAAGGTCAGAACGACAAAACCTATGACTACATAGGATTTTATTGGAAAGAATCCTAACACTTCATTGGGTGGGATGGCGGAACAAACTAAAAAAATTGCTTTATTTGATAAGTTTCTAAATTAACAAATAAGACAGAAAAGAGTAAATATTCGCCTGTGAAATCCTTATTGGATTAGAAGACTTTACCACGATTCAATAATAATAAAAATGGAGATTCAAAAAAGGGAAGGATTACATTTTATATAAATATTGAATTTGGATATATTCTAGGTCTTCTTTCTTGACTATATACTTATTTTTCTTTTTTAAGAAAGTCAAAATCAAAAAACCTAATTTTTTCTATTATATATTGATGTGTGCCGCCGACGGGCGCGACGTCCTCTTCGTCCACACCTGCATCAACTGCAATGTTGGTAGCTGTACATGCTCAGTGTCGTGCCCAGGAGCTGTGCTACAAATGCGCAGGCAAGTGGAGCAAGGATCACAAGTGCCCGCCGAAGATTTTGTTGGCAGTTGATGCTCTATGGAGCTCTGTTTTGGAGGATTGGCCACTGTCTGACGAAGATACTGTGTAGATGTTCCTTCTCCATCTGACAGTATCTTCATGGCCATATCTAAAGTTGCTCTGCAAGGTAAACATACTCACCGTGCTATTCGCCTTTAGGGCTCTATTTTAGGGCATTCTGTGGTTATACTGGTTGACTCGGGCAGCGCCGCTTCCTTTGTTAGTTCATCTCTAGCTGCTCGTTTATCTGGTGTTCCTGTTGATCCTACGGTGACCCAAGTTTAGATTACCGGTGGTAGTCAATTGCAGAGTACAGGGATCTTTGGCCGTTTGCCCTGGTCAGTAGGCCAGTACAGATTTGCTTCTAACTTTCGCATTCTGCCACTACAAGCATATTGTTGACACTGTTTTTTGACACGTGTCAATATAAGCCAAAAACTGTGCCGATCGGCAAGGGAGTGGTTGTGCTTTTAAGCTTACTTTGCTTTGAAGTATGGCTAACAGATGGTTGCCGATGAAGGTTAATATGATCTTGCCGATGAGAGCAGAAGGCTGTTGCCGATGGAGAGAGAGGCATGGTTGCCGATGGAAAACAGAGCTGAAGAACGTGGAAAGCAGAGCTAAATCATTATCGATGGGTTTTGCCGATGGAATCTACAGAGATGAGGAGCGTGCCGATAGAGGTTTCATCGTAAGCAATGGATAAGGAAGCTGGCAATATTTATGCCAATATTTTAATAGTTTACTTTTGAGTCCGACCTTGGTATGAGTCATTATTTTTTATTCCTTAGAGATAAGACTTGTTTAGGAAATACTTTGTCGTGTCTATTTAGGACTCATAGTACCAGGGTATAAATATGTACCGAGAGGCAATGTAGAAGACACAATCAATCAAATACAACAAATTTATTACTTTTATCTACTTTTCAAGCAATCTACTTTTTGACGACTTCATCACCAGTTTTTCTTCGTTTTCAACGAGTTCTTTCAAGAATCGACGGGCTGCATCAACTTGATCTCCGATGAGCTTGCAAGTTCCGCTTCCGAGCAATCTGAGCCTTGACGTCCGGGCGTATCGCTGTCGTCTCGTTCAGCTCTTGTTCAAGTTATCTTTCCTTGTCGATTAACAGGTCAAATCGACTGGCACGCCTTGATATCGAACTTGGGTATTAGCCCAGTGTGTTTGCAGATCCAACGTCTTTTTGCATCAACACATCTTTTGGTACGCCTGGTGGGACCAAGTCAACAGATCTATCATGAAGAATCTTACTGATATCAATCTAGAAAACATCATCGACATATCAGAGTCAGATCTCAAGGAGGATCAGAAGCAAGCCATGGAAAAAGCTATGGAGGATTACAGGCAGCTCTGCTTGAAGTCTTTCAGCAAGAACAGGGGCGGAGAAGTCATTCAGAAGCAAGATCTGCCGTTGCCGCGGCAGGTAACCTTTGACTCTAACCCTGGTAAATTACAGGAGATGGTTAATTCTGCATTAAATCAAGCTTTGATCAACCACTCCACCGTGCTGTCCAATACTGTATACAATGCTGTTGTGCAAATGTTAAGGGACGGACAAGCACCAGGGTATGTCGGGCCGGCATATCATCAGCCGGGATCGGCATCTACCAGTACTCCATCGGCGACTCCAGCCGTTGAGAGTATAGAAGCGCCTACTCTTCCAGCTATATCAGGACCATCCATCATTAAAGCCACACCAATAGGATCAGAGCTAATGTCTCAGGAGAGGCCTAGTACTCAGTTGAGCACAGATCTATCGGCATCGGCAATGTCAGGTCCTTCAGGTCAACATAGTCAAAATGCTGCTAATTGGTGGGGATACGGTATGCCTCCAGGTCCATCTACTGCCAACTCTGGACTGCCTCAAGTGCATGATGTAGCAGGGAAGGGTCCAATGACATCGGCTACTCCAATTCGGCCGGTGGCTCAAGTGCCGCATTATTCTACTGTACCTCCTGCTATACAGCCATTGTCAATGGGATTCTACACGCCTCCGCAACAGATATCTTATGCGAATCCATTGACTAATCCTCCACCAGTTCAACAGAGAGCTTCCACTGCAGAGCAGGCCATAGTACCATTCATATCTCAGTCTGGATTACCTGCAATTCAGGGCAATTATGTGGCTATCATCCATCTATACAAGAGCATCAATTGTCTGCAAGCTATCAGCCATCGGCAAGTCAGGTGCCGATGAGTTACAATCTCAATTGGTCAGGGCAAGCGCCAGTTCAGCAATCTATTATTTAGCCAAGCTACCAAGCAATGGGGACTCAACGGTATAGTCCACAGCCAACTTTCCAGGAAAAAGCATCGGCAAAACAGCCGATGAACTTTACTCCACAGATTGGTGTCGTGAATATGCCGATTCATCCAAGCCAAATGCCATAGGGGTATGTAGAAGCATATCAGCCAACGCCTCCAGTAGAGATCCAGCCAGTGCATCGGCAAGATCAGGATGCACTCTTGACCGATAAGATTGCAGAAGTGATGAAAGAACAATTTGGGATTCAGCCCAAGATCAATACTTACTCTTATCGAACTCCATACCCTTCATCTTATGATTTAATTCCTTTCCCGAATCGGTACAAGGTACCAGATTTTACTAAATTCTCTGGGCAGGATGATACTTCAACAATGGAGCATATCAACCGCTTCATTATTCAATGTGGAGAAGCAGCTAACAGGGATGAATTGAGGGTTCGTTTATTTTCCTCATCATTGTCTAGATCGGCTTTTGCGTGGTTTATTTCGTTACCACCTAATTCTGTTATTACATGGGCCGATCTAGAGAAGCAATTTCACAAGTACTTCTTTGCTGGAGTACATGAAAAAAGCTGACTGATTTGACAAAATTGAGACAACGCAGTGATGAATCGGTAGAAAGTTTCATACACAGGCTAAGAGATGTAAAGAATAAATGCTACAACTTAGTACTTGATGATCGGCAGTTAGCCGATTTAGCTCTTCAAGGGTTACTGCCACACATCAGAGAAAAATATGGGTCACAAGAGTTTGAAAGTTTGAGTCATATAGTGCAAAGGATTTCTGATCAGGACACTAGGGTTTTTGAACCCAGAAAGAATTGGAATAAAAAGGTGTCCTTTGTAGAAGAAGCAGAAGATTCAGACTCTGATGACGAACCAATTATTGGCTTGGCTGAGTGGGTAAAGAATAAGAAGCCGATATCATGTCCTTTCGGTCAGAAAGAGCCAGAAAAGTTTCTATTTGATATCACCAAAGCCGATAGGATATTTGATCTTTTGCTCCAAGAGGGTCAAATTAAGCTATCTCCTCATCATGTGATTCCATCGGCAGAAGAGTTGAAAAAGATTAGGTACCGCAAATGGCACAATGCTACCTCGCATAGTAATAATGATTGCAAGGTGTTTAGGCAACAGTTGCAGTCGGCTATCGAATCCGGGAAAAGCAAATTTGATAATTCAAAAGCTCAGAAGCCGATGAAAATTGATCAACATCCGTTCCCTGCAAACATGGTGGAGGCTAAAGGCAAAACCAAAGTGTTAACATCGGAGGCTGCTAGAAGAAATGCATCGGTAGACCCTAAAAATCAAATAACTATTGATGACATAAAGGGAAAGGAACCTGCCAATGGCGCTAAAGGGAAAAGAATTGTTAATGAAGGTAGTAGCTCCAGAAGACCCCTAAGGCCTGCTCCATATGGTGTTTGGTATCGGCAACAACGTGAGGATCGGTATCGGCAGCAACAGGAAGAGTTACATCGGCATGAAGATCACTGGAATTGCCTGTTTTTCGTTCATTGCTGGGAAGAAGGCATTAAATTGCCCACTGTCGATACCTGCCCTGAATGTAATGGTTACTAATTAAATGATCGGGCAGAGAGACAACATCACTTTAGTAATCGAGGGGTACGCATCAATAAGCCGATCAAAGAAAAGGTGTCAGCACTTGATCGGCTGGGGGGCAGAGTTAGTGTGCATGACAGGCTTGGTGGGCATATTGATTGTTTTCCAAGGGGTCAGGCAGAGCTTGAAGAGATGGCTAACGAAAGGGTTCCTGGTGAAGGGATATTTTACAGGGATCCAAACATAGGCCTCCATGAGCAGAACACAAAGCATTATCAGCCTGTTTGGAAAACAAAGCTTCCCCAATGGTGCCTGAAGGATTAACGAAAACTCAAAAAAGAAGGGTACAGTGTATGCGTCAAGAGGATTTACAGTGCCCGAAAGAAAGCATCCCAAAGGTAACAACTCAAGTATGGCAACCAAAACGCAAGGGTGGAGGTCCATCGGCAGATGTTAACATGGTCTTCATGTTACCGATGGAGTTCTTGGTGCCAGATGACAAGGAACAAGCAGTTTTTGCCGATGAAGCAGCTCAACTAACTCTAGATCCAATGATGGCTGTGTTTGAAAAGCCTACCAATGATGAAAGGCAACACCTCAAAGCTTTGTTTGTTAAAGGCAGGGTTGATGGACAGCCAGTGTCAAAAATACTCATAGATGGAGGAGCGGCAATTAATATTATGCCGTATGTCATGTTCCGAAGACTTGGAAAAGGGGACCAGGATTTAACCAAGACGGATATGATGCTTAAAGATTTTGAAGGCAATGTGTCTCCGGCTAAAGGGGCATTATGTGTTGAATTGACTATCGGCAGCAAGACTTTGCCAACCACCTTCTTCATCGTTAGCGGCAAAGGTAACTATAATTTGCTCCTAGGTAGGGATTGGATCCATGCCAACTGCTGTGTTCCTTCTACGATGCATCAGTGCCTTGTACAGTGGGTTGGAGACAAGGTTGAGGTTATCCCTGGTGATTCTTCTTATATAATCGCATCGGCTGATTCTGAGACCTATGAACGGACAAAGTGCATATCGGGAGAAGCATGGGATACGGAATTTCTTAGGGTTGCTGAGTATGAGCTCACACCGATCCAAGCAGTCAGTTTTGAAGATGAATTTTAATGGATCGGTTTGCCGATGGTGGAAAACTTGGTCATGGGTTCACATCGGCTGATGATTTAGTAGAAATAGATGTAAATAGCAAATGATTAATATTTGAGGGAATATAAAGACTGTTTTGCTTGGGATTATACAGAGATGCCTGGACTAGATCGGTCAATAGTTGAGCATCGGTTGCCTATTAAGCCAGGATTTCGGCCTCATCAGCAGCCTGCACGCCGATGTAATCCTAAAGTGTTACCTGATATTAAGGCCGAAATCACAAGGTTAATTGAAGCTGGCTTTATTCGGCAATGTCGATATGCCGAATGGATTTCTAATGTGGTTCCTTTTTATAAGAAAAATGGAAAACTTTGTGTGTGTATTGATTTCAGGAATCTTAATAAAGCTACGCCGATGGATGGCTATCCAATGCCTGTTGTCGATTTATTGATTGATGCTGCAGCTGGACATCGGATCATCAGCTTCATGGATGGTAATGCCGGTTATAACCAAATTTTCATGGCTAAAGAAGATATTTCCAAGACTACTTTTAGGTGTCCAGGTCATGTGGGTTTATTTGAATGGATTGTCATGACCTTTGGCTTGAAAAATGCCGGTGCTACCTATCAGAGGGCTATGAATTTTATCTTCCATAAATACATTGGCACATTGGTTGAAATCTACATAGATGATGTGGTGGTCAAATCTGGAGGTTTTGAGAGTCATCTTGCTGATCTGCGAAAAATAGTGGAGTGCACCAGAAAGCATGGTTTAAAGATGAATCCTACTAAGTGTGCATTTGGTGTATCGACAGGTCAATTCTTAGGCTTCATGGTACATCAAAGAGGTGTTGAAATCAGCAGGAAATCTATTGATGCAATTAATAAGGTTGTTGCTTCTGCCGATAAGACTGAGTTACAATCCTTGATCGGCAAGATTAATTTTATTCGAAGATTTATATCTAATCTGTCGAGGAAGATCAAAGCCTTCAGTCCTTTATTAAAATTAAAAGCCGATCATGAATTTGTATGGGGAACAGAGCAGCAATTAGCCTTAGAAGAAATTAAATATTTGGTAAATCCTCCAGTATTGGTTCCACCTCAACACGGGAAACCTTTCAAGTTGTATTTGTCTACCGATGATAATGTTATCGGATCAGCATTAATTCAAGAGTTTGAAGGGGAAGAACGTGTGATATATTATTTGAGCAGAAGACTAATAGATGCTGAGACCAGGTATTCGGCCATTGAGAAATTATGTTTGCGTTTATATTTCTCTTGCACAAAGTTAAGACATTATTTGTTATCGGCTGAATGCACTGTTATATGCAAAGACGATGTGGTTAAGCATATGTTGTCGATGCTAATTTTGAAAGGAAGGATCGGCAAGTGGATCTTAGCATTATCAGAATTTGATTTGCGTCATGAATCGGCTAAAGCGGTCAAAGGACAGGTAATGGCCGATTTTGTTACTCAACATTGCAGTGTGGTAAATTATGCTGAGATTGCTCCATGGACACTTTTCTTTGATGGATCTACTTGTGGCGAAGGAGCAGGAATCGGTATTATGTTAATCTCGTCTCGAGGAAAGAAATATGAATTTTCATTGCCGATTGCTGGCACTTCAACAAACAATCAGGCTGAATATCAAGCTTTACTGAAAGGGTTAGAATTGCTCAGAGAAATACGGGCCGATACAGTTGAAGTCTTTGGGGATTCCATGCTAGTCATTAATCAATTGATCGGAACATATGAATGCCAAAGTAAAGTTTTGATTACTTATCATGAGAAGTGCCTACAAATATTAAAGGAGTTTAAAGATTTTCGCCTTGAACACATTCCCAGATTGCACAATGAAGAAGCTAATCGGCTAGCACAACATGCTTCGGGATATCAACTGATCCGAGAAGTGCTGACATCGGTAATTGATGCCGATGACTGGAGGAGGGATATTACCGATTATTTAAAAGATCTGTCTAAGAAAGTGGAGAGACGTATAAGGTTTCAAGCTACCAAGTATGTGCTCCTTGATACTGAATTATATTATCGCACTTTAGATGGGGTTTTGCTCAAATGCCTTAGTGAAGAGGAATCGAAAAGTCTAATGGGTGAGATTCATGAAGGAGTGTGTGGGGCACATCAATCGGCATTTAAAATGAAATGGATGATTAGGAGGAATGGGTATTATTGGCCAACAATTCTTGAGGATTGTTTTAAATATTTCAAAGGGTGCCAGTCATGTCAGAAATTCAGTAATGTTCAAAGAGCACCTGCATCGGTAATGAATCCTATAATCAAACCTTGGCCGTTTAGAGGATGGGCTATTGATCTCATCGGTCAGATTTACCCGCCGTCAAGTAAAGGACACAAATTCATACTCGTTGCTACCGATTATTTCACAAAGTGGGTTGAAGCAATTCCTTTAAAGAAAGTGTCATCGGCAAATATGATTGATTTTGTGAAAGAGTATATTGTTTACCGATTTGGTATTCCTCAGACTATCACTACCGATCAAGGAACTATGTTCACATCGGGAGAATTTGATGACTTTGCCATCGGTATGGGGATTAAAATTCTAAATTCCTCTCCTTATTATGCTCAAGCTAACGGTCAGGCTGAGGCATCTAATAAAGGAATAATCAAGCTTATTAAATGAAAAATTGAGGAAAATCCTAGGAGATGGCATACTCTTTTAAATGAAGCCTTATGGTCATATCGGATGGTGTGTCATGGTGCAACTATGGTTTCACCATATCAGTTGGTATATGGGTATGATGCAGTTTTGCCTTGGGAAATTAAGACTGGTTCTAGGCGTATATTTTCTCAGGATCAGTTGACAGCCGATAAGTATGATACGCTTATAGAGATGAATTAGAAGATTTAGCAGGTCATCGGCTAAAGGCTTTAATTAGCGTCAAAGAAAATAAAAAGAGGGTTGCTAGGTGGTATGATAGAAAGGTGAAAATAAAAGAATTTGCAAATGGAGATTTAGTCTAGAAATTGGTTTTACCGATTGGAATTAAGAGTTCAAAATTCGGCAAGTGGTCCCCTAGTTGGGAAGGTCCTTATCGGATAAATCAGTCTGCTCCTGGTAACGCATACATCTTAGAAACCCTCGAAGGAGTTATATTTCCCATAGCATTAAATGGAAAATATTTAAAGAAATATTACCCCAGTATTTGGATGGATGCATAAAATGCAGGAATAAAGGTATCAGCATTATATTACATTCACAGTTAATTGGCAAAGTTCAGATTGCCGATAATTTGACAAAGCTGATGAATGAAGTTTATGAACTAAGGAAAGATTGAATAGCGGTTATCGCGCACAGGCGAATTTGGTCGGCTTCTTCCACTTCCCTGATGTCCGCATCGGCAGTGTCCTCAATCGATTTAAGTTTTTTCCTCAGCGTCAGTGCCATACAAGCTTGATTGTCCCTGTCTTCTTGAAGAATTTTTAGAGTGTTGGACAAGTTGTCTTTCTCCTGTACGGCTTGGTTCAGGGCTGTTTCCACTTCTTTCAGCTCGGCCAATAAAGCTGTTCTCTTTGCCGATAGATCAGTAATTTTCTTTTCAAGATCGGCGCCCGAAGCCTCTAAGTTGCTCATGCTTCTGTGCTTTTCTTCGGCAGCCTGCTTGAACTGTAGTATTTCTTCTTTGAGTTTTTCTTGAGCGGCTCTATCGGCAATTTGTCGAGCAGCCTTTTGGTACTGGAGTTGTCGGCTCTCAAGGTGGGCAGCATGAAAAAGGATTTCTTCAACGTTGTCGGGGATTTGGCCACGAATCGCTTTGAAAATTGCTCTTGTGGAGTCTGAATCTTGGACCAGCTGAGGTGTATCTTGATGCAACAAGGATAATAATGTTTCTAATTTGGTTCTGACTTCAGCTGATATGGCTCCTAAGGCAAGCACAGAACTTTCTTCTTCTTCATCGTCAGGAATGTTGACGGTAAAAGAGAATAGGCTATTTGGAGAATCTTGTTCCTACAAGGGAATTAGTCAGTTACAGGAAAGTAAATAGTGTAGAATTTTAGTTAAATTAACTTACTTGCTTCAAAGCGATTTCTCGCATCTGGCTGGAGGAGGCAGCTTGCAATACGTCCTCAGCAATGCTTGCCGATGGATCAGTCATCATGATAGCAGGGCTAGTTGATGGCAGTTCTGTGGCTACATCGGCAGGTGTTTTTTGAAGTGCTGTTGGTGATCCTTGTGCTGGCACATCAGACAGTATTGGCTGAAGAGGTGATGCTGGTGCTGGTGCTGTAATTGGGGCTGCCCAAATCCTCCAGTGGAAATGCTCCATTAACATCATAGCTCGAATCAAAGCAAGAAAAATAAACTCAAAAGCCCGAGAAACGAAGAAATCAATCTGGAAATAGAGGAGGGAAGGGGGAGCTCGGGATGAACACTTGAAGAACAACAAGAACACACCTTGATTTTGAATCCCGGAGGAAACAAAGTGAACTAGGGGGCCGCTCTTCCCTTGTTCTTGGTTCAAGCATGAATTCTATGAATTCATGGACCTCTCTCACCAAAAATTGCTAGAGGATGGGGAAAACCTAGAAGGAATAAAGAAAACTGCAAATGAAAGAGATGAGGGAGATGTGTGCTCCCTCGTCCATATTTAACAGGCAGGGCTATTACACAATCCCAGTTTTGCCCTTGGATACATCAGTCAAACCACTTGGCCCCAGGGGCATATTGCTCCAACCCTTTGAGCTTTTTGATCCAACGGCCACCGCGCCTCCTCACCGGTTGCTTCACTTCGACACGAATGAACTGATGCCACCACGTGTCATCCGTCCCCCGGAAGGACCAGCACCCGGGTTTTGAGGCCCAAACCCGTGAAACCCGTCGCCGATGGTTTTGAGGCAAACCACCAAACCGCCTCGCGAGTAGCGTAATCCATACGCATTCCTTGTTCTGTACACTTGCACTCATCGATGTCCCAAGTGTCAGCCACCGCGACTAGCCACCCAGCCTCTAGGTTCCTTGGTCCAAGCCTCACGTCCGCCTTTCACCGCTCTTGGTCCGTCAGCACGGCACACCCTCCTTGGCCTTCACCTCACCGCCAGCTACCGCCTCCGGACTCCACACCTGTATAACACAAGCCAAGAGACACAAGTTTCGACACATAACCTTATGCCTAGGATTAGTTTTTTTTCCGCGACAGGGACTTCACCGTTTTTCATTAAGAGGAATAAAGTTTAAAGGTACAAAAAAATCAAGGTAGCGATGGTGGCGAGATGCCCACATCAAGAACGTGACCAAACGAACCGACCTAGCTACTGAATGTCAATTTTTATGCACATAATGACTGAATTTTGCGACACTTGCGAGCGATGCTACACATGCCTAGACATCGCCAGCGTTGAAGCACACCCGCTTCTTCCTCCCATGGAAGGAGACCTGCATTGCCTCTTCCGCATCCCCCGTTAGACCCAGCTGGAATGCCGCCTCATGAAACTCGTTGAATGATGCTTCATCAGGGCGCTCTGTTTTGACCTCACGGCCTAGCTTCCTCATCTGGACCTTTCTTGCTTGCGCATCAGGCTTTCCTGCTCTGGATTTGCTCTTCGCAGCGACACGGGCGCTCTGCCTGTGCAGCCAGTCCAGGTTGTCGTCGTTGTTCACCGCCTTGGTGACGCGCAGGTTCGGGGTGTGGAGTATCGACTGCTCGAGCGGTTTTTTTGAAAGAGTTGATGAACTCATCAACCGAGACGACAACCGGGTTGACGACAGCCACCACGCCAGGTCTGGCCCCGACGGAGTCCACGACAAACTCCAAGGTCACCAAGCAACCCCTCAATGCATCATTGGGCGCCGGCACTGGGTCGGTCGAAGTCGGCCTCCCAGTGAGCGTCACGCCGGCAGCTCTGCAGTGCCTGGGATAGTAACAAGAACTGTGTTGCTGTTGTCAATCACTCGTCCCAAACCGATTACATATGCACATGAAAAGCATGTGTTCTCACAGGGGTAGCGGCAGCCGGCGTGCTCAAACTATATGTGTCGTGTCCAAGCAGTTGCCTGACGAGAGAGAGCTCACGGTTACGCGCCTGCGAGTTCTTGTAATCATGTCTCTGCTATCAATCATTTTTTTTTTTTGTGGAACCTGCTATCGATCAGTTGATGACGCGAGAACGATGCAAAGCCTACGTACTCTGCGGCATTCTTTTGGAGACATGAGAGGATCTCTGCCGACGCACACGTTCGGTGGCGCACCGTACGTGCACGGCGGCCATCGTCCCACTAGATGACCCTAATCAACAGATCGATGGATTTATTTACAAAAGTCAAAAGCAAACACACCAGAGGCTAATGTGCCTGCAAACTAATAGCTAGCTACTGTGTATCAATGACACTGCTCGATCGTTTCTCCTTGCTGTCTTGTTCAAATCTTGGCGATCTTGTCGGCGACCACGACCGGGTTGTTCCTGGCGATCCGCTCGCGGGCGGCGCTCTTGTAGTCGTGGCCACAGGCATGCTTCTCCGCGTACCGGTGCGCGCCGCAGAAGGTTTCACCGCAGCAGCACCGGAACCCCAGCAGGCCCACCTTCTTGCGGCACGCCGAGCACCGGTTCGCCGCCGGCTTCGGGGGCTCCGTGGACGGAGTCTGGGCCTGTGCCGCGGTTGTGTCGGCGGCGCCGTCAGGGGACAACGACATAAACGACGCGACGGCAGTGGCATCGCACGCGATCTTGGCCTTCTTCTCCGCCGGCGCCGCCGTCCGCTCTGGCGACAGCGGTGTCGTGTCGAAATCGAAAACAGCCTGATGCGTCTTGTTCTCAGATGTGGTGGAAGACGTCGCAGTGGCGCCGGCGGCGTGCTCGCGGTAGCACTTGGAGCACATGCCGCCGGTCGCGGCGTTGCCGAAGAACCCGCACCCGTTAGCGCACATGGCCGCGCCGCCGCAGTCCTCGACGACGTCGATGTTCTTCCGCTTATGCGCCATGACTCGCTACCGTAGCGTGCCGATCGATCGGCGACGTCGTCTCTGTCGCTTGTACGTGCTGTGTCGCCGACCACGTCGTGGGCGACGGCGATGGGGACGAGATTGCCCGCGTTCTCGAGCTTGGCTTTGCTGTTGTCGGCTGTCGGGGTTGCACCATCGGATTTTATATACAGGCGTCGGACCGGGCGTGGCTGGTTGTGAGAGTTTTCTCCCGTTCGGATCAATAGTCCATTCGTGACACGGAAGCGGATACGGGTATGCCGTGTACGATGCATGTAGCGATTCGGCGGAACGCGTCCCTTCCCTAAATAAGGTCGTGCGATTGCATGCTATTTTGAGCTAGGATCCTTGTCCATTAGACAATCCTATTTTGGTCGCAAAAAAGGATACAATCCTATTTAAGAAAGAATTCATCTACATAACCTAGGAGTATAATTCTTTCGAGAAAAAAAAAACCTAGGAGTATAATTAACCGGCCAGGATCACAGGTTAACAATGAAATCCTAAACATTATTTCTAATATAATAACACCGCCGTCCTCGATCCCAACTTATCTAGGAAGTATCAATGTCAAGCCAGATTTCAGGATAGGATGCGTCAATGATCCTAGTCAAAGGGGTTTAAATGGGAGGTGAGGGGTAGGATCTATCTAAGAATATTATTTATTAGTTAGACACATAAAGCTACAGTAACGTTTACGTTTACGACATTCTATGTCGTTTATCTTATGTAAAATTCTGATTTCACCTAGCTAAATCCAGAAGTAATTCCATTATTGGAAACCCATCTTCGTGAAAAACATAAACTCTGTTTTCATTATGGTATGAGAAACATATATCCTTTTTTTTTTGCGAAATGAGAAACATATATCCAATTGTTACTAGATAATATATGTACGTATCTTTGGAAAAATAAAAAGATCAACAGTTCACCTCTTTTTGATTGACTTGCTAACATTGCACATTTAGCTTACCAAATGGTTGGTAAAAATATTTCGCCCAACCTTTAATAATAATTGAATTTTACTACAGCATGGGCGTGCACTGGTCAGGTAGGGCCCACTTCAAGGCTAGAGATGTCACGTAGGATTTAGTACGTACATTTCTTTTAATTTTGTTTTTGAAAAGTTCTCGGTAGATCCTGTTGCCCTGGCTCCGTGGGCTTTTTTTTTTTTAGAATCACCTGGCTTGGTTGCTAGGTGGGCTTAGATGACAGTACGAATTAGTACTTGCACAACACAGCCCAATACGAAACTGGGCTGGATAGGCCCTTCTATTGTTCTCAATCCTGAACTCCTCCTGTTTTGGCCCGGCTCGTCCATCCCCTTGTTAATAGTTTCCCTTTTATACCGAAATCTTTTATTTCTCAAACCCAGCGCCTATACTGGCAGCGGTGAAACTTTGCTTCCTCGTAAGAACACCCCACCCTCCCTCCCCCGACTCTCTTCCCAAATCTTTTATTTCTTTTGTCTATGATTGTTTTTTCTGTTCATTTTTTTTACTCAGCTACTACTCCTAGGTCTTGTTAAGTTCTTATCAAAGTTTTAAGTTTTTTCACTCTCTCTCCATTCCATTAATGTAGGTAAAAAAAATCGAGCAGTAAATGTAGATAAAAAATAAAAATTATACAATTTAATTATAAATGATAAAATAAATCTTTTAAACCTGTATAGTCTATGATTAGACAATATTTACCAAATACAAACGAAAGTATTACAATGCCAAATTTTCTAACTTTTTGAGTTTTGCCCCCCTCCTGTTTTCTCTAAAAAAAACTTTCCTGCTGCCAAAACTGATCACGCGCGCGCATCAGTCACTTTTCTTTGCATGTTTTTCTTTGTTTTTGGCTATTTTTATCCCATATTGGACCTCGGCCTTCTGGAGCCAAACAGTATCGGCCAGTTCCTTTGTGTTGTGTTTTCAATGCTCAACAAGTGTAGCTGCTCAGATTTAAAAAAATCGGAGGTCACTTCCTTTGTTTCAGTCGAGTTTCTACCAAAGGCTATCTCATCTACTTTCATTTGTTTTCAATTTCAATAAGATTAGAAGACTATACCATCTCAATTCCTGAGTTTTTGCTATTCCTTTCCTCTCCTTGAATTGTCCTCCAATCCAAAGAAGCCCTTAGACGTTGTTTTGGCATGGTTTTAGATAGCTCCGGTTACTTGCTGCAGTATCCAAAGTCACTAAAAAAACTGGCTTGACTACTATCTCCTAGTTTATTTTAAGAGGAGAGGAATAAAAAAACAGCTCACGCTACAGTACGTCTAGATAGAGAAGCTAGAGGCGGAGGCCCCAAGAATTCAATCTTAGTGCCCCCAGTAGATTATTTTAATGGCTTTAGATTTCCAACTCAAATAAATATATCGTTCTACGCAAATCATATCATTCCTTTTGCTTTTCGCTACTGGTGGAAGTGAGGAGCCAATGTAATATATATAGTAATAATTAAAACATCTCATGGTATGGAGAGGCTGTGTATATATATATATTATATTTCCATTATCTAAAAGAATTTGTTAAGAAAAACACATCCAGAGTCGGACGTGATCGCGAAAAAAAAGAATTCGTTAATGCGATTTTTATCATCCACTATGTGGTGGATTAGATCTTGATCTCCATGCCCGGAATAATAATTAATGATTGTAGGCGATCTGGTTGGTTGAAATAAAAACTTATATATATCATAGTCATAGATCGACACAGTAAAGAAAATGATGTGATCCATCTTGTGTTTGACTAGCTCTCCTGGCAAAGTTGTGGTTGAAGCACTCTTAACGTTAACCTCATACACTGAGCTATCAGTTTAGGACTTGGGTGGAGAAGGAACCACTTCCAAAGCCAGACAAGCTAGCTAAAACTAGCTGCCTGGGCGAAAGCCGTGTTTGGAGCTTGATACAGTAGTTACTTGTATTTTTGACCAAAATCAGCATGAGAACCTTATGCCTATTTTTTTGATTTTTTTATAATACAGCCCTATTTAAATTCGCTCCCACGGGGCGTCAAACTTAGGTCTGCTGGGTGCTAATCAGGTACTCTAACCAGGAGCTTGATACAGTAGTTACTTGTATTACTAGCTAGACATCAATAAAGCTGAAGATGAAAGGTTCTCCGGCTGTCCGGTGCAGATATATCAAAAAGGGTTCATCGCTGTGAGGACTAAAAAGGGTTCTCCAGCAAGAAATAAGTTACTTTCTTCGTTTTAAATTATAGTTTATTTGACTTTATTTATTCTAAGTTTGACCATTCATGCTATTCAAAGATTTATGGCATGTTAAGTGATACAGGTGATGGCTGCACTCCATCCCTTTGTAATGGCTTTAAAACACCAGTAGATTATTCTAATGACTTTAAATTTCCAAAATCAAATAAATATATCATTCTTCGTGAACCGTTCTTTTGCTTTTCGCTGCTGGTGCAGGTGTGGAGCCAATGCAATATAATAATTAAAGCATCTCTCATGATATGGAGGCTTGGATATATTTATATATTAATTTCCATTATCTAAAAGAATCTGTTAATTTTAGCTTTTGTATCATCCACCACTAGGTGGGGGATTAGATCGATCTCCATGCCCATAAGTTTTAGGCGATCGGTTCTCGTGGTTTTGTAAACTTATATATCACATGGACGACGATGGACATTAGTACAAAAATTGCTGTGATCGATCTTGTGTTTGGCTGGCTCTCCTGGTAAA
Source organism: Bothriochloa decipiens (assembly GCA_023333625.1). Classification (NCBI taxonomy): domain Eukaryota; kingdom Viridiplantae; phylum Streptophyta; class Magnoliopsida; order Poales; family Poaceae; genus Bothriochloa; species Bothriochloa decipiens. The sequence goes on from CM041628.1 coordinate 15,339,607, forward strand.
GTCGTTGTGGTTTAAGTACACCTATAAGGTTAACCTCAGACTCGACGCTGAGCTATCAGTTGGAACTTGGGACCTACCTGGGTGTCTAGAGCTTGATACAGTAGTTAATTAGCTAGCTAAACTTATTGGTGGATGATACAAAAGCGAGAATTACTAGCTAAACTTATTGATCGATCTTTATGTTGTCGAACGAATAAGTATATATGTTTCTGTTAATTACGAATATATATCTTCATAATAAATAGATTGAGAACATAAAAATTGATAGTCTTTTATTAAGAAATTAAAAAACAGGTCAGAGTTTTCCTTGCTGATTTCGATAAAAAAACATTAATATTGTTTTCTTCTCATCTAGCAATTACTAGTTAAACTTATTCCACTTGTTTTGGGACTAAATAAAAGGAAGGACTTGCGTCAGCCAGGACATCACGCGGAATCATGATAGAGCAGTGAGTTTCGCCGAGATGTACGTTTGGAGCACGTACAGAGGACACACGATCGGCATCCGTGTATACGTCTGCAGACGACTGCAGAGTGCAGCCTTGCGTGATGTCCGGGATCTCGGCACGGAGCCACGGACGATGCTGTAGCCTTGCCGGCCAGGCTGCGTGGCTGCCGCTCGTCTGGCTATCTCGGCAGACCGGCACCAAGAAAACGACGCGCGCCGCCGCCGTGAGTGGTCATGGGATTGGATCAGAGAGACGAGACGACTCGGTCTCGGGGGTCGACGGTAGGCTCTGTCGTCGCGCTTTGCTTGGCCTCATCCGGCCGTCCGTCTCTTTGGCTGGTGGATATAGCTAGATACGGGCTTCATATCGTCTGCCCGTGTGTGCGCGCGGCACACGACGTGCACCAGGCCAGGAGAGCACATGACTCCGGTGCGGCGCGCGATGATCTGGCGAAGCGTCGCTACACGTATAGTGCCTTGCACATAGACCTATTTTTAGCCTGTTCGTTTGAACTTATCAGCCAAACCAGTCAGCTATTCAATAGTATTTTTCTCTCACAAAAAATCAGCAGCAGCCAGAACCAGTCAGCCAGAAACGACCAAGCGAACAGGGCATTTATTTCATGAATTCTAACTAAGAAGTACGTGCAGGGTGCATTTCCTAATCCAACGGTTAGAGATCATCGCTACTCCGTATAATTTATCGACGTTCAAGTCACCATCCTAGCTTAGCAATAGATTATTGTAATGGCTTTAGATTTCCAAATCCAATCCTTTTTCCTTTCGCTATCGGTGGTGGAGAGATGGAGCCAAGATAATAAATTAATTAGTAAGATAATGCATCTCATGATATGGACATATAGTGGCTTGGATCTTTATGTGTATTCCATTTTGATTATCCACTATGTGGTGGGTTGCATCTTGATCTCGACATCCAAAATATGGATTCTTGCTTCAAAACTTATATACCACGGATCGAGACTAGTAAAAAAGTATTCTTGAAAGTACCTTATACACTAAAATATCTAGAAATGATGTGATATAATTGGCTTTGGGTTGGCTCTCGCAAAGTTGTCAGCCATATTTAGCCGGTTAAAGGCTGAGATATTTTTAACATATTTTAGTTTATTTTCTCTCATAAACTACTATTAAATCTGACAAAATCTACCGGCTTTTCAATCGGCTGAATAGGACCGTCATTTAACCTCAGACCTGATCACCTATATCAATTGGAACCTCGGCTCTACCTGGTGGAAATCGTCTGGAACCTCAAACTATTAACTAAAGATGAAGACGACAGATTCTCCGATCCTCCTCTCCTGTGCGGATCAAACACGCATACATATCCATCTCATCGCCCGCGTGTCCTTACTCGCTTTAGTTGAAAGTACTATAGTAGTAGTGCGTAGTAGTAGTAGTAGTAAAATAATTAGCCACCTGAGTGACATAAAATTGTTTTGAGTGAGCCCGGCTTAGCCTTTACATCCTCACGCAGAGTCATGTGAGCAGTCATCATCAGCATTAGTGGTAAAAGTTTCGCTGAGACGTACGTACTGTATGTGGGCAAACACGAAATCGCACCGCGCCAACCAACCGTGGGCCGGCTGACTGTGCCGCATGGGATGTTGTTGCCTTGCCAACACTGAACACTGCCACAGATGGTTCTGTGGAAAATAAAGAAAAAGCGTCCAATAATGTCCAGTCCGGGAATGAGATTATTCTTGCCGAGACAGCGAAAGGCAAAGGCGAAATAGTAGAGGGGAAAAAAAAAAAGCTAAGAAGCAGTGTAGCTTTCGATCGCCTATCGGGAAAGCTATACTATCTGAGAATCCGATCCACACCGTACCCGCGCGTGAAGAAGGCGAACCATGCATTCCCATTGCCTAGTACTACGTGTAGCTATCGCCCATCGCTATCGGCATCCGTGTAGGTCCACACACTGCAGGTGGCCGATGATGTCCGGGATCGCGGGACGGATGGCATTGCATCACCTTTGTGTGGCTGCCGCTCCATCGTTTCCGCTATATCCAGCGCGCACACGTACCGTCCCAAGAAAACGACGCCGGTTTCACCGCGCTAGTGCTCGGTGGAGACGTGGACGTGCAGCGGTGGGGGGCATAGACGTTTCGATCGAGCTTTATTTGGACCCAGCCGGCGGGCCTTAATTTGAGTACGATAATAATACAGCGGCCGGATAGACATATTGGGGCATCGTCTGGTCGGCCGGCTGGCATCGCGCACACGACACGGGTGGGAGTGGGCGAGTGGCCGGGAGTTTTTGCGGCCACGTCGATCCTGCAGCCCGGTGCGGCGCGCGCGCGCCAGAGTATATGCCGGGCCGCCGCCCGCCCGCCTTCCTTGACGGCCGACCAAGGGACGAGCCAGAGAAGGCTAGGCGGCCAAGCGTGCTCACGTCACCATCGTCCGAGCTTCTTAGTATAGATTCCTCTAAGCTCATGGTTAAGGTTACGTGCATGATGCGTGTGTGTATCCCGAATGCGTGCGGGTGGTGGGGCAAGATCATGTACATGTAGTGCCGTTTGCTATCATAAATATAGTGGAGTAGCACTTAGCTTAACGACATCTTCATCGAGTATATTTGTTTATTTGTATCTTTATTTGTCACTTTGCTTACGACATCTTCATTGAATTTTTTTTATATATCTTTATTCGTCATCCCGTTTTTGCTTTGCTTTGTTTGTTTGTCACTACGAATGAAACAAAAGGGGCCCACGCACCACTATGCCACCCAGAAAACTCCAGCGGAAAGCAATGGCTTGCTTCCGGCCGACGGTTATTACCCCGACGAACAAGGAGAAAGATATTATTAATATATAAATAAATATTATAGTCGCTCTCGATCGGCTAGATGGATCCTATCGAATCTTCTGACTTCGCGGGCAACGAGGCGGCCGCGGCCGGCCCGGTGCCATACATGCACATGCCACGGAGAGATGCATATGCCGAAATTGCATTGTACGTGTAACACCTGAACCTGACCCTACCCCGTGCAAAGTCCCCTCGCCATCGCAACACACCCATCCATGTGGCCATATGCTCTCTCTGCTTGTACAAAGTTGGAAGCCGACAAGGCTCATGGCTGTGGCATATGTGGTACCCCAGTGTACCACTAGACTAAATATATGCGCTACACGCTACTACCACCACAGTATACATACCAGAATAATAAAATAATAATCGTTCTTTTTTAGGGGATAAAAAAAATAATAATTCTGTGCATGACCGATAGAGATACGGTATCCATCCACCACACTACACGGTCCTAGCCCTGCAGTCCTGCACAGTGTGTGTCCAGCGACGGACGGCCTAGCTAGTAGAGCTTTAGAAAAGCCTCCCGGATCGCGCCGATCGCTTTCCACCGCCGGCCGGCGTCAGCGCGTGCATCACCCACACGACCCCGCGGCTCCGTGTATAATAGTCGACGATAGGGGCGCGCGCGTGCCGGCTGTCTGTGACCGTGAGTGTGCCATCTCCGGCTCTCTCGGTGCAGTCGTCCGGCCCGGGAGTGGAGCTAGGCAACCGATCGAGTCGTCAACAAGGCTGGTGGAGATGGGGATTGCGGCGGTGGTGCTGGCCGTGAACGGCAAGCGGTACGAGGCCGCCGGCGTGGATCCGTCGACGACGCTGCTGGAGTTCCTGCGCACACAGACACCCGTCAGAGGCCCCAAGCTTGGCTGCGGAGAAGGTAATAAGTTGCCCGTCACCATATATGCGCATGCATCATGCATGATCATCCTACATGCTTCTGCCTTCGTGGATTAATTAGCAGCTGAGCTCCTATGTTGATTGCTAGAGAATCTTCATCTGAACATCATGAGAGTTTCCTTAAACTTGAAAGCCATGTACTAACTGCGCTTTAGGTGGTGAAGCTATACTGTCCATACAAGAGAGTTCATTTCCTAGCCTCTGTGTGTCTTCCTAGTACAGGAATAGGAGAATAGGCAGCGAGGGAATTCGCGTACACGTGCGTGTAGGCTTCACCAGTGTGCGTCGCTGTTCCTGGCCTGGCTGCCTTTGGTTTTGGGCCGGTTCTCTAGGTTGAAAAGCCGGTAGATTTCGGCAGATTCAATAGTAATTTATGGGAGAAAATAAACCGAAACCGCCCAAAACCTACCGGCTGAACAACCTATCGAACAGGCCCTTTCTCGTTTCATCCCTGGTTTTCTTGGGACGTGTAGAAAGGCACATGACATCCCAGTAAAAATTCATACAAGTTTGTCTCACAGGTACCCTCTCGATCTAATCATAGAAAAATCAGACACAATATATAATCTTCAATTAACATTAACGAAAACAAGATTACAGTGTTCTCCAGAAAAGACATAATACAAGACGACCAGGAACTGAAGAGCTTCCCAGTCCCAGGCATCTAGCGAGCTTTCTTGCAAAAACACACAAGAACAGACTGAAGAAACTGAACATACAGTCATAAACTTTCCTTTTTTTTTTTTTTTGGCGGAAAACCACTCTGTTTTCGGCAGGCAACTGATCCAATTCCTGCTCTTCAGGTCTTCGTCATATATCATCAAAACACCAGGAAAAGCAGGAAAGGTTGCTACGAACCACTTTCTAGGCACTAGGGTAGGGCCAAACCTTTTTTTTTTTCCCCTGCCCTTTTGTTTTCTGTAGATCAAGTAGGCAAGATCTCGTAATGTCAGCTTTAATTATTGCGACGTTCTAGCACAAATTGGCACTTCACTACTCGCAAGAAAAATAAATGGCAACTTTACACAGGAACGATAGCTTCAGAGTGTGCGGTTTGCACAGAACAGTTGTGCTAACCATAAACAACTTGCAGTTTTTTTAAGTCGATATAATGATGCACAATTTTTCTGCGTGTTTAGGTGGAAAAGGAAGCTAACCTCTTTGCCTTTTTTATAAAAAAAAAATAAATATCGTTGTTACAGGTGGATGTGGTGCATGCGTTGTCCTAGTCTCAAAGTACGACCCGGCCACCGACAAGGTGACCGAGTTCTCTGCGAGCTCCTGCCTGACGCTGCTCCATAGTGTGGACCGCTGCTCGGTGACCACCAGCGAGGGTATTGGCAACACCAAGGACGGCTACCACCCCGTGCAGCAGCGCCTCTCCGGCTTCCACGCCTCCCAGTGCGGCTTCTGCACACCCGGCATGTGCATGTCCATCTTCTCTGCACTTGTCAAAGCCGACAAGGCGGCCGACCGGCCGGCCCCGCCTTCCGGCTTCTCCAAGCTCACATCCTCAGAGGCTGAGAAGGCTGTCTCCGGCAACCTGTGCCGGTGCACTGGGTACAGGCCCATCGTTGACGCCTGCAAGAGCTTCGCAGCCGATGTTGATCTTGAGGACCTGGGCCTCAACTGCTTCTGGAAGAAGGGTGATGAGCCTGCAGATGTCAGCAAGCTGCCAAGCTACAACAGTAGCGCCGTCTGCACTTTCCCTGAGTTTCTCAAATCTGAGATAAAGTCCTCACTTGAGCAGGTTAAATGTGCTCCAGTTCCTGTTTCTGACGATGGCTGGTACCGTCCTAAGAGCATTGACCAGCTTCAAAGACTGTTTCAATCTAGCTCCTTCGATGAAAATTCTGTGAAGATAGTAGCTTCAAACACTGGGTCTGGGGTGTACAAGGATCAAGACCTTCATGACAAGTATATTGACATCAAAGAGATCCCAGAGCTTTCGGTCATCAACAGAAGCAGCAAGGGTGTTGAGTTTGGATCAGTTGTGTCCATTTCTAAAGCAATTGAGGTGCTGTCAGACGGAAATGTGGTTTTCAAAAAGATTGCAGATCACCTGAACAAAGTGGCCTCTCCATTTGTTCGGAACACAGCAACCATAGGTGGAAACATCATTATGGCGCAACGGTTGCAATTTGCGTCGGACATTGCGACTGTACTACTAGCTGCAGGTTCAACTGTCACTATCCAGGTGGCTTCCAAAAGGCTTTGTCTCGCCTTAGAGGAATTCTTGCAGCAGCCTCCATGTGATTCTAGGACCCTGCTGTTGGGCATATTTATCCCTGATTGGAGTTCAGATGGCATCACCTTTGAGACTTTCCGAGCAGCACCTCGTCCACTTGGCAATGCTGTCTCATATGTCAATTCAGCTTTCTTGGCGAGGACTTCAGTGGATGCAGCATCAAGAGACCATCTCATTGAGGAGATATCTCTGGCATTTGGTGCGTATGGAGCTGATCATGCTATTAGAGCTAGGAAGGTTGAGGATTACCTGAAAGGAAAAACAGTGAGCTCATCTGTTATACTTGAAGCTGTTCGGTTGCTTAAAGGGACTGTTAAACCATCAGAAGGCACAACACATCCTGAGTATAGAATCAGCTTGGCTGTCAGTTTCTTGTTTACCTTCCTATCTTCCCTTGCCAACAGCTTGAACGAGTCAGCAAAGGTTAATGGTCCCAATGGGGCATATAGTAATGGAGCGACAAACGGTGCCATTGAGCACTCACCGGAGAAACATCTTAAGTTTGACAGCAATGATTTGCCAATACGATCAAGACAAGAAATGTTTTTGACTGATGAATACAAGCCAGTCGGCAAGCCAATTAAGAAAGCAGGGGCAGAGATCCAAGCTTCAGGTATACAATCTTATTTCCAATACAAAAATAAACATCTTCATAAGATCATCATAACATTTTTCTTCAGCATACTCCGCAAAGAAACCATATAATGGTCCTTCTGTTCATTTCTGCCACACTAATTTTAGTCAGCGCTACTCTGTCCAATAAGCATCGCCCCTGAACATTTTTTGTGCCTGATGTTTCTCCACAAGACAATGCCCTTAACTATATTCCTTTTGCTGACACAGGGGAAGCTGTGTACGTTGATGATATCCCTGCTCCCAAAGATTGCCTCTATGGAGCATTTATCTATAGCACCCACCCCCATGCCCATGTAAAGGCTATCAACTTTAAATCATCTTTGGCTTCACAGAAGGTCATCACAGTTATCACCGCAAAGGATATTCCAAGCGGCGGACAAAATGTTGGTTCTACCTTCCCAGGGTTTGGAGACGAAGCACTTTTTGCAGATCCAGTTGCTGAATTTGCTGGTCAAAATATTGGTGTTGTGGTAATATTTCTTAAGTGTTCTTTATATTTCACAAAACCGTTTATATGTTTATGTCTACCCAACCTTACTACATCATGTTGAATTTTCAATCACTCAGATTGCTGAAACACAGAAGTATGCCTACATGGCAGCAAAGCAAGCCGTTATTGAGTATAGCACAGAAAATCTGCAGCCACCAATTCTGACAATAGAAGATGCAATCCAACGAAACAGCTACTTCCAAGTCCCCCCATTCTTAGCACCTAAGCCAGTTGGTGATTACAACCAAGGGATGTCTGAAGCTGATCACAAGATTCTATCAGCGGAGGTACATAATTTGTAATGTTCAAAGAGGATGTATACTTGATTTTTTCCACGAGGGCAAACAACTCATGCTTGAAATTTTTGTTTCTGCAGGTAAAACTTGAATCCCAATACTATTTCTACATGGAGACACAAGTGGCGCTAGCTATTCCTGATGAAGACAACTGCATAACCATATATTCTTCGACACAAATTCCTGAGGTCACACAAAATGTGGTTGCAAAGTGCCTTGGTATTCCATTTCATAATGTTCGCCTCATCACCAGAAGAGTCGGGGGAGGCTTTGGTGGAAAGGCAATGAAAGCAATACATGTAAGTCCTAAATAACTAGAGCTTATGCTGAATTTTTCTATTTTCAGTTACCAATGTACCATAGCTGACTGAATTTCCTGTCAGGTTGCATGTGCATGTGCAGTTGCTGCATTCAAGCTACGGCGTCCAGTTCGGATGTATGTAGATCGCAAGACAGACATGATAATGGCAGGAGGTAGACATCCTATGAAGGTGAAGTACTCTGTTGGGTTCAAGTCAGATGGCAAGATCACAGCCTTGCACATTGATCTTGGCATCAATGCTGGAATATCGCCGGATGTGAGCCCAGTTATGCCAACTGCTATCATAGGTGCTCTCAAAAAGTACAACTGGGGCAATCTTGCATTGGACACCAAGGTCTGCAAGACAAATGTCTCATCAAAATCAGCAATGAGGGGTCCTGGAGATGTGCAGGGCTCTTTCATCGCTGAAGCCATCATTGAGCATGTTGCCTCAGCACTTTCTGTCGACACTAACACCATAAGGAGGAAGAACCTTCATGACTTTGAGAGCCTTGCGGTGTTCTTCGGAGATAGTGCAGGTGAAGCTTCTACCTACAGCCTAGTTACCATGTTTGATAAGCTGGCCTCCTCTCCAGAATACCAGCGCCGAGGTGAAATGGTGGAACACTTCAACAGAAGCAACAAGTGGAAGAAGCGTGGCATTTCTTGTGTGCCAATTACATATGAGGTCAGGCTTCGGCCAACTCCAGGCAAGGTGTCTATCATGAATGATGGTTCCATTGCTGTTGAGGTCGGAGGGGTTGAGATAGGCCAAGGGTTGTGGACAAAAGTGAAGCAGATGACGGCATTTGGATTGGGAGAGCTGTGTCCTGATGGCGGCGAAAGCCTACTGGACAAGGTTCGGGTCATCCAGGCCGATACATTGAGCATGATCCAGGGAGGGTTCACCGGTGGGAGCACCACTTCTGAAACTAGCTGTGAGGCGGTTCGACAGTCGTGTGTTGCACTCGTCGAGAGACTGAAGCCAATCAAGGAAAATCTGGAGGCTAAGGCTGGCACAGTGGAATGGAGTGCCTTGATTGCTCAGGTGAGGAAAATCTTGTAAATTCCAATTTTCTCAAGACCATGCCAACAAAACAAAATGTTTAAATCCTTGTCTCCTTCCTTTGAGACATTAATAAATGACAAGCAACAGCAGTACCAATTTACTGAGGAGATCCCATGATTCTGAGGAACACAATATTTGCCAGTATTTCAATTGGTCATGCCATTTTGTTGCTCATTTGCAGGCAAGTGCGGCGAGTGTGAACTTATCGGCGCATGCATACTGGACCCCTGATCCAACTTTCACAAGCTATTTGAACTACGGAGCTGGCATTAGTGAGGTACCCCTTATCCAAACTGCACGAAAAGCACAGCAAGCGCAGTTAGCAAGCGAAATTGTTGGAGGCTGCACCTCTACTCATGCTCAATGCTGACACATGATTGGAATTTTCATCACAGGTGGAAATTGATGTCCTGACAGGAGCAACAACAATTCTAAGGAGTGACCTTGTCTATGATTGTGGACAAAGCTTGAACCCTGCTGTCGATTTGGGCCAGGTCAGCCAAAAAATAAAAACCGCTCTACCTGATCATTTCATCAAAGGAAATATGATGATCCTCTAAACATTATCCATCGTTAACACAGGTGGAAGGTGCATTCATCCAAGGAGTAGGCTTCTTCACAAACGAGGAGTACGCAACCAACTCTGACGGGTTGGTCATCCACGATGGCACATGGACATACAAGGTCCCCACAGTCGATACCATTCCAAAGCAGTTCAACGTTGAGCTGATCAACAGTGCCCCCGACCAGAAGCGTGTCCTCTCTTCCAAAGGTGAGTCTTTTCTCACAATTCAATCCCCTCCACATTCCAAGACTCTGTAAGCTGCAATTTGAACTCAACAACAATTGCTGCATGCAGCCCTGACATAACGTGCTTCGGGTCGTCTTCTTTTTTTTTTTTTTTTTTTTTTGCAGCATCGGGGGAGCCTCCACTTCTTCTAGCTTCCTCAGTGCACTGTGCAATGAGGGAGGCCATCAGGGCTGTCAGAAAGGAATTCTCAGTCTGCACTGGTCCAGAGAACTCCGCCATAACGTTTCAGATGGATGTGCCGGCGACAATGCCTGTCGTCAAGGAGCTCTGTGGCCTGGATGTCGTGGAGAGGTACCTGGAGAGCATATCCGCTGCTGGCCCAACAACCACTGTTAAAGCATAGAACCAGCAGGCGCACTGCCCATGATGAGAGCTTAATCAGTCTGTGTAAAATATTAAAGAACGGCATGACATACCGATCTTGCCTGTGTGTTAGTTCTGATGTAAAGAAGAGAGGTAGCAATGGCGAGCTGTGGCCATGTGAATCCGGAGTAATGAACAATAGAGGAAAAATAAGCTAAATAAGTGTCAGGTAGGCGAATGTGTGGATGAAATCATGTTGTTTCAACTGGATTTTGAAGGAATTTTGCAATTGATCATCGTTTGTACTCCTAGGTGTGTACCTGCCTTCTGGGTGCATGGGGGACAGGATTGTACCAGCCAGCTAGGTTTGTCGTTGCTGCCTTGTTGTGACTATCACCCGTAGCTACTCCATGGCTCCATGCGCGCCTATTTGAACGTGGAATCCAAACATACACATGCCAATAGTTAGCTGGCAATTGTCTAATCTTTTTTCTCTGTATCATAAGATGTTGTAAGACCCTGGAGGCCTGGGCCCTCTTTTATTTATTCTAATGAATTCCAGTAGGGGGCAATCCCTTCTCCTAAAAAAGTTAGCTGGCTAATTTTCTAGCTCTGGCTAACAATTTATCTTAGACGATTCAAACAAGCTCAATCTATATTCCATTAATGACTATGGACAGAAATTTTGCAGGCAATATAAGAATGGGCATGAGAATAGTAACCATCATTAAGCGGGATTTAAGGCACTTGAAACAGTGCATTACATACTGTGACAATCAAATCACTTAAAAAATAATACTGAACTCAGGTTCCAGCTACAAAGTTGAGAGAATGGGACATAAATGCAAAATGCAAAACTTGAAATTTTACAAAACGAGTTTGAATCTCAAATATTGTGACAATGCACATCTATTGATACACTATTGGTGTGCATAGTTTGATTTTTTAAAAAAACTTCTAAGTATGATTTTGCAAAGGGTTTTCACGATTGCACCGAAGATGTGGTTTGCACCAAATATTTTACCAAGATATATATAGGGTAAGATGGCTTGTGCAGAAATACACAATTAAAATAGATTTCAGTACATGAACAAAAGTAAAACAAATCGATTGTTGTTGACAATATAATACCACAAATAGTAATTGTATTATATATAGCAGACGTAACGCATAACTGAGCATGTTTGAAATTGTTAATAATTGTGGACATCCCCACCTCCCTCGCGTCATCTCCTCCGGGAGGCGACCCGAGGGCCCCCGCGCCGCCGCCTCTTGCCCCCCCCTTTCTCGCAGCCGTCTGGGCCGCCGTCGCCGCTCTTCCTCGCCGCCGCCGGCGGCGGCCAGAGGGGAGGGCTCAAAAAGGCACCTCCCCGCCCCAGCCCCTCCTCCCTGTGCTCCCCCGTGCATCCACTTCTCCCCTCCTCCCTCCTCCTCCCCCCTTTCTCTCTGGCGCCGGTGTCGCTGGCCGGGCGGGCGGTAGATCCGGCCCCTCCATGGCCGGATCTTGCCTCTCCGTGCGGTCGGCCGGCCGCGCCCCGGCGGTGGTGGCGTTGTGGCCCTAGGTCACCGGCGGCGCGCTAGGCGGCCGGGCGCGCCTCCTCCCCGCTCGATTCGGCCCGTCGCGGGCGGATCTGGGCCGGGAGTTGATGGCCACGCCCCGACGGCGCCAGTGGCGACGGTCCTAGGGTTTGGGCCGCCGGCGGCTGCTCCGGCCTGTGTTCGGCGGCCGGGTTTGCCTCCTCCCTGCTCGATCTGGCCCGTCGCGTGCGGATCTGGGCCGGGAGTTGATGCCGCGCCCCGGCAGCGCCAACGGCGCGGTCCTAGGGTTTGGGCCACCGTCGGCTCCTCCGGCCTGGGTCACCGGCCGGCGCGCTGGGCGGCCGGTTCCGCCCCTGCCTGGTTCACGCCAATCCGCCGTCCTTGAGGCGTGAGGCACCTCGGCCGGCATGGATCCGGCAGCCGGGCCAGGCCGCGCCACCGCCGGCGACCCGCGCCGCGCTGGGTCTCTGTCCTGCCTCGTCGCGCTGCGCGTCCACCGCATCCCCGCCCTGGGTTGACACGGTGGAGAAGCCCCAACGACCATCCATGGCGCTTCAAGGCACCCAAGGGTGCGCCTTTCCCCCGGCTTCGAGGTCGGGCGCCTCGGCCGGGGCGGTGGCGGGACGGGCCGACCTCCCCTCTTCTTCCTTCTCCGGCCCCCACCTCCTCTCTTGGCGGATCACGGTTTCGGGTGGCGTCGCCCGTCCTCCCCACCGTGGTGGGTCGACGATGGGGCGAGCCCCTTGCTGGCAGCGCTGCGGGTTGATGGACGGCGCCAGCCATGGTGGTGCGGTTGCGGGCGATGACATGGGTGAAAACCCCTCTCATAGGCCTTGCGCCTTGGACCGACGACGGTGGCGGCTACGTCATCCCCTTCCTGAAGGCGTCGTCATTCTTCGTCATCGGCGGCTGCCAGAACTCGGGAATGAAAGTTCAAGTGGGTCAATCCTCGACGCAGCTGGCGTCCGTGGGCGTCATCCCCTTCCTGAAGGCTCCGTTGAAGGCCCCTACGAGTTCCAACATCGCCACCCGCAGTATACCCTGGATTTCACGTCAACTGTTGTGCCCCCGCCATCCTCGGCACCAAGATGGTGCCTTGAGTGAGCTTATGCTCCACCGTCGTTTTTGGCTCGTCAAGCTCGGATGTGTCGTGCCTGCACCGTTGTTGTGGTCTTCGCGCCGACCACCAATGTCGCGTTTGGCTCCACCTGGCTTCTGCCGAGTGTGTGATGTCCCTCGCGGCTCTCGTGTGGGGTTTAGCTGTTCTTGAGTTTTGGCCTTGTTTTGTTGTGGCTGGTGGGGTGGCCCTTTGTTTTTTCTTGCTGTCTTGTGTAGTTGTTTGTGTGTGTTGCGGCCACTGTCTCCGTGGTTGCCTTGTGTTGTACTCGCCGGTCTCGGCCTCTTCTTCTTAATACAAAAGACACGTGAAGTCGTGTTCGAGAAAAAATGTTTAAAATTGTTAACATATATAAGTACAAAGTGTTCAACATATCAAAATGGAAACATCAAAATATATAGAGGAGTTTTTAAAAAAACATTGGAATCAGTTTTTCCTCAAACGCGCAAAAGGTTGTGCATATTTGTATTAAGAGAGGAGTTTTCATTACAATCACTGTAGTAGCGCTATAGTGGGGCTAGATCAGATTACAACGAAGCACATGCCCTCCCTAGCGATGAAAACACCTAGGCTACTATGACTGATTCGCCACAATGACTGTCTTAGCCAATGTATCAAAACACCTAGGCTACTAGGAGTTTCCATTGACGAATCAGTACTCCAAGCAGCAATGACTGTCTTAGCCACTGTATCAATTTAATAATCAAATTGCAATCGACAATAGATGTAAACAATAAACCAAATTAACTTGACTTCAAAAAAATTAACCAAATTAACTTACAATTTGCATTCACAGTCGCCGGTTAGTCATCTGCTCCGCCAGCGTCCCAGGTCACAGGCTCAGAGCAGTTCCGCACTATTGGCCGCGGCCTCCGCGGCTCCGCCATCCACTCGGTGCTCCAGCGCTCCGCCGCTGCAGTTGCGTATGGTCGGTGCCTCGCGCCCTCGTGCCAAACCGCCTCGGCCGCCCGTTGCCGCGCCGCGGACGCCGCCGCCACGCCGCTGCAGGCACTCGGCACCTCGTGCCCTCGCCTAGAGCGTCCGCTACCGCGCTGCGCACGCAACCACCTCGCCGGATGTAACACTCATGAATAGCAAGGTGACCAACACTTTAGTTGACAAGTGGGCCACCCACCCATGGGACCCAGGTGGAACACCTAGATGGCTGTATAAGTTATACGAGGATGAAGGCAGAGGGCAACAAAGAAAATAGAAAAGAAGACAGAGGTAACGAAGCGAGGCTTCCTCTCCGTGTCGAGATCTCCTTCGATCTCCGGTTGTTGCCGCTCATGTCACCAGCTTGATCTCACCGGCGGCCACGGGTCGTCACACCGGAGTGCGCCGCCTGTCCGCTGCCTAATCGCCGGTGTATGGGCCAGCCGCCACTAGCCAGTACAATTTTTTTTTTTCAGGTGAGAATGGGGAACGAGAAGAAGAGCACGAGAAAGCCGCCAGCCGTTCGACTGTGAGATGGTTGCATTAATATAAAACAAAATTAACATAATTTGATAAACACAAACTCTGTTTCTACAATATGTTTTTGGTATCACAAAATTTTACTTTTTTATAAATTCATTCAAACATAAAACTTGATTATTAGAATTTTTTTAAAAAATATTATTAGAAACAGAGACAACATCAATGTCTCTTAAAATAATAGTTATATTTCTTAGTTTGTTTGTGTTAATATACGCCTTGGTGATCAAATCTGTAAATGAAGACCCCAGCAAAAGTGCCTATGACCTTGTTTTATATAATACAAGGGCTAATTGCTAGTTAGCTAAAAATTATTTATTAATTACTAGTCAACTGATTGTCAATCTGGAGCTAGGCACGAGATCAAGGTAAAAGCAAGACCAAAATTGCCCTATGAGTATGAGTAGTGCACATGGCAGCGGGATGAAGACCAATCGTGTTGCTGTGAGGGACTCGGGGACAATCAGATGAGGACAGGAGGAGGTGGTGGGGTGGGGACGGGATAAAGCTGTAGGGCTAGTTCGTAGGTGAGCCTAAATGACACTTTTTTTTAAAGACTCAGGCCTTGTTTAGTTGTCTTAAAAAGATTAGAAATTTTACTCTCTTTATCATATTAAATGTTATATCGTATATATGGAGCATTAAATATTGGTAAAATAAATAACTAATTACATAGATTAGTTATAAATCATAAGACGAACCTTTTAATCCTAATTAGGTCATGATTGAAAAATATTTGTCAAATACAAACAACATGCTACGGTATTTTTTAGACTAAAAATTTTAGCATCTAAACAAACCCAAAACTCCAACGATAATGTCTTGTTGATATAAAACTAGTATCTGAGGACTTGGTTTAAACTCCAACGATAATGTCTTGTTGATATAAAACTAGTATTGTCAAAAGTGTCCCACAACCCACATGTCATACTCCTGACAAATAGAAGTTAATAATCAAAGCACCTCCTACTTTGCTAGTACAATCTGGCTATGAACAGATTTAACTTGGCACGCTAGAGCTGTGTAAACCAAACAAGCTCAGCATTATTGAGTCGACCGGGTCGTTCGCGTGCCGGGCCGGCTGGCGGCTGCGCGCTTCTCTGTCCCTCCCGCGCGAGCGCGACAGGTAAATCCATGGTGCATGTGCATCCACTTGTCGCTATCACCTTTTTTTCTCAAAAAGGAAAAAAAAACACTTGTCCCGATCGCTTGCTGACTCGTGGGCGGCTGCTAAGCAGTTGCTTGCTGACCAAACAGTAGACCGACGCATCGCCATCATCAGACAATAAAAAAAAACTCGGCACGAGGTAGTGGTAGCTGGGTGGGTGTCTGCCATTGGTCCCGCTCCTTTTTTTAAGGGTCCCGCACCTTGACGGACCTGCACGTCTGGGAGTCAATTTGGCCTCCAGCCCGCCCGTGACGTCAGCGCTTGCATGGGCCTGCAGCCTAAGTGCACAGGTTGACAACTCGCTCGCATAAACACTGCAATGCTTTTTCGAGTCAAACAGTTTTTAGTTTGATCAAATTTACAAATAAAAAGAAAAATATTTTATTAGCAAAGAAGTATCATTAGACTAATAATGATGAAATAGAATTTCATAGTAGTATACTTATTTACAGTCCGGATGTAAAACATGTAGACCTTATATGACATTCATCGGCACAGCGTTGTTTGTGTATATGTTAAACTCTTCAACTTCAATTACAAAAATACAAAAAATCTTTTGCTTATTATTTTTTTAAAAAATAATATTTTTATAGATTTATTACCCCACAATCGCCGACACTGTTTCCCCAAAGTTGTCCTTGACACCTAGCTTACACCTAAACCTTAAAAGGGAATCCGTTGTCTGCTCAACCTCAAAATCAATATTTAAGGTATAAAGATAATACCTAGAGACTGAATTCTGATAGACCTTCACTTAACTCGTTACTAAAAAAGAGTCATCATTGTCTGCTCTACCTCCTAGTACTTATAGGGGGATATGAAAAAAATGATATCTACCGAGTTTTATTTAACCCTCCGGACAGCGACGGGGGCGACGGCCGTGGCCACCGTCCTCGTCACCCTTACTCATAATCAGATGCTACAAAACAGAACGAATCCACATTTATAAATCTACTCAGCATCCGATCCTCAGATAATGTGTCTAATAAAGATTATTCTAGCAAATAACTTCTTCCTGGCAGCGGCGGTCAGCAAAATCATCCCGTGGAATCGCGGTCGTCCACGTATCTTCGTTTTCCTTTTACAAATTTAGAAATACTAGCAAATTTGTCCGTACGTTGCAGCGGGAGTATTAAATGTTTATAGAAAATAAAATAAATTATACATATATACTTATGCTTTTTTCAAAAAAAAGATATTAAATCTATAAATTATTCTACAAGATCAATGTCCATAATATAAGTTTGTCTTGGCAATAATATGAACATGTTCAATTAAGCTTGTGTTAAATTAAAATGAGTTTGAACCTTCATAACTTTTCATATGTGTCGCTGAAAATCCGGATTCATTAGATAGTAAATAGTGCACCCAAAACCATCGTGCAACACTTCGGCCGATAAATATTTTAGCTCATTATAATCTAATAATAAAGAAGGAAATTCATTTTTCTAAATAGATGAGGCAATTTGCTGGCCTTGCACACTGAGTGTTGACCCACAAGCCACTAGGGCTTTCACGTGCACTTTAACATGAGCCGCCATGTTCAGCACGCCCATCAAATGGCCTGATCGATCTGAGCCCTCAGTTCTTGATGAACGGCTGCAATCGATCAAACTTGGAACAAAGCTCAGCAATTGAGAAACACTAGCCTCATTCTCATCTTTCACCTCTCTGCTTTTCTCCTGCGTAGCAGCTGCCAAGAACCAACGGTGGTGCCGTCGGTGAGCGCGTGGTTGCGGGAGAGAGTGGCACCGGCTCGGGTCCCTCTCGCCGGCGCTCGCACGCGGCCAAGCCTGCGTGCGGCTCCATCGAGGGCCTCCCGGTTGGTGCCTGTGACGACGGCGCGCGTAAGGACTCTATGATCGCGGCGGTTCCATCTTGATTGCAGCAGCTGCGAGCGCAGCACCTACTGATCTGCTGATTCTCTCAATTCGAGATTTGGGGTTTTGGATTTTGAGAAAAAATCTTATCGCTTGGATTAGGGTTTCAGGGATTTGGGTTAAGATTTGTAAATTCCCCTCCTTCTAATTGCTGATCCGAGGTGGCGTACGTTCTTGGCTGCAGCATGGCGCGTGATATGGAGGTGGCGTACGTTCATGACTTGATTTAAACATCATGTATGTTGTCTCATGCATAGCTCGGAAAGATCTGAATCATGCTGTGCCTCTCTGTACTGTCGTATATGTGTCCGTTCCCTATGGTTTTTTATTCATTTCTTCATCGAGAAGCTGTGATTTCGTGAGCAAGAAGAGATTTGACGCCCCTGATTTAACTTATTTGCTTCGAAAAGGCAATCTTGAATTCGTTCAGGCTTCGAGTTCCATCCACGTACGTCAGAAGAGGCAACAAATCGATCTCATAATGTAAGTTGTCTTTCTAAAGGTAGTATTGTTTGGATTTGGATCAATGTGATGGATTTGATTCTCTGTCGGTTTGGTTTCTTGGTTTAGAGTATTTGATTTCGATCGTTGTGATGGTAATTTTATTTGAGTTAGAGATCTGGACGCCACGGTAATTTGGGCAAGAGGCTGAGATAATTCGGACGACAAGAGGATGGAACCAGTATTTATTTTTTATAGAGCCTTCTTTGTTTCTATTTTTCTTCCTATATCAACTTTGACATCCGTGTACCGTATTAGGTAGAGATTATGGTCAGCCGGACAGGCTGAGGGGGACAGACAGAACTTTTTGGGTTGCGGCGGACAGATTTACCTGGCGGAGTGAAATTTTCGCAATTATAGAGGAGAGGCATAGGCGGACAGAAATTTAGAGGTAAACTGAAATTTTTATAAGAAATTATGGTTTTAATTATGGTTTTCTAACCGTAAACATATAGGACACGGAGAGGTGAAAGAAAAAAAGATAGAGAAATTTTGCCTCTTTATAGATAGGTATAGATAAGGATTGTCGGAGAAAAAAATCTTATCCTGCCAATAAATCAATTGGGAGTGGTTTGGTTGGAATGCTCTTACCTTCTTAGGCCATGATTGTTTTTTAAAGGCTAGGGACTAGAAACTAAATTTTAGTCCTAATTAGCCTTAAAATTATAAATAGAAACTAAAAGAGAGATTATTAGTTTCTAGTCTATTAATCTCTCGAAAGATGCTAATTAAAACCGGTGGTTTTTGTGTAGTCTAATCCTTAGCCCAGGAACCAAACAATCCCTTACTTTCCGCCGCCGTGACAGTGACAGCCTCCGCACATGTCTTGCGAGTGGGAACGCCTGCAGATGGTGACTGCTCGTGTTTCATTTGCGCCTGCGTCACTCACGCTGTATATATGCAAATATATAAAACTACGTAGATACCCCACACCAATTACGAAAACTATTAATTTAGAATGAATTAAACTATATATATAATTCTTAGAAAGAGATTAACTATTATATACTAATATTAGTGATAGTATGACATGCTCTAATCTTTGTCAGTGAACATTAATCATTTAATTACAAGTGACAGTGGATTACTGAGGAGGACATCTTGTATGTCAAGATAATAGATAGTGGGGTGTTTTAATAAATGTTGATATGAACACTTTGTATGACAAAAGAATTGCTAGTGAAGTTTTGCTTTATAAGAGATATAGATATAGATATAACAATAAATAAATATTATATAAATTTAAATATAAACAAAGGGAAGGCACAGCCTGCGCCGAGGTTATATTACTACCCTGGTCGAGGTGGTGTGTGCACACTCGCTGCAGGGAGGAGGGAGGGGGGGTGGTGGTGGTGGTTATCGTAAACCGTCGTTCGCGAGGCTGCGGAGATGGGAAAGGAGGAGGCAGCAGCAGCGTTGTCGTCGACGGTGGTGCTGGCTGTGAACGGAAAGCGGTATGAGGCTGCCGGCGTCGACCCGTCGATGTCGTTGCTGGAGTTCCTGCGCACCCAGACGCCCGTCAGAGGCCCTAAGCTCGGCTGCGGCGAAGGTATGTATGTGATCGATGTCAGAGCACCATTGTTGAGCTAGCCTTACTGCTGGTATGTTTCGTTCTTGAATAGCACCACGCGAGCGAGAAACAGAAAGAGAAAAACCTTCCAAGCACACACACACACATAGTTTTCCTTCGAGTTTCCTATCTGCGTGCATGGGCAACGGTAGACGGTAGATACTATACAGCAGAGAAGATACAGTTCATACATGGTGCTGGCGCTATCAATCGTCCATTTCATCACTTGTTCCCATTGGATTTAGCTTTCATTTCTATGTTCCTCTGTTTTTTTGCTTGGGAGCTGGGATGTCACCATCACACGGATTACAGGAATCTTATTACACGTAAATTAGCACTTTAGCAGCAATAAGATTTATCTGCATCATGCTCCTATGTCTTGACATGCCCATGAAAAATTATTTAGGTCACCTCTACCTCCTCCATCATGCTCCTATGCCTCGCCCGCTCAGCATGCAATTTTTTTCGGTGTCTGTGGTGGGGATTTTACGTCTCCACTGACATGGGTGAATGGAAATAACCAAACAAAATGTTGATTTCAACAATTGTGGCTTAAATCTCACAACTTTCATGGCAGTGACCTAGGAAAAAAAACATGACTGGTATTATGACCAAGCAACAATTTATTTCACAGTTAAAAAAACAATTTATTTCTGGATGGAACGAATACCATCCTGTATGTGTTCAGGCAGGACCGCGCGCAGGACTGTACAGACCATTGCATAGTTAAAAAGAATACTTTTTTTTTACAAAAAATCAGGTATTATCTTTGGAACATACACAGGAAGCTAATACCACAAGAAACTGGGGTTATCTTTTGAGCTATACTAATTTTTTTTATAACGACGCTATAATGTGAACTTTGAGAGACCCAAATGCACTTTTTAAACTGGAATTAGCATCTAGCTTCTACTTTCATCTAATGAAGCTAAAGAGTTAAACTACTCCACTTTTACATTTCACCTTGTGGCAGGTGGCTGTGGTGCATGCGTGGTCCTCATCTCCAAGTACGACCCGGACACCGACGAGGTGACCGAGTTCTCGGCTAGCTCCTGCCTGACGCTGCTCCACAGCGTTGATCGTTGCTCGGTGATCACCAGTGAGGGAATCGGCAACACCAAGGATGGTTACCACCCCGTGCAGAAGCGCCTGGCTGGCTTCCACGCCTCTCAGTGTGGCTTCTGCACGCCCGGCATGTGCATGTCCATCTTCTCCGCTCTTGTCAAGGCCGACAAGACGGCCGGCCGCCCCAACCCACAAGCAGGCTTCTCCAAACTGACCACCAAAGAGGCTGAGAAGGCTGTGTCAGGCAATCTTTGCCGCTGCACTGGTTACAGGCCCATCGTCGACGCCTGCAAAAGCTTTGCCTCTGATGTTGACCTCGAGGACCTGGGCCTCAACTGCTTCTGGAAGAAGGGTGATGAACCGGCAGAAGTCAGCAAGCTGCCCGCCTACAACAGTGGCGCCATCTGCACCTTTCCAGAATTCCTCAAATCTGAGATCAAGTTCACTCTGAAGCAGGCGAATAGTGTTCCAGTTGCAGTCTCCCACGACGGATGGTACCATCCAAAGAGCATTGAAGAGCTCCACATGTTGTTTGATTCCAACTGGTTTGATGAAAATTCTGTGAAGATTGTGGCTTCAAACACTGGGTCTGGAGTGTATAAGGATCAGGACCTCTATGACAAATATATTGACATCAAAGGAATCCCAGAGCTTTCAGTCATCAATAGAAGCGGCAAAGGAATTGAGCTTGGATCAGTTGTGTCCATCTCTAAAGCTATTGAGGTGCTGTCAGATGGAAGTCTGGTCTTCAGAAAGATTGCAGATCACCTGAACAAAGTGGCTTCACCGTTTGTTCGCAACACTGCAACAATAGGTGGAAACATAATCATGGCACAAAGGTTGCCATTCGCGTCAGACATTGCAACTGTACTACTAGCTGCAGGTTCAACAGTCATGATCCAGGTGGCTTCAAAAAGGCTGTGCTTCACTCTAGAGGAGTTCTTGCAGCAGCCTCCATGTGATTATAAGACCCTGCTGCTGAGCATATTTATCCCGGATTGGGGTTCAGATGATGTCACCTTTGAGACTTTCCGAGCAGCACCTCGCCCAGTTGGCAATGCTGTCTCATATGTCAATTCAGCTTTCTTGGCAAGGACTTCAGTAGATGGAGCAAGGGACCATCTCATTGAGGATATATGTCTGGCGTTCGGTGCATATGGAGCTGATCATGCTATTAGAGCTAGGAAGGTTGAGGATTACCTGAAGGGCAAAACAGTTAGCCCGTCTGTTATACTTGAAGCTATTCGGTTGCTTAAAGAGATTGTTAAACCATCAGAAGGCACAACACATCCTGAGTACAGAATCAGCTTAGCTGTCAGTTTCTTGTTTACCTTCCTATCCTCCCTCACCAACATCTCGAATGAATCTGCAAGGGTTAATAATTCCAATGGTTCATATATAAATGGAGACACAAACGGTGTCATGGAGCACTCACCGGAGAAGCATCTTAAGTTGGACAGCAATGATTTGCCAATACGATCAAGACAAGAAATATTTTTCACTGATGAATACAGGCCAGTGGGAAAACCAATTAAGAAAGCCGGGGCAGAGATCCAAGCTTCAGGTATACAATTTTTGTTCCAATAATACACAAATAAACATGTTTATAAGATCAACATAACCTTTTTCTTCAGCATACTCATATAATGGTCATTCTGTTCACTCTACCACACTAATTTTAGTCAGCGCTGAACTATCCAATAAGCTCCATCTCTGAACATTTTTAGTAGCTGCAGTTTCTCCACAAGAAAATGCCCTTAACCATATTCCATTTACTGACACAGGGGAAGCTGTGTACGTTGATGATATCCCTGCACCCAAAGATTGCCTCTATGGAGCATTTATCTATAGCACACACCCTCATGCCCATGTAAAGGCTATCAACTTTAAACCATCTTTGGCATCGCAAAAGGTCATCACAGTTATCACTGCAAAGGATATTCCTAGCGGTGGACAAAATGTTGGTTACAGCTACCCGATGTTGGGAGAAGAAGCACTGTTTGCAGATCCAGTTGCTGAATTTGCTGGTCAAAAAATCGGTGCTGTGGTAATGTTTCCTAAGTTCACTTTCACATTTCACAAAAGTGTTCTTATTATGTCTTTCCAAACTTGCTGCATCATTTTGGTTTTTCAATCACCCAGATTGCTCAAACACAGAAGTATGCCTACATGGCGGCAAAGCAAGCCGTCATTGAGTATAGCACAGAAAATCTGCAGCCACCAATTCTGACAATAGAAGATGCAATCCAACGAAACAGCTACTTCCAAACCATCCCATTTTTAGCTCCAAAGCCAGTTGGTGATTACAACCAAGGGATGTCCGAAGCTGATCACAAGATTTTATCAGCAGAGGTGCATACTTTGTAATGTTTAAAGGGGATGTAGACTTGACCTTCCCAGAAGGCCCAACAACTCATGCTTGTTTTTTTTTTCTACAGGTAAAACTTGAATCCCAATACTATTTCTACATGGAGACACAAGTGGCGCTAGCTATTCCTGATGAAGATAACTGCATAACCATATATTCGTCGACACAGTTACCTGAGGTCACACAAAGTGTGGTTGCAAAGTGCCTTGGCATTCCATTTCACAATGTCCGTGTCATAACCAGAAGGGTTGGAGGAGGCTTTGGTGGAAAGGGATTTAAAGGAATGCATGTAATCCCTAAATAACTAGAGCTCATGCTGAACTATTCTATTTTGAACTACCAATGTACTGCCAACTAGTATTCATAAAGTGATCAGATTGAGACAAAATTTGCTATAGATGACTATGAATTTCCTCTTTGTCAGGTTGCATGTGCATGTGCGGTCGCTGCATTCAAGCTACGGCGTCCAGTTCGGATGTACCTCGATCGCAAGACAGACATGATAATGGCGGGAGGTCGGCATCCTATGAAGGTGAAGTACTCCGTTGGGTTCAAGTCAGATGGCAAGATCACAGCCTTGCACATTGATCTTGGGATCAATGCTGGGATATCACCGGATATGAGTCCAATCTTGCCAAAACCAATCATAGGTGCTCTAAAAAAGTACAACTGGGGCAATCTTGCATTTGACACCAAGGTCTGCAAGACAAATGTTTCGTCAAAATCGGCAGTCAGGGCTCCTGGAGATGTGCAGGGCTCTTTCATTGCTGAAGCCATTATTGAGCATGTTGCCTCGGCACTTTCAGTCGACACTAACACCATAAGGAGGAAGAACCTTCATGACTTCGAGAGCCTAGAGGTGTTCTTCGGAGATAGTGCAGGCGACGCTTCTACATACAGCCTTGTCACCATGTTTGATAAGTTGGCCTCCTCTCCAGAATACCAGCACCGAGCTGCAATGGTGGAGCACTTCAACAGAAGCAACAGGTGGAAGAAGCGTGGCATTTCTTGTGTGCCAGTTACATATGAGGTGCGGCTTAGCCCAGCTCCAGGCAAGGTATCTATCATGAATGATGGTTCCATTGCTGTTGAGGTTGGAGGCATTGAGATAGGCCAAGGGTTGTGGACAAAAGTGAAGCAAATGACGGCATTCGGATTGGGAGAGTTGTGTTCTGACGGCGGTGAAAGCCTCGTGGACAAGGTGCGGGTCATCCAGGCCGATACATTGAGCTTGATCCAGGGAGGGGTCACTGGTGGGAGCACCACTTCTGAAAGTAGCTGTGAAGCAGTTCGACAGTCGTGTGTTGCGCTTGTCGAGAGGTTGAAGCCAATCAAGGAGAATCTGGAGGCTAAGGCTGGCACAGTGGAATGGAGTGCCTTGATTGCACAGGTGAGGAAAATCTTGTGAATTCCAATTTTCTCATTGCCATGCCAAGAACAACAATTATTTAAGGCTTTGTCTCCTTCCTTTGAGACATTAACATACGACAAGCAATAGCAGTAGGAATTCAGTGAGGAGATCCTACAGTTCTGACGAACATGATATTTGTCAGTATTTCAATTGACCATGTCATTTTGCTGATCACTTGCAGGCAAGTATGGCGAGTGTGAACTTATCTGCGCATGCATACTGGACCCCTGATCCAACCTTCACAAGCTATTTGAATTATGGAGCTGGCGTTAGCGAGGTACCCCTTAGCCAAATTGCATGAAAAGGCACTACAAGTGCAAGTTAGCTAGCCAAATTGTTGCAAGCTGCAGCTTCAGTCCTACCCAATGCTGACACATGATTGGAAATTTCATCACAGGTGGAAATTGATGTCCTGACAGGAGCAACAACCATTCTAAGGAGTGACCTTGTCTACGATTGCGGGCAAAGCTTGAACCCTGCTGTCGATTTGGGCCAGGTAATCCCCAAAATAAAACTGCACCTGCTGATCACTTCAAAGGAAATATG
Source organism: Bothriochloa decipiens (assembly GCA_023333625.1). Classification (NCBI taxonomy): domain Eukaryota; kingdom Viridiplantae; phylum Streptophyta; class Magnoliopsida; order Poales; family Poaceae; genus Bothriochloa; species Bothriochloa decipiens. The sequence goes on from CM041628.1 coordinate 15,364,576, forward strand.
CTGCTCCTCTAAACATTATCCATCATCAATACAGGTGGAAGGTGCATTCATCCAAGGAGTCGGCTTCTTCACAAACGAGGAGTACGCAACCAACTCTGACGGGATGGTCATCCATGACGGCACATGGACATACAAGATCCCCACTGTCGACACCATCCCAAAGCAGTTCAATGTTGAGCTAATCAAGAGCGCCCGTGACCAGAAGCGTGTCCTCTCTTCCAAAGGTGAGCCTGTTCTCACAATTCAACCCCCTGACATTATCACATACTGTTAGCTGCAATTTGAACTCACCAGCAGTTGTTGCCTGCAACACTCTGAGATAATATGCTTCGGATCTTTGTCTGCAGCATCGGGCGAGCCACCGCTTCTTCTAGCTTCCTCGGTGCACTGCGCAATGAGGGAGGCCATCAGGGCCGCCAGGAAGGAATTCTCAGTCTGCACTGGTCCAGCCAACTCCCCCATCACGTTCCAGATGGACGTGCCGGCAACGATGCCTGTCGTCAAGGAGCTCTGCGGTCTGGACGTCGTGGAGAGGTACCTCGAAAGCGTGTCAGCTGCCAGCCCAACAAACACTGCTAAAGCATAGATTCAGTAGGCGCACTGCCCATGGTGTGGGAGCTTATTCATTCTGTAAAACACTAAAGGGCATGACATGCCGAGCTTTCCTGTGTATTAGCTCTAATGTACAGAAGGTTAGCAATGGCGAGCTGTGTGATCTGAATCAGTAGTCATGAACAATAGAGGGAAAAACAAAGTAAATAGTTTTTTTTTTTGAACAATCAGGAGGAGCCAGGGGCTCCTACTGTAAATGCATTAAAAAATGAACAAGGTACAGATGGAGTTACAAACAAAGCAGAAGCAAAAACGAGAGCGAGGAAAAAGTTACAGAAAAGTGGCAATCCATAAATCTAGCTGATCACTAAATCTAGCTTTGATGCGTAGCTTCAGGTTATGGCTTCTTGAAGGACATGTCTCTTGAAATTGTTAATCGAGGCATTCGAATTTCTCAAGATGATATCATTCCGCACTATCCAAATTCCCCAACAGGTCAGAATGAAAAGGTCCAGTGCTATGTTCAGCCGAGTAATTTCTTTCCACTCCAAGTACAGCTGAAAAATGGACAGTTGATCATTGATTTGAAAGTTCAGAGAGTTCCAACAGTCTTTAGAGAACGGGCAGTGGAATAGCAAGTGCATCATGGATTCCTCCACTGAGTGTTGACAAAGCACACATAGGTAACTCTGCAAAAACATATTTCTTCTTCTCATCATTTCTCTGGTACTGAGTCTGTCCCTTAAAGCTAGCCAGAAAAAAATTTTTATGTTTGCCTTGACAGGCTGTTTTCCATAACCACTTGAAAATAGGTTCAACTTGAGAATGTCCTGCAAGAGCTTTATAAGCCTTGGAAGATGAGAACATTGATGAGCCCCAAATGTATGTCCATATGTCCTTTTCTTCATTCAGTTCCAAAGTGCTCAGTTCCATTTCCAGTTCCTGAAACTGCAGGTATACCACATTTGACATGGGCAAGCTAAAAAGCTGATGCCTGTTCTCTGTCTCCCAGACCTGTCTCAGACTCAAAGACTTATTTTTTGCATAGGAATGAAGTTCTAGGAAAGACCATTTTCTCACTTTATCATTCCAGAGATCATCCCAGAGCATACATGTCTCCCCACTAAACACTGTTATGCATGCAATACCTTTGAAACTATCCAACAATTTTAGTGCATCCCTCCACCAGAAAGATCCTTTCACTGAGCTTGTAATTGGAAGTCTTCCATTTCTGTAATAGGTGTGCCAAATCAGGTTGACCCAAGGCAGATCACACCTGTTGAAGAATTTGCTTAAATGCTTGAGAAGTAAGGCCTCATTTTGAGTTTGAAGATTCAAGACCCCCATTCCACCCTCATCTTTTGAGGTACATACCAATGGCCATGCAGCTTTTGCCACTTTTTTCTCACTTGCTGAAGCCCCTCTCCACAAGCAGTGTTTCCTGTACTTATCAATCTGCTTAATTATAGTTTTAGGGAGAAGAATGGAGCACATTGTGTAGGTTGGTAGAGCTGACAGAACAGAGTTGGTAAGCTCAAGCCTTCCTGCTTGACTAAGAAAAGGAGAGATGTAATTTAGTCTCTTTTCACACTTGCTCATCAGTGGCAGAAAGTCATTCACCTTTGGCTTGACCAAACTCATTGGGAGCCCCAAGTAGGTAAATGGGAATGAGCCAGGTTGACAACCAAATGTTCTTGCCAGATGATTGAGTTTTTCATCACTTAAGTTGATGGGGACCATCATTGATTTTGAGAAGTTGATTTTTAAACCTGTTGAGTCACTGAAGGACTGGAGGACCCCTTTGAGAAAGAAGAGCTGAGTAGCAGAGGCTTTCATTATGATCAGTGTATCATCCGCGTATTGGATTATTGGAAAATCCATGCTTGGTGCTGGGATTGGCAGCTTGAGCATATTCCTTTGGACAACTTTATTCAGAATGGATTGTAAGAGATCTGCCGTCAACACAAAAAGTAGAGGTGATAGGGGATCCCCTTGTCTGACTCCTCTCCTACAATGGAAGGTTTTGCCTGAAACTCCATTTAGCAGTATTGCAGATGTGCCAGAGGTTAGAATGGATTCAATCCATGAAATCTATTTTGCTCCACACCCTAACTGTGTCATGACAGCCAAGATCAGTTTGTGCTCAATTCTATCAAAAGCCTTCTCAAAGTCTAACTTTAAAACCACTATTTCTTTGTTTGAGTGATGACAGAGGTGTAGGTATTCAAAGGACCAAGCTATGCAATCTTGAATTGTTCTTGTCCTTATGAATCCATACTGATTTTTATGCACCAGTTAGAGGATGACAGTCAGCAGCCTATTTGCAAGAAGTTTTGTGATTAGCTTGATTGACCCATTTAAAAGAGAAATTGGCCTGAAGTCCCCAACTCTAATGGCTCCATCAATTTTTGGGATAAGAGTGATGTAGGAATCATTGATGCTTTGGAGACAGATTTGTTGATTCTGGAAAGCCATGCATAGAGCATAAAAGTCATTTTTAATAAAGTGCCAGCAACTTTTGATAAATTTGTTGTTAAAACCATCTGGTCCTGGGGCCTTGTCATTGGGGAGTTCTTTGATTACCCTGTCAATTTCAGTTCTTGTGAATGGTGCCTCTAGGTGTTCTAAATCATTGTGGCTCTCCAAGAAGTTGGCAAGGTTGAAAGTAATTCCAGTGAATTCTGACTGCCCAATTCTGTCCTTGAAAGCTTCCCAAAGTACCTTCTCTTTATCAGCATGGCTAAGAGCAATTTCCCCACTTGGTTTTTGCAGCTGAGCAATTAAGTTGTTTCTATGTTTGATTGTTGCATTTGCATGGAAGAGCTTCGTGCTAGCATCACCCTCTTTAATCCATCTAATTTTGCTTCTTTGTTTCCAATAGATTCTCTGCTGCTCTAGCAACTGGCTCAGTTTGAGGTTCAGGGCTGCTTTGAAGTTCCATTCAATTAAGGTCAGGTCCCTTACTTCTTCAATGCTTTCCATCAAAGAAAAAACAATCTTGACATTGGAGATGGTTGCATGTAGGTTGGATAGATGTTGCTGCCAGTTCCTCAATGTTTTCCTTAAATTCTTGTATTTTGCAGTGAGGGCCTTTGCTTTGTCTAATGTGTTATTTGGGTCATGCCAGCCCAATTGAGCAGTACTCATGAAGCTTGGTTGTTGGAGCCAGTAATTCTCGAACCTGAAGACTTTCCCTTTGGGGATTCCAGTGGAGATGGTGATGTTGCAGGGCCAGTGGTCTGAAGTCTGCATAATCATAGTGCTTACTGTGGTGTTTGGATAATTAGAGGTCCAGGAGCTGGAAGTGAAGAACCAGTCAATTCTTTCCAGAAGAGGTGAGGCTTGTTTATTCGTCCAGGTAAATCGTCTTCCATATAAAGGTAATTCAATTAACCCAAGAGAGCTAATGGCTTCATTGAAGAGCAGCATTTCAGAAACATCTCCCCCAGGTTTGTTCCTGTTTTCAAGCTTCCTCATTAGATTGAAGTCTCCCACAAAGAGCCAATTATCATCATCACATATTGTGTAATGTTTGAACCATCTCAAGAAGTCTCTTTTTTCCTCATGTTGGCAGGGTCCATAAATATTTGTAAGAAACCAGATGTCCCCATTATGCTTGGCAGACAATCTGACGGTTAAGGCATATCTATTTTGAAAGATCAGTTGCCTAGAGAAGGCAAAACTTTTCCAGCATGTCAGCAATCCTCCTGATGCCCCAATTGATGGCATAAATTCAAAGCTATCAAAACCATGAGGGCTGAATTTTTTAATAAATTGGACATCGAAGGATTGCTTTTTTGTTTCTTGAAAGCAAAAAATTTCACAACTGGAATCAGTTATTGTATCTCTGATGTGATCCCATTTATCCTCTGAATTAACTCCTCTAATGTTCCAACATAGAACCTTCCAGCATTTCGTACTTTGATTATTCATTAACTTCCAGTGTTGGTTGTGTGTAACAGACTAGAAGAATGACTGCCCTATCTTGGCATATTATACCCGCACCACAAACCATGATCTCCTCATAGGATGATAGAACCATCATAATCAAATACCACCACATCTGGACATGAGCAACAGCTAACTAGACATATACCACAGAATTAACCATGACTGAGGACAAGGCAGATATTGGGTTCTTTCTAAACATGTTCTTAAACATGTTCTTGCTGCAGTACTGACACCAGCATTTTCTCAATAGACCCAAACTAAACACACAGCCCAGCTGCTTACACTTCATAGCCATAGCACCCTTAAGGAGGGAGTTCCACTGATTACAACTTAACATGGTCCAAAAGTTTAAACAGACTAAAAACTGGAAAATAAAGATAACTAGTAAGGAAGATGCACTGTGGTAGCTACAGCATCCTACTCCTCTCTTTCTCATGAAGGGGCCTTTCATTTGCTTGCTTTCTTCAGTGGTGCAGCTTCCTCTTGGCTAGCACCATTACTTTCCTCTGTAGATTCACCAACCTGAGGTCCAGCTTTCTTCTTTATCAGCTTCTTTTGTTTCTTCTTGTTCTTCATTTCTTGTGTCTTGCTGCTTTCAGCCTCACTGTCTCCCTTATCTGCCTCCAACTTGTTATTCTTCCTTGCTGCAATCTTCCTTTTGCTGCTAAGTGCCTTCTCAGTGAGCAGGTCCTTGTCAATCTGGCAAAATTTTGAACCCAGATTTTGTATCAGATGAACTGAAAGATCAGGTGGATTTGGCACACGAACTATACATCGTCTATCCATGTAGGTAATATGTTTGAAACCTTTATTACTTTCCTGAAGTCTCGGGCTTCTTCTTACCTCCATTTCAGAGATGGGTGTTTTCCCCTTCATGGCTTGTTTTTTTATCTTCTCTCCACTATGCTCCTCATTCAGACAGGCATCATTGCTTGATGTGTCTTGCTCTAGGTCCTGAATGAGCTCTGCTGAAATGGATTTGAGCAGAGATTTGTGAGTAGAGGGTTCAGGACAAAAATTTGGAACTTGAATGGGAGAAGTTTTTTGATTCAGATTGAGAACTTACTAGCTTTTGATTCCAAGAATTCTTTGGCCCATTTGAAATTACCAGGAGAGGCTAACAGGTGAGCAAAGAATGGAGCCCACTGATTTGCTATTTCAATCTTTTTCCCTGAGCTGCTTTCATTAACTTTGATCCAGAAATTCTTCACTATTCTCTGACTTTTATTGAGCTATGCCAACAAAGATGGACCAACTATTTCATCCATGATTACAACAGTACCAACCTGCAGGACATGGTGTGCTGTATTATTCTGTTGCTGATCATGCTCATTCCCATTCTCTGAAACTTCATCTGAGTTTACCATATTTTCCTCCTCAGGTTCTTCCTCTGGTTCCAGATCACCATCCTGATCTTCTACCCTATGCTGCAGATCCAAACACCCATCTAGCACAGGTGCAAGGTTTTCCTCAGACGTATGGCCTTCCTGCATTATCAACTCATCTGTGTCTTCCTCATCCTCATCAGATTGCAGGACATGGTGTGCTGCATTGTTCTGTTGCTGACCAGACTCATTCCTCTTCTTTGAATCTTCATCTGAGTTTACCATATTCTCCTCCTCAGGTTCTTCCTCTGGTTCCAAATCACCATCCTGATCTTCCACCCCATGCTTCAGTTCCAAACCCCCATCTAGCACAGGTGCAGGGTTTTCCTCAGACATATAACCTTCCTGCATTATCAACTCATCTGGGTCTTCCTCATCCTCATCAGAGAGATATTCATCTACTAGCATGTGGAAGGGGACACCTTCATCGTCAATCACTGGATCAATTGGCAGGTTGAGGTTAGGAAACTCAAAGTTGTTCTCAGGTAGCTGCAGCATAAGCTCTTGCACCTCCTCTTGATTCTGCTCTTTAGGAGGTATGACCAGAACATCTTCCTCTATGTCACCATTTCCATTCTCATCAGCAGGGGCTACCAGTGGGTTAATGATAACCTCCTACATATCAGGAGCCATATTAAGGTCAATCTCCATATTCCCAGCAGCTTGAACATTATTTCCAGCATGTGGATTATTTGGCTGTTCATTTGTCCACAGATCCCAAGCCACCTGTGGAACGTCAGGGTTCTCCTCTTGGATCTGCTGTTCCTCCTCAGCATCATCATTTTTATTGTTAACCTCATCTTGCATAGCCAAAATACCTTCCAGCTGTTGTGGCTGTCCATGCATATTATTCCCCTGTCCTTGCAGCATACCAAAGTTTCCTTGTCCACCTCCAGCAACCTGATTTCCAAGGTTTATTAGGCCAGCTCCTGGTTGTCCCAGCCCAAAGTAGTCATAGGGTGCTAGGTGGTTTAGGTTTTGTGGTGCAGGATCCTCAGGTGGGGCGCCACCAACAAGTTCATGAATAATGACCTCACACTGTATGGTCCAAGAATCCAGTTCATTCCCAACTCCATCTGAGAAAACTATCCACTGAGGTATGCTCTGCAGGTCAGCTACCCTGATTCTAGCAATCAGCCTTGTCATTCTACCCCCTTTTTTTTGACAAATGGATGATCACAAACGTTCATTTCTGATCTAACGGATACCCACGCACGTGCAGCTCACCGTTTTTGTTGATATTATGTGATGTCGCAGCTCCCATTGACATCATTGAGGCTCATTTAAGCATTTATATTATGGAAAATGTTGCTTATAAGTTAGGTTGGTGTCTAGGGACTTATTTGTGATAAACTGCAACTTCGGGGGACCTTTTAAAATGTGTCAATTTTAACCCAAAAGGGGATTCTGAGCTCTCCTTTTCTTGTAGGTGCTAATTCTTCCCCCTTTGGGGATTGAGAGAGGGAGAGAGAGCTAGGGTTGAGATAGGAGAGGGTGAGACTTTGATCTACCAAATTTATCCATTAGAGAGTGAAATTGGAGGGGATTTGAAGCCTCCCCCAACCTTGTTGGCTCCCACCTCTTGTATCTTCATCTTTATAGTGGATTGCTTGCTCATCGCTGCCCGTGGTTTTTCTCCGCAAGGGGTTTCCACGTAAATCCTTGTGTCTACTTGTGATTCGGTATTTATCTTGCCATACTTGTTGATTGGTTCCTATCTTGCTTGCTATTGGAGCCATTTTATTCAAGTTCATGGTGTATGGATGAGATTGACATATGAGGCATACATGCGTTCTTTGATATGTTGATGATGGGGATTATTGTGCTAGTGAGCTGATCTTTATAAGTATATTTCCTTGTATGAAGTTTGAACAACACCATGTTTATAGAACGAATGCTATGGGGCTGTTTTGTTGTATGCACAAAAGGTGTTTGGTGAAATGCTTGTTAGAGATTAGCTTGCTAATTTTGATGCTTGCGCTGCCCCGCTGCGCTCACAATTGGTACCGTAGCTGTTAATTATCAAAGGCACAAGTTAGATTATCTATTTGCATAAATATGCCAATTTGGAAGTAAGCAAGTTTATTGTCACTTGTTGATATTTGACTATGGCAATTTATTTCATGTTGGTTCAAGGTAGACAATTTGTGCGGCATGTGTATGGTAAAATTCATGTTATTTATTTGAGCAAGCATGAAGCTCTTATGTTGAATAAGTCACCCTTTGGACGGCAATTTGATAGTGCATTTGATCAATTTGCACATCTGGAAAATTATCCCAACCAAGCACAAATTATTTGTTTGCTATCTCTCGGTCATATGATGGAATTGTGACGTAGCCCATATGTTATCTCTATGGTTGGTGCTTCTTTTGATCTCTTGCTGAGAGGTTGCCTTTGGAAGATTTACATAGAGAGTTGTGGTGGGTTATAGTCTTGTTGCTGCCATATTTGAAACCGATTGAGCATGACATTATTGACAGCGGTGATAATAGTTTTATGCAATGATGGAAGCTATTGGAGGTTTCTATTGAAGAAATATTTGAGGTTTGCCATTGCAATATTATTGAACACTTTTGGGATTCTTCTTCGGCAAGTTGACAGGTTGAGGTGGATGACACATTTGGTATTCTCTGTTGTCTTTTACTATTTGGGTGAGCCTTGACAGTGCTATCATGTTCAGTTGGTGTGTCTATTTGTATCTTGCGACACACTACTGGTTGGAATTCTGGTTCTTTTTGTTCATATCATTTTTCTGCATTGATTGTGGTTGCCATCTTTGAGGCTATCTTTGGGTCTCAGTTTGCAGGGCGGTTGCTTGATATGCAGAGTTATATGGTATGTCCTCTGTCAGAATCAGGATGGTAGTTAGTTGTACTATTATGCTCATAGTTTGTTGCTAGTTATTGTGCTGAAGAATTTTGATTAATGTGTCTAGTGTTGCATACTAGATTTATTGGGCAGCCTCAGTTGCTTCTACTTCAGGTCATATTTGATATCACTATTGTCATTTTGTACGTATTTGCAGCTTGGTATATTGTGATGTGACTGAGTATGGTTGTGGAGTATCTCAGTGATAGATATTTGAGTTGCCTCTATTCAGTTGTCCTTTGTATGTGTGGATGCAATTATTGTTGGATGACTAGTTGCAACTAGTAGGGACATCATTTTGGTGTTGTTTTGATTAGTTGCAATCAACTGCAACTACTGTTGATGAGTTGATGTGATGACAACTAGTTATAACCGGTTATGATTATTGTCATATCCTTAATTTGCATATGTGAAGTATATTCATGACTGAGTGACAGTCTTGCTATTCTAGAACATGTTGCTTCTGACTTGTCAGCCTTGAGCATTTGAGAAGCACACTTATTAGTTGAGACAGTCTTGATATTATGGGATGAATGCTTCTGTTGATTTAGCCTTGTGTGAGGCATCTCTTTGGTCATGACAACCTCAGTGTTCAGACATGGGTTACTTCTATTCATTTGGGCTTATGCATTTGGGAAGTGTACTCTTCAGTTTGAGGTAGTCATTCAATTTCACTAAGATCACTCTTGATTATCGTTGCTCAATAATTTGGGGAATTATCTGGTTTCAGTCGTCTTGTGGTGGTTTAAAATTATTCATTTGTACATCCTACAATTTGATGAAGCTTTGGGTCACATTATAAATTGAATAGCTTCAGCTGTGCTATGTGGCATTCTTGTTATGCTTTGGACACTTATATGGCTTCAGGTTTTGTTTGGGAGATTATTTGATTTGCTAGCATGGTTCACCATTGCACCACAGTGGTGATGTTTGGAAGATAAACAGAACATCAATTTTGTGTAATCTCACTGCATGCTCTCCCATGCATGGTTGATATTGTTACATTGGCTTTTTACTTGGTGATTCATTATTTCTCTACAGTGACTGGTTGCAGACCATTTGAGGAGGCATTTTAGAGATTTGGCAGTTTGTTGGATCCTTAAGGTTGATTTCTGGAGTTTAAGGGTGTCGCTTGTGGTGATACATATCTTGCCCTTGTTTGAATATTAGTTTGTCTAGTGACCATAATTTGCTTGACAATCTTGCTCTTTTCTGCTAGTCTGCATTATGTTCAACTTCAGGTGGAGTTCAGTCAGCTGTTCTGATAAGAGATTGAATGAGTAGCGGGCAGTAACATTGGAGGTGGAGACTATTGTCATCGGTTATCCACTATTTGAGCAGCATTATTCAGTCATTGTCCAAGCTACTATGAGAGGATGTACTACATTGGCACATCATTCCAGTCATTTGCTACTTGAGATAAAGTAGATATCCACCGTGGATGTTGACATTGTTGATGATGTGATTGAGTCGACAATTAGTCCATTTGTGAAGATTCCTATTGTGTGTTGCTATGAGAACGAGGAATCATTAGTTGCTACCATCCAGGTATGGTATATTGTCAATTTTGGGCTAATATTTGGCATTTAGCTTAGTTGCATTTCAGGTTAATGTATGAGGAGCCAAGCTCATACAAGAAATTCATGTGGTTTGTATGTAACTATTTTGGCTCGAGAATGCATAAAAGGAAATTTGAATTCTAGTGTTGTCCATCATGAAAGAGATGCACTTTATAGATTGCAATTGGGTCTACTGGTTTACAAGATAATCTATTGTTGTTCCTTTGTCCAAGACTTGTTAGCTATGAAAGACTTCAATTTGTTAAGAGAGGTTTGTCATTCTGTTGGTATCTCTCATTCATGAAGTTCTTTGGGTTGCTTCTGTTGGTTGGAGATGTTAGTGTTACTTGAGGCATTATCTCCTTTGGTCCTTTTGGAGATGTTGATCTGTTCTCAAGTGTATCTCCATTATGAGGCTCTCTTTGTGACTTCAGTCTTTTTGAGGGATTTGGTTACCATTAGGTATTCTCTCAGGTTGTGTGAGGTTCTTTCACTCTAAAGTCTTGTTTGCGGTTGGAGTAGTTTGTTATTTGAGATTACTTGTCATGGGAGACTTTTTGTTCAGATCTACAGTTTGTGTCTAGCATTAGCATTTGTTAAGTGGACATCGCTTGTTCTTTGGTGATTGCTACATGGGCTAGATGCATCTTCTTTTGTGACATTGTTACACTAGATTTGGTTTGTTTATTCAAGAAGAGCCCTTTTGCAAGTTTATTCATCTTGAGGCGATTTCAGATGGTTTGTCATTTTAGAGCTGTTATGTAATGATGACATCTTGGTTGCAGCTCATTTGTACCAATCTGAATTATCTATGAATAAGTGAAGGTTGAGCTTATATTTGAGTCTGAGCTGAAGGATTTTGGTGCATCATAGAGTTTGTTCTCTACATGGATCATCAGTCTAAGTTGAGGTCAACTTTTGGTGCTGCAAATATTAGTACATTATGGTTCCCCTTGCTTGTGGAGATCTAGTGCAGAGTTTGTTGGTACTCTATTGGCTACATATTTGATTGTTTCTTTCACTCAGATTTCCTGGAGGAGCAAATGTAAATATCATTGCTTTCCTTAGTCGGCAGTTTGGTGCACATAATGGTGTTCACATGTGCAAGTTTCTCATTTAGTGAGTGTTGGTTGCCAAGTTATATGTTTTAGGTGGAGCATATTTGGAAAGCATGGTTTTGTATTCTTCACTATTTGTTCAGTGCCTCAGGTGATTTCTTGGCATATCCTTTGGTAATCGAGCAATTTGTTTAGATTTGAGTTAGGAGGTCATTTGCACATGTTCAGACATTTATTGGACTTAGAATTTGTTGAAGACCTAATTGTTTGTCTGGATTTGGTGAGATTTGATATGGATTTCCTAGTTATGTTTCTTGCTCAATTTGGCAAGTTCATGTGAAGCATTTGTTGGAGATTCTGTTGTACATTTGACTTGAAGTTGGAGATTTGAGCATTTGGCATCATGATCATGGGTGTGTTGGCCATGTTGTTCACTCATCGGAGTTCACTGATGCATTTGTTCGTGGCTCAATCATTTGTCAAGTAAAACCAAGCTACCTCCATGTTGGAGGCGATGAAGTTGTCGCTTATTGATTTGAAGATGAAGCATTTGAAGATTGGACTTTTGACATCAAGATTCTTGATGTGTTTGCTCTATGGTCCAATCGTCGCTGAGGTGGAGAATTGTGATGTTGCAGCTCCCATTGACACCATTTGAGGCTCATTTAAGCATTTATATTTGGAAAATGTTGCTTATATGTTTGGTTAGGTGTCTAGGGACTTATTTGTGATAAACTACAACTTTTGGGGGACCTTTTACAATGTGTCAATTTTAGCCCAAAAGGGGATCCCGAGCTCTCCTTTTCTTGTAGGTGCTTGTTCTCCCCCCTTTGGGGATTGAGAGAGGGAGAGAGAGCTAGGGTTGAGATAGGAGAGGGTGAGACTTTGATCTACCAAATCCATCCATTAGAGAGTGAAATCGGAGGGGATTTGGAGCCTCCTCCAACCTTGTTGGCTCCCACCTCTTGTATCTTCATCTTTATAGTGGATTGCTTGCTCATCGCCGCCCGTGGTTTTTTTCCGCAAGGGGTTTTTACGTAAATCCTTGTGTCTACTTGTGATTCGATATTTATCTTGCCATACTTGTTGATTGGTTCCTATCTTGCTTGCTATTGGAGCCATTTTATTTAAGTTCATGGTGTATGGATGAGATTGGCATATGAGGCATACATGTGTTCTTTGATATGTTGATGATAGGAATTTTTGTGCTAGTGAGCTGATCTTTATAAGTATATTTTCTTGTGTGAAGTTTGGACAGCACCATGTTTATAGAACGGATGCTATGAGGCTGTTTTGTTGTATACACACAAAGTGTTCGGTGAAATGCTTGTGAGAGATTAGCTTGCTAATTTCGATGCTTCCGCTGCCCCGCTGCGCTCACATACTGCCTCACGCAGTTCTAGGTTCAGTGAGAGTCGAACTAACTTAAACTTGACTGAATGAATGATCGGGGAAATATCAACATTTCTGACTTCAAATAAGTATATTATGAAAATTTGGTTTAATAACATTAGCATGTTGTTTTGCATAAATTTAGTCAAATTTTAGGTAGTTTGATTGTGCCATATTCTGGAATTGTATTTTTTTTTAAAAAAAAAGAAGACAGAGGGAGTAGTAACAGTGATCGATGGATTCATAAGTATAACTTTACATTTTCAGTTTTGTGCTCGAGGCCTTGAGCCTAGAGTTCTACTTATTAAGGATATATTCGATATCGATGGCTAATTGTTTGTTGCTAAAAAAATGGCTATAGATGGTCCAAATAATTTTCTCCTATATGACATTGACTATTTTTGTTCCCCAATTTGACACTGCATCCAATTTCATTTGCTTGCCATGAGAATAGTCACACAAGGATAAAAAAGGTAATTGGTAGAGAAGCATAGCACCAGACGCCAGAATAGCCGCTTGGGAGGTTTCATAGACTTCTAACATGCGCAAAAGTTTACTATAGCTCGGACTAGGCCTTGATGCATGCATGGTATTAGAATGCTTAACTTTCATGTAAGATCCATTTGAGTGTGTGGCCGGTAACAGCATCCTATATATAACTATTCTCTTCCTTCTAATACATTGATATGTACACTCATATTCGAAAAAAAAGAGCATGCTTTGTTGATAGTCAACTTTGGCCTAACTAAATTATGACAAGTTCAAGCTATTTAGAATGCAATTGGTCTGGTGCTGAAATTTTGGCATCACCTTTGAAATATATGACAAGACATATTTCTCTTGTTTTGATGTGTGTTTATATTTGTTTACCCATATTTTGGCTTGCCCTAAAACTGGTATGACAAAAGTTTGGTCAAATTGTAGTGTCAAATAAGTTGGACATAAAAATAAAACCAGTCTATTTATCTTTCATGCGCAACTGCAATTCTATATTTCTCCTAGCGACGTGGACTTTTCATAGTGTTTTGGCATTCAAAATTTATTATAAACTGTCTCTACTAAATTTCTCCTAGTGATATTCCCATGCACTATGACTAGTGCTAGTGTTTTATTTCTAACAACTAAAAACATTAGGACAAGTCCACCATTTTGGTAGTAATGGATCATGGACTCATGGTCATCATATAAAAATCGAGCTGTCTTTAGACTTTCCGTGTCAAATAAGAAACTTTCTACGGAGTAATAATCATTTCGTGACAGTGGAAACAAACGGGTGCCATCAAAGTCCAACCCATGCATAGATATAGCAATGGACGGAGTCAAGAACTTCACTGTCAATATAGATCAACTGCAATACTCGGACAAACGGCATGCTCGCGTACGTGCCGCAAACCGGAGACATGAGGGTCACGGCTCACGGATGGCGAGATGAACGCATGCAGTGACGACGCACGCAGCCTTTTTCCGCTGGTATATGTATATATCTACAGAGATCCTTTGTTTTTTCAAAACACCGTAGATGAACAGTAACAGGTGGGACTCAACGATACTGTTCATCAATAGTAACGGATACACCTAACGGGTTCGTTTCCTTGGCGGGTTCGTTATGTTCCATAATAGATTATACTGTTTATTAACGGATTTGTTTACTGTTATATAATGGGTCATGCTGTTTTTTAACGGATTAAACACTGTTTTATGCCGAGTTTACTATACCATGACGGGCCAGATACTGTTAAACAGGTCCTCTTTTTTTCATGCCTTTTTTTTTCTCCTCTTGCCCGCGCGCAGCCCCAATCTAGTGTATATATATACGTGTCGCCGCTGCGCCGCGGCTGACCAAACGCTGAAAGTTGAAATGCATTGTCTGGTCAGGGCAGCTCGCGCGAACCGTACGTCCGCCGCCGCCGTTTTTGCCCGTTCTGTCCATCCGCCGCGCCAGCGCCTGTCCACGAGCATCTTGATCTCCCCGATCGCTTGCATTGTACAACAGTTGTACACTTGTGGCTTTGTACAGTTGTACTACTCCTACGACTGAAAAAAAAATGGCATGCTGAGTGGATGCTCGCTCGTCCAGTTCGCTGTCTGGATCATCCCCGTATTTGTTTTTGCAAGGCATGGATCATCCCCGTATTTGTCTATGCAAAGTAAGCACCGGCTACGTATATACTACTGTTACATTACATAGAGCCAAACGCCGGGAGGCACATGCATGATGCCATCGGTCCCGCAGTCCCGCCCCTTGACTTGTTGATGACACAGGCCTGCCACGGACGCTTTGCGCATCCTGACCGCCCGGAACGTAAGCGATTGCATCAACACCACCACCCGGCCGGCTGCAGGCCGGAGCAGGTCGGGAAGACGTACGGGAACTCGCTCGTATAAATAAACAGGAGGGGCACCATCGATATATCGGCTTCCCAGACCCAGAGGTGCTGTGCTGTGCAGTGCAGTGCAGGAGGAGATGGGGAAGGCGGAGGCAGCAGCAGCGGCGTCGTCGTCGACGGTGGTGCTGGCCGTCAACTGCAAGCGGTATGAGGCGGCCGGCGTGGCCCCGTCGATGTCGCTGCTGGAGTTCCTCCGCACCCAGACGCCCGTCAGAGGCCCCAAGCTCGGCTGCGGCGAAGGTACGTTACGTAAGATCAGAGCGCCATAGTTGAGCTTGAGCTTTCGTCTCTACTGCTATATATATGTTTCCTTCTTGGCTTCTTGCCAACTTCCAAGCACTAAGCAGCACACATGGTAGCAATCGCCAAAAAAAACATGGTTGCAAGTTTTCCCTGGATTCTCCTATATATATTTGCGTGCATGTGCATTCTCTTCGCCAACTTTAGATTGCAGATCGAGGGGATGCCAGTTATTCCTTTTCGTTCCCTGATGAATGCTCGGCGCGAGCGTTGGCACCATCTTTCCATTGGAGTGGAGCTCCCATTGGATATATAGCTTCCATTTTCTCTTGGGATGCCACCATCTCACGGTTCGGAGTCATCGGACATACCAAGAGGCTAAGGCGAATCCATCCATAGAGATCGAAAGGCACGGCCTTCCTTGGTCGCTACTGTTTCATCAACCTCTGTGCCTCGATGCCAGCTACAAGCAAGAAATGGATACAGATGCTTAAAGATGCTTCTTGCAAAATACAATAGTTATAGCTAGAAAGTCAAAAAATATTATGTGCATGGATTTTAAAATACATATGCTTAAAGATGTTTCTTGCAAACTACAATAGTTATAACTACAAAGTGAAATATGATGTGCATGGACTTTAAAATACAGATCCCTAAAGATGCTTCTGTGTTTTTTTTATACACTACAATGCAATACTGATAGTTTGACTGGTTGCTATACAGAAATGTACAGAGTTTGACTTTTCTCAAAATAAAAGACATATTGCTTTTTTTTTTATGGAAGGAATACCGTCCTGTATTTGCTCTCAAGCAAGACTGGACCAGCCGTCTTACTTAAGAACAACCATTATATTTTACAAAAATCAGGTTACATACAACACAGGAAGCTAATACTACAAGAAACAGGAATTGTCTTTTGAAATATACTGTTTGTTAGGTTACAGTGTGACCTATGAAGGACCCAAGTATGCTAATTTCCTGCACTCTCTTCTATAGAACTATAGCATCGATAATACTACAAGAAACAGGAATTATCTTCGGACTGTGTACTATTTGTTTTATAACAAGGTTACAGTGTGAACTCTGAAGTCTGAACGACCAGTATGCTAATTTCCTGCACTTTTTGTTCTATAGAATTAGTCAGCTTCTACTTTTACCTCTGAAATGCACAAAAAAAAAAAGTACAGCACAGCTCTTCTGCATGTAGATTGAAGAGAACTAAACTCCTCCAGACTTGTCAGGTGGCTGCTACTGTTTCATCAACCTTTGTGCCTGGATACCAGCTACACGGAACAAATAAACACATCAGATGCTTAAAGATGCTTCTTGCAAATACAATAGTTATAGCTAGAAAGTCAATGTGATATGTTGTGCAGAGATTTTAAATTACAGATCCCTGAAGATGCTTCTACATTTTTTTTATACAATACAACCAATAATGCAATAGAGAAATGTACAGAGTTTGACTTTTTCTCAAAATAAAAGATGTCTTGCATTTTTCTATTCAAGGCATACCGTCCTGTAGTATTTGCTCTCAGGCAGGACTGGACAAACCGCCTTACTTAAAAAGAATTATTATATTTAACAAAAGATCAGGTACTATTATATTTCGGATATACTATGCCACTTTGCTAAAAAAATATATTTGGGACATGCTACACAGGAAGCTAATGAAGGGCGGCCCTGGTGCAAGCGGTAGAGTTTTACCGCCTGTGACCAAGAGGTCCAGGGTTCAAGCCCCAGCCTCTGCACATTTGTGTAGGAATGATTGCTGGCTATTTTCCCTTCCTCAGACCCCGCAGTGCGGGAGCCTACGGCACTGGGTCCGCCCCTTTTTTACACAGGAAGCTAATACTACAAGAAACTGGAATGATCTTTTGAACTATACTATTTGTTTCATAACGAGGTTATAGTGTGAACTTTGAACGACCCAAGTATGCTAATTGCATGCACATTCGTCCTATAGAATTAGCATCAGATTCTACATTTATCTCAGAATGCTTATATGCTATTCTGCATGTACAGTAAAGATAACAGAGCTAAACTCATCCCACTTTTGCAATTTCACACTGTGGCAGGTGGCTGCGGTGCATGCGTGGTCCTCATCTCCAAGTATGATCCGGCAACGGACGAGGTGACCGAGTTCTCTGCTAGCTCCTGCCTGACGCTGCTCCACAGTGTGGACCGTTGCTCGGTGACCACCAGTGAGGGAATCGGCAACACCAGGGATGGCTACCACCCCGTGCAGCAGCGCCTGTCTGGCTTCCATGCCTCGCAGTGTGGCTTCTGCACACCCGGCATGTGTATGTCCATCTTCTCCGCCCTTGTCAAGGCCGACAAGAAGTCCGATCGACCAGACCCTCCTGCTGGCTTCTCCAAGATCACTGCCTCCGAGGCAGAGAAGGCTGTCTCAGGCAACCTTTGCCGCTGCACCGGGTACAGGCCCATCGTTGACACCTGCAAAAGCTTTGCCTCTGATGTTGACCTCGAGGACCTGGGCCTCAATTGCTTCTGGAAGAAGGGTGATGCAAAAGTCAGCAAGCTACCAGGCTACAACAGTGGCGCTATTTGCACATTTCCGGAGTTTCTCAAATCTGAGATCAAGTCTACTCTGGAGCAGGCGAATGGTGTTCCGATTGCAGTCTCTGATAATGGCTGGTACCATCCTAAGACCATTGAAGAGCTTCACAGGTTGTTTGATTCCAACTGGTTTGATGAAAATTCTGTGAAGATAGTGGCTTCAAACACTGGGTCTGGAGTGTACAAGGATCAGGACCTCTATCACAAGTACATTGACATCAAAGGAATCCCAGAACTTTCAGTCATCAACAGAAGCAGCAAAGGAATTGAGCTTGGATCAGTTGTGTCTATCGCTAAAGCTATTGAGGAGTTGTCAGATGGAAATCTGGTCTTCAGAAAGATTGCTGATCACCTGAACAAAGTGGCTTCACCGTTTGTTCGCAACACTGCAACCATAGGTGGAAACATAATGATGGCGCAAAGGTTGCCATTCGAATCGGACATTGCAACCGTGCTCCTAGCTGCAGGTTCGACAGTCACAATCCAGGTGGCTTCCAAAAGGCTGTCCTTCACTTTGGAGGATTTCTTGGAGCAACCTCCATGTGATTCTAGGACCCTGCTGTTGAGTATATTCATTCCACATTGGGGTTCAGATGATGTCACCTTTGAGACTTTCCGAGCAGCCCCTCGTCCATTTGGAAATTCTGTCTCATATGTAAACTCTGCTTTCTTAGCAAGGACATCAAACGGTCATCTAATTGAGGATATATGCCTGGCATTTGGTGCCTATGGAGTCGATCATGCCATCAGAGCTAGGAAGGTTGAGGATTTCTTGAAGGGAAAATCACTGAGCTCATTTGTGATATTTAAAGCAATTCAACTACTCAAAGATACCGTTTCACCATCAGAAGACACTACACATCGTGAATACAGGATCAGCTTGGCTGTCAGTTTCTTGTTCAATTTCCTATCTTCCCTTGCCAACAGCTCAAATGCACCATCAAGTATTGATACTCCCACCAGGTCATATACTAATGGAACTACAAATGGTAACACTGTGGACTCACCTAAGAAGCATCTTAAGGTTGACAGCAATCATTTGCCAATACGTTCAAGACAAGAAATGGTTTTCAGCGATGAGTACAAGCCTGTTGGCAAGCCGATCAAGAAAGTCGGGGCAGAGATCCAAGCTTCAGGTATATACTCTCATACCAATGCATAAACTGATTTAGTTTGAACTTCGAAATATGTTCCACATTGGTGAACCTCTTTTCTTGTGTATACTCCACAAAATAATCATCTCAAGGCTCCTTTTTTCTTTTGTCTTGATTAGTACAATAGTTTGTTCAATGCAGAACCATCTCATAAGCTTCCGTCTCAGCATTCTCTACTGATTCCTCTATTAAAAATGCACTAAACCATATTCATTTTTCATACACAGGGGAGGCTGTATATGTTGATGATATCCCAGCTCCCAAGGATTGCCTCTATGGAGCATTTATCTACAGCACACATCCTCATGCTCATGTGAAAAGTATCAACTTCAAATCATCCTTGGCTTCACAGAAGGTCATCACAGTTATAACCGCAAAGGATATTCCAAGCGGTGGAGAAAATGTTGGAAGCACCTTCCTGCAGATCCTAGGAGATGAACCACTATTTGCGGATCCAATAGCAGAATTTGCTGGTCAAAATATCGGTGTTGTGGTAATGTTTCTTTAGTGTTATTTCTGATTACACAAAAATAGAAATATGTTTTGTATAACTGGGCAAGCTTACTTGTTGCTATTCAATTCACACAGATTGCTGAAACACAAAAGTATGCTTATATGGCTGCAAAGCAAGCTGTTGTTGAGTATAGCACAGAAAATCTGCAGCCACCAATTCTGACAATAGAAGATGCCATCCAAAGAAACAGCTACATCGAAGTACCCCCATTTTTAGCTGCAAATCCAGTTGGTGACTACAACAAAGGGATGTCTGAAGCTGACCACAAGATTCTATCAGCAGAGGTACAGAACACTTTGTTACGTTCAAAAGGATATACATATACACACTCTGAATTTCTAGCAAGGCCAAACACCGATGCCTAGTATTTTTGTGCCCATAGGTCAAACTTGAATCCCAGTACTACTTCTACATGGAAACTCAAGCAGCACTAGCCATTCCTGATGAAGATAATTGCATAACAATCTATTCCTCAACACAAATGCCCGAGCTCACACAAAGTTTGATAGCAAGGTGCCTGGGCATTCCATTTCACAATGTCCGTGTCATCAGCAGAAGAGTAGGAGGAGGCTTTGGTGGAAAGGCAATGAAAGCAACACATGTAAGTCCTGCCTATTAGTAGAGCTTTGATTCACTCAATATTTTGTATTTTCAACTTCCACTGTATTGTGAATTGAACTTCATGAGATGAGCAAAAAAACTGTTGAGATGCGAATGTGTTAGAGATGACAATGAATTTTCCTCCTCTTTTGTCACTCTCAGACCGCATGTGCATGTGCCATTGCTGCCTTCAAGCTGCGGCGTCCAGTTAGGATGTACGTTGATCGCAAGACGGACATGATAATGGCTGGAGGGAGACATCCAATGAAGGTGAAGTACTCTGTTGGGTTTAAGTCAGATGGCAAGATCACAGCCTTGCACCTTGATCTTGGAATCAATGCTGGAATATCATCAGATGTGAGTCCAATAATGCCAAAAGCTATCATCGGAGCTCTCAAAAAGTACAACTGGGGCACTCTTGAATTTGACGCCAAGGTCTGCAAGACAAATGTCTCATCAAAGTCAGCAATGCGAGCTCCTGGAGATGTGCAGGGCTCTTTCATCGCTGAAGCCATCATCGAGCATGTTGCCTCTGTGCTTGCACTAGACACTAACACCGTCAGGAGGAAGAACCTTCATGGTTTTGAAAGCCTTGAAGCTTTCTATGGAGAAAGTGCAGGTGAAGCTTCAACATACAGCCTGGTTTCCATGTTTGATAAGCTGGCCTTGTCTCCAGAATACCAGCACAGGGCTGCTATGATTGAGCAATTTAATAGCAGCAATAAATGGAAGAAACGCGGCATTTCTTGTGTGCCAGCCATTTATGAGGTTACACTTCGACCAACTCCAGGCAAGGTATCGATCATGAATGATGGTTCCATTGCTGTCGAGGCTGGAGGAATTGAGATAGGCCAAGGATTGTGGACTAAGGTGAAGCAGATGACAGCGTTCGGATTGGGACATCTGTGCCCTGATGGTGGGGAATGCCTTCTGGACAAGGTTCGGGTTATCCAGGCAGACACATTAAGCCTGATCCAAGGAGGTTGGACTGCTGGGAGCACCACTTCTGAAAGTAGCTGTGAAGCGGTTCGACAATCATGTGCTGTTCTCGTTGAGAGGCTGAAGCCTATCAAGGAGAGTCTCGAAGCAGAGTCCAACACAGTGGAATGGAGTGCCTTGATTGCTCAGGTGAGGATAACACTTAATTCTAACTTTGTTGGTAACATGTCCCTTTATTTGATTGAAAGAGGTACCAAGAATTAACAGTTACTCAAATCCTTTGCCTCACTTCATTCCATCATTAATCAATCAGTAACAATGTCAAATAAGTCTAAGGAACTGGAACTCGATACCAAGCAGTTTAAATTGTCCATGACATTGCTTCCTCATGTACAGGCAAGCATGGCGAATGTGAACTTATCAGCACATGCATACTGGACTCCTGATCCATCTTTCACAAGCTACTTGAATTATGGAGCTGGCACCAGCGAGGTATCCTGAAAATGCTACTGCAGTTACCAAAGAGAACTGTTGGAGGTTGCAGCTCCAGTTCTTCTAAAGCTGACATTTCATTGGAAATTTGCAATGAACATTGCAGGTGGAAGTTGATATCCTAACAGGAGCAACCACAATTCTACGCAGCGACCTGGTGTACGACTGCGGGCAAAGCCTAAACCCTGCTGTGGACTTGGGCCAGGTTAGCTACCAAATGAACAAAGCTAAGAGACAATTGTATCAACAAAAATGTGGTCCTCCTCTGAACACTTTTCATTCAATTAGATCGAAGGCTGCTTTGTCCAAGGAATTGGGTTCTTCACCAACGAGGACTACAAGACGAACTCGGACGGCTTGGTCATCCACGACGGCACATGGACGTACAAGATCCCCACGGTGGATAATATCCCAAAGCAGTTCAATGTTGAGATGTTTAACAGCGCCCCTGACAAGAAGCGTGTCCTGTCTTCCAAAGGCAAGCACCTCCTTCTCATCACAATGCTTCATCCCCTCTCAACATTCATGCAGACATTGTCAACTTCTGATAACTGCATATATCAACAAAAAAAATCCTGACATACCATGGACTTGTTTGCAGCGTCGGGCGAGCCGCCGCTGGTTCTCGCTGCCTCGGTGCACTGCGCGATGAGGGAGGCCATCAGGGCCGCCAGGAAGGAGTTCTCGGTCAGCACCGGCCCCGAGAACTCCGCTGTCACGTTCCAGATGGACGTGCCGGCGACGATGCCCGTCGTCAAGGAGCTCTGCGGCCTGGACGTCGTGGAGAGGTACCTCGAGAGCGTGTCTGCCGCCGGTGCCGGCCCAAACACGACGAAAGCATAGATCCATCAGGCCTCAGGCTGCAGTCGGCGCATTGCCTCTGAGGTACAGTACAGAAGACGATAGAATTGGGAATTCAGGAGGTGCGAGAGCAATGAACAGTAGTATATAGAGTGAAAAATGAACTACACCAATCTAATAATCATTTGTTGGACCGCGCGCGTGTGGACAAAATCGTATGCTTGGACACTATATTGAAGAAATTTTGTGTGGATTGTGGATGAAATCGTGTGTTTCGACAGGATTTTGAAGAAATTTTTGCAATGCGTGGGTGCGTACCTTCCTTCTGGGTAAGTGGGCATCAGATCGGACCTCCTAGGGCTAGGCCTCGCCGGTCGCCGCTGAGCTTGCGCAGGCTACCGCAGCGGCCTCAAGCCATAGCCGGCCACTCCTTGCTGGACTATCGGGTGGCAGGCGACTGTGACAACCGCGGCGAGCCTAATCGGCGCGGCGGCGCGGCGGCGGGAGGGAAATGCTCTGCTCCCTTTTTTTTTTTTATACTGGAAAGCAGGTTCCCATGAGATACCCTCTCCGGGCAAGTCCCCGGAGACAAGTTTGGTAATAAACTCAGGACATGGCTCATGAAGACCGAGCCAGAGCTAACCATGCTCGCTCTATATGTTGCAAGGCAATCAGCTATCTTGTTGTAACTCCTCGGACAATGCCGAATAATACAATGATCAAAAGAAACATCGATGAAATCCCTGATCTTCTTGAAGAGACCACCATCCACATTCTGATCTAGTTTCACCGTAGTGAGTTTCTTGATAAGCTGTATTGCATCCGACTCTAAAATGATTCTTGACATCCCTAGCTGATATGCTCTCTCAACACTGTACAATACAGCCAGTGCTTCAGCCTGAAGTGGAGTAGCCACTCTGAACAAATTACCATACCCTCCTTCTAGAAATTCGCCTCTGTTATCCCTTATTACAAAACCTCATCCTCCCTTACTTGAATATTCTTTAAAGGAGCCATCAGTATTGATTTTGTACATATCTACTGGGGAAGGCATCTATTTTTCTCTTTTATATTGTTGTTCAGAGATCTTCTTTTCTTTCTTCCCAAATTCAGCAACATAATATGCAACTAGAGAACAGACCTCTAAAGCTGTAACCCTCTTTTCACCTGCATTTGCCTTATTTCCATTGAAAAAGACCAAATCTTTTGTATCATATCTTTACCAGAATGACATGCTACTAAATCTTGACAAAATTCTTCTAGATTTAAGAATCTCCGGCACTCTTTTCCTCCTTTGTATTTGAAGAAAAGATGTCCACAATCTTCATCAATTCTATGGCACATAGGACATAATGTATCCACCTTCATTCCTCTCCGTGCCAAATTACAGCGTACAGCCAGGCTATTATGCACTAGGCGCCATATAAACATTTTAACCTTATTTGGAACACCCATATTCCATATTTTCTCCCATCTAAAAGGTAGGTGTCCATTCAAGGCTGTCCCAGATGACATTGCATCCCTACCTTTCTCAATTTCTCTTCTTTAGATTGCCAGTTTATATGCCGACTTAACTGAGAATAACCCTTTTCTATCATAGTGCCATGCAGGTCTGTCCTCCAGGTCTTGGTTTACTTTTAATTTAAGAATTGCATCAGCATCAAAATCACAGAAGATGTTCTGTACTAATTGTTTGTCCCATTCTTCCGTGCTTGGCTCCAACAGATCTGCTACTCGTGTCAACACTGTTGTCCCTCTACAAGTCACTGGCCGCCGTGTGCTCCCATGTGGTATCCATGGATCCCTCCAAATATTCACAGATTCACCATTGCCTATTCGCCAAATTATCCCCTCCTTTAGCAACTCAACCCCCTTCAGAATGCTTCTCCATGTATAGGATATCCCATCATGCGGTACACAGTGTAGGATACTATCATTTGGAAAATATTTAGCCTTCAAAACTTGTGCACACAAAGTATCAGGGGAAACCAGAATTCTCCAAGCTTGTCTTGCTAGCATAGCTATATTAAAAAGATATAAATCCCTGAAACCCAAACCTCCCTTCTCCTTTAGTAAAGTCAGTTTATCCCACGCCAACCAATGAATTTTATTTTCCTTATCATTCTGACTCCACCACCATCTTCCAACCATAGAATTTAATTCATCACATAACCCTTTGGTCAATTCAAAACAAGACATAGCATATGTTGGAATTGCTTGGATCATAGCCTTCACTAGGATCTCCTTGCCTGCTTTAGACAAAAGCTTTTCCTGCCATCCCTGGATGCGTAACCACACTCTCTTCTTTATGTATTCAAAGGCCTTCTTTCTTGATTTGCCAATTGCCACCGGCAAGCCTAGATATCTCTCGCTCTTTGCCTCTGAATGGATGTTCAGAATCTGTCTCAGCTCATGTCTATCAACTAGGTTTGTGTTCGGGCTGAAAAGAACGGAAGATTTGTCCCTATTAATCACTTGACCCGAAGCACTCTCATAGACCTGTAAGATTCTTCTCAACTCCTGGGCGTCCCCCTTAGAAGTCCTCAACAAAATCAGCGAATCATCTGCAAAAAAGAGGTGATTAATTCTGGGGGTTGTTCTGCACACTCTAATACCCTCAATTTTACCTTCATCTTGTGCTCTTTGTAACATAGCCGATAAACCTTCTGCACACAATATAAATAGGTATGGGGACAAAGGATCACCTTGACGAAGACCTCGTTGTGGGTAGATATGATTAGAATAGTCCCCATTGACCTTGATGCAATAGCTCACTGTTGATACACATTTCATTATTTTTTCCACCCACTGATTTGAGAAGCCCAATTTCATCATCATCTTCTCTAAGAAGTTTCACTCCACTCTATCATAGGCCTTACTCATATCGAGTTTGATAGCAGCCACCCCATTTTTTCCTTTCCTCCTTTGATTTAAATAGTGTGTCAGCTCATATGCTAGCAAGACATTATCAGTTATCAGTCTCTCTGGAACAAAGGCACTCTGGGACAAAGAAATAATCTCCGGTAGCACCAACTTGAGTCTATTTGCCAGCACTTTAGAAATGAGTTTGTACACCACATTGCACAAACTGATGGGCCTCAGATCCTTTAACCTCTCCGGCGAAGCTATTTTGGGAATAAGGACAATAACCGTATCGTTCCAGCCAGCCAGCATAGCAGCCCCATTAAGCACCTTAAGCACCTCCTCTTTAACTATAGACCCCACTAGAGACCAAAACTTCCT
This sequence comes from Bothriochloa decipiens, assembly GCA_023333625.1. Classification (NCBI taxonomy): domain Eukaryota; kingdom Viridiplantae; phylum Streptophyta; class Magnoliopsida; order Poales; family Poaceae; genus Bothriochloa; species Bothriochloa decipiens. Next base: position 15,390,292 of record CM041628.1, read on the forward strand.
ATAAAAAATAACAGGCATACCATCTGCCCCTGGTGCCTTTAAATCCCCCATATCTTTTAAAGCTTCCCATACTTCATCGTTGGTAAAAGGCTCAGCAAGACAATTATTAGCTTCTTGTGTGACTCTGGTTTGAACACAATCAAGAACAGTATCAATGTAAGCACCTGCAGAAGACATGAAGAGCTGCTGGTATTGGTTAGCAATAAACGTTTTAAGATGTTTACCCAACACCTCTCCACCTCCGTCATCCTTCAACTTGTATATTGTATTTCTCCTTTTTCTCTCCGAAGCCTGGGCATGGAAGAACTTTCTATTCCGATCACCCTTCGCCAACCATGTGGAATGTGCTCGTTGTTTCCAATATACATGTTGCTGATCCAAGAGACGTTCCAGCTTATATCTCAACAGCTGCTCCCGATTTATATGCTCTTGAGTTATAGCTCTCCTCCTCCACCTTTCCAGTTCTCTTCTAGCATTTTTAATACGTCTTTCTAGATCCCCTAACACCTCACGATCCCATTGCCATAACTCCCCCAACACCCGTGACTGAATTTCCATAAGACTTACATCACCACATCTAATAGCATACTCCCAAGCCTCCGTCACTCTCTCCTCACATTCTTCCTTCTCGAACCAACGAGCTTCAAATTTTTTCATTACCTCCAATGGTTTTCTCCAATGAGCCTTCTCCCTTGCACCTGGTTCAACAATGATTGGGAGATGGTCCGAGTGTCGAGGGTCACCATTAATTACACGAACCAAAGGAAACTGAGCACGCCAAGCACTATTTGCCACCGCCCTGTCCAATCTTTCTCTAGTGTAGCTGGACACATTATGATGGTGATTCCTCCAGGTAAAAGCATCCCCAACAAAACCCAAGTCATGCAAATCACACTCCTCCAAAACTTCATGAAACTTCACCATGTTGCTTTCCGGCCTTGCTGCTCCTCCCTCCTTCTCACAACTAAAAAGAATTTCATTAAAATCTCCACAGCACAACCATGGGAGTTTACTACGATGTTTTAGATCTGAAGTAACTCCCATGTATTCTCCTTTGCCTCGCTTCTGGACTCACCATAAATGCATGTAAACCTCCAGGACACACCATCTGCCTCCTTTATCCTAGCATCAATGTGGTATTTGGATAAGCTCAAAACCTTCAGATCCACCTCCTTCTTCCAGAGCAACACCAAGCCTCCACTCGACCTCACACTATCCTTTACCATCATATTTGTCATATTAAGCCTCCACCTAAACCATTCCAACCACCTCCTATCATGCTTAGTTTCAGAGAGAAACAAAACATCGGGGTCCTCCCTCTTCTAGAGATCTAGAAGACCACGAACTGCCGGCCCATTCCCTAATCCCCGACAGTTCCAAGCCACCAATCTCATTGCGACCGGCAGGGCCGACCATGCAGCCCTGCCATCTCAGAACGGTATACATCCATCTCTTCCACCAGAGAATTCTCCAAGACTTTTAACTTTTTTAGAACATCTGCCTCTCCAACAACGTCAGCTCCACGTTTTCTAGAATCAGCCGGGGAAGGAAACTGCTCCCCCGTAGTTCCCTTCAATTTACGCGGGCGCCTTTTAAATGTAGTGGGTCTCTTTCTTGTAGTATCATTTTCCTCATCAAAGTTCTCATTTTCCTTGCCACTGACTTTGTTTTCTCCTGGACCCAACTCCTCTCTCTCACTTGTTTTTTCCACCCCATCCACATCCATACCAGTATTGGTAGCAGCTTCCACAAATTCCAATCCCTGCAAATTAACCTCTTCTGATCCTCCCAGCCCCACAGTACTATCACTAGACACCTTTTCAGCATCAAAGCCCACCTGCACGTCTTTTTCCTCAATTGCAGTCCCACTCCCAACACCCTTCTCCACCCATAACTCCACCCTACTTTCTCTCTCAGTGCCAGCACACTCTCCAAAATTCAACTTTTTTTGGGCACTCACCACATTTGTAGCACTGGACTTCAACTTGAGTGGACTAGACCCATCATCGCGCAACTCATTATCCTCCAAGGACTTTGCCATGTTATCCGCCTTATCATGTTGCACACTTCTTCCTATCTCCTCCCTCCTCCATGGGCCCAAGGTTTTTTTGTTTTGACTCCCACCAGAACCGTTACCCTCCGACCAGCGACCTCGCTGGTCGCGCCTTTTAGCTGGAGTCGCCCTCAACCAGTCCCCAAATTGTGGGTCAGCATCCTTCCAAATCTTTTTGTCACATTCCTTCTCCACATGCCCCAACAAACCACAGGAATAGCAAAAATTTGGCAGGAACTCATATTTAAAATTACACCATTGCTCTCCCTGCCCCACATCCATCATAGTTCCCCTAAAAAGTGGCTTCCGGACATCAATCAAAACTTTAATCCGAAGGTAACTCCCCACTGCTGACCCATCTTCGTCAGTCTCTACCTCCAGAAATTTTCCAACCTTCTCTCCAATTAATCGTGCTGTACGTTCATTCATTAGACCAAAAGGTAGATCAAACACTCGGATCCATACTGGGATATGATCAAACTCCAAGTCTTTAATCATTTTGGTGCCATCAAACTCCACCACAACGAGCAGATCGCCCCCAAATTCCCAAGGGCCTTCTGTAATAGCTCGTCTTTTCCCACCCGGCTGAAGAAAAGTGAACAAGAACAAATTTTTGTCCGTGACCTTGCATCTAATACCTTCCTCCGGGCACCAGATCTTGCCCAAAGTATGCACCATTCCGTCCACATATCCAGGCTTCGTCGAGAACAGCTTGCCCACCGCCCGAGGAGGACTGCCAGACTCATCGAAATATGACTGCCAAGCACCCCTAACAGTCTCTCGCTCCTCCTCTGTGAGCTTCAACCTACCTAAGAGACCCTCAAGATCCTCCATCCCTTTCTTCCTGCCCTTCTCCATCAGCATCCTGTTACGCTGCATCCTTTCTGACTTCAAAACAACCTTCTGTTCTCCTATACACCACCACTTCCTTCAACCCGTCACACCACCCTATACACCAAACGTCGACAGTAGTACACCTTATCACTGCCCCTCACACACCACCTCCGTTCCCAGCACACCACCACCCAGAACACCAACCCAGACAGACACCACCACTAGTACCACCAGAAACAAACCACCAGACCGAAAAACACCACCACACCACCCTACGACGAAAACACCACCTCTGTACACCACCCAGACCACCAGACTTCACCTCTGCGCCACCACCAGAAAGCAACACCAGCCGCAACCACCACCTCCACTGCTGAACACCAAGGGCGTAAGTCACCAGGCACCAGCACCCAGTCGCCTTCGGTCCTCAGAGCCACCGTCCGCCTTCAAATCGCCATCCCTAAACAACCCAACTCTGCTCGCCAGACCTTAGGGAAGAGGATGAACTCGAATTTGCACTCGGATTTGTGGAGATTTTGGGGAGATTTGTGGGGGGCCCGAAACCAGTAGGTTTGGGACTGTAGCTCTCAGCCGCCCAGGCTCCAGAAGAGTCGAGCGAGAGACCCAGCATCACCATTGCTCTGTTCCCAATTTTGCGAGACCGCAACCGTCGTACCCAGCGCGCCCGTGGACGGGCCACATGAGCCCCTCACGATCAGGTTTCGCCGCTTCCGTTGGGCTGCTGCCGCCAGCCCACCGGGCTGCTTTGGAGTAAGATTTGGTCTTTCTCTTGCCACTTGTTTTTTTTTTACTGGAAGCTATCGTCAATCAAGAACATAAAAGGACGATCGGTGATTCACCTATTTGGACTAGCCTTCTTATAATGCTACTAAAAGTCAATCAAACTTCAAAGCAAAAAAAAATGATGCTACAATGTTTTGGGTATATTCTTGGTTGTCTTGTGAGCCTTTGTGTATCAATTTTCCTTGATTTTTTCATGTGAAGAAGTGAAGAACACATGATTCTGTCGTGGCTATTGACATGCATCTTAAGCTCTAGAAGATGGCTCTTGGACAATTTGAGAGGTCTTTGGGGAACAATGTACCAAAAAATGTATTTCAATTCCATATCTTAAAAATAAATCTAGAAACGGGAGAAAGTGCTAACTTATCATATAAGTTTCTTTATAACACTAACAACCATTGAAGTCAATTTAATAACACCGCCAAGGAACTATTTTTAACTGTTGATATAAATTTTTAACCATGGATATCACAATGTGTCACTATACAAATGTCCTAGTATTACTAAATTCTTTTTTGTTTTTAAATATTTTTTCAAAAAAAACATCTACAGCGTCTAAATTTCATCTTTGGTACGACCTAGAGGGTTGCGCCATGACCTACGGCGCCAAAATGTCTTCTAGCACCGAGCTTTGAGGATATAGTGGCGTGGCTAAACTACGTGGTGGCGGTGATATGGCCGAGCTCGCTCGATGCCATATACAGTATAGATCTCGGAAGCCGCACTATACCCAACACCGGGGAGCAGGAGGAGGGCCGCATCAACTGGTGAGGCGTGACGGAACAAATGGCCAAACGAGGGCCAAAACTATCTAGGACTAGCCTCGTCTCAGTACTCCACCTCCACCCGGTGCTCTGCAGAGCAAAAATAACTTTCTCCTCCACCCGGGCAGCAAGCGAGTGTCCAGCGCATGCAGCAGCGAGTAATTATCAGCTGTTCACTGCCCCGAAAACAACTGCTTTCCGCATCCAGGAACCACTGAGGTGCATTATGCAAATATCTATGACGCGCGCGCGCACCAACGAAACGTGAAGGTCATCAGCATCTCATTTCTCAAAGGAGGGTCAAGATGCAGGTCCGTTGCATAAATCCTACGTAATCGTACGCAGTAGTATACGGTATATATATATATATATATATATATATATATCCGAGGATTAAAACTAGAATTCAAAATTTAAAATTCACAAGTTACTATTTAAATTCGTTGTACTATTTAATTTCGTTATACTATTCAAATTTATTGTACAATTCAAATTTGGAATATAAACAGTGCACGAGCATTCACTCGTGTTACACACTTATTATAAAATATTTAAAATATACTATTTATATACTATGCGGGATATTTAAATATTCAAAGGCAATAGTATTCACTACTATGCAAACAATATAAATATTTAACGAGACTGTGCGCACGAATATTATATGCGTGAGTGATAGCGATGTGCGTGATTAATTTACACGAGTGATTATTAAGTGAGCAATTAATTATGCGTAATACGGATTATGTATGCAGAATTATATATACTTACGATCTTTGCAAGGCTGGCGAGACCAGAGTTTCAGCCGGCCGTGTGACTATGCTTGTGTCAGTCCTACTCGGTACTCACCGTATACATAACCAAACTTATTACAGAATCAGGCTAACCTGTTCTTCTCCCTCGCTATCCTCAGCCATGAACACACAGGACCCAGGCCCTATCGTCTCCCCAGGCAGTTCCACCCGAAGGAAACACTTCTCTGGGGACACAGGGTTCTCTAAAACGCCGCTACATGGGCTAACACGAGAACAACTCAACACAGAGGTTTCTCCTCTAGGGTCCCTAGCATAGAGACATCGCCCCATATGAACAAGCTTAAAGGACAACTGGGATTAAAACAGAAAAGCTTAATCCATTTTCACAAGACAAGCTTACATACGGCTTTTTCTTTCGGGAAACCCCAAGCGCTTAGCACAAACCTTAATTACCTTACAAGCACGGAAAGTTGGTGATCTTCCTTATTCTCTAATTTACAACACTAGTGAAGTAATACAGTGATAGTGGATGGTTACTACTATGGCTAATGGTGGACTAGCTCATCCGAGATCTGAGGTAGTGGGCTTCATGGTGTATGAGAGTGGAGTGGAGTCTTCGTGGAGTGAGTGAGGTGATGAGCGGATGGTTCTGCGGGTGCTTCCGTCTGAGGGCGGATGGTTCAGCCGATGCTGAATGCAAGCGCTCGACGTCTCCTTTTAAAGAGCTCAGAGAGCCTTCTGGAGCATCCTTCGCGCTTATCTGGTTGTCCTTCGAGTTTATCATCTTTACAGCTGGATGGCACACCGTCTTTAATTATTGGCTTCTACTGTTGCAAGATGGTGATCTGCCAATGTCGCATTGTCTTTTGAGGATAACGAACGCCTGCGTCTTCAATTATCTTCTTGAACTATTGTATGACAACGACTTTGTCTTCGATAATTGATGCTTTCTTCTGATGGATAGGAGATATTCAGAATATTTTATTCTATTCACTGTATATTCCTTTTATGTTGGCTGTTGCGCTGGCTGTTTTCACTCGAAAATATTCAAGGTTATGGATATGGTCTTCCACGCCTGAATGATTAATGTTGCAAACATTAATTAAAAATCAAAAGCTATGGCACGTGTGTATATTATTCTTTTTCGGGCCAAATTATTGATAACACCTTATCAACATAGGGAATATATATTCTTTGATATTGATCACAGCCTGTCTTAACTCTTCTTATTTATTTCAATATTCATAATATTATTATTCTGATGGTTTTCCATTACCTCGGACATCCAACATGTTGTCATCTAGCATATCATTGATATCTTCATCAGATATATGTGCATTTATCTTGGAATCATAGTCTTTCTTTATATATTCCTCATAATTTTTTCTTATATTCTCTTCATAATCTTGATGTATGATTTAAAAATTCTTATTTATTTCATTCCTAACTTCCTGCAAGACTTCTTCTTTTATATTTTTTTTTAATTGAGGAATAATTAAGTCAAGCTTTCTTTATTCTTTTATCAATTCATCTTCATTCGATATTTCTGTTTTTATAATATCTTTATATGTGGGCATTTTTTATGAGCTTGCTTCTTGCGTATTCATTCCTGCCACATTAATCTTCATATCTCTTGCCCTTTTATGTTTTTGAATATAATCTTTTGCTTCTGGTTGAATGAAATAATTTATTCCCAAAAGACTTCGTGCATATGAAAGAACTTGGTCAACATCTAGATATTTTTTGAATGATGGCTTACCCTTTCCTTCTCTTTCCAATTTTATCTGCTAAAATACAATTGATTCATATGTTAAGTAAACTCCTAGTACGATTTCTCTGTATATAACATATATGGGTTCCTTTTTTATATATTCAGATGGTTCTTTTGACTGTATTTTCTTATTTATTATATTAAATATTCGGCTAGGCTATTTAATATTGCTAACATATATCCTCTATCTTCCCTCTTATTGTTATATTAGAACCAAAACTTATCTAAAATGCATTTTTGAACACCGTCTAGAACAATATGGTCTTTGGGTTTGAATTTATATGTATTAGGAGAGAAAATTTTTAACTTATTCTTAGCTCTAAAATAGTAATTTTTATCCCCATTGGGGCTTATTCCTTTCTTTATTCCTGCAAAACAGATAATCATGAAAATATATTAGGTAAAGTATTATCTTTTTCTTTTATATGTTCAAATATAACTTTATAACCATTTCCAGTAATAATATCTTCAAATAAAACTCATCTTCTAGTTAAACTTTTCTTACTATTGATTTTATTATGATATCTACATATAGCTCCACAGTCTGTTCTTATTGTGAATTCTTTAAATCCTAAATATAATCTAAAAGCATTTATTGCGTTGATAACAATTAAGATTTCTCTATCTGTATTATTTATTGCTTTTAACTTATATTTTCCTGAAGCATATCTGCATATTTTTTTCTTCTAACTTTAGAGAATATTTATGCGGTTTTTGTTTAAGTATTGCACCCCATCCTAATTCTGATGCATCTGTTTCTATAATAAAATAGTTATCATCTAAAGATAATTCTAAGGGTTTTAAGTCTTTAACCTTTTCTTTTATAATTCTTACTAATTTTATATCTTCAGAATTAAAATATTTTTGTCCATTCTTTCTTAATTTTACATATAATGGACCGGCTAGCTTTGCTAAATTTTTAATACAATTTCTAGCATAATTTACTATTTCTAGGAATTGTTGTAAAGTCTTTTTATCATTCATAACATCAGAAAATTGTAAAATTTTCTTTGCAGTATGATCTTGCAAATGAATTTTTCCATCTCCTATTTCATGGCCTAAGAAATTTATTTTTTCTTTGCATATTTCCATTTTTATTTTTAAAAGTATTAATCCATGCTGCTCTATCTTTCTAAAAAATATTTCTAAATGAGCTATGTGCTATTTTTATAATTTTAAAAAGATTAAAAGATCATCAATATAAACTAGTATGAATTCTTGATTTTCATTAAAGATATTCTATATTTTTCTTTAAAATAAAGCAGGGGTATTTTTAAACCTAAAGACATTACTAACCATTCAAAATGACCTTGAGGACATATGAAAGCAGTCTATTCTATTGATTCTTCTGTAATTTTTACTTGTCAAAAATCAGTTTTTAGATCAAATTTTAAGAAATATTTACATCTTTGTATCCTATTTATCCATTCTTGCTTATTTAGGATATTATATGTATCATCTATAGTATTATAATTTAGCCTTTTATAATTAATAACCATTCTTGATTTTCCTCTAGCTATTTCAGCATGATTTCTAACTATAAATGCTGCTGATCTGTGAGGACTTCGACTTTCTCTTATAGCTCCAAGTTTTAGCAATTCTTCTATATGCATTTTAAATTCTTCTATACCTTTAGGTGTTGCTTCTATAGGACTTGTCTTAATTATATATTCTGAATTTATTATATTAATTTTACATACTATATCATTCTTATCCCAATGTTTCATTGGTATTTCTCCAATTATTTGAATATCTTCTAATCTTTGGACTATTTTGTCTATGTCTTTTTTGGACTTTATGTCCCTATACCAGTTTGACGCTAGCGATTGTAAACTAATGCCTTCTATACTTGAATTTGCTACATGAAATTCTTCTATATTTTCGCCCAATTCTTCATTTCTATAATTATCAGACCCTTCAATTTTTAAAAAAGACCTATCTAAATTAGAATTTATATTTCTTTATATTTCTGTTATGTATGGAATATTATCTTGATGAGAAACAAAAGTAATTCCTTGCTCATGTATAATTGTTGTTTGTACTGAAAATTATAAAAATCTTAAACCTAGCAACATATCAACACTTATCATAGATAAATCTCTTATTGTAATTTCATCTATTATATATTTTGTATTATTTATTTATATTTCTATATTATAAGCTAATTGATTATGAGGTCTTTATGTTCCAGACATATCAATAGATATTTCTGCTTTATTTTGATCTATTGTATGAACTATTTCTGGGCATCTTGCAAAATATTTATCATGTATAATATTTTTTATGCAACCAGTATCTATCAACGCTCATGTTTTATAAGAGATATTTGGAGTTAAGTTTAATTTTACCGGTATTCTTATTCCTACTATATCTTTGAATGGTAACCTAACTATATATTTGCAACCAAAATTTATTATGACATCTTTTAATTATGTAGCTTTATCATCTTTTCTATTTATTATAGTCTACTCTTTTAACTCAGTATTAGTGATAATATTTCTATCATTCTTACATTCTTCATTAAGTTCTATTCTAGCTCTTAATTCTTCTAATTCTGCTTCCAAAGTATTTACTCTGTTTTCTAAATTTCTGACTCTACTTGTCAATATTTTATCTTCTTGTTCTAATTTTATCTCTTGTCTCTATTTTTGATTATTTATCTTTAAACAAGAAACACATGCTTGGTTTAAACATTTACTACATGTAGCTCTATTTTCTTGACTAGGGTAGTATATGCAAAATATACATTTTATATTATAGTCACCTCTTTATTTTATCCAATCATATTCACAACCATCTTGATCCATAACTTCAATATTTGCTTCTATTAAATTTTTAGTATTATTAGATATAATATCTAATCCTTTCATAATATTATCTAAATTGCATAATTCTTCGTCACCTAATGTGTCCATAAAATCTTTATAACTTTGAGCATTATTTTCATCTTCTTCATCATAGCTTTCTAATAAAAACTGTTGATTAATATCCCACTGCTCATCTTTATCTATATTATATTCAATATTATTGCTCTGCACAGCTGCTTCAGTATCATGATTCTCTTTGTCTTTATTCAACACAACTTCTTTCACAGTAGATGTTTTAAGATATTTATATTCTAGTGCTCTTTCCTCCTTGATTTTATTAGGACTATAAATCTTTCTCCTAAAATAGATTTTTTTCTGTCTTATAGCATTTCATTCACTTATGCCAGTTATAAAATATTCATCAGAAATTTTTCTAATCTTCTATTCATAAGATTTAATTAGGCTATCTATATCTTCCATTATGAAGTTTTTGATATAGACACTACTGACAACTATTCTTATTAATCTTTGCTAATTTTAGTAAATCCCTTAAATTCAAATTTTATTAACCAGGCTCTGATACACTATAGCAGAATTTTCGAAGATTAAAAATAGAATTCAAAATTCAAAATTCACGAGTTACTATTTCAATTCGTTGTACTATTCAAATTCGTTGTACTATTTAAATTCGGAATACGAATAGTGCATGAACACTTACTCGTGTTGCACATTTATTATAAAATATTCAAAGTACACACTATTTAGATACTATGCAGGATATTTAAATATTCAAAGGCAATAGTATTCACTACTATGCAAACAATATAAATATTCAACGAGACTGTGCGCACGAATATTATATGCGTGAGTGATAGCGACGTGCGTGATTAATTAGCACGAGTGATTATTAAGTGAGCAATTAATTATGCATAATGCGGATTATGTATGCGAAATTATATATTCTCAGGATCTTTGCAAGGCTGGCGAGACCAGAGTTTCAGCCGGTCGTATGACTATGCTTGTGTCAGTCCTACTCGGTACTCACCGTATGCATCACCTAGCTTGCTATAGAACCAGACTAACATGTTCTTCTCCCTCGATATCCCCAATCATGAACACACAGGACTCAGGCCCCATCGTCTCCCCAGGCAGTTCCACCCGAAGGGAACACTTCTCTGCGGACACAGGGTTCTCTAAAACGTCGCTACATGGGCTAACACGAGAACAACTCAACACAGAGGTTTCTCCTCTAGGGCCCCTAGCATAGAGACATCGCCCCATATGAACAAGCTTAAAGGACAACTGGGATTAAAACAGAAAAGCTTAATCCATTTTCACAAGGCAAGCTTACATACGGATTTTCCTTTCAGGAAACCCCAAGCGCTTAGCACAAACCTTAATTACCTTACAAGCACGGGAAGTCGGTGATCTTCCTTATTCTCTAATTTACAA
>CM041628.1:15417244-15545173 GCA_023333625.1 Bothriochloa decipiens
TCAACCATGACATTGACATTATTGACATATGTAATGTAATAATTATGTGGATTAGTATGATGTGCTTAGGTAGTGAGGTGTTTATTACGATGTTGAATTTAAATTTTTGTAGCTGGTGCAACTGAAGAGTTCATGTTTAGTTGATTCTGTTGCTCACGCGAGCTCTTACAATGCACCTGAAGGTTAAGCTTAGAAAAGAAATGTGATTTGACCTCATGCCGTGCGACCATTCATATGTTTTATATGTTAGAAAAAAGCTTATATGTTTTAACACCAAATAAGCTTTTTTCAAACATGAATCCATGGGTACCTTAGAAAAGAAATAGAGGTATATTAACAAAATTATATGTTTATAACGCACATAATTACAGTTTTACTAAGGATTTTAAGCTTATGATCAAAAGTAGTTTACTGGAGGCTAGGGCAGATCTAAATGATTTCATGCGAGGACGCAACTTTCTAGAGAGCCGTCGTCATCTAAATGGTGCGTCATCAATCTTAGTTGTGCCACAATCCACAAGGGCTGCTGTAGGAGTCATTCTTTATGACTAGGGTTGGGCGTGCCCAGTATACAGATTCTTATTTATGATTTAACATTGGTTATCTAACTACTTAAACTGCCACAAGAGGTGATCAAATGAATTCAGAGACCGGACAAAACCACTGGTTTGCATCTCAATATGTAGAACCAGTGACTCTGGACACAATGCTACTTTCTATGCATTTAACAGCATGGATATATGCTTATATTCTTGGCTTATTGTATGGTTACACCTGCACCATTCCAGACATATTATGGCCCTGTTTAGGAGGACTTAGCTTTATTAATGAAGTTATTTTTTTTATTTTTGGCTCTTTGGATGGCTCTACCGGTGAAGCTGAGCTGTTTTATTGACTTTGTTTGGCAAAATAGCTTCACTTGATAGTCAGAGGGACTAAATTACCGTATTGCCCCTAGCTTTTCGTTTTCCCCAATCTTCATGGCGTATCGTGCCTTGTCTCTTCCGCGAGCGCATCCAAGATCCAACGAGAGCCACCCAATCCAGAAAAGAAAAGGAGACGAGCGTCAGCATCCCTGGCCGAAGAATCGCAACCGGGAGCCGCGTCCCCGGCGGTCGCGTGGGCGTCCGTGACGGCCGTGTCCCGGGCAGCGGCAGGCAGCTCCATCGACAATCGTGTCCCCGTTCGCGGCAAGCAGCGCCCACGACAGTTGTGTCCCCGGTGGCGGCAGGTCATGTCCCCGGCAGCCGCGACGGGCTTTGCCGCGGCGCCGCCCGCTCCTGTCCGCGCATCGCCCCGCAGCCGTGAGCCTGTCTCGGCATGCTGCGCCCCAGTGGTCGTCCGCCCGGCGGCCGTGCCGATGCGAGATGCGCCGTGGCGGCGGTGCCCCGAGCATGCGCGCTCTCTTTCTTCTTGGACAACATCGGTCTTTTTTCCTGCTAGGCCCCGCATGTGTCAGGTGAAGCTAGGAAAATTTTTCAGCTCTCTCCCATCCCATTCTCATGTGAGAGGAGACAAAAACGAATTCAAAGCTATTTTACAAAAAGTTATTTGCCAACAAAAATAGCTTATACCAGTTTCATGAAGCTGTTATAAGCCATGCCAAACAGACCCTATATTCTTGATTCGTTCTCCCTGTCCTTTGAAGTATTACTTGCTTCACCCCCAACCTAACATGCCAAACAGGCCCTATATTCTTGATTCGTTCTCCCTGTCCTTTGAAGTATTACTTGCTTCACCCCCAACCTGTTGAACCTTGCAAAGAGAAAAGAAAAACCAGAGCGTTCCCCAACCTGATGGAAGTTTAGATCATCAATTTTATAGTGAGCCATTCATGGGGACGAGGCCAACGGCGAGCTGAGCAAGTGCAGTGTGCTTTCGTCCGCTCCGGCGATACATTCCTTCGCCGCCTGAGGCGCCTGTTTCCGTCAGCTACACGGCGATTCTATTTTCTCGCGCCTTTTCCTAGCCGTCTTCCCGTCTTTCACCCCTCGCTTCCATTGGTCTGCGCCGCGTCGCTGCACCAGGGCCGACGGGTGCTCTTTGTTTTGGCGTTGGTGGCTTCTTAACGTCGGATGTCCGATCAAACACACAAACGTTTTTGTCCCACTGACGTAAAGCAGAGTATGTTAGATCTAGTTCCACAGGTTTGGGTACGCCCAAAAGCAGCACATTCTCATTTCGTGAAGATACGAAACACCTATTATTTATCATTTATTTACACAGACATATCTCAAGGAATCACCGAAGCACTAAAATTCGCCGGGTTTTGCTCACTGAAATCACCTCTAAGAACGCTCGCGGCCCTTTGAATTGCCCGGCAGACTTTCCACACTTCATGCCGCATTACTACCTCCCTTTCTTTGTCACTCAGATTGCTCGGCCGTGAGATGGCGTCTGCGATCCCAGGGAAGAACGAAAACTTGCTTTCGTAGTCCTCCGGAGGCGAGTACAACTGGGGAAAAAAACGCGCTAGTCTTAGTTTCGAAAGGAAAATAATGTACAAGTGCACTGAAATGCGTTTCTCACCAGATGCTTAAACCATCCTCTTCCTTGGAGCCCTTCAAGTTGCAGGAAGCTTCTTTCAGCAAGTAGGAGACGATCGTTCAACAATCGCCTACTCATCATAGCATGCTCATCATATAAATCCAGCTGCTGTAGCTTCTGCAATTTGATGAATCCGAACCAACAAAGGAGCACATCATCAGCCAGTTTCAAACAACAGTCCCAAATTGGAAAAGAAACTATTCTGTTGATCACGAGATTGTGAAAATATTGAATGACACTACCCAAATACATGAAAACAGAAGCACAGCATAAATCGATACCTTCATCTCCTTCAGAACTTCCATAGCTGCAGCAGAAAGATCACTGATGAATCCATTCATCAAATTTACTGCTTGGCTATTACTTGTCAGGGCAGAAAAAGCTTTTATATGCTCCTGTGACATTATAAATTTCAATCATATGTTGAATATATATCTGAAAGCAAATTGGTGGTGGTTATGCAATATGTGTGAGATCTCGTAGATAAGATTTACTGAATGGAAATCTCTATGTTCAAAAAAAAAACACTGTGAAGTTATGTCCCACATATTAGGTGGTATTCTCGAATCCATACACCTTTGCAAGTAGAAATCAAGTGTGCACATGAAAGTCAACGTACCTGTAGCTGTGACGTGTAAGCTTGATAATCAAAAGGTAACACAGGATCATTGGCCAATCGAAGAGCTAATAGTCCCCAAATTTCTGTGACTGATGAAGCAGGAAAACTACATAAGCACTCCTAGGATTACCACAAAGAAATGCTAGCAATATATTATACTGACACTCCAAAATTTCTAAAATTGTTAGTATGTAGTAGCTAGCTTTATAGGCAAGAATTCATTCTTCTTGCTGACCCTTTCTATCAGTGCATTCAGTTAATCATGTTTTTTTTATCAACAATGTCAGTATGTCACAAGCACTGCAACCTTCAACTCTTCAAAACAAGTTATTTCTCAAACTATGTTTTTACTTACTAGCCAAGTGACGAAGAAACAATGGATCACCATGCTTTTCCATCCAATTATAAGTGTCAAGAGCAGTATGGTAACCAGGAAATTCTGCATTGGTACTGCATTGGTTAGTAATGATGATCACAAACCATGTTAGAAGAATTTGTGATACATTATAGAACAAAATAGAGTTAAAGGATAAATTGTATGTGTGAACTTTGAGATGATTCGATGAAAAATGTTAAGAAATAACTATAGGCGCACATAACCTCAAATTGCACGTACAACTCAAGTGAAGCTCCAGCAGAATAAATAGACATTAGAAACTACATATTGGACATTCCTGATCTCCAAGACATTATTTTCTTTTAAGGAAAGAACCTATTCTGTTTTGATGTACCTTCTCCATAGTACAAGTCTACAGAGGGAATTCCAGCATGATGTAAGAATGGAGCAAAATCGGAATCAGTTCTGGCAAGCCTTTCTATCTGCAGATTTGACATTCTTTAGAAATGGGATAAACAAATATAAGGCAAGCAATGATCAGTCATTCAAAATGATATAGCCTGTGAAGACATTAAGCCAAGCAGTAAGCAAGTGGCAAGAAAACTAGGAGAAAGTAAAAGGGAGTTATAGGCTAAGTCAGATTTAGAGAGCGTGCAAAACCAAATCGTTTCGCCCTATTTAGTCTAAAGCAGGTCATGCATTAAGGACAAAACCATCATAAAGCAAAGGAATAGGGTAGTCACATGCAGGAACCAAGTATGTTCATTCTTTCTTTTTTCAGGAATGATCAAAAGGAATGATGGGAGCATGGGGTGTGGGTGTGGCGGGACATGGCAAGATCAAAAGGAATGATGGGAGCATATGCCCTCCTCCAAGTGGGATTTGCATGAGGCACCTCACATAAGACAGTACATTCCTGCTCTACTACCATCATAATACACAAGATTGCACAAAGCAGTATAAAATCTGCATTTAACAAACTATGGTTGATGTGGCTCAGCTGTGGTGTAACTGAATAACCATTTCACAACTAGAAATACGTGAAAATGCTACATGATAGTGTGAACAATCTCTACGTATGCAGAACAAATTTTCAAACTTCTTAAGTCTTACTTTGATGCCACCACTCATTTCATTCCATGTATCATGAACCATCTTTCCGGTGACATCAGGATCCTTCACCTGGGAAACAAAAGATTCAATTATAATCCATGTCATGTATTCATTCTGATAGTCTGGCTTAGCCATACAGCAGACAATAGTATTAACAGCAAGAGGTTTGATGATGTTAATTTTTTCTAGTAATGACCCCCAAATAGTTATGCTTCAACATGATTTGTTGATTTCAATACTTAGCTAGCTTCTAGACAAAAAACAGAAAAAATACAATAGCGCAATTAAAAAAAAATGCTTCTACCTGTCTTGTAACATCAACCAAGAGTTTGTCCAACTGGGGAGTAGAGCCAGCAAAAAATCCCACACCTTGCACAGCACAATCAACATTCAAGTAAGCTACAGCTTTGGAATGCAGATCTTCGAGGTTCTCTTCAACCCATTCAGTTGATCCAATCTGGGGGGGAAAGAGCCAAGTTCAAATTATAGAAAAAATACAAGTAACAAGAAGTAAATGTGCTGACAATTTGATAGCACATACAAACTTGACCTGATCTAAGAGGAACTGAATGCAGAAAATTATCCAAAAAACACCTTATGCTGATATATTGAATTGCAAGAACAATTAAACTGTGACACTGCTATTCAGCATCCCCTGTCATGAGTCAAAAGTCGACCTATCCTAATTTTTGTTGGTAGTTGTGTTATTTGTGATTTAAACAATAAATGACAAAAATGTTATGAGCATCTCTTGTTCCATTTGCAGTTATACCTCATGTTTATACAGTAGCATCTTGTCATCTTTCTTCCATGTCTACTTACCATCCCAAATTCTTCAGCATCCCAACTACAAAGAATGATGGACCTCTGTGGTTTCCATCCTGATTGCAGCATTATTCCAAGACGACGGGCAATGTCTAGGAGCGCAACTGTCCCACTATTAGGATCAACTGCTCCATAGGTCCATGCATCTCTGTGGTTACCGAGTATCACGTAACGATCAGGTTCTTTGTGCCCTTTTATGATACCAAAAATGTCTCGTATCTTACGAAACTTCCTGTCCTCCTTAAACAAAAAGATAATACCAATCATGGTGTATCCATCTAGAAAGTACAGGTACATAAGTATTTATACAGAACTTGCAGCAATATGAAAGTCTAAAGGACATATTCATGCACATGCCATACCATAAGTAATGATGAAAACTTGCATTCTAAAATACGGTTGGGATGAACAAATTATACTTCACAAGAGAAAAAACCATATAAGACATGGACTTATGGTTATGGAGAGTCATGCATTTAAAAGGTCACCTGGTTAAAGCACATGGCGGTAAAGGTATAGTACAGAGTAAGCACAACACAAATGCACAAATGTAGACAACAACAGAACAAAGATATAAAACACATACTACTTGCAAACTAATGGCATTTAAATGCTTGTTAATAGCTCTAAATTTGGTTAAGGAAAGGACTTCATCCTAGTAAGCGGTAGGTCCGGTATTGTTAAATCCGACCCGTTTAGTAGCACACACTAGTCCTCATCTTCTACTGGCATTGTAGTCATGTAGATCGGCATGCTGATTGAATAATTCGTGCATTTTTACAAACTAAACAAGAAGATTAATTTAGGGCTTAGGATCTGATAACTCTATAACCAATCCATTTCCTAGATCAACACATGATCCCCCCCCCCCCCCTTCCTCACCCACCCACCCACCGTATCATAATAATTTGCTAATTATATAAAACCAAGCTCACCACTCACTACATACTTCACACTTTTTTTTCTTTAGTTTGTGGAATGGAATTGGTTGATCCATCACCACCTCATCCCCACAAGCTAATAATCCTCAAACCAAACACCAGTTTAAGTTCCATATACAAATGAAATGTTTTAAGTTGATAAGGAAATCAGTTAATGAATTTCACTTTAGGCAACAGGCACCCGTGGACATTCTATCTATAGATGGAAGCACACAAATGTAGACAGACAATCCAGCAAGATATAACAGAAGAAGCAAGCAATACCATATAAAGCTAGCGTCTATTCACTGCCTACATCCCGTTCCCAATGGAGAAACCACAAATAGTATGCCATATGACTTCACAACAACAAAGCAAATCCACATACGTAGGCTTTTGGATCTAGCTGTCCATACAGTTTGTCTGTATAGGTGTCATGTTGCTGTCTCTTAATAATCATACCTGATAGGTGAAGTTGACCAGCGTGGGGCCAGGTCCAATGCCACCGACATCCACCTCGAGGCCGACCTTCCATTCCGCCGGCATGGCCGGACCGCCCAGGCTTCGGATGATCGCTGCTGCCGTCTTGGCTGACACCGGCATGGAGGGGATACTCGGAAACCGTCGCTTAACTGCCTTATCGTCGAACACCAACCGCTCCGCACCGCTGGTGGCAGCCCACCCGGGGGTGAGCGGATCGCCGGGGCCGCCGAGAAGAACGACACCTCTCTCGACGCCTCCGTCCGCGTTGCCGGCGATGAGCACAGCAACAGCTCCCTTCTCCGCCGCGCGCGCCACCACCCCGCCGCGGTACCCGCCCCCGCGGCGCGCCACCGCGACGCGTCCACGCACGCCCACCCCAAGCGCGTCGAGCGCAGCGTAGTCCTCCTCCCGGCCGAGGTTGACAAACACCGCCTCCGCGACGGCCCCGCCGGACGGCGCGTACGCGTGGTACGGCGGCACGACGCGGCGCGCCTCGTCCGCCGGCTCCTCGAGCGACAGTCGCTCGAGCAGGGAGCCGTCGGGCCGGAGCAGCGCGAGGGAGGCGTGCCCGCGGTACGAGAGCAGCGGCTCGTACTCGCGCGTTAGGGTTCGAAGCCCCGCGGCGCGGAGGCGCGCGAGCACGTGCGCGGCGGCCCCCGCCGACTCGGGCGTCCCCGCGAGGTGCGGCCCCGCGGTGAGCGCGCGGAGGTCGGCCGCGATGCTCGCGTTGGCCCCCGGGGATAGCGACAGGAACAGGGCCGACGGATCGGGGAGGCCGCCGCCGGCGGCGGCGGCGGCGCCGGCCGCCACGTGGGGCATCCCGGAGCGGCGGTGGATGACGAGCAGCGAGACGAGGAGCAGCAGCCCGAAGGCTACGACGAGCCGGACGGAGCCGTGCGGCAGGCGGGCCAGGACGCAGTGCGGCATTCCTCAGGCCCTGCCCGCGGCACCGGAACTAGCCGCAAAGCGCCGGTTCCGGCCGGCTGTACGGGGGCGGCGGCGGGCGAGTGAGCTTGTGGAATGGCGAGGATGCCGGACAGGAGGTGGGTTAGTGACGCCGCCAAATGCTTCGGTGCGTGGCACCGTGCCGCCGTACGCAGCTTTACGCCCGGGCCCCGGTCACGGAGATTTTCCATTGCCGCTGCATTTCATCAGTTGACTTGAAACGACTGCGGTCGGGTCCCGGTACTCCGGACCGTTCAGGTGCCCGCACTGGATTGGCTGGGTAGGGCCGGCAGCGGCAAATCGAGGGCGTAGATTTTTTTTACGCCTCTCGTGATACCAGCTGTAGCTGTAGCATCTCTTCAAATACAAACATACATCTATACCACATACGTACGTCACACTCACACTATTTATACGCAACCAGACCTATAAATATACGTCGATACGAAGACGCGTCCTTAAA
The DNA here is from genome assembly GCA_023333625.1 of Bothriochloa decipiens. Classification (NCBI taxonomy): domain Eukaryota; kingdom Viridiplantae; phylum Streptophyta; class Magnoliopsida; order Poales; family Poaceae; genus Bothriochloa; species Bothriochloa decipiens. The sequence continues at coordinate 15,425,497 of CM041628.1, forward strand.
GAGATCAACACAGATGACGAGACTATAGACAATGAGGTGCGTCGCAGTACCTTTGTGGCTTCACGCGTCGAGAGGCTATACTAGAAAGAAAATATAGGAATAAATCTCAATGGAAGTCACAGTGCCGAACCCAGAGTTCGATCTCTGGTGGGCAGGGTGCACACCGGCAACCCCTGCCAACTGAGCTAGCGCTCGTTCCCGCGTCAAGATCGAGCGGTGCAGCACTGGCAAAGGCGTCGCTGAGAATGCGGAATTTTGTGGAGGGTATCGTGGCCAACGTGGACTGATGTGTGGTGCGCCGCCACGGTGCTGAATTATCAGTGTTTTTTTAAAACAACTATCAGTGTCTTGTTTTTTTTAGTGAAACTCGGTCTTTATTCATTGAAACGAAATATAGTTACAAATGTCATCGGGAGGCTTTAAAAACCAAACATATCTATCTACTGGTAAGTTTACAGAGCTCTTAGCTAGGAGATGCGCATCAATATTTGAATTTCGCCCTTCGAAGACAAAATCAATCTTGTCCAAGTTCTTCATTTTAGACTTTATTTCCAGGATGACGGTGCCATACCTGCCCATTCCCTCACCCTGGATAGTTCGAACCACGTTGGCACAGTCACTGGCTAGCCGTGCTACTTGTAAACCTAGGTCACTGGTTAAGGCCAGCCCTTCGCGGTAGGCTATTGCCTCGACTACCTCCGCATCAGTGTTTTCTTCCAGTACTAATGCAGAGGCTCCTAAGAACTTGCCTCTTTCATCACGCGCCACAGCACACGATGCTGCCCGTCTCAAATTCTTGGAGATTGCCGCATCCACGTTGTGTAACATCCCAGATGTTAGTAAGCAATTAAAATTATAATCAAGTGCATTATCAAGCATAATTATTGAGCATCATAACATAAATGCATTCATGTTTTAAATGGTATTTTTATGTGATGCTTAGTTTTATGCATGAAATGATGATGCTTTCTGTTTATTTAAATTTTTTTATCATTTTATGTTATTTTGTAAATGTTTAAAACAGATTAAAATTTATTTTGTCTTTTTGTACTTTGCTAATCTTGTGTGTTAGGTCAACCTTGATATGTCTCAACTAAAACAAATTTACTTTTCTTAGGTTGCTTGTGTTTTTGATCTGATGAATGACATGAAATCATAAAATCCTAATTTTTAATGTCACTTTTAATCCTTGATTTATGCCCTATATGGATTAAGGTGTAAAGTCATGCTTTACACTTGAGTCATGTGTAGGGGATAAGTTCAAGAGCAACAATAAAAAATTAGGCTCCAAGTTTGAGATTGGAATTGGATTCCCAAAACTTGCTTCAAGTTGGGTAATTCAAGTTTAAATTCAAATTGGGGCAATATTAAAAATATTTTTCAAAAGTCAACTTGGTCAACCAAGAGACTATTGGGTCATTGACCTAAAAATGTCTTTGGATGATGTTTGTGATCACTAATGACCAGCCATTTAATTTAGAAACCAAATCGAGCCTGAATTCGGTTTCAAAAAAACCTATATTTGAAAAGTTAATTTTACCCCTTTTTAATAATTTAAAATCTATAATAAATTTAGAGATACTCTCAAAATATAGTTTGTAGGTCTTGACAAGAGATACAAAGTTGGTATTCAAAGTTTTTTAAGTTTCTAAAAAGAATTTCAAATGAATTTGAAAATACAGTTTTCCCATATTTGTCCCCTTTTTATTTTAAACTCATAATTCAAAACTTATGCACATTTTGGGAAAAAATTGTATATGAAAAATATTTGGTTTGAAAAATTGAGCATTCAATAGTTTTAGAGATTTTCAAGTTTTATTGAAAAATCAAAAGTAATTTTAAATATTTATTTCTAGGGTTTTATTCTCTTTTTGAATTTGAATTCATATTTCAAAAACTATGCAGAATTTGAAAATGTTTATTAAATGAAAAGTGTAGCTCTTGAAAAGTTATGCAAACTTTATTTTTTGATATTTTCAAATCCTATATAATATTTGGAGTAATTTGCAAAATTCCAGAGTGACATTAGCAGCTACAGTAGATGATGACGTCATCTTCACTTCCCTCCCTCACTGTCGCCGGTGTCTCCATGGCGTCGTCATGCTTTCTCGCCGAGGGGGCATGTAGGTGCGTCGTGGCTGAGCTCTGGAAGTCACCAGCCACCTCCCCAGCCCGGTTGGTCGCCTACTTAAGCCACAGCCGGTCGCCGTCGTCGTTTTTATTTCTTCTTCCGCCACCGCCGTCGTCCTCTAGCCGCCGGCCGATTTCGCCACCGCTGCTCCACCTCTGCCCTCTCTATCGCGCAGCCAAGCTCGCCACTTCCTTGCGCACCCGTTGCACTCTCTCGCACCACATCTCTCCACCGGAGCTGGCCGAACGTCGTCATCTCCTCCACTGCCGGCCAGATCGCCGCCAAGTTCGCTTCACCACGGCTATCCTCCTCTACTCTATCTCCGGCCGATACAGCAAGCGCATCAGCGCCACGGTGAGCTCCTCTTGCGAACCATGCCCTCCGATTTTACCTACCGGCCTCTCGTGGGCAGCATGGCTTTGCCGCGCCACCGTGTCCGCCATGGTCGGTGGTCAGCTTGTCCCACCGTCCTAACTAGCTAGATACCACCCTTACCAGACACGCGAGGTCACGGGGAACATGTTGGTGTCCTTCCCATCGTCGGGAACCTCGCCGTCGGCCGTCCCCGCCGCCTGCCGAGCACCTCGCTGACGATGCCCTGCTCTGAGTCATCCAGGGACGTCATGATGTGAATAAGAACAAACTCAGGGGTCTTGGTGCAAAGTTTGTGACTCAGTGAAATAGTGCAGGAAAGTGTTTTGGACTTAGTTGTAATTTTACAAAAGTGTAGGAGTCTTTTGCAAATTTGACAGGCCAGGCCTTGGCAGGCCGCATTGGGCCGGCCTGCTCGTGCCCTTGGGCCGCGCCCCAGGCCTCCGCGTGGGCCTGTTGGTTCAAAACCAACCCAGGTTATGTTTTTCTTTTTGTTCAATTTATCTTTTTCTCAATTTTGTGAATAGTGTTGCAACTTGTTTATTTCATATAAAATCATGTATAGCTCCAAAAATTCTAAAAATTTATATGTATTCTCTTTATAATATTCTCTACCTAGAAAAAATATAAAATACCAAATTTGAGTACTTTTTGCATAAGTTAAAATTAGCTCTTTTAATTAAAAAATGCACATTCAATGATTTTTAATAAATAAAATAAGTGGCTTTTTATTCTAAAATTTGTTTTACCATCTAATTAGATCAAGATCTTTTCAAAATAAAATTTTAAGCTCAATTAGATAACTTTAATTTTATACTTTTATTTAATGCTTTTAATTAATTAATTAACCCTTTAATTATGCTTAATCATTATAGGATTTGTTTGACTTTGGGATTGATTGATGACCTCGGTTATTAACCTTAATGACTCTTGGCACTTTAATTAATTATTTACGCTTACCTGGATCATGTCATTAGGGCTTAATTAATGTTATTTTATGTGTTTAATGAATTTCTTTAATGACGTAGTTAACCCTAATAAACTTAGTAAGTAAGTTTTTGTTGGCTTGCAACTTTATCGTGAAGGAAAGTGGTACTCAAGCCCTTAATTTGATCATGCATCCATCGAGCATCATGTTTACTATTCCATCATGTTGAAGCATACCATTTTATCGTATAGTTTCCGTTAACGGAGAGTTTAACGTTGTCGCACCAGATTCCAAGGAAGAGCAGACTCAGGAGTTGAGAGTTGATCCAGAGCTTGAGACCGTCTACCCCGAATACCAAGGCAAGCCCCGGATGCATTCAAACCCTGCCCTTATTTTATAAAAGTTTTATCACTTCAGTTATGAAATGTTGCATTAAGTAATAGGAGTTGAGTGAAAACCCATAAATTACATTACCTGTCTTATTTCCATATTTTCTTGTTACCTATTATTTGAAAACTGCGTAGTAATGCTTAGCCCTGCTTAATTAGTTAGGTTTTAAAAAGTAAAAGAATAAAAAGGACGAGGATGATTTTTCTTGATGGAAACATGATAATAGTTAATAAATCGAGTCCGGACGGGTAACTTGCATTGGGAATGGAGTCCCTCTGTAGTGTTTCCGTCTGTTGATGCCCTAGGTCCCGTCCGTTGGTGAACTGGTGATATCGAGAAACTAGAAAATCCATATGCATGAAGTGATATACTAAGGGTTGGAGCCCAGGTATGTCATGGAGTGATATTTTGTGGATCAGAGTTCCCACATATATCATAGTGTGGTATACTGTAGGTTTAAGTTCCATGTATATCGGTACACTGGATCAAAGTGCTCACGTGTATCATATGGTGATATATGGCTGCGGTTGTTATCCCGGTATATCGATTCATCTGATATGCTTAGGAGTTAGAGTCTCCTGTATATCAGTGACCTAGGTCCTAGCTGGGTATAAAAAAATGGATTCGAATCGTCGTTGCTTCTCGGAAAAGAAGACTCGATCGGTGTTCATCATCGTAGTAACAACTTGAATTATGGTTAAGGTTTATAAATGGAATTGGTTGAAAATCTTGAACTAGAGCTTTACAACTTTACTTTCTGTCGAGCTTTTCTGCAAAAATTCCTACGAGCCTTACCTTGTCCCTCTAGCCTGCATTTCCTGAGTCTTCACCCCTCTTTTTCGTCTGGTCAGTCTTGTTGAGTACTTTTGTACTCAGGGTTTGTTGAACCCCTGTTGCAGGTGCTGACTGGTGTTGCAAATCAGTTCATGTCGGTGGGCTTAATGTGATCTGGTTGTCCTCTCCCAACTTAGGCACTCTACCTAAGTTGTCTTCTGTAGTTCTACTCTGCTTTCGTAATTGAAGTTAAGTTTGTAAAAATTTAACTTATTCATATATTTTATAAATTTAATTTTATTATTCCTCCACACTCTGATATATATTTTATAATAAATATTATAATGTTGCAGCTACTCCTTTGTTGATCCTGGTATGGTCAAATGTGGTTTAATCGGGGTCCTTTGAGGGCACCCGATAGGGCTTTCTAAGTTATCTGGAACACATACATGGCTGTCGGAAGTCTTTGGGACAATGACAGGTGTGTATGGGCCATATAATTTAGGAGGTTTTGCCACACGTTGATCTTGGACAGCCCAGCTGGCGGTCTGATCCATTGAGGTGGCCGTGCGCTGTGAGATGTCTTTGGCTGAACCTGTTTCTTCTCTGGCTGGACTTCCGTTAGCTCGCCAATGAATCGTTTCACAAACATATGGTTCGATAGAGGGCTCTGAAAATAATTCTCATGTATCGCCTTGCGTCTCGCATACCAAATCGCCCGTAACCGGACAACGACCCTTGTAAGCTCCTCCTGTTTAAGCGCTCTCATCACCTCCACAAGCCAAGCCTGAGCTTCCAAGCATTGCACTTGGCTTAAATATTTGGTAATCTCCTCCCTTTCTAAAGCCCAAACACATCTATCTAGATTGCACTCCAGCATCGCATGCCTCCATGAATCATCTGCGCCGCATAAGGAGCAAATTCCATCTGTAGCCATTTTCCTATGGTGCCTGACATCACCCGTCGGAATTGAGTGTCTGGCCAGTCTCCACAGGAACACTCTGATCTTGGAAGGAACCTTGATATTCCACAGCTCGCTCCATTCCTTGTCTTGTAATCCAGCTTTCGAATTGCTCGGATGCTCCTCCACCCAGGCTGAATTCGTCTCCCGGCTTCGCACCAGCATACGATAAGCCAACTTGACCGTGAAGACGCCAGATTTCTCGTAGTGCCATGCCTAGAAATCTTCTTGCGGCATCATGCTCAGAGGAATACCCTCGATACACTCCACATCCATCGCCGTGAAAAATTCCTTCAGCTTCTGATCATCCCAGCACCGCGAAGTCGAATCAATTAGCTCACTGACCAACTGTGGCAGATTAGGTTTTGTTACTGCCAGTGGTCGTAACATGCCATCTCTTGGAAGCCACTGCGTGTCCCAAATCCTCGTCGTCTCGCCTAAACCGATCCTGCGAATCAGGCCTAGACGCAGCACTTGAATACTGTCCACCACCGATCTCCATACCCTAGATGGCGAAGAACCCACCTTTGCATCTAGTAGATCGCCGGTCAGGAAATAAGCTGCCTTGAGGACTCGTGCACTGAGCGAACCAGGATCTTTCAGAAGCCGCCAAGCCTGGCGAGCCAGCAAGGCTAGGTTAAATAACTCAATGTTTCTAAAGCCCAACCCTCCCATGTACTTTAGCTTTGATATGTCATCCCAAGAAACCCAACACATTTTGCACTTGCTCTCCTTGCTTTCCCACCAAAAGTCACGAATGACACCATCAATATGCTTGCACAACCCTCTCGATAGTCTAAAACATGACATAGAATATACTGGAATGGCCTGCAGAACTGCTTTGATGAGCACCTCCTTGCCCCCTGTCGAGAGGCTCTACTCCATCCATCCCTGAACCTTTCGCCAGACTCTATCCTTCAAATAAGTAAAAGCTCCACTCACTGAAGAACCCACGTCTGTAGGCATGCCCAGGTATTTCTCACTTAAGGCCTCATTCTGGACATTGAGAATTGCCTTAATCTCGTTTCGCACCTCGGCGCTGCACCCTTTTGCAAAATGAATTGACGACTTGTCCAAGTTTATCTGTTGTCCAGATGCACGGCAGTATAAGTTCAGGACATTCCTCACCTCTTCCGAGTTTTCCCTGTTCGCCTTGAAAAGCAGCAGGCTGTCATCAACAAAGAGTAGGTGACTCACCATTGGAGAAAACGGTGCCACCCTTATGCCCATGAGACTCGATGACTGAACACTTGAATTTAAAAGGCACGAAAGGCCCTCTGCTTCTAACAAGAAGAGATAGGGAGATATCGGATCTCCTTGACGAATGCCTCTTGTTGGTTCGAAAGCTTCCAAATTATGCCCGTTCAACAATATTGAACAAAACTAATTTTATCATTCTCATAATCATCTCCACCCATTTACTATGAAAACCCAACTGGGTCATAATCCTCTGAAGATAATCTCACTCCAGTCTATCGTAAGCCTTCCGCATATCCAACATTAGATCACAAAATCTGTTCTCTTTGGCTCTCTTCTTCTTCATGTAGTGCAAGCACTCATAAGTTATTATAATGTTATCTTGAATCAAGCGGCCAGGTACAAAAGCAGACTGCTCCTCTAAAATTACTTTAGGTAGAATAGTGCGCAACCGATTAGCCACCATTTTAGAGGCTATTTTATAAATCACGTTGCATAGACTAATTGGCCGAAATTGTCCAAGCTCCTCCGGCTTTTCCACCTTCGGAATTAGGACGATACTCGTCTTGTTGATCAGGGTTGGGTCCTCCTCCCCTCTCAACACTCTCACCGCTACCGTAGACACCTCCTCTCCACAGATATCCCAGTGCCTCTGAAAAAAGTGAGCCGGATACCCATCTGGCCCGGTCCCTTTGTTGGAAACATCTGAAATAGAGCCGTCTTCACCTCATCGCTACTAAAAGGCTTTAGCAGCAGGTCATTCATCGCCCCGGTGACCTTCACCGGTACCTTATCTAGTAGCTGATCCATCTGCACCGTCCCTTCCTACGTATAAAGTTTCTTATAAAATTCTGTCGTAAGATCAGCCATCTCATCCTCATCTTCTATAAAACTCCCATCACTCTTCAATAATCTGGATATTTTATTTCGTTTTCTCCTTTGATTCGCTCTCAGATGGAAGAAGCGCGTATTCTGGTCCCCTTCAGTGAGCCAGGCAACGCGAGATCGTTGTCTCCACATAATTTCCTCCCTGTAATTAAGCTCCACGATTCTTTCGACCACCTTTAACTCATGGGACGGGTTTGTTCTTGACGAATCCGATCTTAGTTGATCCAGTCGTGCCGACAGACCCTTCAATTCACGATTGACACTGCCGGCGCTCGTCCTCTCCGCCGACTACCGCCTCGTGCCGGAGCACCGCCTTCCAGCGGCCCTCGACGACGCCGCGGCCGTCATGGACTGGGTGCGCGCTCAGGCCGTCGCGGCTGGAGTAGGGGACCCCTGGCTTGCCGAGTCGGCTGACATGGGCCGGGTGTTCGTCGCCGGTGACTCGGCGGGCGGGAACATCGTCCACCACGTCGCCGTCCGCCTCGCCTCAGGCAAGCTCCCCGGGCTCGACCCGGTGCGCGTCGCCGGGCACGTCATGCTGTGCCCGTTCTTCGGCGGGGTGGAGCGAACGGCGTCCGAGTCGGCGTTCCCGCCGGGCCCGTTCCTGAAGCTGCCGTGGTCCGACCTAGCGGCTGGCGCTGCCCGCGGGCGCCACGAGGGACCACCCGTTCGGTCCGGAGAGCCCCGCTCTGGGTGGCATCCCGCTCCCGCCGACGCTTGTCGTGGCCGCGGAGCGGGACCTGCTGCGCGACCGCCAGGCGGACTACGCCACGCGGCTCAAGGCGATGGGGCAGCCCGTGGAGCACGTCGAACTCGAGGGGCAGCACCACGGGTTCTTCGCCGTGGAGCCTGGCGGCGACGCCGGCAGCGAGGTGGTCCGGCTCGTCAGGCGGTTCGTGTATGGCAACTGACCGAACTGGGGACTTTGAGCCTGTCCCCATGTGACGTCATGACCTTTTGTTGTGTACTAGCACGAGTGCTCGTGTCATGGTTGTCGTGAACGTTTTGTGTTCACTGGATAAATGCTCATCAATAGACAGATGTGTGGATGCAAGGGGACAGAGGCCACGCGACATGGGGGCTTAGCGTGTCGAAACGTGCAACGCACAGAGCTGGAATTGGCCTAAACTAGCACGATTCAGCACAGTTGGATCAGCGACAAGCCATGTTAGGTACGGCTCCACCATCAGTCCATCACCAGCATACGATGTGATCCGTTGGTTTTAGGGCTATCTTTCATCCAGCTTTTATCAATTCAGAATTCAGATATGAACAGCCAGGAAAAGTTCATTTTTGTAGTGTCACCGCTGATCTCGCCGATTAATAAATATCGCATGCTGAGCAGCTAAGGCATGTTCGGAAAAAAAATAATCTCGCCGGTTAATAATCTATCGATAACGTGCTCAGCCGTCGTCAACCTGTCGTCGTCCCCACGAGCTGACGATACCCAGCAGTTTCCGCGAGCCGGCAACGCCATTTCCGTCGCGCCGAGCCCCGAAACCTAGGTAGCGCTGCATTTCACTACGAACTACTACTCGCCGGATACTCGGGTACGAGTACGACTCGTATCGTATTCCATTCCATTTGCAAGTGGCCGCGAAAAACTGATACGGGGCCAGCTACTGTTTCCTGCCGCCGGCCGGCGACGTGAAATTCGCACCGAATTCTTTCCCCGCAGGAACTTTCCGTGGTTTGTTTAGTGGGAGTGGGAGCGTGATGCCGAATCATAACCCCACCAGCTGCTCCGTGCAGGTGCAGCCGCCCGCGCCCGCAGCGCCTTTCCCTTCCATTTGGCCTTTTGCTCCCCTCCTCTCCCCTCCCCTCCCCTCCCCTCCCCTCCGGAATCGATGTCCTCGTCGACCTCTCCTGCTCGTGCTGCTTTGCTTCCACGGCGACGGAAAAGGAAACGGTTTGGCGGACGGCGACGTGGAAAGCTCACCCGTATAATAGTAGAAAAAATAATAATGCAATGCGATCAGCGATGGAATGGCACTCCTATCCTCTCTCCCAATCACATTATTCACATCTCCATCTCCACAGAATTATTTTCAATTCCAATTCTGCTCATCTGCTCTGCTGCTGCCTTCTCCTAACCCAGCTCCAGCCAGCCTAGCTCACGTCGCTCCTTCCAACACACGCCACCGCTGCCACCCACCAGCCACCTCGGCCACGCCTCAGTGTCACAGCAGCAAGCCGCGGCGCTCCGTCACCGCGCCGCCGCCGTGCCGCGCGCCCGCCAACCGCTAAGCCTCCCCAACGGCGGCGGCGGGATCGGAGTTTCCGACTTGGGACACGCGAGTCCCTGGTGGGCGCGTAGTACTTCATGCCTCCATGGATCCGGTCGCGGACCCGTCGCCGTCGCGGCGGTCCCTGAAGCGGCGTCCGCCGGCGCGGTCGCCGGAACTCTCGCCGAAGGCGAGCCCGGGTCCGGCATCGGCGGCGGCGACCGCGGAGGAGGAGCTGATCCGGCGGGTAGAGGAGCTGGAGCTGGCGGCGGCGGCGCTGCGCGGGGAGAAGGAGGCCGCGGAGTCCGCCGCGCGGGGCCTGCGGCAGGAGCTCGACGCGGAGCGGGCGTCCGCGGAGACGGCGGCCAGCGAGGCCATGCTCATGATCGAGCGCCTGCAGCGGGAGAAGGCCGCCGCGCAGATGGAGGCGCGCCAGTTCAGGCGGTACGCGGAGGGACGCGAGGACAGGGAGCGCGAGGTGCAGGAGGAGCTCGCGTCGCTGTCTGATCTCGCCGCGTCGTACCACTCGCGGCTCCAGTCACACGGCATCGACCCGGACTCCTTCACCGATGACGACGAGGAGGAGTCGTACGAGGAGGTGGGCGCGGAAGAGGTCGAGCAGATCGACATGAACGGGCTTGAGGTGGAACGGAACACGAACACCCGCGACTCCAGCAGTGGCATGGAGGTGAAAGCCATGGTCGTCGGCAGCAACGACCTCGACGAGGAAGAGGAGGAGGAGGAAGCGTCGTCTCCCATGGCAGTGGAGGAGAAGGAATTCGAGTACACGGTGGATGTTACCTGCGCGAGCACAACGAAACCAGCTGCGTCTGTGTCTGTGGTGGCAGAGTATGTGGGGGACGGGAACTCGGGGGGATTGTATGCAAGGGTCGAGGCGCTGGAGGCGGACAGGGTGGCGCTGCGGAGGGAGATCTCCGCTCTGCGGGCGGAGAGGGCGCAGCTGGTGATGGCCAGGGAGATGGCACGGCGCCTCTGCTGGGAGATGGTTGCTGAGCAGAGAGCCATTGTGAAGAAAGCAGTAGTCCCTGTGAAGAGTTTCTCAGTGCTCAGGATTTGCAAGGTATACATTCGCTAACCATATTGTTCATTGTTATCGAGCTGTTTTTCTGTCTCAGTAACATCAGTTTTGTTAGTTAAAGGTGCTAAGTTGGGCACATTTGGAGTAATTCAGTCACATTGCTGGGATTAACTTGGTACAAAGATTTTCCTGCTGTCTTTGATAAAATGGAATGTTGGCAAGTCTTTTCTGGACAGGAGAAGTAATTAGATCCTTGACATTTTAATGTTCAGAAGGAGCCATATAATTCGGTGATCTCTTGCTGTGGCTTAGAGGAAACAGTCTTTTAGGGGTCAGGTGAACTGAAGCGTTATACCTTATGGTGGCGCGATTACAAAACTTTGGTTTTAGCTTCTGTTTCTCTGGTTCAATGATGAGGGAGTGGACAACATGGTCCACCTTTTGGTTTCATATAGGTGCTTTGTCATTTTTGGATAGACTTTGTAGGCTGAACTTGCACAGTGAAGTGCTTCTGTAAAACTCAAAGTGCTTCAAAATTCAAAGTATTGTGAGGAAGTTTAATATTTAAGTTTTATGTGGTTTTGGTTCGTCGAAAAGTATAGAAGTAGTTCTCATGGCAGAAATATGTTGCTCTTTTGAATTCAAGTATTTGATATCAGCGTCTTCATAGAGTTGCCATTTTGATCACATCTTCATTTGTACTTTTTGGGTCAGATCTAATAAAGCATCAGCGTTAAATTTACAAACTCTTCCTTTAGTTGTTTGGAGGAAGTTATCAATTATCATATTATTGTACCCCATATGTGTGTTGTGCAATTAAGATCCATTGCTGCAGTTACTAGACAGTGTTGCTCGTGGGATATTTAATATTCTCCTTGAGTATCCATATCCAATTATCCATTGACGGTATATCAGTAACAGTTGGTTGTTTGCACATAATCATATTTGTATATTTTTGTTAAATTTAATACACACCCACAATGATGTTTACAAAATGATGCTTGAGTTGTGTGGATGTCATAAGCAAGTATTTATGTTGTTCTACCTCATATGCGTAATGTGCAACTCAGAGAAGCTCATTTACCACTGTTCCCAAATATTCCGAGTAAACTGTTGGAGACATCTGAGCTTATTTTCAGTTAACCATTTGGTCATGTTAGATTTTTCTTCATCATATCAAGGCATGTTGCAGAGCATTGAGTACTGAAACTTGATACAATCACAGTTCCAATTTGTCAGCACACGACGTTGTATTTGATACTTGTAGTCTGAATTTCCATGCCCATTACATTGGCATGGTTTGTCCTTGAGAAAACTAACAACTATTTTCGATATCTTTTCTGCAGTGGGTGCTCTCAATACTATTTTGGAGAAACAGAAGCTCTACAGTCAAGTAGGTTATCTATGATGGCTTTATCGTGCATCGCCTATGGTGGAATGGCTTTCCACTCTGAAGCGAAACTGAACTGGTGATGTGGATATTTCGTAGGTATACCTTTGGTTTGTCGACTACATTTCTTGGCCTCCTCCTGCTTCTCCACAGGCCCACGTTGTTAAGTCCATGGCGACGTCTGCCAAGGCCACAAAGATGACTACGACCTTCTCCATACTAGCAGCAACATGCTCGTAAATCCGGAGATTTGAACAATTGAGCTTTATTGTGCATGTGTATGGGTTCTTTGATGTTTCATTTTTTCCCTTTTGCCACGTACAGTATTGGAGCTGTTCGTTTTGGTTCTGAAGCTTTGAGTTGCCGTATAGTGTGTTATTCAGACTACTAGGCTTGAATAGCTTGTAATTTGGGGCTAACTGACATGCTCTGTATAGAGTGTACATCATAGTAAGTTGTGGAACTCGATGTTGTTTTGAGTGGTGGTGGTGGTGGTGGTTTGATGCCAGTGTATAGTGTATTATTCTCGCTCCAGAATCTTCGGTAGCACTTAGCACCGTTTGAACCCTGACGTGAAAATTGATGTCAGAGCTGAACAAAATCGGCGCTCCTTTGTCAGTTGGATATTCAACCATGAACTATGAAATTGGTTATCAGATGACCTTCAGTTGATTTTTATTTTTCTAAAAATAATAAAAATCTGTTTAGTCTATAAAAATGTACACCTTGTTTATTTTGAATCATAAAAATATAAAATAGTCTCATTTTTTTTTGTAAAAGGTGTTATCCGTTTATCAGTACTCTAGTTAGAGTTATTTGTATCTTATTCGTTTTTAAATAAATAATGAACACCACAAGCAATAAAACAATATTCACGAAAATAAATAAGTTGTAAAGATAGGTAGATTTTTTTAAAAAATAAAAATAAATTACTACTAGTTCAATATTTTATAGTTAAATGAATTAGTTATAGAATTTTAGAGATTAAATCAGTTTTTTATTTTTCACAAAATAGAAAATTATCTTTGAAACCACCAAGAGGACCAAACTTATTGAGTTTTGATAGTTGTAGGACGCCTGGTATTTAGTTTAGTAAATCAAAGTTGGAAATTAGACTGACGTACAAGCTAAGAATTGAAAAATGAATTTTCCCCTTTTATGCCAAACTGGTTTTGATTTTCTTATGTGTTGGGATTCATTTCGTCCACTGAATTTCTTAGTGTTACTATTGAACGGGTCTTCAAAAGTCAGACATATATAAATGCAGAGGGGGAAAATACTGTCCCTTGTCCATTTGACATTGATGCAATGATGCCGATGCTTATGCAAGTGACTTTTGGAGAAGGTAAGTCACCGTTTCTCGTGTCATATCAAACTGTTTGAAGCATATGATCATTTGGAAAAACAAATCAAACACAAATGAATTGAGGTTGAGGATCAGAACAACTTCTGTATTATAATATATGTTTTCTCCTATATATCCCTAGTCACCTGGCATCTCTGATCTAGTCAGGATGCTTTATATATATCAGGACGCAGAAACTCCCATGGAAACAAAGAAATTTACAAGTGCTGCTGCGTGACATCATGGTATGCACAGCAGCAAGAATTGAACCGCGCTGTGCGTGTGAAATTTGCCGCCCTGTGTGCATGTGGAAATTTTGCACGAACAGCGCGAAAAAGGTGAAAAAAAATTATATAGTACACACACTCTGTGTAATAATAATACAGGAATAAATTGCTTGTGATTAGAACAAGGGGCTGAGCTCCTGGATGGCCTGCATGGTGTTGGGGGAGAAGATGAAGCCCGGGGACATGAGCATCCCGGCGGCCATGGGGGACGGCAGCAGCGTCGTCGTTGCTGCCTCCGGCGGCGCGGCCTGGCGCTGGCCGAGCGTGAGCAGGAGCGGGTCGCCGCCGCCCTCCTCGGCCATCGCGGGCGAGATCGGCACGTACGGCGGCAAGGACGACGACGACGCGGCGGGGGGCTTGCCGGTGAGCCGCTGCACGACGGTCATGAACTCCTGCGGCCTGGCGTGGATGACCTTGGGCGTGTGCTCGTACACGATCACCGGGTGCTTCTTGGTGGTGGTGGACGACGGCGCCTTGTTGGACGTCGTGGTCGGTGGCGACGAGCCTCGCCGGGACGACGACGACGACACCTTCAGCGGCAGCGGCCGCGGCCCTAGGAGGCCGCCAGAAGCTCGCTGCTTAGAAGGGGACGACGACGCCTCGGAGGAAGGCATGGCGGCTGCCACGGTCATGGTCATGGCAGCTGCTAGTTCCTTCACAAAAGCTTCGCGCTATATATACGTGGCCACCCGAGCCTCAGGGCCAGTGGTTGTGCTTTGCTCGATCGATTGGCGATTTGTGCTCTACGGAGTACGAAGCGGTGCAAGGCGACGCACGGGGGTTTTATAGAGAGCCAGAGAGGGAGAGAGTGTCAACAGCAAGTGGCGGTGTGATGTGTGACAGTGTGAGCATACATGTCCAAAAGTCGCCGGTCAAGTACGGCAGGTGACCGTTGACATGTACCGTGCTTTAGGCCTTGAGTTAGCTCTCGTGAACATACGAAAAAGTCAGAAGTTCCATTGGGAAGGAAGAGGTGTCTCTGGTCAAGGAGGTAGGTTACAAGTGGATAATCGATCAGCGGTTGCATTGCGATTGCCGGCTGTTCTTCCCTGTTCGGCAGGCGCGCGCATAGTGTGCGTGGCGCGTCCACAGCTCGCTCGAGGTGTTCACACTCTCTGTGTTATGTACTAGTGTTTTCGCTCTGCCTTCTGTTTTCCTTTGTTTTTTCACAAAACACTCTAGCTTTTGTTTTTGACTCTCAAGAAGTATATGTAGTACTACTACAGTACTATCTGCAGGCGTCATGTCGTGGACTTTCGTGGAGGTGGAGCAGCTCTGGATGATCTTGCCCATATGACTTGAACTTTGAAGTCCTAAACTGTGACTGATTTGTTCGCGCTTATAATTAAAATCCTGTCTCGGTTCTTGAAGTTGATACATAGTATTCTCATTTCTCTCTCTCTCGAAAAAACGTAAAAATCTCGATTGTATTGGCCATTGGTTACTTTAGTACCGGTCCTTCTGGATGACTTTTACCAGGTTCACATCTACAACTACAATTCAACTTCTGGGCGTCAGAACGTACTGAAACGGAAGCTGGAGATAGGGTTGAAAACTGAGATGTCCCAATGTGCAAGTGACAACTAGTATGTCTTACCTTCTGTGACCGGTAGAAGATGCATGGTCGTCGCCTGTTGTCTCCGTGGACGATGGACTGCAGCTCACGATTATATTGCTGCTGGTCAAATAACGGATTCCAGACGAACTCGAGGGGCAAAAAACAGAGAAGAAGAAGAACAAGAGTAGCATCAATACTAGTGTAAACTAGGAAGACCGGCTCCCTACGTCCCGGAAAGAAAAAGTACTTCGTTTTGAACAAGTCAGCATGGGCAATGGGGGTACTGAAAGAAATTGCGTTCTACTTCAGCTGGCCAGCACCGCCAGTATCTCTCAGGCGTCAACCCCATCGCCCTGTTCAGAGTTGCGGCTACACTGCATTGATTAAGCGGCAAAGACGGCGCCGGCTCACCCACGACACACCACCTGTGCATGGAATGCGATCGCATGTTCAAAGCCGTTGAATTTGGATCGACATTAAATAACTTGTACACTGGAAGCTTTTGCTAGAGTTGTATTCGATGTGAGAACAGCTCAATTTCAACGCAACCGGCCGGCCATAAGATAAGAGACAACCAGGCTCGTCCGGCGTTGTTGCAAAGAGTGCAAGGGACGACGACGATGGCGTTCTGGATGGTGCCGACGACGCTGACGAGGGCTTGGCGTCATCGGCGTTCCACGTTCGTGTTGGCACCATCGCAGCGATATGGAATCACACACGTACCTCTGATCGCTTCGCTCGGACGTGCGAGCGACACGGCCTGCTGTCACACCTCAGCCTGCCAAAAGGCCTCCGGCACATGTGAGCTCAGGAAGAGCTCCAGGACTCCAGGAGACGTATCGCTAGCTAGCCAGCTCTAGAAACTCTGGCCTACAATGGGTGGTATGCAACATTTATGTTGGAGAGTACATGAGACAACATTATAGGAAGAGGAACTGGAGCAATTAGGCAACCGCTGTCGGACGGGAGAACACTTCTCCTTCCTTCCAATTTCCAAATTTTCTCATCAATTCCTCTCCAAGTCCTCGGTGCCGGTGAACGAGATGTTCCAAGGGTAACAAATGATATACTCAGTTGCTTGATGCAGCCACAAAATGATCAAGACTTCTAATTGTTCACACGTGCACGCAACTCAAATTTCTAGCCTCAATCCAAAGGATATCTCATAAATTAGGCCTGAGCAAATTACCACTACCCATTACTCAAAATTACCAAATTGCCTAAACCCCCGGTACCCAATCCTAAATTCGGATAGCAATTCTGATTACTTCAAATTAGTTTGGGTAATATTCCCCGGTAGCCGAACTACCCAAAGATGTGCCTGTATCTTTGTGTTTGTAATGTGTTGTAGTTGAACACTTGAATATATCACTTTATTAATATATGATTCTCTCTGTTTGAACAAGTGATTGTAATCTATTATTCTCTTAAATTATTGTTGAAGTCTGTACAAATTCATGCTGAAATTATATCAAAATTGTTACTAGATTTTTGTGTAGTCTGTTGTTCTCTTTAAATTAAGGTATATCGGCTGAGTTATTGGATACCTGAATTTGCAGCAGGTGGTGTTTTCTCAGGGCTAATATTAGGTAGCAGTTTTCATTACCCTAATATTAAATTAACCAATCCAAAAAATCAGTTAACCCAAATATTCAGGCCTATAATAAATTTGATAAAAGGGAGAGACTCGCAATAAAAGTTTACTAGACAACCCCTTTAGATAGATGTTAGATGGACGCTCAAGTATTGTTTGATGCCCAACCCACATGTATACATAGATTAGAGTGGAAATTAAACTAATTTTTACTTCAAATCCACTTCAACGTATATGGATTGAGGTAGACACATGTGCATCGTAATTGGACTGTAAGTATCGGTAAATGTTTGGGTTCCGCCATTGAATAAGCCACCACTTTTTTGTTTGGTAGAACTAAATTCTGCCACGTCAAAAGTTAAATTCAGCCAATGGATGAAACGGCCCGTGCAGTTCCCAAATACGATTTGGACTTTTTTTTTTTTGAAACTAATACGATTTGCAATTTGGTGAGGAAAACGGCGATTAGCCATCTGATTTGGCGCGAAGAGCCCAAAGACCCCCAATCCGCATCCCGCGGTGTCACTCGCCTCCAAACGCCGGAGCACGACGCTGACAAGAGGCCCCATATGCGACGACCCACACGTCATCCATACGAACCCATTGCCCGGGACCCACCTCGGCTCCGTTTCCATTCATCGGCTCCTTCCCTTCCGCCCACGCTTCCACGATCGATCCAACCTGAACCACCCAACCGGTAACCGCCTCCTCGCCGCCCCCGCCCCCGCGTCCAATGCCACCGCCACCGCCGTCGCCGCCGCCGCTGCCGTCCGTGTAGCGTCCCCGCGGCGATGGGCAACACCTGCGTCGGCCCCAGCGCCACCGGCCGCAACGGCTTCCTGGCCAACGTCAACCTGTGGCGGCCGCGCGGCGACGACCCCGCGGCAGCCCCAGCCCTACCGCCGCCCTCCTCGCCCGCCTCCGACAAGGCGCCCGATCCCGTCACCATTCCGGAATCCGAGCATTCCTCCCACCATTCATCCCGATCCACCGACCTGCCACCGATCCCCGCCTCCCAGACGCAGGGACAAGCGCAGGCGGAGGACAACCCTCCGGCGAAGAAGCCCGTGCCCAAGGTCAAGCGCGTCCAGAGCGCGGGCCTCCTCGCGGACTCCGTGCTCAAGCGCGACGTTAACACGGCCCGGCTCAAGGACCTCTACACCATTGGCAAGAAGTTGGGGCAGGGCCAATTCGGCACCACCTACCTCTGCGTCGAGAAGGCCACCGGCAAGGAGTTCGCCTGCAAGTCCATTGCCAAACGGAAGCTGCTCACGGAGGAGGACGTCGACGACGTGCGCCGCGAGATCCAGATCATGCACCACCTAGCGGGTCATGCCAACGTCGTCTCCATCGTCGGCGCCTACGAGGACGCCGTCGCCGTGCAGCTCGTCATGGAGCTCTGCGCCGGTGGGGAACTTTTCGACAGGATCATCCGGAGGGGGCACTATTCCGAGAAGGCGGCCGCGCAGCTTGCAAGGGTGATCGTCGGCGTCGTCGAGGCGTGCCACTCGCTCGGCGTGATGCACAGGGATCTTAAGCCGGAGAATTTCTTGTTTGTCAATCAAAAGGAGGACTCGCCCCTCAAGGCCATCGATTTTGGCCTGTCCATCTTCTTCAAGCCAGGTATATATATGGCATCGGTTCCTTGACTAGCAATGCAGTTTTATCTAATTGTGAAGTTATTATTTTTATATAATTATATAGTAATGTGAGCCTGTTAGTGGAACTGATAACTGAGGTGCCAATTGCCAAACGGTTGTTACAGAATGGAGGATTTTTCGTATAGGAATAGAGCACTGCTGTCGTCGTGCATGTAAGAGGCTACCACGTGGTCATAACAAAATGTAGATCCACAACTGTTACATGCATAGTGGTGTGTGTATGTACTTCACACAATGGTTACGTCAGTTTTACCAATCAACATGCTGAGATCACTTATATATGCTGCTGAACTGGTGTTATTATTTTCTTCAATCTCGTTATAATATCACTATAATTTGCAGTTGATGAGCATAACCCCACAACTTATGAAGTTCCTAATAAGGTTTGCTTGTGTTCTTATCTTCAATCCCAATTCAGCCACATTCGTGACTTAGAAAGTTATAATAGACCCATTTACAAATTGATTTACAGTAGGTGATTTAACACCAGTTTTCTATTCTCAGCACAAATCCTACGGTTATGTCTGTTTTATAAGGAAATATGAGATTGGAAACCAACTGTATGAATATTATCATATCCTTTCTACCACATGCAGTTCTAATTTCTAAATAGCATTCTTCTGATGCCATTTGTACTAAGATAATTATTTGTGCAGGCGAGATGTTTACTGATGTCGTTGGAAGCCCATACTATGTTGCACCTGAGGTTCTGATGAAATTCTATGGCCGTGAGGTTGATGTCTGGAGTGCTGGTGTGATAATCTATATCCTGTTGAGTGGAGTCCCTCCATTCTGGGATGGTGAGGTTATGTGCAGCCATTTCAGTGAAATATTGCATTGCAATTTTATATGGCATTGACAGTTGGCATTAAATTGAATTTTGTATTGTTTTCTAGAAAGCGAACAAGGGATATTTGAACAAGTTTTGAAAGGTGACTTGGACTTTTCATCAGAGCCCTGGCCTAGCATCTCAGAGAGTGCAAAGGATTTGGTTAGGAAAATGCTTATTCGTGATCCAAAGAAGAGATTGACTGCCCATGAAGCCTTATGTGAGTAGCATGAATGCATATACCAATACCAATTTAATAAACAATTCTCCTAGTTTATTTAGCCTAATATCAACCAAATTGGCTATAGTGATTGACCTGGGTTTTCATAGGTCACCCTTGGGTTTGTATTGATGGAGTTGCTCCTGACAAGCCTCTTGATTCTGCTGTTCTAAGCCGCTTGAAACAATTTTCTGCAATGAATAAACTAAAGAAAATGGCCCTTAGGGTGAGTACTGATACAAATGTTCTCTCTCTGCATTATACCGATGCTATTGTGGTTTATTTTCTTTGTGCTTGTAGGTGATTGCTGAGAGTTTGTCTGAGGAAGAAATTGCAGGATTAAAAGAAATGTTCAAAATGCTTGACACTGACAACAGTGGTCATATCACAATGGAGGAACTAAAAACTGGCTTGCAGAGAGTTGGTGCTAATTTGATGGACTCAGAAATCAATGCTCTAATGGAAGCAGTAAGTATTCCAAGATGATCAGGCCATATCCGTTCCCATTCTGTACAATTTTTTGAACTTTAGTCTGCAGACCACTTTATTGTCACCAAATCTCATTACAAAATAAACCATGAACGAATGTCAAGAATAAGCTCATTAATTGTTTTCTATCCTTGCAAACTTTTGAACATCCAATTAGCTTCAACACTGTCTCATGTTTGGTAAAAAAAAGGAAAATGCCACATTACATGGAAAGCTTAAATATGGTACCAAGTATACGATATTTTTTGGGAAGTTAATCGAAACAGTAGGCAGTTAGTGAGAAGCTCACCCACTGAGCACCAGGTCCTGGGTTCGACGCCGTCTCCTTGCAAAGGGGTAAGGCTGGCCTCGGTTAAACCCTTCCCCAGAACCCCACTCAGGTGGGAGCCGTCTGGCACTGGGTCTGCACTTTTTTTATCGAAACAATAATGATACTTTAATTTTCTGATGATGACCATCATTCCACTTTATGGACTGCAACTCAGTTGAAGCACATTTCATGAAAATATCAGGCGGATATCGACAATAGTGGCACAATTGATTATGGGGAGTTCATTGCTGCAACTTTGCATATAAACAAAGTTGAAAAGGAGGATAAGCTCTTTGCTGCTTTCTCATACTTTGACAAAGATGGCAGTGGTTACATAACTCAAGATGAGCTCCAAAAGGCATGTGAGGAGTTTGGTATAGGGGATACCCGACTTGAGGATATTATTGGGGACATCGATCAGGACAATGTGAGTAGACCGGATTTACTATTCCAATTAAGATTGGTAAAATCAATCTGTCTAATTCATCCATCATATATTTTGCAGGATGGACGGATCGACTACAATGAATTTGTTGCAATGATGCAGAAGGGAGATAATCCTCTCGGGAGAAAGGGACATCAAAGTAATGCCAATTTTGGTCTTGGAGACGCACTTAAGCTTCGGTAAAATAGGTAATAGATGCTTGTTTTCCCTAGTTTAGCTTTTTTATATGGATAATGTTGCATCATTATGGTATCTGATTGATTATTGTCCTTTAGTTTGTTCTACTTACTGTTTGTATTGTTTTATAGGAGCAGATGTTTCCCGTCATAGCAAAGTTAGCATTCAACAACTAAGAAAAATTGACCAAGCAACAGCTTCAAAAGCTTGTTCCATGTCGGTACTCTACTCTCCAAGCTTCAATGACGCCCTATCAAAATCCAGGGTCGCTGAAGCAACATAGGAGCGTGAACTTTTGCCGGAAAGCATCAACCTCACAGAATTAACAATAGGGTTCTCATGCTCAACATGGCATCTTTTGATTTCCCTCTTTTCTAGTTCATATGTAGTGGAAATGAAACCTTGTTCAGCCCACCGTGTATCTGCGTTGTAATTTAAGCAAGCATGAGAGTAGGTGAGATTGCTTTTTTCTGCCCCCTTTATTCTTCCATTGGGAATCAAAGGCAGGAAGAGAGTGAACCATCCTGCATCTGCATTCCAAGGCTAATGTTTCAGTTATGCTCATCTATGTTGGATAGCTGTAGTTCTTAGTGCCTGTAAGAATATATAAGATTGTATTGTAGGAGTCTGACCAATGAAACAATTCTTCTGTGTTGATTTTCTTTGTTACCAAAACCTAATGAATGGTTACTGAAGCTGCTTTGTGTCCTATGTCTATGTGGTTGACTGGTTGTATGTTTGTAGTTTGTGCACTCGCCTAGATACTGAAGAGTGATGATTCCTGAAAATGAAAGGCAAGTTTCTGCGCTCGCACCTGGTGATGGTTGGGGAAAAATTGCCGTGAGGTTAAAATCATTTCCCAAGAAAAATCGCAGTGCAATTAGAATAAAAATTTGAGGAAAACTAAATATGAAAAAAAAAGGATATGCAACCGGTGATGATACCTTGGGGAAAATCGCTGAGCAGGTAGAATCAAAATTTGAGGAAAAGGAAAAATCAACGTGCAGTGAGGCAGTTATAATCAAAATTTGAGGAAAACTAAATTTGGGCTCCAACCTCAACGTGCAGTTAGCCAGTTATAATCAAAATTTAAGGAAAACTAATTTAAAAAGAAATGATACGCAACAAGGGCCCAACCGGGTTCGAACCGGTGACCTATTGATCTGCAGTCAATTGCTCTACCACTGAGCTATGGACCCTTTCTCGTATATGAGCACAAATAAATTTATATATTGACAATACATACGCAATGCATTCATCGATTATCTCGCTCTTAAATGGCTGGGAATCAGAATACCAGTTCTCGTGAACGGCGGATGCGAGACGTGATTTAGACTGTCTCCAATATTATAGGCATTAGAAAATCTATACCTAAAATTTCTGTTTGATACAGTATTGTTTAAGGGGACGAAAACACGGTCTAGTAGAGTAGCCAATTGAAGGACCTATTTGGTGCCTCAAAAGCAGGAGGATCACCACTCGGTTTTTTTAAACGGAGGAGATGTTGGTGACGAAACGGATGAGATTTCTTAGGAGACCGGTGGAGCCTTTTATGGTAGCTAAGAACGTCTACGACAATATCTTTGCCAACTAGCTCAAATCCCTCGCATGCTAAGGCAATGTAAGAGCTCTTTCGGAACTCGCAAAAGAGAGTGGACGTGGCTCCGCACAAACCAGCTTGTTTGATCGCCAAGTTGGCTAGGTATAGCGAGCAATAGATCACAATCCCCTTCTGCTAGGAAGGTCAGAATCAATTGTATATATAATATAAACCCTCCCTAGTGTGTTATGTTCGTGGTGTGTTGTTGTATCTTTCATTTTTTTATCTTATAATATAAAAATGTGTAAGCATTTTGTGTATTTGAATAAAAAAAACTCATCTAAAGAGGGGAGGGAGAAAGAACCAAAATAAAGCGTACAATCGTATTCTTTGCGTTCATTGTCGGATGAAGCTCATGAAGGTTTTGAGTCCTTTTTATTTAGGTGCGTGCCCCAACATGACCTACATCATTCAAAATGGGTCTCTTTTTTTCTCGAATGCGCAAAAGATTTACGCATCTTTGCATTTAAGTAGAAAAGTTTCTTACAACCCGCGCTTTCGCGCATTTTAGGAGCGAAGATATTACATAAAGCGCTACGCCCACACTTTACATCGTAAGCGGATTACTCACTAAATCGACAACTTAGTCTGCGCGCACCGACTTCGATCCATATATCGGTGGTGGCGTCAAGCACGTCCGTCGCGTCGTCCGCGCGGTCGCCGTGGCCGCACAGTGTCGGGGAAGAGCTCCCGCATCGCGTCGGCGTCACCGGGCTTGCCGCCAAACATGGCCTCAAGCTCCTGCGTGGCCTCCTCCGTAGTCCTCCCTCGTAGCAGTCCCATCCTCTGCATGATGAGATACTCGCGTCGCTTGGCCACCGGTTTCTTGGACAACGGCTGTGCCGCGATGCGCCTGTTCCGTTGCGGCATCTTAAAAGACTTGACAGTTGGCGATGACTACAGCGGTGAGCCGACCTTCGTGAACACCCGTTGCGTGAAACGCTTCAAGCGCCCGGTGAGGGAAAGCGAAGCAGAGCGGCCCCGTTGTTGTCCTCCACGTCCCTATCGGCACTGAGGTGGCTAGTCGTCGCTACGTTGGTTGTCGGCTTGTGGTAGATTTCGGCGTCCATAGCCACAACCTCGTTGGTCACACGCGGCGACGAGGGTGGCGTGTCATTCGGGAGCGGAGCGGTCGCCACCTCCATAGGTCGTCCACCGTCGTGGACACCGCGTCCAGCATGACCGGTTACGTTGGCGGCGGTGATTTCACGATGACTAAGGAGGTAGGCCGCGACGACGCTCAAAATGGGTCTCTTGTTTATGCCTATCTTGTTTTAATCAGTTTATGCCTATTTTGTTGACGACACTGTGTGGCTCAATAATAATTTGCCCGAGTAGGAGTGTACTAGTGCTCTCTCTACCAATCACCGACGACGTGCCTTGTACACAGGGGCACAGGGCCCGCACCTGGGTGGGGAACCCGTGCACACGCGGCACGCCTCTCAATTTTGGCAAACTCCCTGCAATAGCATGACTAGATAAGGCGGGCCCACCGTTAGCTAGCCCCACCTGTCATTGGTTCAAGGGGAGGTGGGGGAGCGGCGGCGGAGGAATTGTTTAATCCCCTCGTCACCGTCTCCTCTCGCCATCACCCGCACCCCCCTGGTTCAGCCGCGAGCGCGACGTTGCCGGCTCGTCTCCGGCGTTGGGCGGCGCGGTGGAACCAATCCCAATTCTCACCAGGAATTCCATCGCTTTCGTGGCGTCCCGGCGGGCAAGCAGGATCAGGTATCCTCCCAGATCCTCCCAACCGTTGTTCCGTTTGCCCCCGGCTGGGCTGCCTCAATTCTGCGGCGTTGGCTGCCATTTCGGGTTAAATTTGTTGCGTGAAGCGGGGGATTTTGAATGGCACGCGTTCTTTCCAATCGACGCCCTCTTGGCTTTCCCGTGGCCGCAGGAAATTCCACCGAGGATACAGGTGTGCGGGACGAGAGCTAAGCGAACCTGTTTGGTACCTCGCGGCGGAGATGGACGAAAAGGCCAAGATGGAGAGCAAGCTGTCCTCAGCGGCGGCCTTCGTGGAGGGCGGCGTGCAGGACGCCTTCGACGACGCCTGCAGCATCTGCCTTGACGCCTTCTGCGACAGCAACCCCTCCACGGTCCGCACATCCGCCGCCACAGCCGCCCAATACTTCGGTTGCTTGCTTCTGACCGATGCGCTTATCGGGCCCCTCATGTTCTTTGGTGCTGCTGTGTTCTTTGCAGATGACCAATTGCAGGCACGACTACCATCTCCAGTGCATTCTTGAATGGTAACGTCTCCTGATGCGTAATTTCTTTTCTCCAAGAACATCTATGTCTTACCTTTTTGCCCGCAAATTGTAAACCTTATGCAGTCTTGCCTGTTGTAGTTTGTAACTGCATATTGTGCATTCTCATGATCAACCTTCAGTGCATTGATTTGTCTGGTATTGCATAAATTATTACACCAGTCTGTGTTACAGCATTTCATTCATGCTCATAGCCTTAGTTAACACCAATGGCCAAACCGAGCAACTTCTCTTCGGCTTTGAATTTACGAATTAAAATGGTGCTTGTTTAATGTTCTCATCTCAGTAGTGCTTTCATGGCGCATTTGATTGCAGTTATCTGGATATGGATTTAGTTTAAATATTTGCATGATTCTCCTACTTCATGGCGGTATAAGCTAATCACAGCTTAATTCTTGCTCGTCAATGGATTAATGATGCACTAAAGGCCCACCAGTCTACCACATGAGATGCAAGTGAATCATATATTCTGTTTGTTTCCATTTTTCTGTAACTGCATTCAACTTGCCTATACGAGTTGGGAACACTGAATGATTGTGCACAACATGTGTGTCTCTCTTTAGCATGGGGTTATGAAAGCTCATTGCAGAACATGTGATTCGCATAGTTGCATTATTTCAGCTGTTTTGTTCTTCTAGATGGTGGACTGACTCCTGGAGCAATTCTTATTGATAACTTGGAAGTAGTTGACTGAACAACTGTCCTGCTGGAAGTCTTTCTGTAATTCTTATTACTAACTTAGAGTTTATGTCGTGCGTGCCAGAATCTTAGTTTTGCTGGGGGAAGTTCTTAGCATGAATATTCATCTGTAGTAAGCTCATGAAGCTAATGCCTGGCCACATGAACTTTTAATGGCTTGTTATGGTGTCACAGATTTATTGGGATTTTTGCTGTGGTTTTCATGAAAAATAGAGTGGAGCTAAATTGAATGTGTGGTTTCTGATACTGGAGTAAGACAGAAAGTAACATCCTGTGGTCAATTAACATTCAACAATGCAAGAAAAAACAATACATGTAACAATCTGTACTGCATGCATGGAAAGAAAAACCAATCAAACATCTACCGAAACTGCTACCACCTCTGCTCCAAATTTTAAGTTCAGAATGGGTTTAGTTACTTAAATTCAAAAAGTCAATCAAAGAATTTCGGTATCTAGTTATTAGTTAAAAAAAAAATTTATTAAAATGCAAAAAAAGATTGAATAATTTGACTTTCTAATCATTTTTGTATTTCTTTCTGTTGTTTCGTAATTGATTGATTGAATTCCAAAGAAAACCTATATTTATAGGAAATTCTCGAATATTGCTTATTTCATTTTAGTATTATCCTAAGTCAAAGTTGCCTGATTTTGACGAAGTTTATAGAAAAATATTTGAACATCTACAATATTAAATAAATGCACTGTCAAAATATACTTCATGGTGTATCTAACATATCTAGCATGACATTGTAGATGTTTCTGCATATTTCTATAAACTTGGTTATAGCCAGAGAATTTTGACTTAGGATAAAATGACTTACATTTTGGAATGGAGGAACTACTTTTATTTAGCATGTTTACAGTTTCCATTTCATGTGCTTGTCAATAGGAGTATATTCTAATTCATGCAGTAATTTAGGTGCCAGAGAAGCTCCCAATGCCCCATGTGTTGGCAGCCTATCAGCATGAAAGATCCTATGAGGTGAAAATTGCAACCTCTATTCTATCTTGACTCCTAAGGGACTGAATTGCTGGTTCTCACTTATTCTTGTGATGTTCTGCAGCCAAGAGCTACTAGAGGCTGTTGAACAAGAGAAGAACATCCGAGCTAATCGTTCGCATAATACTGCTGTTTTCCACCATCCAATGCTGGGTGATTTTGAGGTGCGCATGTTTCTTCATGCATGTTTCATGTTTGGGGACCTTTTCCAATAACATTCACCTTTATGATATGAATGTACTCTTTTAACACATGTACTTCTGTTAATATTACCATTTGTATTTTATTTCCAGATTCCTGTAGGTGCAGATGATGCAGAACTTGAAGAACACATTATTCAGCACTTGGCTGCTGCAGCTGCAGCGCGTAGGTCACACCGTCATCATAGAAGAGATGGGCGCCAGAGTAGATCAGGAGCAAGTGGCCACCCACAATTTCTGGTGCTTTCAGCAGACTAAAGCACAACCTCAGGTCAAGAAGGGGATTACGAGCAAGCCCCTGCTGTAGTTTCTGGTCGCCCTTTGCGTACTCTTGTTGAACAAGAACGCACTCGAGGCTTAGTGGATGCTTCCAGTCCATCTCTCCGCTTTTCTACTCCTGCTGATACTACTGGCAGATCAAACAATAGGTATTTCCTACATCCTATGTATGATACTATGCCCGTGCACTTCTCTTCACTGTCATCGAATGCGCTGCTTAGCGTTTACTCTGACCTGCCAGGATTTCTGGGATTCAATCTACACCTGTGGATCAAGATGGAGCAGGACCGTCCGATTTACAATCAATCTCTGACAATTTGAGATCCCGTCTGCAGTCAGCTTCAATGAGGTACTCTCCTAACCCTAGTACCCAACCAAATAGAACTCCTGACGAATGCAGCACAGACACCTGTCTTAACCTGTGGGCATTCTTGTTCTTGACAATGGCAGGTACAAGGATTCCATAACCAAGAGTGCAAGTGGATGGAGAGAGAGGTGGTTTTCTCGGAGTAACTCTTTATCAGATCTTGGTTCTGAGGTAAGGAGGGAGGTCAACGCGGTGATTGCTGCAGTGTCTCGCATGATGGAACGGAATGATGCGAGAGACAGCACGGGGACTTCTGCTACCTCTGCATCAGGATCTGGGCCATGTTTAGATTCATTCAAAAGTTACAATTTTTTCACTTTTTTTCTATCACATTAATATTTAGCTGCTTGTATGGAGCATTAAATGTAGGTAAAAAATAACTAATTACACAGTTTAGTTCAAAATCACAAGATGAATCTTTTAAGCCTAGTTGGTCCACGATCAGATAATATTTATCAAATAAGACGAAAGTGGTACTATTCATCGAGTTTATTTTTTCCGAGGCCCTGGTTCTCAGTGAAACACTCCTTCGTCCTTGAAAGGACCGATGCAACTGTAAAGAAAAAAGGTATAATGTGCTCATGTGCAAATGAAAGCCTGAAATTCACTGTTTAGTTTTTCTGGCTTCGCACTATCACTGTTGACACCTACTGAGCTGTGTTCTTCTCTAACAATTCCATGGCTCCTATATATACTAGTCTTACAACCTTGTCACATAAATGATATGGTAGTTTCTCTGGCTGCTAGCTGCTAGCTGCTGCTAAATAAGAATTTGCCTGTGCTTTCTCTGTCTGGTGGTGCAAAATGGGAACTTGCCTTTGCTTCAGGTCCAAAGGGACAGAGTTGATAGCACCTGAGATCCGGCGATTCTTCATGATACCTGATACGGCCCCCGCCCGCCACCCCCCCACCCCACCCCCCGCCTCAGACTCCCAGAACTTTGCTGGTGCCTGGAGCTCATGTGTCCAGGTCACTCGAAAGGTTCCAGTGGAACAGAACATTCACACGTTTTTACCCTGTGTAGCAGCACTTGCAAGAGTGGGTAATGCATGAGATGCCTGTAAACAGTGGCAGCCCATACATATATGTGTTGGTCGCGTGGTTCCAGCTTATGACACCCATACATATACAATACAAAAAAACCGTGCCAAGCCCCTTGATTCGCTGGGGCGTTTGTCATAGTGTTATTATATGGATTGGAGCTGGGGGCATTCGATTTGGTTGCGCGATGCGTGCTGCCCCTTTGATTCACCTGTCTGTTAGCGTGCAAGGTTGAGGACCTCTGCACAGCACGCACATGGGTAACTCCAGGCTCTTGTGTCTGTTCCCGGAGAGTATGGTAGCCGAGGCCGCGAGGTGAGTTAGATCAGTTTGGTTGGCCAAAGGAATACGTAGAGAGGAGCACAGGCCAGCACGGCAGTCGGCAGCATCAGCACCCTTGTACCCAGGAGGAATGAAAATTTTGTCGTGGTGTCATCGTAGTGGGAGTTAGAAAATGCAAGGCCTGGATCAAGGGGAGGAGCTTTGACGGCACGAAGACAATACGGCCTTCACGTGGCCAGCCCATCCCAATTCCTCCAGCTCAAGTAGAAGAGCAGGAAATAAACTGATGCACGTGCATACTGCGCCACAGGGAAGGCGATCGACACGTGATTTCGCTTCCGAGCGTCGAGCCAGCACACAGCCAGGTGACTGAACCAGCAGTCGGTCAATCACCGAGGAGTAATAAGGGGAAAAAGAAAGAAAGAAAGGAAGAGAGATAGAGCAGCTGAGCAAGCGGTCGAAGCCAAAAGACAAAAAAAAAAAAAGACAAGAAAAGAAGAAATAAAGAAAAGAAAAAACCACAGATCATCAAGCAGTGGATGGAGAGCACCAACTAACGAAAGCTGCTGCCTATTTGTGCTTAATAAACAAACATCAGCATCAGCAGGTTAGCGCAGTTAGGAGCTTGCTTGACGGCCACGAGGACAAGGTGCGACACGGACGGACGCGGTTGTGGGTCACGCCTGCCGGGGCCGGCCTCGCATCGTATCCGTATCCCAACAGGTCCCCGGCCCCATCCACCAGACGTGGACGGAGGTGGAACCCCGTGAACCCACCGACACCGGCCGACGCTTTCCCCGTCCGCCCGTCGTCTCGTGCCGCGAGATGGCAGATGGACACGACTCCCAGGTCCCAGCCCGCAACGAAACGACTCACACTGTTCTAGTAGTGCTACTAGAACCAGTACTTCTGCGCAGGAGGAAGGACCAGCTAGCTACTCCCGGCGCCCGCCGCTTTGCTTCTGCACGAGCACCACGGCTGCAGAGGCTTTGGCTTCGAAGGGCGCTGCATACATATGCAGACGCGCCTGGCGTAGTTGGGTGTTGGTGTTTGGTGAGTGAGTCTGAACGGCATGTGAACGAACAGAGCAACTCCAAAGGAATGAAGCAGGCAGGCAGGCAGGGAGTGAAGAAGAAATAATCCGACGGCCGGCGGTACACGTCAAACGACCGTACCGGCCGGCCGGCCGGCGACGCGTCAGCCCAGCCAAACCATCCTGTCACTTAATTTACCCTCCACTGACACTCTCCCTCTTAATTCTCCTTATAATAAGGATTAAGTCAATAATCCAACCACCAAAAACGAAAAGAAACCCTTTCTAATTGCTCGATGTAACGTAACACCTCGTTTACACGGTTAAGCAACAATTTTGTGCAGGCATTTGCCGTGTATTAGTGGCATCATTTTTTTTCTATCTTCCAGATCGAATCTGGCAAAGAAGCTCGTACGGTGCTGTCCTGCGACTTCCTTTTGTGTGCAGTGCAGTGCAGCAGCACCCAACACAATTGATATATATCGGTCGCCGGGTTGGGTTTGCGGCACCGGCGATTACGTATTCGGCGATGTCGACCGGCCAACGAAGCCCTTGTTAAGCCACCCACGTTTAGCGCAGTGTCGTAATACGGACATGTACGTACGCACACGCTTTTGACCAAATCCGCCGAGGCAAAAAGCGCGCCGGGCACCGTGAAAAGCGCCCGAAACCGACACAAACGCTCGCGCGCTGGGGCGAAATCCGCAGGGTTTTGCCGCGCTCGCCCGCCAGGCCGCCGCCTGCCGCCTGGGCGCTCTCGGCTACCTGGCTGGCTGCCTCGTCGCCCGCAGCGAGACACGGACACGACCTCACCATTGCGTCCCGCCTTTTTCGTGCTTACGCACACGCCAACCAAACCTTGTGTGCGCTGTGGCCGCCGCCCGCCGCTTGCGCACACCGACACTTCCCTGCGGCCCCGCATGCCAGCCTGTGCCCCCCACCCACCGCGGACACCGCGTCGTCTCACGTCTCTCTCCCTCTCCTTCCGTCGGCTCCGTTGGCTTCTCTCTCTTCACTTATAAGCAAGCTCTTTCACACACACACCTCACTCTTCTGCTTTCTCTCTCTTCAACTAGTGGGGGGAAAAAACAGAGCCAAAAGAAAGGCTCATACCACCCACCTCCATTTAGCTTAGCCTACTACTCCATCCTCTCGCTGTCTTCCATCCTTCCCCAGCCATCAAACAAATCGACGGACCTACTAGCTGTGAACAAGAGAGAAGGCTAGAGCGCACCGCCGAGCAGGAGGCAGAGCAATCCGGCAGGCAGCAGAGGCCGCGCGCGCAGGCATGGGCGCGCCGGTGCACGGCGCCCTGTTCTTCTTCCTCCTGCTCCTGGCGGGGGCGGCGGCCGAGGAGACGACGGCGCCGCAGGAACCCACATTGCCCGCCGGCGGCGCAGCCGCGGCGGCGGTTGGGGTCAACTCCAACTCCGTGCTGGTGGCGCTGCTGGACTCGCACTACACGGAGCTGGCGGAGCTGGTGGAGAAGGCGCTGCTGCTGCAGACGCTGGAGGACGCCGTCGGGAGGCACAACGTCACCATCTTCGCGCCGCGGAACGAGGCGCTGGAGCGGGACCTGGACCCGGAGTTCAAGCGCTTCCTGCTGGAGCCGCGGAACCTGAGGTCGCTCCAGGCGCTGCTGCTCTACCACGTCCTCCCCGCGCGCCTGCCCTCCGACGCCTGGCCCGCGGCGTCGCACCCCACGCTCTCCGGCGAGGAGGTCGAGCTCGGCGCCGCCGCCGCCGCCGGCGTAACCGGCATGCGGGTCGGACACGCCGCCGTCACGCGCCCGGACGCCGTGCTCAGGCCCGACGGGGTCATCCACGGCATCGAGCGCCTCCTCGTCCCGCGCTCCGTGCAGGAGGACTTCAACCGCCGCCGCAGCCTCGCCGCGATCTCGGCCGTGCTGCCCACGGGCGCGCCCGAGGTGGACCCCCGGACGCACCGACTGAAGAAGCCCGCGCCGCCGGTTCCCCCCGGCGCGCCCCCCGTGCTCCCGGTCTGGGACGCCATGGCGCCGGGCCCCTCCATCGCCCCCGCGCCCGCGCCGGGTCCCGGATCCGGGAAGCACCACTTCGACGGGCACAGCCAGGTCAAGGACTTCATCCAGACGCTGCTCCTCTACGGCGGCTACAACGAGTTCGCCGACATCGTCGTCAACCTCACCTCCCTCGCCACCGAGATGGGCCGCCTCGTCTCCGAGGGCTACGTGCTCACCGTGCTCGCGCCCAACGACGAGGCCATGGCGCGCCTCACCACGGACCAGCTCAGCGAGCCCGGGTCGCCGGAGAACATCCTCTACTACCACATGATCCCCGAGTACCAGACGGAGGAGTCCATGTACAACGCCGTGCGCCGCTTCGGCAAGGTGCGCTACGACACGCTGCGCCTGCCGCACAAGGTGGTGGCGAGGGAGGCCGACGGCTCCGTCAAGTTCGGCCAGGGCGAGGGCTCCGCCTACCTATTCGACCCGGACATCTACACCGACGGCAGGATCTCCGTGCAGGGCATTGACGCCGTGCTCTTCGCGCCGGACGACGCCAGTGCCACGCAGACCGCCGACCCCAACAGGAAGCCTCCCGCCATCGTCACCCACAAGAAGAAGATCAAGCTCCGGCGAGGTCAGTCCCTCTACCTACCTTCAGATCTGGACCTTTCGGTCCTTTCTGTCCTACGGCTCCTATCATTACAGATTGCTCAAAAGAGATTAATTTTGCAACTGCTTGTTCACATCAATCAACGCGAGCTGTTCAGTTTGGTGGTTAGAATGTTCTCGGTGAGGGTACCGGTGAGTGTTCCGACCGATCCTAGCGGCGGCCTGGATTAATAATTTATCAGTTGGTGGGTGATGAGTACCGGGTAGTAGAATAAAGACGAAGGCGTTGGCATAAAATAGAAGTAGCAATTAGGGTTCCTTGCTGTCCTATCGATATTGGAGGGCATATGGGGACTGTCGGTGCCCGTTTCTACCATGACTGAACCTACCAATATTTTACTGTAGTTTTTGTAGGTTTTTTTTTTTTTAATATGATGTGTCACAAATGCTCAAACATCTGTGCTGGCCAACGTGTGACTACCGTGAAAACATGGATGTGAACTCAAGCAATAGTGATGGTTGAGCATTTGCTGGTGGGTGGTTGTCTTCAGCATCTTTTTGATGGCTGATACCGTTCCTGGGACTGCAAGCAACACTATTCTTTAACCCATGACACATGAGCAACAATTTTGCCTTTTTGCCAAGGCATGAAAGTCTCATGCCGAAGCCTTGGTCACGTCCTTGTTGTCATAGTTTAGGTGGAATAGTAGCTCAATTGGTTATGCTTAGAGGTAGGGCAAGGCTGAATTGTGTGCCTTGTAGGGGAAAATAGCAGTAGTTGGTAGTGTTCAGAATGCAGAAACTGATAGATGAACGGAATCAAGTGGCTTAAAAAACTTACATATAATAAGCTAAATTAGACAGCTCAGTTCAATCCAAGCCATTAAACCTCTGTAGGCCTTGGTTAGCATTTATTGTGAAATCAGATGGGTACTCAAGATTTGAAACTTGGGAGCAGGAATATACCAAAGCCTTCTATGAATGTGTTAGCAGCCTGGTATAGGATGCAGAGAATAGGATGGAATTAGAGGAAGAAGCAGTAGAATCTTAGGGATTCGAAGGAAGAACAGTAGAGGAAGGAGGAGTTCAGGGAGGAAATGACCTAAAATTCATGTCTGAAGGGCAGGGACCTAGGCCAGTTCTGAGCTGTTAAAACTGGGAAGTTTCTGTTCCTGTAGCCTGTGCATCAGACCAAGGAGATTGTTTGTGAATCACATGGCAATGCTGATTGCATAATTTGATACGTTTAGTGTAGCTTTTTTTTTTGGGTAATCTGCAGTCTTCACCTGTATTTTAAGTTCCACGTGATTTTGATAGCAGGCCCATCCCACCTTTGATTGATGGTTTTTATTCGTTCCTGCTTGTAGCCTCCAAAGCTAACCTACCTTCGGCCAGGGTCATGTCCCTTTGGGCATTATTTTGCTGTATACTAATATGTTTTAAAATCTGCAAGTTTTCTTTGGCATATATAAATATTTAGGCATCGGGTGCCATCCTGCTTGATTTGACAGATTATCTGTTAGAGCATAATCTAGCAGTTTGTTCTTTTTGTTACTTTCTACCAAAGTATTCCTCCTGTTCGGCACCATGTCGGTGTCATTATTTTCCTAACCATGCAGTTAGTCTCACGCTTTTGTTCCCCAACTAAACACCCTGCAGGCAAGTTGTTAGAAGCAACGTGCCAAATGGCTGGGCTCTTCGGTCAGCGATCGCGATTCGCAAGCTGCCAGTAGACGGAGAAAGGATTTGATCTCCATGATACCGAAAGACGAACGAACTGATGATGGATGGGCTGGCGGTGGAGGAGAGGGAGGAAGCCGTCCACATTATTATTTGTTTTATTTTTCTTTCTTTTTGGTTTATTATTGAGAATAATAATGAATGAATCAGGTGGGGGATGTAAACTCGGTGGGTTGTTGGTGTGTCCAGAAAAGGAAAAAAAAGGAAGGAAAAAAATTGTCCATACATGAAAAGGCCCAGGGTCGTCGTCGGTGTATAGGAAGGAATTAAAAACTTTTGTGTTTTTTTTTGTTTCTGTCATTCTTTGCTTCTGTTCCCGTTTTGACAGTGAGAAATATCGGGTAAACACACAATCATCATTCTTACTATTATTCCTTTTCCTTCCTTTTTGTATATAAAATGTTTCGTGAAGATATTGTCGCATTCGTCGTGTCCGATCTTTGTAAGATTGCGATTATGTGAGGCTGTGCGATGTGTCTCTGGGTGTTCCTGCGTTGCCCTTGCAAGAGTCGTGACAGTGTGGAGGAATCTGGTGGAGAGCATGATGGGGTCTAGTGAACGACGAACCAGAGAGATGCTCCAACTCAGAAGCTGCTGGTGCTATTAATCAAGCATGGGACAGCTAGTGCCGGATGGCTTTGCATGATTGTATACTACCGTACGTACTAGTAGTACCTATGATCAAGGGTCTTAGTGGCGAACAGCTAACTCAGAGGAAAGGTCTTCCTTCCTTCTATACTATACTGCCGGTGCGGTCCGTTTCATCACAGTGAGAAAAACGCTAGTCCTAAACAACAGGCAGAATGACAGGTTTTAACCATGCTGTAAACCGAAGATTACTGCTGAAGACTGTAGGTGCAGCTATTCTGGCTTCTGGGTAGTCAGTGGGAGTCGCGTGGTCCCGACGGGCGACGCACGTTAACAGTAGCATCCGGGTTTAACGGACGGATCACGGGTTTGTGTCCCAGGAACATCCGGAGGATTTTTTTTAAAATTTAATTCTTTTTATTTAATATTTTAAAAATAATCATGTTTCAAACTTATTTTCACCCTGCACCCTTTTTGTCGCGCGCGTGACAAAAACACGTGGTCGCGCCAAACGATTTAGCGCGACAAGCATTACACCGTGCCAAAGTGGGTTGCGGGGCCACAGTGGGTCCCACTCCGTCGGCCACATGCATTGGCGCGACGGGCTGGTCGCGCCAAATCACTGGCGCGACAGGTCAAAATTTTTACTATGTTTAGTCACTTCGATGTTGACTTTACTATGGTTCAGTTAAATTATAACGTGGTCAAACCATAGTAAAATTAGCTACACCCAAGACACGGAGAAAATGCGAGGTTGATTGATGTCTATGGAATATATATCTAAAAATTTAAGACTTAATCATAGTAAATTTAGCTACACCCCGTCGCGTCAAATCATTTGGTGCGACGGGGTGGGACTCACCGTGGCCCCGGTCAACCCACTTTGTCACGATGCAATGCTTGTCGCGCCAAATCATTTTTGTCGCGTCAAATGATTTGGCATGACAAAAAGGGTGAAAATAAGTTTGAAACAGAATTATTTTTAAAACATTGAATAAAAAAGGAATAAATTTAAAAAAAATCCACATCCGGACAGGGAAGGCAGGAACGGACCCCTGGACGACTGAACCCATCGTGCAAGTGGGTGTTGCGGGTGTGGTTGGGGGTGAAAACGTTTTCACATGGCCGGCGGCCACCGGTGGGTGACTGAGACCATGCCGTGAGCCCGTGAGGCAAGGCGGGCTGAGCCTGATTCGTGATAAATTCTGCGGGCGTGTGTGTTGGGCCGCGTCAGAACTTGGCCCAACCAAACTGAGGCGAGACGAAAACATGGACAAGAACACGAGAGCATCCACCTCCCAATGCCACGGGAAATCCAGCCAGCTTTGGTCTCGTGTGGTCGTGTTGCGCTGCCGGCTGCCGGGGTTGGTGGCCGGAGAACACGACACAGAATCCCGTCAGAGCTCGGCTGACAGGTATCGCGTCACGTCACCGATATGGCACATGTGCACGCGACATGAAACAAAACCGTTTTGGAACCAAGCAGTGGAACCGATCTGCCTCGACGGCACATGTACACGTCTCGAGCCATCTCATCTCATCAGTCCTATGCTATCAAGCCAGTTACCAACTTTTACTAGTACCGTCTCTACAAGAACTGTACTCACTCAGGTCCAAATTCCATTTCATCATCTACACGCAGCAGGAGATCAGAGGAGAGGAGAGGCAACTATCGTCAGGCCATCCTGAGTGCCTCCCTGAAGCCGATGCTGAAGCTGTTCTGCAGGCCGCCGGCCTTCTTGGGCAGACCCACCGTCGGCTTCTGCATCATGGCAACGAACTCGTTGTAGTCGATGCGCCCGTCCTGCAATTCATTTTTTTTTTGGGAAAAAAAAAAAGATCAGCCACGGGCGGCTCAGAACACAATTCAGATTCAGAGCTCTCTCAGTCATCTTCAGAGAAGGAAAATATAAACTGACGTTGTCCTGGTCGATTTCTCCGATCATGTCCTCGAGCTTGACGTCGCCCAGGCCGAACTCCTCGCACGCCACCTGCAGCTCGTCGGCGGTGATGTACCCGCTGCCGTCCTTGTCGAAGTACTGGAACGCCGCGAACAGGTGGTCCTCCCGCTCCACCTTGTTCAGGTGCAGCGTCGCCGCGAGGAACTCGCCGTAGTCGATCGTCCCGTTGTTGTCCACGTCCGCCTGTCATTCATTGTGTTGCCGTTTGCCAAGCACAGGACCATGTCAGATTTTTGTTTTTCCCTTTCATTCAGCAGGGACAGATCTCTTCTGTCTCTGACATGGATCCATGGTCTAAAACAAACAAACAAACAAACTGGAGGTGGATCATCATCGCTTACCGCTTGCATCAGCGCGTAGATCTCCGATTCCTGGAGGTTGGCGCCCACCTTCTTCAGACCCACCTTGAGCTCCTCGAACGTGATCTGCCCACTGTTGTCCGCGTCGATCATCTTGAACATCTCCTTCAGCCCGGCGATCTCGTCCTCGGACAGGTTCTCGGCGATCACCTGCAAACAGACAAACATCTCAGGACAAGCGATCTGGCTGGGTTCTTCGACAGCAACAATATTCAGTTCAACCGTTTGGATAGCTAAATGCCATTTATTTCCCTTTTGTTTTGCATGAATGAATCTGTAATGCGTCTTGCATCAGCCAAATGGCTATCCAGCAGCGATTGACTGGGTGCATGAGTACAAACGCAAGACGATGGCAGCTAAGGTCCAACACAAATGCATAAAATAAAGAGGAGTGTGAAACAACTCTTTCAGGAGGACCAAACGACTTACCCTGAGAGCCATCTTTTTCAGCTTGTTCATAGCCGAGAACTGCTTCATACGAGAAAGAACAGCGGAGTCCAGCGGCTTATCTGGAGCCAACCCACCAACCTGAACCCACGGATGCCCTGAAACATGATAACAGACAACACACTTCAATTACAGCAGCTTACAATGCACTGTTTAAGGGGTGCATTTTCTGCAGAAATGGGAATGATGCAAGCATGAATGGGGAAGCAACGCGATTGATCAAAAGTTAGGAACTCACGTAAAACTTCATGAGCAGTTAATCTCCTCCTGGGGTCCCTAATAAGCATTCTCCTCACAAGATCTTTGGCGCCTTCGGAGATGCTGGGCCACGGCTCTGACTCGAAGTCAAGTCTCCCGTGCAAAACCTCCTCAAATATACCCTGCTCGTTCTCTGGTTGACAAAACAGATGCAGTGCATGGTCAGCACAAGAGATTGGCCAGGAAATTTGTACAGTGCTGTATTGCTGCTGTATCAGTATCATTGCACTACTGAAAAGTGCACAGTATTGCACCTGCCCAAAATGGTGGCACACCACACAGCAAGATGTAAATGATTACACCAGCACTCCAAACGTCTGCCTCTGGGCCATATTTCTTCTTCAGGACCTCTGGTGCGACGTAGTAAGGGCTACCAACCACGTCGGTGAATATTTGACCTGAAGTAAGATGGAATATAAATGTTGAGGGAAATGGAGTGGAGAATGATTGATATCACAAGGATGGGATGCAGACTGCAGAATTGTAAAGAGATGCAGCTGTATGTCTCAACTGTTGGTGGCACAAAATAAATCCTTCCAAAAATACATTTAGTGACAAGGATCAGATTTTTTTTCAGTAATTCAGGCAACAAAACCATAATGTCGCATTACTAACCACATATCACAGCTAATGAATGACAATATTCTGAATTCTAATTCTGCTGAAGATTCGAATCGGTAAAATGAATAGCAGATGCCATTGTCTCTTTAACTGACTGAAAAAGGGTCATCAAACAGCACTGGCAATTCAAACGTGTAATAACAATCACCGCACATGATTGGTTTGGCAGAAATTGAGAAGCATTGCATTGCATCACATCATGCTGAGATTGTTGTTCAAATGTTGATGCGATGAGAGCACATAACCGACTCATGCATCATATCAAAGGGGAAAAGTATCAAGGTACCAAAACACCTATTCGCGTCGACATGTTTTTTTGAACGAAAGGGTATGTTCACAACATGATCGCAGAAACTTACCAGGGCGAAAGAAAATGGAGAGACCAAAGTCAATGGTCTTGAGAGCGGCCTCTTCCTGCTGGTCCGCGAAGAGGAAGTTCTCCGGCTTGAGATCCCGATGCATGACGCCCATGGAGTGGCACACCTCGACGACGCCGACGA
The DNA here is from genome assembly GCA_023333625.1 of Bothriochloa decipiens. NCBI lineage: Eukaryota > Viridiplantae > Streptophyta > Magnoliopsida > Poales > Poaceae > Bothriochloa > Bothriochloa decipiens. The sequence goes on from CM041628.1 coordinate 15,464,550, forward strand.
TGACCCTGGCGAGCTCGGCGGCCTTCCTCTCGGTGTAGTGTCCCTTCTGCACGATCCTGTCGAAGAGCTCGCCGCCGGCGCAGAGCTCCATGACGAGGTGCACGGCGACGGCGTCCTCGTAGGCGCCGCGGATGGAGATGACGTTGGGGTGGCCCGCCAGGTGGTACATTATCTGGATCTCCCGGCGCACGTCCTCGACGTCGTCGTCGGTGACGAGCTTGCGCTTGAGGATGGACTTGCACGCGTACTCCTTCCCCGTGGCCCGCTCCACGCACAGGTACGTGGTGCCGAACTGGCCCTGCCCGAGCCGCCGCCCCAGGCTGTACTTGTCCTTGAGGTTCTCCGTCTTGCGCTTGAGCACCGAGCCGACCAGCAGCCCGGCGCTGGACACGCGCTTCACCTGCGACACCTTGGGACGCGGCCGGCTGGGCGGCGCCTCGCCGGACGACGAGTTGGGGCTGGGGCTGCCGGAGTTCGCCTTGGCGTTGGCAGGCTTGGCGTCCTGCGTGGCGGCGACGGCGACGGCGGCGGCGGGCTTGGGCGCCGGCTCCGAGTGGGAGGCGGCGATCTTGACGGGCTCAGGGGCCTTGCTCTGCACGGAGACATGCACGTCCGACGCCGGCTTCGGCGGCGGCGGCGTCGACTGCGACCGACCCGGGCTGGAGCCGCCGGGGCCATTGGTGGCGGCGGGCGGCAGGGCGTCGGCGTCCTGCGGCGTCTTCCACAGCACGGTTGAGACGGACTGGAAGAAGCCGTTCTTGGTGATGCTGGGGCCGACGCACGTGTTCCCCATCGCGGTTGGCGGGCGGTTGGCGGGGGCAAACACGAGTCGCCGGAATCTTTATCGGGGCGGGCGCCCAAGCTTGACCCTCTCTCTGCCCGCTCGGATCCAAGAAACACCCACAGCTCTCAATCAACTCCTCAAGCTCCGCGCCGGCTCAGATCACGTCGCGGATATTATGGATGGATGAATGTCTCTTCCAGCAGCATCCGGGAACGGACCTCCTCTTTCGGGCAGGAGATCGATCGGATACCTCGATCGCGCGGGAAACTATGGAAAGCCAAAGATCAAAGATGGAAAGAAATGCGCCGATCGCCTGGAGTGCGTGTCGAAGTCAACGCGTTGGGACAGCACAGCTATGCATCAAGAATAATGAGGCGGCGACACCGCATGGCCACCGAGGTTTGGACCTCGTCGTCCTGCAGGCCGGTGCGGCAGGTAGGGGAAGAAGCAGTCAAAGGCGAGCACTCACAGAAGCTAGAAATGACCAAATTGCTCAAGGCAGAGAGGAGTAGGAGGACCACCTCTGTAGAGGACCGAGGATTACAAGCAAGGGAACAGCAGCTCGACCATGACCATGATGAGAGCATGAATATGGGAAACGGGGGCAACAAAAGTGCAGGAGCTCAGGGGTGGAAACGCGTGATCCCTCGGTACGTCGTGTGCGTGAGGGCAAGTATGAATGGACCAAGAAGCGAACAAAAACGAGATCCAGTAGGGGGACCTCCGCAGGCGGTTGTACTGGGCTGCCGCGGATACGCGCAGTTTGGAGGGACCAATGATTGGGTGGCTACTCGTGCCTAGCTGTTGATGAGTTTGACATGGCGCGGCGACGGCGAGGAAGGAGCAGGAGCTACGAGGAAGAGGGCGCGAAGTGGGGGACGGCGAGGGGGCACGACGCCCGTGTCATTGTTTTGTTTTGTCCTGTTGCCCCGGTTCTTCCACTTCCATGATCGCGGAGGGAAAGCGGGGTTGAAATGAGAGGAACGAGCGAGAGCGCCTTGCGCTGCGCGTGCGTGGCCGACCGACCGGGTCGCGCCGCTCCGCTGTGCCGAAGTCCAAAGCGCGTCGCCGTCCCACCGGGTCCGACAGCCAATGGGCGTCCGGATCTCCGGCTCTACCAGACTCACCAGCTGCGGCAGGTGGCCGGTAACATCCCAGTTTCAGCTGTGCCCGACAAAGAATTCCAAATTAGGTGCCCGTCCGATTACGGATTAAACATAGGTGCCGAGCGGTTGCTTTCGGGGAAGAACCGGTCAAGCACACGGGAACGAAAATATTCTGGTGCGATAAGGACAACACGGCGTGGCGTGAGCACGCAACAGCTCACGTTAGACACGTAAACAATCAATGCGTGCACCCAGGATTAGTTTGGATAGGGACTCTATGCTACAGTTCTGACCTTGTAGTTGAATGCAATAAACCAAGGACAAAAATACAACAGTGCATTACACTCCGAGACAAATATACCGGAGGCAGACCACAGAGAAAAGAAATCAAGACGGCATTTGGGGGCCACAGAAAACAAAAATTACACCTGGACACATCTTTCTTTGTTCTATTTTACACCCCAAGAGCACAAGCATATTACACAACATGCAGGCCGGCTCAGATGAGGAAATGAATTGAATGGGGCAGACTCTCCACTGACCTTGAGGATGGGTTTACAAATCTGCATATATATAGTGTTATATCGTCCTGCTGCAGGGAAATCTGTATGTCCATAAAACCTCGTCCTGGTTGCTTATACCATGCGGTGACACCGTTGTATGCAGATTCCAACAGAGGGCTCACCCTTATCTCTTCTTTGTATTCCTTTTGACCTTGATCACTCTTCGGTTCGACTTGTCACCGCCACCACCCCCACTGCCCAACGAAAAATTCCCACCCTGAAACTCTAGACTGCCAGCAGCTGGGAAGGACGGGTTCTGCTGTGCTGAGCCTTGTTGGCCCCCAAACTGAAAAACCCCGGCTGGCTGGACTGCGGGAGCACCAAATCCCGGGGCAGCAGGTGAGATATTCTGCTGTCCAAATGATGAACCAAATATTGGCGCTGGCGCAGGTGCCGCCTGACTAGTGTCATCTGCCATGCTGTCTTCGTTCATCTGATCATTTCCGGGGGAAGCCATGCCGAAGGCTGTGTTGGTATTAGTCATTCCAAATGCAGGCTGTGGAGACGAGTTCATGCTAGTGTTTGCTGAAGTAAATGAGAAAACTGATGATGGTTGAGATGAGAACGTTGAAGTTGGCTGCGCTCCAAATGCAAAACCACTGCCTGAAGAAGCTGATTGCCCAAATGTAAATGTGCTGGGTGGGGATGAACTTGAGCCAAAAGGGTTGCCAAAAGCTGAGGCTGAAGAAGCCGTAGAGGTGCTGGCAAACACACTTGTACTGGACACCGTTGATGCACCGGCAGAAGAGCTAGGTGAAGAAAATGTGAACCCAGTACTTGAGCTAGAGCTAAATGGGTTCGCAAACGTAGCTCCAGTTCCAAATGGTGAATTGCCAAATCCAGCCCCTGATGTGGAAGTTGTTGCTCCAAAAGAGACTGTGCCAGGTCCAGATGAGATTCCTGCTCCAAAAGACACGGTCCCAGGTCCAGATGAGGAGGCTCCTGCTCCAAATGACATGGCCCCAGGTCCAGATGAGGCAGCTCCTGATCCAAAAGAGACAGCCCCAGGTCCAGACGAGGCAGCTCCAACTCCGAAGGAAGCAGTCCCAGATCCTGACAAGGAAGCCCCAAAAGAGAAAACCCCGGGTCCAGATGAGTGAGCTGCTGCCCCAAAAGCTGCTGAAGTTCCAGGTGCAGAAGATGAAGCTCCAACACCAAAAGATATGGTCCCTGAACCAGTTGAGGAAGCTCCAAGTCCGAAAGATATGGTCCCAGATCCAGATGAGGAAGCTCCAACTCCAGGACTCGTGGCTGCGAATGGTGAGCCAGATGGTTGTTGCACTGTTCCCTCTGGCTGTGTCGGTTTACTACCGAAGAGTGTGCTAGCAGCTGATGGTTGTGAGGTACTACCAGCAACTGATGGTGTGCTGAGGCCAGTACATTGGGCTGGCGAGTTTAACCCAAAAAGGCTGTTTCCAGAGCATGGGAATGTAAATGATGGGGTTGAAGCAGACTGTAAACCTGGTGCAGTGGAAGTACTCGATGGTGCAGCCATAGCTATGCCAGCAGCATCACTTGAAGCTGCAACCGAGGAGAAAGTAGGCGTAGTTGTGACAGGAGAACTTGAAAAGCTTGTGCTACTTGATGACACAGGTGAAGTAAAAAGTTTCAATGATGGCTTGCTTGTTGCATCTGGTGCCTCAGATTTCACTTCATCTTTTGCACCACCTATACCAAATGTTAAGGTGCTAGCTGCCTTACTCTCAGCAGTCGTGCCATCTGATTTAGCTGATGTTACCACTGACAAGCCAACCGGAGCGCTGGAAGAAAAACTAAAAGCTGTCAAACCAGGAGATGATGAAATAGCTGGACTGCTACTGGATACAGCAGATATGGAGGTGGAAGCAGTTGAACTGATAGCAGGTTTATTGGTAGGTGAAGAAGTTGCAAGCTTTGGTGGTGAGTATGAGAAGCCATTGCTCAGGCTCGAAGTGGCTGCCGCAGAAGTAAAATGGAGAGGTGCGTTCAGTGTTGCTGATGCAGCTGAGGGTAACACCTTGTCTGATGATTTTGCGACAGCTTCTGCCTTTTCTGTCTTATCATCTCTCTCTGGACTAGTGCTGGCTAATGTTGTGGGCTTGGTGACACTGGAAACATAAAAAGCAAAATAGATTAGCAGACTTAAAAACATTGAAAACAACCGGCTAACATTCCAGGAGGATCAGCTTAAGACTACATTGATTTTCTAAAATGCATCACTAAGTTAAAAAAAAATGTTATATCTACATTGTCCATCAAGAATCCACATCCAATTACTAACACCAAGTATAACCAATTTCATGATTAGATAAATACTTAGTCTCACAGTAACACATAAGACACTGCAATTATGGTGCACATTCTTACTACTAATACCGTAGATGGTCACTGCAACATCAAAAGAGAGACAAGGATACAAGAGAAATCACCTCTGCCCAAGTGTGGATTTGTTTTTCCCACTTGATGTTTCCAAATCTGATGTAATTGACTGCTTGATGCCAAAAATAGAATTTGAAGCACCAGTCTGTTTATTGTCATTAACTGAAGCAAGTGGCATTGCTGATACATCAGTTGCCGGACGGGTGCCAGGGGATGCATTTGAGAATGCAAAACCAGTATTGTTGTCAACAGAAGCATTGGGAACTGCCTTCCCAGGATCATTAGATAAAAGCAAACCACCAGATGAAGGGACAGTTTTAGATAGTGATGCTGCAGGCTGTTCACTAACCGGAGAACCAGCAATGTTCTTTAAGTTTGGTTCGGCCCTTTGCTCTAATCTATTTTGTTCAACCTTCTGTTCCTTTCTACTTGAATCAATTTTTTGCTCAGTTTTCTTACTTGATGATGGAATAGGGACCTCCAGATCATCATCCAACTCCGATGAGTCCTTGAAAACATAATGGTAAGAAAAAGGTGTCAGGTCACAAGTATTGGATATATAACTGCATTACATTTGATAAAACGAGTGCACATTTCTTACCTCCATCACAGCCATTTTAAAGCCTGGCGTCCGTGATTTAGAAGCAGAAACTGAGTTCCCCAAAAGGGTAGGTCTATCAGAAAAGGCAGCTTTTGGTGGTACGTCTTTTATTATATTTAGCTTGTCTTTCTTCAACAGGGAACCATTCAAGTTTGTATCAAGGGGTCCGTTTGCACCATCCAAATCTTGAAACTTCAGGGAACTAGATTGGTCATACATACTGCTTGGCCCAGCATCTTGCAAAACAGGTTTCTTTGACATAGAATTACTAGCATTCGGACTAACAGACTTCTGCTGTTTTGGCGATGGAGCTATTATATTAAGCTGCTCAAATATCTTCTCAGCCATCTTGTTTGATTGAGCTGGTATGGGTGGAATGCTATCACTAGATTTACCATCTCCCCCATTCTTTTGGGAATCTAGGGGATGCCGAGATTGACTACTCCCAACCAATAGTTTTTTTGAGCTCGGAGATTGAATGGATGTGATGTCTTCAGTGAAATCAGAACCACTTGTATGGCTAGTAAGAAGGTTTCCTCGAGGATTTCCACGGGAATCTCTGAAAGAAGACATCATATTTGTCTTTCGCCGAATTCTACGAATGGGGCCTATAGATTCAAGTTCATTATCTAGTTCAGCCCCTCTACGTTTCAAGACCTGTTATGAAGATGGAAGCATAGTTAGAATACTCTGGTGCATAAAGTTCAAGACCACGCAGAAGTTACATACACCTCAAAGAAAGTTCCTCAATGATGTACCCATATACAAGGATCAATGAAACGAGTTGATATGTTGTAAGGCCATCATATAGATACTTGCATGTGGCACATCACGGACATCAGAAGAAAAATCCTAACCATAATTCTGTAACATATCCATATCGCTTTCTAATATGTGTGTGTGTGTGTGGTGCAAGAAAAAAAATGCATACTTCAGTACATAAAGCTATGCAGTACTCCAAATCTTTAATAAATTACCTGCCTGCCACCAACATGCAAACTTTGTGCTTGTTGGGAAAATGAAGACATGTTCACATCACTGGAATAGTTCTGACCCTACAAGATGCATAAACAAAAAAAATACTTCCAATAACTTTGGAAGCTCTTCTCAAATCTCAACTCACTAAATGAACGAGTAGGAAATTTCTAGCGATGTAGAACCAAGAGCATTCTGTATGGAGCACATACAAATAAATATGTGTTTGTGACCTCTGGTAAAGGAAAAAGGTGATATCCTAGAACTCATTAAGTCAAACTATTTTAATTCTGACCAGCACTGGGCATCAACATTTTTTAAGTCTAAAGAAAAGGTGATACAAGTAAACTTAGATGATGGTGCAAAATTATATTTTTGAGGCAACTGCAATGCAAAACTACACTAATTCGAAAACTAGCAACCTACAAGAACCTGACATGGTGTGCACTAGATATATACTAACCTTAAAATATGGAGAACGAGACATTTGATATATCGCTGACCGCCCACGTAATCTCGAACTCGAAGCCCCATAGCCATTTACAGGGAGACCAGGGTTTTCATTCCGAATTTCAAGTTGTGCCTGAACAATTGGTGGTCCAGACCTCCTATCATTGGCAATGTTGCTTGCTTCACCTTTATTCTCAAGAAACAATCGGCTCTGCAGATTACTTGATTGGGGTTCCCTAGAATAACGAGAGCTCATATATTGTTTCGCGAGTTCTGCAGGAGACCTAGCACCATGATCATGTACCTGTAGAAATGCAAATTAGATAGGAATTAAATATAAAAGGTAATAGAAGTTTCAGACAACAATACCTAAAAGTAAAGCTACATTTGTTAGCTTCTTCCTAGCTCACTGAATGGTTGATGCTGCAAGTCAGCAAGTGTAAATTTATATACTACTAGTAAACAGTTATACCAAGACAAGGTATTATGCTTACTGAGCTACATGCATCCAATCAAACTAGCGATTTTACATTAGTACAGGAAAAAACATGGATCCAACAATCTAACCAGCTTTACTAACAACACATTTTGGAGTGCAGTGACAACAGGCTCTGAAGCTAATAATCCAAATGTGCCTATGTTATTTGCATCCCTCAACTAAAACTTGAGACCTACGTGTATTTAGGCACCCAAGGTGGCAAGGCCCCAAACTAACTGGGAGACGATAGGGAACAAAAACTAGTTACTAGAGATGGCATGGGAACTTATTTCAAATATAAGCTGTTGTTTGTCATGTGTTTTTTATCTGAAATAAATCATAAATGTAGAATTGACGGTCTTTAAGTAAAATGAGGTGATACACCCTTGGTGATACACACAGAACTCCAAGAACATGCTATCCAATTTAAACATTAATTAAGAAAAAACTGCCATAATTTGAAGAAAGTAAAAATTAGTACGGAGAGATACTGGAAAAGGAACTATAAATTGTACAAGCCTTCCTCTTGGGTCTACTAACAGCATGAAATTTCATGGTATTCAGGCATTGGATAACAGAATTTTCTGTTATTTGAGCAACATAAAATGCCTGTGCGAGCAAGTTCAATCCTTACTTTAACAGCCGGAGAATCATCTAGATCCATACGGCGTAATGCTGAGCCTCCGATTCCATCAATCCTGATACTTTCTTCATTCTTTTCCTCACGAGAAACAATTGATTTAGGTGGATCAGACTCAATGGTTCTTGCACGCAATAAGTCCGTAAGACGATCGAACTCAAACCTGCAAAGGAAGTGATGCTCGTCGTGAACAACTTCTGTAGCATTGAACAAAGAATACATTGTGAAAGGAACACGCAAGCACAAACAGAGGAAAGGTGAAGAGCACACTGGTGCAGCAGTACAACAAAAGGAAACCTCATTTGAAATATGTTTTAGACTGGAAGATGTGGAACATCACAGAACCAGATAATAGCCATTAAACCAGGGGTGAGGGTGAATGCTAGCTATGAACTGAGAATTTACAAAATACATTTTAAGAAAAATATAGCAGATTAAACACAAGAAACTGAAGAATAGTAATTATGTAGATACATACTTAGTGAATGTCTTCCGCATTAACAAGTGCTCTACTTCAGACAATGCTTTGTCATCTGATGCACCAACTATGCCCTTCCCTTTATCCATTCCACCCTCTGGAATTGGAAGTGAATCCTGCATTGAGTTTTCAAATGTTCTGGTCAGAACAACAGTGAACCAAATGATACCAAATAGAACACAGGCTCATTAAACATAATATATAATGTGTTCTGTTTAGCTACTTACAACATGTGTTGAATCAGGTAAGTCCTGTTTTGGCTCATTATTTTTCCCTGCAAGCACAACAACTATAATCAGACCAGTAACAATATATAATTTATCAATTTATAGGCGACTATTACACACAATCGCTAATAAGAATTAAGATCGAACAGTAACAAAGAATACGGAGAGCAAGAGAACCCTTTATTTCGCATCCACCAATAAAAAGATAAAGATCCAATAGGTTAGGTGTCTATCGAGCGCTCAAATTTAGACTCCAGCAAGCATTCACTAATCAATCATTGTGGCATGTTTCCTTCTTTGAAGTATATAATCAAAACAATGCTAAAGCACTATACAGATAACTGCAAATCACGGTTTAAAAGCTTTCTGCTTCTACGGGAAAGCTCGTGTAAGCTACCACGGCAAAACAACTCGGCTTCATCACGAGCTGACCCCTATGCCTCAGAAATACATCTGCCACAGCCAAAACCACCCAAAACCTTACGCAGGTGCTAGGCAATGCGATGTAAACCCTAGCAAAGCTCGGAAATCCCGAAACCCTAGCCCCAGTCAAAATCACGGGCGGCTGTTGCAGATGCCAATCTCAGGGAGCGGAGAGGAGCGCAGATGAATCTTAGGCTCACCAGGAGGCGACGACAGCGGCGGGGACGGGGCCGGCGGCGGGGCGAGGCGCTTGCGGAACACCGTGCCGAAGAGGCGCGCGGCGCCGCCCGAGATGAGGCGGGAGGCCGGGTCCACCAGACGGGACACCCAGCCACCGCTCCCGCCGCCGCCGCGCTCCCCGCCCGGCTGCTCCGAGGACGCGGGAGCCGCCGCCGCTGCGGCGGCGGCCGCGAGGCGGTGCGCGGCGGCGGAGGGCGGGGGCCGCTCGTAGGGCGTGGAGGCGGCGCGGGGCGGCGGGCGGCGCCGGATCTTCCCTCCGGCGCCGGAGCCGGCGTACGGGCTCGGGTACATGGCGCACGCGGCGGAGGCGAGGGCGCGGCGTGGGCGGAGGCGGGAGCGGGGGCGGAGGCGCGGGGGGTAAGGGAGGAAAGGGGGTGGAAGAACGCAGGGAAAAAGCTAGGGCTTCCGTTCCGCGAGGCCCGTGTGCCTCTCCTGTTTCTGTTTCTGTTTCTGTTTCGGTGGGGGGCAGTGTGGGCTGGCGTGCGGATGGGTTAAACTTGCGTGCGGGGCGCCTGCCGCTTACCGGGCAGCCCATTAACGTTCAGATTTGGTGGTTTGAACACGATTGAGCCGTTAATGAAAAAGGATGGTTCAAAGTTTGAACAGCCTTCCTTTTTGGCGCCGGATATGGCCTGGGTGCTTCTTTGCCGTTATCCAGACAATAAAAATACTCCGATCATGCAAAGGTTTGAAGTTTCATGTGTTTATTCTAAATTATATTATAGTAATAAAATTACTCAACCAAATGTCTTTCTTTAATTTGCCTCCACCTTTAGCTCAGAATTCAAGATGTACATACACATGGCTCCCAAAAATCATTGCAATATAAGTTCTAGAAAAATACAAATGAAGTCAATATAGATAAGTTTAGGATAACGTGTTGGTTCAAAGCATGTTGTTTGCTATTGTTTCATTATGGAGAGCTAGCACGATGTCTAGATAGCCTGTAAGAAATACTTTCATGCTTATAGACTACTTGTGTTTTAAAAAGAACCAAATCTATATCAATAAACGTATTCTCTTTGATTGAGACAGAAAATATCTTTTGGGCGCCCTAGAATAGAGAAGAAAGTACCCCTCCGTGTCACGGTGTCAGTGATAATTTGTCCACCACTTATTATATACTGCAAACAAATGGGAACCATTTCGTTGCACGTGGTGCTGTCGCAAGAATACAGTGCCGGCAACGTGATGCGTGCCGCGTGGAACAAAGCCCACTACACGTACACGTACTACAGCAACGGCATCCATTACGCTTACGCCATGCCTCTGTCCATTTTTTGCTCCTCCCCGGCGATCCTACTGCCACACATGCTGGACGACGGCATCCAGCCACCGATTGCGCCATGCCTGTCCATTCGTTGCCTTGTATTCAGGCAGCGTCAGGCTCATCAGTTGCACGGCTAGCTGGACGGACAGGGACGGCAACCCACGGGGACCATCCCAGTATCCCACACTCTCGCCATGGCATCAGAGAACAAAATCAAGAATCAAAAGAAAGTGAACCCAATTGTCCTTTCAATTTCAAGTTTTATCATTCAGGAAAGACAGCATTAAGGGGACAATACCATAACAGCAGTCGCCAAAAGGCGGTGCTCATTTATTTATATACATGTAAAAAGCGTGCTGACATGAAGCACCAAACTCAGGTAGGTCCATGATAACACCGTATGTAGTTAGATCGTTAGGTCAGGTGTCCAGCTCCGGATACAAGATGCAGTTGAACACACGTTCTGAGTCATATGGAAGAATATGTTGCATTACAAGGTTCATGTAACTACATCCATGGCAAATTTGATATCAGGTTTACATGATGGGGTTTGGTGTAACAAACCCGACGCTGAACCCAAAGGAAATGCAGGTTAGTTCCTCATTGCTGTCCCCCAGCAACTTCATCGTGAGGGTGTAGGAACCCTGCAAGATAAACAACATGTCAGGAAAAGTAGACAATCATTATACCTGACTCAGCAATCCAGCAAGTCTAGTTTATTAATAGAACTAAATTTTGTTGTGCATTATACTTACTGGCGGGGTGAATGATGGTAATGTCTGTTGGCTGGCTAGCACAAATTCACCTGTTGCTGGGCAAGAAGTCTCATCACAGAAGTTATGAGTTTCAGAGTGGACGTGGAAAATGAAGTATGCAACATCTATCACCAGCTTCCCTTTAGTGATGTTTTTATCTGTATTCACAAAAAGAAAACATCTCATTGACTACCCCCTGTATGGGTCTGGCAGGAAGCAACCAGATAAATTGAGGTGATACAACATAAACAATGAATTCGATTAGTAAGCAAATTGCAACGGTATAAAACAGGTAATCTAAATGGTTTTTCCAACTTCAGATGCATCCACCCCTCCAGTAGCCATATGAGACATTTTCCTAAGGTAAAATATTTTACAAGGTAAGAAAATATGACCCTATGTCTGCAAATCATTATACAATAAACATCCAAAAAGTACTGCTGCCCTAGATATTTGATAGGTCGAGATAGGTATAGTATGTCTACTCAGTGTGCATCCTCAGATCTGTTACACTCCTACAGGTTAGAACGGACAGTACAGTGTTATGATGTGTCAAAAAAAAAAATTCACGAAATTACATTAAGTCTCTATGCAAAAGCTTGCAATGTGTCAGATAATGCAGGCTAAAAACAGAATAATGAGTGTTGCAAAATTCTTTATGATGTTCGTTCTCAATCTAAACAATAGTAACTGCAGCATAATATATGATAGATCATAGACAACACATACTCCAAAGGTCATACAGTAGTAAGTCGTTATCTTGTAACAATACTAATACTAATGGGTAATCTAAGTTTCAAACAATACTATCATATGAACGGGGTTGATAACCAAGGGTTTGGAATTTTTGCCAAATTAAGAGAAACAGGATAGTAAGATCATAACTTGTGAATAAAGGATCAATAGGCGATAAAAGGGTGGCATAAATGCTAGAATTAGTTGGTTAAAACCCACCAATTCTTGATGCACCATGGTTCTGGGCCACAAAAAAAAAAGAAAAAGCAAACTTAACAAAACTGTCAGTTCATAATTTCAATATGCAGGTCTAGAATGGGTGGCAGTACATGATTTCACTGTCCAAAGTCCAAACTGTAAACGGTCTCACAGACAGAAGAAAAAATATATATCAAAGTCGTTTCTTTGTAGGCTGAGATCACCCTGCTTTGTAGTCAAACTCTTAACTTTGGTTAGTTAAACTCTTGACCTTTGGTTGTAGAGGAACTTATGAGCACATCACATAAAAAAATAACAGATCATTTGTAGGATACAACTATACACTACAACAGTCCTCAATGTTACAGCAGGCTGCAGGTTTAGTATTAACAGCTCGGGTTTGATCCCACGAGAAAAATGTCCAATCTGAGACAATGGCTATACAGGAATTTCCTGGGTAATTAATGGTTAAGCACACTAGAGCTACAGTATGCCACATATACGCTCTGCATCCCTAATCCGCAATAGACTGGTTACCTGTGGAGGCGGAGATCTTGAAGGTGGCTGGCTGCCCCCTGCAGGGCCAGCCCTGGGTTTTCAGGGGCCCGGGGCGAAACCAAGATTAGGGGCCCTTATATACACTAATACACATGAACAAAACACTTGTATATAAATTCAGCCGCTAGATTTTGACACCGATAAGCTGGTTGGTGTTGTTTCAGAAAAAAGACACCCTACCATGGTTGATAAGCCGAGCTAATAAGTTGAAGCAAGTGTTAATGATAAACGTTTAGCTACAACACATAATAAAGCTTTAAAGAGATTTTGTGCAAAATATTAAAACTTAGGCCTTGTTTAGATGCCCAATTTTGCGTCCAACATTCACTATGCAGAATTCCTATTTCTCATCACATCAAAATACCGGCACATATATAGAGTACTAAATATGGATGAAATAAAAAACTAATTACACAATTTTGTTATACTTTGCGATACGAACATTTTAAGCCTAATTAATCAATGTTTGGACAATTATTACCAAATAAAAACAAAATTGCTACAGTGTGACGGAACATTTACTATGCAGATTTTGGATACCAATTTTGGTATCTAAATAAGGCCTTAAGAAATAAAGCAACAGGTTAAGCTTTTACTGTATGTGTGCATGCATAATCATATTCATATATATACGTGCTTTGAAGAGCAAAGAAAATAGTGAGAAAGCTAGCAAATTGTTGTGGCTTTTATGTATTGTTTAATAGGAGTCGATGAAGAAAGCAAGTTTTAGCAGCGTAACATACTGCCAAAGAAGTATACTCCGTATATATGTAAATAACTGAACATTTATATGTTGGAGCTATAAGGAGCCCGCCAGAAAATTCAGGGACGACGTATTGTGACTTGTAAGAAGCAAATACGTAGATGCGCACGTATATGCTCATGTGCTAGATCCAGCACTATGTACGCGCCCGTATAAAGTCCAGGTGTGGCAAATCGTCGACAAATCACGACTGCTAGCTGTTCACCTGTTCCTTCGTGCGTTCAGTCACAGTCTGAAGATGATCTGCACTTGTTAATCCTGAGAGCGGCACCTGTAGGCTATCAAGAGAAGCAGCGGGATGGGGCCCCATGGGATTGGGGGCCCGGGGCGGCCGCCCCGTCCGCCCGCCTTCAGGGCCGGCCGTGCCCCCTGACGACGGGATCGGGGACGGTCTCCACGCCGCTCACCTTCATTGGGTAGTCCCGCCCCTTCTCTGCAGAAACACCACAAAATCATCACCATCAGAAAAAGGCTCAAACGTACAATCCTGCAAAAACAAAACTCGACTCGGTGACACTTCTAATTGTAGAAGAGGCGCGGTTACTGCAGTACTCGACGGCGGTGGCACTGGAGCCGGAGGGAAGCAGGAGAGGCACCGCCGCTGCGGCGAAGAGGATGAGGTGGCGGCCGTTGAGGTGCGTGGGCGCCATCACTGCAGGCCAATGGTGGAGGACGAAAAAAGAGTAAGGTGTGGCGAAATCAATAACATAGATATCAAAGATTTCTCAGCATATTGGTTTATACATATATAATATATCATGATCATCATCTACTTTAAGTAAAAATATTTCAAATAAATAGGAAGAGAAAGGAAATTCTTGGTGATTTTGAAGGCCCCAGAAGCCATAGGCCAAGGACAAGACCAGCCTATGAACAAAAAGGTCCATATACGTGATCTCCAAAAGCCACAATAGCAAATGACTCCAAGTGCACGTCGTAATAGTCAACCAGCTACTGTTTTCTTCCTCAGGCTGCCAGCTTGGACATCTTCCTTGATATATACATTGGTATAGAGTATTTGGGGATAAAAATTTCTAGAAAATCAAGGTATGGCAAGAGCCATGCCTTGCCATTGAAGAGCTCCGCCACTGCTGCAGGCGGAGGCGGAGCCTGGAGGATTAGCAGTCCACAACTTGTGACTTGTGTGTGTGTGTGTTTAGCGAAAGTTGTGACTTGTGGTGACTCGATGCGGACGAGCATGTCGGCGACCTGTTTCAATAGGAAGTGGGCCTTGTTTGGGGCCAGATTTTCTTCGGCGTGGGCCGTTGGGGCTGGGCTAGCCCGCAGCCCAAATATTTCTATTATCCGAACATTTTGGGACCCTTTATACGCTGCATTTTGGATCAGTCAGCTTCTAAGTGCAATGGTAATGCTAGAGACTTTTTTGAAAACAATATGTTGTCTCAAAATTCTTGCCAATCAAGTATTGATGAGATGTTCTTCACATATCACTTGGAGAGAGAGAAAAAAAACTTGAAGGAATGTCTTAATGGTATGTATATTCCGGACAAAATCTTTGCAATTCTATTCTTAAATTTGTACCTTTTGTTTCTGCACAGACTGTGACAGTACCTCATTAGATGGGAGAACAAGATTGCAGGTTGCAATAGATGTTGTCGGTGGATTGATAATTGTACCATGGTACGTTTGGAATATTGGAAGACAAGAAAGTCTTCGCCATTTAAACATTACTCCCTCTATTCCAGAATACAATTCACCATTTAAAAAATATCCCATAAATATGTTACATGACTTCTTCAAAGTTTCATGTGTCAGTCGAGGGAATAACATCCATCAGGTATACTGGTGAACCTTGTGTCAGAATTACACTAGTAAAGCACGACGAATCGACTGACCACATGTCCTTTTCAGTTGCCAATTGCCACATTATTATCTATAAAAAAATGTTATTAAATGCCAACGTTGTTGGTTAGTTTTCCCTTTACTTCGCTGTAAGGTACTAGTAAATTCAATGCCATATCTTTCGGAAGTGTCCCATGTACTGCAGATCATCACGAGTGATTCAAAATAGCTATGAAGTCTTTGGATCATAGCAAGATCGTGTACACCATTTGGAAATGAATAACTCTCGCAGAACTAACTATTTTGACATAAGAACCTCAAAGCTTACAGCTACTTTGACATTTACGTATCATAAAACTATAGCTATATTTTGACTTATGCAATGAAAATAAGTGTAGTTTTATGTATGAGAAAGTTGTAGCTATGTGGCTATGTCAAAATAGTTGTAGCTGTGATACATGTCAAAAAATAGTTTTAGTATCTTTCAGGCACTGCATGCCTTCAGCGAGAATTATGTGATGTGAGCATGAGGTGCGGTGGTAGAGGAGGCTACGCGTGAGGGGGTGGTCGCGGGTTCGAATCCCCACAGCAGGGAAGCTCGTGATCTTCGCACGGAAAACGCTGCAACTTACAACTTAAAATCATCTTGACATGAAAAACTATGTTCGAATTTTTCAATTTTGAAATTTAAACTTGCAAACCAGCTCGGATGGAGAAACTATCAACATGTAATTTGTTGATCTCGAAATGTTATGAAACTTTGTAATTGATAACTTTTTCATCTTGAAATGTTATGAAACTTTGTTGTTGATAACTTTTTAATTTGAAGTCCTTTGGTGGGCCACACCAGGCAAATAGGCCTGTCGGCTATGTGTCGGCCCCCAGGGATCGGTAGGTCCTAAATCACCTCACATGGAGAATCTACCTAAACGAAAGTTGTAGATCCTAACAAGCTATAAAACTCGTAGTCGACAACATTTTCATTTGAAATCATTTAGGGCCCTCAAAATCAAGTTATACTCTTCTTTTAGTATAATATGCAAAAACCATAATCCATTATAGGCACATGGCATATTTCTGAAGGGAAAAGTTCAGTACAAGATTTGCCAATAGTATTATTTCCTTACCCAATTTCCATCTGTTATGTAATCAGTTCGTCTGAATTAGAGAAATCAGCACAACAGTTGAATTAGAGAAATTAGTTAGTATTTAATATCAAATTAGAAGTATTTCTGGCCACATTGAAGAGCTGCAGGAAAAAATGAACCATTAACCTTTATCTTGTACAGCATGCATCATTATTCCTTCGTTCGCATTCGACTTGAAGCACGATCAATGAAATTTCCACAGAAGTTGACCCAGCAAACCTGGGATAAAAGGGGGCTGCATGTAGTATATCGTTATAGGTCAAGAGCATCTTCTAGGACCATCGGTTGATATTTTCTATATTCAATGAGTACTTGCGTAGTAGAACTTAAAAACTAATCATGCTGCAGGAGGGTCTGAAGTCTGAACCTCCTACTCTAGCTAATTCTTTGTTTTTCTTGACCCAGAAGTCAAGAACATTGAAGCGACAACTGGGAGTGGTGAAACCTTTGTACAGAACAATTTGAAGCCATGGATCAGATTATAGGGACGAAATCAATCTTCTTTATATCCTGAAATTATATTTTTAGAGAATGGTATAAACATTTCTCAGGAATCTTTTGGATTACTGCACCCAACTTTTGTCATCAGGAACTCACATGTTGTTGGTACCTTAGATGGGAGCAAGTTACATGCTGATGGCTGCGAAACAGAAATCGCAGAGATTCGTCAAATATTTGTTATCCGTACATAATCCTAGTTCAGACTATCAGACTATTTTTTTTTTCAGCAAGGAGAAAAGAAAAAGACGCTGAACCCAAATTTACAATCACACCCAAGAAAAGATCATTCTAATTCCTAAAATCCTGACCATTTTCGTCTATTCCATTTTTTTCCCCAAATATATCATGTGGCCCAATATATCTGGCAATTCCACCACATCACATTCTGTTGGTAGGGTGGTATAGCAGTATCTACGGGCAAGAAAGCAAAGAATTTTTAGAAGAAGAAGAAAGAAAGAAAAGAACCCGCCGGTCGGCCGGTCCGTGCTTGTTTGTCACGACGACATCCTGGCCATTGCCAGCGGCGTGACCTCGGCAAGTGGCGTCGGCAAGGGGCTCGGTACTGGCGACGTCCGGCAGACGGGGCACGTCGGGTGGTGGCGGAGCCACGGGTCGACGCACTCCCGGTGGAACAGGTGGCCGCACTCGGGCAGCTTCCGGAGCACCTCACCGTCGCCGTAGTTGTCGAGGCAGATGGAGCAGCACGTGCACGTGGTGCCCTTCTTGCCGCCGCCGGCGGCCTTGTTGGCCTCCTTCCTGGCCGCCTCGCCGTACACCACCTCCGGGTACCCTTTGAGCGTGGCCTCGTCGATGCCGAGCTCGACGTCGTGCTCGTTTGCCCCTTCGCCGCCGGCGCCAGCGCCCCGGCGGGCGCCGCCACGGCGCCGGGACGACGGAGCAGCCTCCCCCGCCGCCGCGTCGACTGGCGCTCGCGTGCAGAAGTAGGAGGCGAGCGTGATGGTGGTGATGAGCAGGAGGATGCCGACGGACACGCCGACGCCGTAGCCGAAGCCGCCGATGCGGTCCGTGCTGAACATGCCGCTGGGGCTCCCGTCCGCCGGTGTCAGCCCCACAGGCGGCGTCCCGCCGGAGCTCATCGCGGCGTGCCGAGCTGACTATCTAGCTAGCTACCTCGATCGCTCTCGGTTTCTTGGCCCGCCGGCGAGCTAGGCGGCGAGCTGAGCCAAGTGGCCACGCACGACACGACTAGCTCGAGGTGAGGCGTCGGCGTTGGTGTTGGTGCAGACAGCGATCCGTGCCCTTTCCTTTGGAGATGGTTTGGTGCCGTTTTGTTTGGGTTTGAAGGGAGGAGGAGAGGAGCTGCTCGGATCCGGTGCAGGGGAGGTTGCGAGTGCGACGTCAACGCTGTGCATGTCGCGTAACAGGAGAAGGGCAGGCGAGCATGAGAGGAGGAGTAGTATATAGATGGAGAACAAATGGGGCAATGATCTCGAGGTCAATGCGTCGGTTTGCTGTTTTTTATAGGCCTGTTTCCTGCTGGTTTTGCTCGCGTATTTTGTTTGAAAAAACAGCTTGTTGTCTCGTTAGGTTGTGTTGCTGCACAACTTGCTTATTTTGTCAAAGGTGATCAGTACAATGGGATCATGTGTGCTGTGTGCAGGTTGACTTTCTTTGGTTATTGATTTGAAATTGTGAATTGTGCAAAGCATGATGTAATTTGGGTTTACATATCACAGTAGTGAGTTCACATAGCGGCAATGCTGCAAGCTCTATCTTTCTCTGTATTTGTTTTTATAAATGTGAATTGTGCGAAGCTAATTTGAGCTTACATACAGTACGTATCAGCAGTACTTGATGAACAAAGACTCAGGAGTGATAAAAAAATTACAGATTGTGTGATAATGCTAATCAACATACAACCCGATGCAAATATGGTGCTTGATGGCCACGTGCCACATTCAATGTCAGGTACGAGGATAAATCGTAGGCCCTTTTACGCGTATACCATTAAAAAAGTTCGTAATCTCGTCTATATCCTGAAAAGTTCAATCACTCACGTTGCCACTGGTTTAAATTTTTTGTTTCTTCCACGCCATTCCGTCCATACTCCGCTTGTTTTCAGCCGTTTAAGACGTCTATCATGTGGGTCCGATCAGCGTAAATGTCCTAGATACCCTTCTCTCATCCAGTCTCCTTATTTCCTGTCTCTCTGTGCGGTGGGCCCCAACAGTCAGGTCACCTTCATCTTCCTCATCTTTTGCATCGACCGCGCCGTCTGCTCCAGGTGAGAGCGCGTGGGCGGAGCTCGCGGCAGGATGGGCTGGCTGGAGTCGCGGCGCGGAAGCAGTGCAGTGCTTCGCTGGAAGAAGGGTGTCGTCGCGCCCCATGCCGTTGGCGAGTTCCCAGCATCGCCCACCTGCCCCGATCGCCATGGCCATCGTCGTGGGCGTGTCCATGCTGAGCGTGTCGCGGCTGCCCCGCGTCAGTGCCGTGGGCGACGCCGTCGCGCTGCTGGGCCTCAAGTCCTCAACCGGTTCCTCCTCGGCCTGCTCACCTCGCCAATGCGGCCGGCCGCCGTCCGGCGGCAACGATGATTACTGTGTGCACCGGCCATGGCTTGCTCTGGATGTTGCCCAGGAATACAGAAGTCCAGCAAATTAATCCACCCCAAATTCATTCTTGTTTATCAATCGGATTAATTGCTCGCTTATCGGATTGATGTTTTCGAATCTGATCGACCAGCAATCGAATTGTTTTTTTGAAGAATGCTTTTGACAAAGTCGTGCATGAAAAGTTGGAAACGGACAAGCATGCAGTAATCATCGGTGTCGTGGTTGGCGTAGCGGAGGATGTTGCCGTGCCCGAACAGCGGCGCGTACCCACGGTGACGACGGCGCATGGAAGCAGGGAGCGCCGCGCGGCCACACTCGCAGACCTGCGGACGGCACGGGCGGAGGCCGAGGCGCTGGAGAAGTTGCGCGCGAACCGCGGCCCAGAGGCTCTTCTTCTCACCTCACACGCCTGCGATGGCCGGAGCAGAGCACCCCCGCGGCAGCCGGCCGAGGCCGAGCTTCCCGCGCCACGGGCCTCAGTCCTCCCCTGCGGCGCTGATGTTCCTAGCCGCCGTCGTCCTCCCCGCCGGTGGCCGGAGGCGAGGTCCGTGAGCGAGGCCGGCTGCGTGGTTGGTGGTGCTGGGGCACAGCACAACACGAGAAGAGGAGCAACGGGAGTAGGGCATGACGGCGGCGGACTGGGTTCCCGGAGCTGGCATGCGGGGTTGCACAAGACGAGGACAGGGTCGGGTTGGGGAATTTGGTGAGTAGTGGCTGACAAACGGGGCCTGGCAGAGGGTATAATGGTCTTTTAACCTGTCTATTTGACACCGTTAGGCAGAGATGCAAACAGAATGGCTTAGGAGATAAAAGAAGTTTAGGACGCTGAAGATTGAGCTTTTGAGGGACACATGCGAGATTACAAACTTTTTTAATAGTATAAACGTAAAAGACCCTAAATCGTAATGCATGTATGGGAAGAGGTAAAGTACAGTGTCAGAGTCGAAAAAAAGATGAACCGAAAATCTTTTAGACGCGAATGCTTCACTCGTGTACTTGCGGGTGGAACCCATTCACTCAAATTTAAGCCATTGGCTTCACATAAATGTTCATATTTTTTTGAAATTTATTTGTTGTAGACGACGTGTCGATCGATGTTTGTAGTGACTGAATCTTAAGATCGATTTAATTTCCTATAATTTTTTTTATGGAAACAAGGTGAGTAAATAATGGGTACTAAATGTCGTCCTCGTAGGTGGAATGCATCAAGTCGTGAAAAAAGGGACTGATCCAATATAGGAGTATGTACATGATTGCTTTGTGAAAGCATAGTCTATGGACTATGGTACCTTACTGCCTTAGAAGGCAAGGTGATCCGACTGGTCCAAGTGCATGTAATCCTCAAAGAGTGACATGTGAAGTGCACTTCAAGTCATCTGAGTTCCGGACTTATTTGTGTGGCATGCTTTGCCTTTTCTCTGAGCTTCAGAAGTCGGCCCCTGTCATGCCTCACGTCAGAGCTAATCTTTTCCATGGATTATGCCAGGGGACTTGTTTAATGGTACTCGTCTGGAATGACCCTTTCTCCCAGACCTCAAGTTAACCATTGTTGTTCACACACTAATATAAACAACCTGATATCAGGCAGCTATCATACAAGTGGCCTACCAAAAGGAATTACACGAAAACTGCACCCACGCAAGGGACAGGTAAAGATGGCAAAAGTTCTTGCTTCACACACATAATACGGTGACGTCAGACGTTCATCAAGATCTAGCGAAATACTCATCTCCTCTACCAAACCTTACCTCATCTTGCCAAATGCCAATCGATTAAAGCTTTTTTTTTTTTTGAGGACGCCGCAGCCGATTGCTACTCTGGAACCGAATCTTGGTTGCTGTCCAGAATAATGGATCCTTTGCTCTGGGTTCTGACTTCTGAAACTTTTCGTTGCAACGTAGAGAAGGTGTGGGTTGGGCTGAAGAACATGCGTGTTCAGTTACTCAGTCTGGAAGGTCAACGTACGCCCAGAAAAAAAAAATAGAAAACGAAGCACATAAACTAGTTGGTTCTAATTTGATTGATGGAATTTGAATCGAATTGTGTGTGGGTCAATGCAATTGTTTAAGTTTAGCAGCCTAGCATCGCAGTTGCAGATAGCACAACCTCCTCCAGCGATGCCCTTCCCCTGATGCTTCTCCCCTCCCTGCATCGCCATCATCATTCATCCAGTACTCGTCCCAGTTGGTCAGTTGGATCAAGCAAAGTTTTCTTTTTTTTCAATCATCAAGAAAATTAGAATTCCTCCAGGTCGTTGTTGAGCAGGTGGTGGCTAGGTCAGGTGAGACACAGCAGGAGCTGGCAAAATTGTCATCGCCGTGGCCGTCGCCGTCGCGGGGTTTGAACTCTGAAGTCGCACGCTTGGCCGCCGCAGCCACAGTCGCCGCGCCGCCACAGCATCAAGTACCACACGCTTGCATTGACATCACAAACCGGAGAATCTTGGATTCGTCAGGAGAAAGAGAGACTGCACGGAATCACAGATTAATGGTGTTAGAGGAGAACATTGCTGTTGAAAGTTCATGAATGCGAGCTGAACTGGACGGATTTATATACGAATTTGAGCCGTGCTCGATCATGAATAAGTTCACATGACCTCTAGGTCCAACTCTGAAATTAAATGTTCGACGAATTGTTGGCTCTGTACGAGAACAGATCATGATAGAGGAAATATGGAGGCAAACAGGTAGAACGCCGGCTTTTTATGGGGCTGCTAGCCTGCTACCATGCTACGCTGCGCATGTACTGACGTAACAGCATTTACTAGCCACCACAAGAACACATGTGCACACAGCAGTGAGGGCGAATTGGGCTTCTACATTAGCAAAAAAAAAATTTAGAGAGTGTTTTTTTGTGTGTGGCAAACTCAATTTTTTTTTTGAAGGAATCACTTACTCTAATTATTCTGCACAAGGTAGCAAAATGTCTAAAAGAGTTTTTTAATCTCAAGGTTCCATGTCCACTTTAGAATGGTAAAATCTATCTAAGAGTTTAAAAAGCACATGATAAGTAAAGAAGATGTTTTACAATGCTTATGGAGAATTTCGATGGCTCACAACGACCGATCCGACGGCTAGAAAGGCCGAAGGCGATGGGAAGCGATGGTAAGATAGACTTGTGACAGAACCGACCAATTTATTAGAGCACAAACACATAATTCGTCATTGGGACGGCAAACTACATGATTGAGACCTAATAAACCCGGTAGTCATACCGAAATCTCGAATGATTTCAAACTTTTCCGGCACGACCAAGATCGTAATAGTTTAGTGTTCACCATTCACAACGTACATAGTTCGCACATAGTTTAAATCATCGGAGTTCAAAATAAAGTTATTACAAACCAAATTCAAATTCGAAATGAAGCGGAAGCAATTTAAGTTCAAATACCACACACACACTTAGTTCAAATATAGTGCCAGGTTCTTGATCAATATCCAACAAAAGTATTAAGTAGAGAAGAGTGACCATGCCAAGGTCTAGTCATCTCCCAAGGCGGGATAGAAGCAGTTCTGACAATAGCCATAAAACATCTCACCATCTGCAAAAACATGGAAAATAAAACCCTGAGTACGAGGATGTACTCAGCTAGACTTACCCGTCATAAACTAAAAATAAATTGACTCCAAAGAGTATGCAAGGCTGTATAAGAGGGATAGCTGACTCATTTAATTGCGGAAAAGCTTGCATTAAGGAACAATTAATAAGAATCTTCTAGCAATGTATTTTAATCTGATTATCCTTATCATGCTACATTAGCAACTGTACTAAACAAGCATGGTAATAATTATTCAACAAGAAAGTAACCAATTCCTGTTGAGTATCTTTCCAACAAAAGCTCAACCATCTCATCTCTTGGTTCAAGTTCTTACTACGATGCCGTTGCTCAAGTTAAGTGTTCACTGTCCAGGAACGATGGCGATTATAATCGATTACTAACCAGCTGGCGGGTATTCCTCACACAAACCACACTCACCCGCTAAGGTGAGCTACAGATCACCAACATTCAATTCGGGAAAAGCGCGGGATCAACAGGTACCATCGTATCCAGGAACCGCCCGGCTGCCTTATTCAGGGCGACCCTGACCTCGGACTTACTCTCCGCGTAACCTATGGTCCTCCATCTTCACCAATACGATGCGTACAGCAGATCGACTCCCGGCCCAAACCAAAATTAGGCTTCGCGGTCGAAACGACTTATCCTTCCAGCTAAATGTGAGGCATAAATTCAATATGACTTGAGGACGTACAACGGACGGGGTCCTAGTTCGACACAGATGGGATAACCTCCCCG
The DNA here is from genome assembly GCA_023333625.1 of Bothriochloa decipiens. NCBI lineage: Eukaryota > Viridiplantae > Streptophyta > Magnoliopsida > Poales > Poaceae > Bothriochloa > Bothriochloa decipiens. Next base: position 15,488,471 of record CM041628.1, read on the forward strand.
AACCTCCAGTTTAGTCTCAATACCAATCCCGCCCGGTCTTGATTTATTATCTCCACATGGTTATCCAAGATAACAATGTATTCAACCATTCCAAGTCACCACCTATAACTCGCGGATGACAGGCAATCACCCGACTTCTACCGATCTAGTTAAGCAGGGCTAAGCAAATAATCGTACCTGAACCTAACAGGATTGAAGTATAAACAGTGGCAAGAAATATAAGTAATGCAACAATGGTATAAAACAACGCCTATAACTTAATGCATCAAATAAGTAAAGGACTCAAGTTAGATATTTTGCAAACCACAGGGAGAATGCTCCGGGGCTTGCCTTTCAGGAAAGAGCTGGGCTGGTGGTCGGGACACTCCGAAAGATTAGCTTCGGGATCCTCTTCTGCTGCTACTTCCCGCACCAAAGCTTCCTGCTGGCCTTCCTCTCCTTGTGCTCCGGGAACTACCGTTTCGAGCTCTGACGATCCTGTATGATGCATAGTGCGTATGAATACTATATATATATATAGAAATACTATGCTGATGGTGATGGTGAATGAATGCTCAGCTAAGATGAATGATATGATTTCGAAACATATAAGATAAGCACATGTCATCTGCATTCTCTTCTACCGACAATTCTCCAAACAAGCCTCGCGTTACAATTTACTCGCACACTATAAGGAATTATAAACAACCATTATTTTTCACACTATCCTTTGCTAAACCAAAACCAATAACAGATTACACATATCACAAATAGCATAAAAAGCATTTTTACACACATGAAATGATAGCTTTAAAGCATTATTACTTATTAAAAGAAATCAGGGTATAACTACACATGACTTTAGACTACTCAGAAAATTCTGTAAAAATTACAAGAGCTTAATCATGTCTAAAGTAGACTACCATAAAAATTTCAAGTTAAAACAGTAAGTACTTTATCCTACACAAAAATAACAAGACAGCATAATTTAATAGGCCTAAAATACTTTATACATAAAAGTATATCAAACAACAGATCTCAGAATATCATTAGCTCTAGATTGACATAAAAACATCCTCCAAAAAGTTTTATGCACAAAATTCTTATATATTATTTATTATGAATTATTTATCATCTAATAGAAATAGGCACCATAACTAGACAGAGCAAACTTTCCACAGGATATAGCCTTACAACATTTTTCATAGACAGAGCATGACATAAGAAGACTAACAAACTTGGTCTCATATTTTTCTGAGCAATAGAGAATTACTTATGCATTTTTTAAGATAAAAGCAATTAATAGAGATAAATAAATCTATACAGAAAAGTATCACAAATTTCATATTTCATATTTTTCATGCATAGAGCTTCTCATAAGAAAAATACTACATATTGAACCAACTCATTTGGATGAAAAATGAAGAAGATATGATTTTTCAAAGATTTAATAGAAATCTGGAAACAGTTTTGAAAAAGAAAAAGGAAAAACACTTTTGCACCGGAGACGCTGAGTTAACCAGAAATTCACTAAGCCCGATAAAGAAATATCCTGTGTCTGGCAGTTATGCACGGAGCACCCTGACTTTGTTTGAATTCAAGGACAAGGTCCTTACACCGGGGAAGAGGCAACCCGGCGGCGTCGGCGCGGCGTCGCCGGCCGTTGCCGCGGCTCCCCGACCAAATTGACTCGAGGGACCGCTAGAGCGGTTCAGGGCGAGTTGATTGAGGGTTCTATTGTGGGCGGAGCAAGGCCGAGGCGGCTTCGGCCAAGTATGCAGGCGGACGGCGGCTTCCTGTCGGCGGCGCAGCCGAAATTCCGGCGAGGACCGACCCGCATTGGCTCCATTAGCTAGGGCTACAGCTGCTACACGTCAAGACGCACCTAAGGCTCGAGACAGGGAGAGAAAAGGGCGGCCAAATCGACCGGGGCACGGCGGCGGCGGTCACCGGCTCGCCGGCCGCGGGGAAGAAGCTCGCGATTGGGGTCTTACCCTCGGCGAGGACGGTTGCTGGCAGGTGCAAGAGCAAGCACACGTCGAGGCGGGTCTGGTGACGTGCTTGGAGAAGAAAATGCGTGGCGGGGTGGCTCGGCGACGGCGGCACAGTCAGCGGCGGCGACGACGGGTTCGCGGAGCCGGGAAAAGAGGCAGGGAGCGAGAGAACTGAGAGGGGGAACAGAAAGGAGGGAGCGGCCGCGGTCGCTTTAACGCGGTCGGGAGGGTCGCTGCCGCCCCGGACCGCCGGTGGACGCGCGCCACGCGGAGCGCGCGAGCAGGGCGACATGGGCGGTGGCCGGCCATTTCCCTGACGGCTTTGACCAACCGTCACTGAAAAGCTATTTCCATGATCTCTAATACAAACTTTTCTATCCTATAACTCCCAAACCAAGCCGAATTAGCCAAAACTTATATTGAAGAAAATGTAGCTCTAGAAGAGTAGAACATTTCATATATACAAAGTTTAGCCAGATTTTGCATAGATTTTGAAATACAAAAATCCAAAGAAAATACCCCTTAAAATTCCCTAAAATAGAAAAACAGCCCTCAAACCTGCCTTTTTCAACATTTTTGAACATCTTCCAGGAATTTTCATGAAAAGTGGTAATTACAACTTTTGTTCCTTATAAAATTCTCTACAAACTTTATTTAGGGTGCACATACATGCAAGCACTCTAGCTACCACTTTCAAATCAGTCAAATAAAACCACTTTCATGATCCACCTTGGTCAACCATGACAACAAAGCTTAATTAACCAAAACCATGAACATAAACCTAGGTTTATTTGGTGTCCTAATCATGTCTAGGTTATATTAGAGGTCATCAAACACCAAACACTCATACCACTTGTTTAATTTATGTGAAAGGCAAGCATAATTTGAATAATCAAGCATGATACATGAAATGACAATCAATCTTTTCATCAATGCCATGCATAATGATGCTTATGCTTAAGAATGCAAGTGATTATGCATGCTTAACACCAGAGGGTTACAAGACTCTTTTCAACGGTCCTTGTTGAAGCACTTGTACCTATCTTGATTTGTGCTACAACAAGTATCCTTCAATGGTAATAGATTCTCTGCTCTGGATCGGTGGATTTCTCAACGATTACAACCTTCTTGGATGATCACTAAGATTAACAAGAAAAAAGACTCATGCTTGACTAAATCCCTGCCAATGAGATAGTGGATGCACATAATTCCATAGGCACTAATTATCTTAATCTTCTTAATTACTGGTGGTTGTCTACTTTGCCCCGTCATCTATAAAACCAGTTATTACACCCTCAAAATATTGAAAACCACCTATAAATTGTCCCCTGAGTTTTGAAAGTAGTTTTACTGACATATCATATTTAAAAGTCTATATAACCCCCTAACATAACAATGGTTGATTGCATGACCCCTAAAAAAATAGAGTTAGAAGCTAACTCTATGTTTTTTGAGCTCCTCAAAAGGTACTCCAAAAACATAAGCTTCTAAACTCCTCATAGAGATAGAGTCTTGAGAAGATTACCCACCAATGCGCCCATTCTATTTTTCATGCAACTAGCGGGCTTGCTGACTACGATGCCGCGCTTGCTACAAGGTAACTAGGTAGTTATGCGTGAAGAGCTAACCTGTGAAAAAAAGGGCACTCCTCGTACGGAGGAACGGATCAGGTCGTGAAGACAAAAGACTAATCCAATATAAGATTGCTTTGTGAAAGCATAATCTATATTCTATGGTGCCTTATTACTGTCTTAGAAGGAAAGTTCATCCCACTTGTCCCAATACAAATCCTCACAAGGTGAGTGGATGACATGTGAAATGCACTTCAATTCATCTGAGCTCTGGACTTCTTTGTGTGACGTGTCTGCGTTTTTCTCACTCCCCTATCTAAGGAATTTTACTTTTGTCCTTTTTTTCTGAACTTGAGCGGTCGACCCATTCTCTCATGCCTCACGCCAGAGTTTATCTTCTCCTTGGATTAAGTTACAGTTGTTTAATGTTTATTCTTAGAAGGGATGAAACTAGGAAAAAATTTAGGGGAGGTTGAACAAAAGCACGATTGCAACAACATAATCTCACTATATAGGACTCATTAGACCTCAAATAGACAAATGTAATAATATATAATTTAAGTAGTCTTATATTGAAACATCGACAAGAATCACAAAATAGATCATGAAATGACAAATTACGAAACTTATAGAAGTCGGGTGATGGTAAAAACATGTTGATCATGCTTGACTATCCACCTTAATTAGCACTTCTAAATAAGTTGACTAGTGCTAACAAGGATAGTAAATAATTAGCATGCATTGTATTTGATCTACAACATCTTATCTAAATATAGTACTCCACAGATTAAGGAATTAGCATGCATTCTATTCGATCCACTTCCTCTTATCTAATTAAGAAGGGGGCTCTAGGGGGGGTCATGTACTTGACAGCCGTAGGAGGGGGGGCTGGAGCCCCCCCTTGCCCGGGTGCTGGCTTCGTCCATGCTTAAATGACCCTTCTCCACAACATCAAGTTAACCATTATAATTCATGAAGAAGAAGGGCTATGGTGTTAGAAGAAGAAAGATATCACGCGGACCTTGTCGAGGTAGTTCTGGAAGTAGTAGAACGCGAGCCGCTAAACAACATGGATGTGATGCTCGTCGATAGCTCCAGTAGTTGTTGGAGCTCCTCCTCATAGCCGAGGTACGCCTCCATGTCCATCTCTAGCGTCATTGCGGCAGACTTCCATGCCCGGTGTATGATGAACATGGTGGCTGCAGCAAGGGCGAGAGAGACAACAACACTCATCCGCATCGTCAGGGACATGGTGAAGGAGATAAACACTAGCATGATGACACATGCATGGACGGCGAGCTTGATGGCGGCATACTGGCGGCGACGAAGACATGGGGTTGGGTCTAGGAACTCCGAGACAAGGCCAAAGAGGGAGATCAGGACGCACGGACCGTCAGCATGTGCACTTGGTTCTTGTTGGAGTAGTCCACGACCATCGCCACAACAAGACCAAACACAAAGAACCATGATGACAAACCATGATGACAAGTGCTGAGGATTGGAATGTGTCGGTTCAAACTGCGACTCCCTGCGAGATTAAGGAATTGAAGAAAGTGGTTAATAATTCAACACACACCCAGTATATATGCTGCTACAACATTGAGGAAGAAGAGAAAGATATCAAGAATTGTACTACAGACACAACATGTAGGGATGGATCCAAAGGGGGGCTAGGGGGGGGGGGGGGTGCGCCCCCCTTGAGCCTAATTCATCCACTAAATTGTTGTTACGAAATCTTAAATTAATCTCTAGTTCTAAAACTAAACATTCATATTAGTGCCCTTTAATTGTTCTCATCCTAAATATGCCACTAACTACATGACATATCATGATGTGACACCTTGAAGCAAGATGAAACTAACCCAACATACCTCTTGGGAAGTCATCTTTTGCAAACTTTGCTCTGTTGCTCAGTAGTGCAGTGAGGGTTACAGCATCTCTCCACCTCCGCCTCCACCCATTCATATATAGGTAGGCCTAAAGTGCCTTGCGTGTTTTGTCATCTTGAAAAGGTGGCTTTTAAAACTTTGGATTGGTCTTTGTGGTTCACCGCCACTATAAAACCAGCACACATACACTGGGAGTGAATAAACAAAACTAACCTCTAAACGGGCAAGTAGTATTGCTTCCATTGTACATCAAGAGGGTGATTTAGAGTTTTGCGGAGATACAGTAATTGTAGCCACAATTGATTTGTGATATACAAAGTGAAAAAAGTCTACCACCTATTAGTTTTTGGCCTTGCGGTTTGTGGATTTGTGCCAATCGGTCTATATATCAAAATTATTTCTTCACCACAGGAAGCAGAAAAACAGATCGGTCAAAGCTGCAATCATAGGTTAGTGACATTGCTTATGGTCTAACAGCAGAATTGTTGATTGAATTCTTTACACTATGGAGAGCGGTACAAGCAGCAGCTGGTTTTGATCTAAAGGACACAAGGGAAGACGAAATAGTTTAGACCTTAGAGAGTACTGAAGAATATGGCCAAGTCGGTAATACAACGTCCAATTTGAAGGCCAACTCTTATCAAACTTCCCGAAGTTAATTGGAAAGCATGGGCGCCTCCAAGGTGCAAATTCTTCCTTTGGCTTTCTTGGGGACAGGCTATAGACGACGACACGACTGTAGCTATGTGGTTGGATAAACAATTAAGTTTGTACTATGTGCGAGAGGAACATGAAACACCAAAGACCTTTTTATCCAGTTCCTCGTACTCTCGGAGGATCCACCCCTACTCTCGGAGGATCTCGACGCTCATTGCATTGTGGAGTGGATAAAAAGATTGAACCCATCCCAGTGGGAGGAGGAGGCCGACCTTGAAGCCTGTCTTTCCCAACTGTTTTTTTTAGACAACATGTCTTTGTCAACTGTTGACAGTAACAAAACAAGCCACAACTTGGCTTTCTTGACTCCGTGGGGCACCCGGAAGCAAAGAGAGTGGTATTTAGGTATTGCAGAAAAGGGGAATAGGCTCTGTTTCGTATTTAAGGATTTGTGCCAGCAATGGTCTGTATATGCTGTTGCAACTAAAAATCAATGCATTGGATTTTCCTGTGGTATTTTTTTTAAAAAAGCTCTAACCAATTGGAGGGGGAGACGCCCCCAACTGTTTTCAGAAAGTTCTAACCGACTGAGTTAGAGTCCTTTGACTCCTATGGTATTTTGAAACACATGGCCGTCTAGCATTCAAATTATGTTAATTAAGGAACCGTTCAAGCTGACATACTAATTTGTTAGCATCCCATCTCTAGATTTGTTGTTTGTGTATAGTTGATAGCATCTTGTGCTCATTACCTGTTGAAAACCCCTTTTTGGAGTAATCGTCGAAACATGCTCGCCCATGGAGAAAGTGGAGAGAGGGGGTGGAGGAAGGGGCAATTTAATCCATATGAAAATACAAAGTTGTCTATATATCTGCAATGCATGTGGGCGTACAAAATGACATATTTTGAGTTTTGGAGAAATTATGAAGACACCAGTCCTATAGGTGAGAATTAGTGGTGTATTCAGAGACATCGAACTTATAGTGGCATGGATCCAATTAACCTTAATTTTTAGCATCTTAGGTTGTGACTCCACTGCTTAGCGATTTCTCTGAACCTATAGGACATTAGGACCGACAAGGTAAAAATACTGATCTTCGTCTTGTTATAGTACTGCCAAAAGAAAAAAAAAACGTAGGACGAGACAATCTCTTAATACCAGACGACACCTAGAACTTGTCTTTAAACCCATAATCCTCCGCACCAATACTGAGAAACTATAAAAAAAAAAATACCAGAATAAACCCGCCACCCAAGATTGCCGTCTTCAAAAGCACAAGTCAGGGTTCGGATACGCGGCGGCCCAAACGAAACATTAGCAAAATAGCAAGGCAAACTGGTACACAGTTTGCTTGGTGACTTGCTGGGTACTGTAGGCAGCTGGCGAGGGGTAGGTCAGGTACAGCAGATTGGAGGGTGTTCCGAAGCTGGGCAGAAAGTCTTCCTGAGATCATATCCTGCTGCTGCACCGTCCAACTGAACTGATCAAGGCATGCGGGTACGAGCCCACGCGCACACTTGACATCATAAACCAGACGTTAATGACCTGGTCAGCACGTAGTCGCTCACGGATTATGACCTTTAGCCTTCAGGCTGGTTTGCTCATGGTTCCAAGCTAACTTTTAACTTCAATGCTCAAAATGAAATCCGAGCACTGAGCTTTTGTACAAACAGATCAGGAATTCAGGGTTGAGGAAATAGCAAGCACTGTCATGTTCCAACTGCCAAGCGGCTGCAGCTAACAGCCATAGCATAATATTTGAGATACCATCCCTACCACCTAAGTTTAAAATAATAAAGCAACGAAGTGCTAGCTACTAATACAAAGTCATATGATGTGTTATGGCTGAAAAATGTCGAAGGGATCGTGCCCTCCTTGAGGGCATCCTCAACATACTGATCCATAAATATCTAGCTTTTCAGGATCAGAGGACCTCATAAGCCTGAGCTAGCTCCTTGAACTGAAATAAAAAGCATGAACTCTTAGTTTTGATCTCAATCAAAAATCAACTCCATATCGACCATTCACACAGCCTTACAACCAAACATAACCATACTGATGCAGGTCAGGCAAAATGATATATACATCACCACTTGTTCTATCAAACAAGTGCAAAGCACCATCATAGCACCACTAATTAAATGACAACATATGGCAAAAGTTATTCTAAAAAAACCAAGACGCATTATTCCTACAGTGCAGACAAGTGACCATACTGTATATATACATAAACAGAATAAACAGAATGTGCATATATTCACATTTTTCAGGACCAGAACATTCATGGAATAAGTCACACACTTTTAGGATCAGAACATTCATCTAACATTGGAATCAGTAGAGCACATTTCAGCATTCAGGTGAGAAACTGGATTCGGGTCAGGGAAACTGAACCAAGCATGTCCGTCGGTTCCTCAAGTAAGTTTGGCAATCAATTTCACATTTTTAATTTTTTCCATCAAAAGCTGCCATCCTGACCATTATACTAGAAAACCAACCATCTAGTACACAACAACAGACAGGTCTAACAAGGCTAAAACAGTATCAGTAGAACAAAAATACTAAATCATGAATGTTCTGAATGTTGTAGGACAGCACTAGAATCCATAAATAAAAGGTCGCTTGATTGCTTGACAGTTCTGATTGCTTGGGAACAAATTGTGCAGAACTGTCCTCCGGATGACAGTTCCTTTTCCTTTTATTTATGATTTAAAATTTTATATATAGAAAAAAACAGCAACGACAAACTCAACTTGCTCTATCTTGACCAACTGGATTTCATTTTATCACAGGGATAGTGAAAAGATGGGGCTAAACATTCACCATTGGAAATTTCGAAGATCTCTTTGCACATTACATCCTAGAGAGTGCAGTCATGCTTGACAAGAGTACAAACAAAGCCATGTTTTCTTGTCTAGCTTTGTCTGGCAGGCAATACAAAGGAGTTGAACCCTACCGAGTTACAGTGAGACACATTAAAATAGAAACTTGATCTGATACAAATCATTGATCTACTAATAGGCAATGACACCTTCAGTCCAGTGATTATCATCCAAGTTTATCAAGTCATGAATCTTACATATAGAAATCTCCAGCAAAACATATCAGCAAGATAAAAACTGACAAGCAGCAGAATGTCACCTGTTGTCATTTACAGTTATTCTTCTATTCATGGGTAAAGAACCCGCTCAGAATCAGATGCCATAATATGGCATTCCACATCAGGATGCTCCTTCATAATGCTGCAGATCTTCTCATAGTCATTGTTACATGGTGAGACGTCATTAGAAATAGTCATTGTCAATCTCTGAAGCACTGTTGCACATCGGAGTATGATTTTTAGGAAATCAACTTCGTCATCTTCTCCTTGCAGGCCATGAATTTCAACGACTTCAAGATTAGACAAAGAGACATCTTCACTTCTCCAGTTGATAGGATATTCACAAGGGCAGTTTACTGGGCAGGGCACTCGTACCTGAAAGGAAATTGGAGTACAGGATCAACAACCATAATACATAACTAATGAAAATTTACTACTAGCTAACTTTAGTAGCCAACCAAAAGACACAAATACAGGATCAACAACCGAATGATTACCTTGTCACGTGCAAGGACCACCTTAAGCCTTCGCAAATTTGGTTGAATCCGAAGAAGACACAACATCAGTGGTCCAAAAGTATGCCTCTTTGTTTCGAGATCCAGCTCTAAAACAGAAAAGACAGTCACTGGAAGATGAGCCATCACTTGTGTAATGCTCAATTCTGCATCCAAAAGGCCATTTGGCTGCATATCAACAAAGCGAGTGTCCAATGTTATCAAAAATGGAAATTGTCATCACATGAAAAAAACCATTTGGCTGCACATAATAATATAAATAATTTCGGTATAAGTATTTGGAAAAGAAACATAGCAAAGTAGCATACGCAAGTAGCAGAAGTCATTATGCTCAGCGAGACGACATGGAATTCATCTAGCTCACGCTCCTTTATGCTCTCAAGGCGCCATATCTGGCCAAATCCAACACAGACATAACGATAAGAGCAATCCCATCTGAGTTTCTTCACCATTGGGGCCAAAAAGGACAAACTAAAGCCTTTGTCAATAACGACCTCCAGTGTCACCTCCTTAAGTATTGGGGCCGCAATGCCAATGTGGCAAATGTCATGACTATTTATCATCAAGCACAACTCCTCAAGCGACGGTGACTGAACAATCACAGTGTCAACATGTCTGAACTCATTGATGCTGAAATTATTGATGTTCAAGATGCGCAGACATGGGCAGCGGGAGAGTAGGGCGCCAAGGTCGATGCAGCACGATTTTAGGTGAAGGCTCTCAAGCGCTGAGAACTCTCCGGACCGTGGCAACGTAATTGGGAGGTTGCCCATCGATTCAAGACTAAGGTAGGAGGTGCGCTCTAAGCAAGGAAGCTCGACGACGTAGTCTTCTGTGCGGAGGACAAATATAGAGACGATGAGTTTCTTCGGCAACACAAGTGCAGCGGCGCGGAGAAGCAAGGATATCTGGCCAGCCCAGTCGTCGCCCCAGTGCGCCATCAAATAGATTTCGAGGAGGTCTAGTGAGGGACGGGTGATCCTGGCGAGCGCTGACATGACAGGTTGGGGGTTGGCGTCTCGGGAAGCTCAGTCCAGAGGCTGCGCCAGCCACGGCAGACTTCGCCGGCGCGCGCAGCTCCAGCGGCAGACCTGAGACGGATAAGAATCTCGAGAAGCAGGTGCTCAGGGAGGCCGCTGATCCAATCCTCTGAGCATTGCCAGGACCGGCGGCGATGGCCACCTTCTCGCCGCTCCGGCGGTGGGTACACTAAGCGACGTCCGGACCTGAGCTCCATCGTCCCGCTTAGCTGCCAAAAACAAAAATGAGCGTGGAGGGTGAGAAAGAAAATCATCTGATGCATGCAGAATAAAACATAGTATACTGAAACTTTTGACAGTGTGAGAAGGACGATCATCCTCTCGTCTTCACCAAGTAACTAAAATTTCCCCACGGGGGTATTAGGTTCCCCCTTCAATCCCCAGAAAACAAGAAAAAAAAACGGGACGGAGGGGAATCGAGCGCAGAGTAAAATCTGAACCAGATCGAAAAGGATCAACGGCTACAACTATTTTCACATCTAATCGCCATCCACAGATCAAAACAAACCATCTCAAATATGAAGCAGATTTAGTACCTTGATCGGAGCGAGACACGGATGGATTAGGGGACGGGACGGGGACGGCGTTATTATTTCCTCGGGCGGTGGCGGAGAGCCTTGGTCGGTTGCAGATGCAGCACAGTTCACACGGACGAGGAGGGTAGCCGCGCGGATGAGAGAGTGGTGGTCGGAGGGGAGAGCTCCCTGCTTCCGAGGAGGAGAGATTGGCGCCGCCGGGGGAGCCCCGTGGTGGCCAGAGATGGGATGGAGACGACGACGGCACGGCGCTGCGAAGGCTAGCGGGGGATTTTTACCGTTTCGGTCTGCACTATTACCGTTGCTCATCTTTGGGCCGGATCAGGAGAAGCCCCAAGGGCCAAGGGTTTTTGTGTGCCAGGCCGAGGCTGCAAGCACAACCAAACCTAATCAGGCCCGCGGTGCGTCCTATTTTTTTTTCCAAGCTTATTATATTAATAAACCAGTGTTATCCGACGGTGACGGATTTGATTTGAATTTAGAAGAGATTCTCAACTGCAATCCGTCTAAATTTAAATTTGTTATGTTCTTCAACGACTTGCAAAAACTTTACCATCACTGCATCACAATCATTAATGTATGTTTTGGACCAAGCCTCTCGTAATTTTAGGCATTCTGCAAATTATTTTCGTATTGATATGATAAAGAAATGTTGAGCAATAGAGTGTTCAGCTCCGTCTAGATAAGAAAGTAATTTAGGATAGTAATAACAAGTTCAAATATATTAAGTTTGACTAACTAAATATAAAAATATCAGTATTTATGATATTAATATGTAGTATTAGATTTGTCGTGAGATATATTTTTATAATATATATATTTTCCAAAAGCTACGAGCTTTTGCTGGACATGTATTGATAAATAAAAATTTATAATGTATCTATTTGATTTCATAAATGTTAATATTCTTACCTATATATTTAGTTAAATTTTAAATACTTTACAAATATATATTTAGTTATAGTATCTTTTTAGAGACGAAGGTGGCAACTCGTAAGCAGCACTTGGACGAAACCGCATTCCATTTGCACAAAAGTTTCTAAATGTAGCTATGAAGCCATAATCTAAGAAGCTACGGCCATGTCTACTACTTAAGGTGTAATAAGATTTATGAAGATTGTTTCGATCACTTGAATGAACAACTAGTAGCTACATTTTAGTTTATATATCTAAACTAATTATGGGGTTAAATTTTAGTAGTCCAACTAATAACTTAGGGCCTGTTCGTTGGCGCTCGACTACTGTGGCTGTTTGCAGCTAGCCTATGTTACAGTAACTCTAGCGTGAGATGAACAGATACTATATAAAAAAAAACTCTATAGCGTGAGAGGCACGAAAGCTAAAAAAACGAATACTTCCTTGGTTCTCCTCGACAACTTTTATACTTCTAAAAAGCGTTGGGATAGAGAAGTACTAGAAAACCTCTGGCGCGGCGTTGCCGTGCCTATTTGGAGTGAACCTTGTATGCCTACAATTATGTTTTAACTATGCATTCCCGTTGCTTTGGTTGTCATAGAGATGGAGGCTAAGAGGTAGCCTATTATTTTGTAGAGAACCATTCTATCTACTACACGGGGCGTTGTCATCAATGCGAATGATGTGTTAAAGCTGGCAATTCAATTTGTTGAGAAGAAAGTATCATATGACGAGAGACATCTAGTTATCCAACTCGCCTTTCTCTCTGTGTAAGAATGTGTGGAACATCAAAACCCTGTAATATAACTAACTACATATCAACAATCCAATTGCATGGGATGGAATATTTGGTCAGTAGTGAAGTATACAAATTTTAGCTCAGTCAAGGACAGAAGTTGAGAGTATTAGATCACTCACCGGTATCGTTTGCTCAACATTGAAAACGGTGGTACTATGGTGATTTCAGTTTGTTAATCAAGAATTCGTAGTTAGCAGAATGGCATTTGTATTCCAATCGTTAGAGAATGATTTTTATGCTAGATTATACAAATATTTTTTAACCCCGATTTTTTTCTCCTACTCCACAAATTATGCATGTCCGGAACCTTTGACATTTCTACAAAATTTAGGCCGGTAATTGCCTGCCATAGTCCCATTAAAAAAAGGTTAATAGATTTGTTTATATATTTTGCGTATAATTTTTATTATCAAAAAATTGGTTTATCAGGAATATGGTATTTATTGCTACGCATGCCATTTTAATTTGTTAATGCACAATGAGGTAAAAATCAGAACAGCAATATTATCTCGATATCTGCTTTCAGAAAACAATTATACTCTAGTGAAAAAAAAAATGACTAGGGCAAAGACAACTATAATGGATTGGTTGTCTGCTTGGAAATAGTTGTGTAACAATAATTGCCATTTAGGTTGTGAATTAATTACTTTATAATTAAATTCTTTATCTAACCCTCCATTTGTTTATAAATAAATAGAGAAGCGAATACGAATGGTACGGTTGATAAATTCGTGGGGTGACTAAACTTGAGCTGCAGAATTGTTAAGCTTTCGGCATGGAACATGAATGTGGAGTTTATTGTGTTTGGGCTGCAGATTCAGCGATGGAGGCTGGAGCTATCGTCGTGGTTATGCCATGATTTTGCAAACTTTATCCTTTCTATAGCATCCCTCTTCTTTCTCCGTTGCTCACCGTGCCTGTCTGTACGGAATACCAGCGGTGCTTGTCGTCGCCGAGGTAAGCAAGGCCTGCAATGCCGTGCCCTCGAGGTCGAGGCTGTAGTTGAGGTTGACCCACCGGTGGCGAGCCGTGCCTCTGGCAGTCTGGCGAGTGGCGAGAACTTGGAATAAGCTTGCTCACGTGCAAGGGTAATGACGAGTCGAGAACGCTAGCTTGTTCTGGAAGCATATACTATGGTCTAAGCTGTTCCGGCCGGATTGGATGTTGACATGGGCACGTGGCCGACAGAGGTACCTGCGATGTGGCCAAATGAGGTGCCAGCTCCCATGGCACGAAATTCGTCTAGGGCCTGTTTAGATACTAAAATTGGTATTCAAATTTTATATAATAAATATCCTATTATATTATAGTAATTTTATTTTTATTTAGTAATAATTGTTTAAATATTAATTAATTAGGTTTAAAATATTCGTCTCGTAAAGTATAATAAAATTGTGTAATTAGTTTTTTATTTCATCTATATTTAGTACTCTATATATATGTCGATATTTTAATGTGACAAAGAATAGAAATTCTACATAATGAATTTTAGATGCAAAGTTAGACATCTAAACAAGACCTAGAAGGAGTAAAAGCTTATATGGCTTCGGTTTCTAAACATAAAATTTGGGCATAATTTTAAACAACCTTCTAGTAGTCGTCTCTCTGAATGGATAGTTGTGGTCGTCTTTGTTTGAATGGAGATTAAGTGCTGCGCGGGTCCTTGATGCTCCATGCTAACTCCATCGAATCGAACGTGCTGTTTTGTTCTTGCCCAGTAATGGCGTAAAGTATAAGGCCTTTAGATATCTAATTTTAGGTCTAAAATTTACATAGTAAATGTCCTGTCACACTATAATAATTTTATTTTTATTTAATAATAATTATCTAAACATTGATTAATTAGGTTTAAAATATTCGTCTTGCAAAGTACAACAAAACTGTGTAATTAGTTTTTTATTTTATCTATATTTAATACTACATACATATATTAATATTTTAATATGACAAAAAATAAAAATTCTATATAGTAAATTTTAGACCCAAAATTAGATATCTAATCTAGACCTAAATTGGAACAGCCGGTAACAGAAGTAGTTTGTTTAGTTTGCTTCCGATATGACATAACCAAATAGCTCCTTGCCCAGTAATAACACAGATCCTAGAGCTTCAACTAACGGATCATAATAGCAGAAGAATACGCGAAACATAATCACAGAACTTCAACTAACGGATCGAATACTGCATTCTTTCAACCGAAGTATCATCACATTAATACGCGCGGGAAAACTTGGACCCAACAGTAGTCGCACAAAGCGAAACAACAAATTTGCCGCCACCGTCAAACATTTATCACTGCTACGACTAATAGCAGAAGAACCGAGCTGACTACTGCTGGGCGCACTGCACCCTCTGTGCGCCGCCCGGCATGTCCTCGTCCTCGTCGTAGGCCTCCTGGTGCTGTTGCTGCCGCCTCCGGAGCTCCTCTTCAATGTTCACGTCATATGGCATCGTCTCCTCGCACTCGTCCAGCTCCATGTCAGTGTACTGCGACACTGGCTTGGGCGGGAGCACAGCCTCCAGGGCCTTGCACTGCTCCGGGCTCAACGAGTCCGGGAAATCCACCGAGAAGTGGATGTACAGCTTGCCCTTCATGAAGGTCCTCTGGTACATGGGCATGCCTTCATCGTTGATCGCCTTGAAAGAGTCTGCACAAATTTATAAATAAAATAAATGAGCATTGGCCAAATACACAAAGGCAGAATCAAGAGTTGAGTGCTATCTTTCATGTTCAAATCACCCACCAGGCTTCACAACTTCACCAGGATTTGATTTGATCAGCAGCTGCCTGTTATCCAAGTGAGTGAGAACAAACTGGAAGCCACACAGTGATTCAGTCAAGGCCAGTGTGTGCTCGTAGAAGAGGTCATCGCCCTTTCTCTTGAATTTGGGGTGCTCCTTCTGCTGGAGGACAAATATGATGTCTCCAGTGACCGTGTCAGGCTGCACACAAGCGCAAGATAGTTAGGACCCAATGTTAATTTGGCACCAAGGAATAATAAGAACCCAAACTGACGATTGACAAGACAATGAGTTCATACCGCTTCATCAGCCTCGCCAGGGAATGTGATCTTCTGCCCATTCTGCATACCTTTCTCCACAACCACTTCAAGAACCTTCTTCTCCTGCACAACTTTATCACCCTTGCATTGTGGGCATCTATCCTTGTCGTTGATGGTCTCTCCAGAACCCTTGCACTCATTGCAAGGATGCTGCATTTGCTGAATCATCCCTGGCCCCAGCTGCCGGATTTGGACCTTAAAGCCAGAACCTTGGCAACCAGCACACCTCGACGAAGCTCCAGACTTGGAACCCTTACTGAAGGATGCATTACAGCACACCATGAGATCCTGAAAATCTAATCTAGAAAGCATAATTGGGTTTTTGTCATCCTTATGGATTGAGATGACCTACCCATTGCACTTGGAGCAGAGGACATTGCGGGACAGAGAGAGCTTCTTTGATGTGCCATTGTACAAATCCTCCAGAGAAACCTTCAGAGGATGAACCACATCCTCTCCCCTACGCTGCCTTCTTCCCCTACTGCTGCCACCACCTTTGCCCAAGTACATACAGCATGAGCCACTATGCAAACAATTCTCACATGTCAACGAAACCACATCAGTTGTTTCATAATAACATACCTCCAAAAGGACTTCCGCCGCCAAAGAATGACTGGAAGATGTCAAAGGGATCGTGCATTCCGCCACCGCCTCCCATTCCCTCCTTGAGGGCATCCTCACCATACTGGTCATAAATCTCTCTCTTTTCAGGATCACTGAGGACCTCATAAGCCTGAGCTAGCTCCTTGAACTGAAACAAAAGCATGAATTATTAGTCTCCGTCTCATTCAGAAACCAACAGCTCCATTCGACCATGCAGATTAGGCTGATCTAACATCACCACTCGTTCTATCAAGCAAGAGCAAAGCACGACCATAGTATAGCTGAATGATAACATATGGTATAAATAAATCATTCTAAACAATCAAATCGCACTACAGAATATATTATAGATATAATAATTCATTCATAGGCAGTGCATATTGACATTTTCTAGGATCAGGGCACTTATCTGTATTCAAACAAGTGGAGCATTTTAGGGTCACAACATTCATCAAACAATTCAGGGGCTCAAATCAGTGCATCAATTTTCAGAATTCGTAGAGCGTGCTACAATATTCAGGTCAGGAAACGAAGCATGTCCTCAGCTCCTCAGGCAAGTTTGGCTATCAATTTCACATTTTTTTCATCAAATGCTACAACTTGACCATTATATACTACTATCACCAGCAAACCAACCATCTACAGAACAACAAACATGTCTACCATGACTAAATCAGTATCAGTAAAATAAAAGTATATATATAGCTAACGGACCAAGCTTTTGAATAATTAATTACTGATTATCCTATCAAAACCACATTGAGCTACTAATTCCGGGGCATGAACAGCTGCAGATGCGTCCCGGTTGCGGCTTATAAATAATCCATGCAACTAATAATTCTAACAGTTTCGATGCAATATCAACCTACTTCCCCCTACCAATCCCTGCACCGGCCCCCAACCATCGAACCCATCCATCTAATTCCACGCCTCCTCAGATCCAATTCACCGCCCCAAACCCACCAGCACCAGCACTGCATCAAATCGACACAGCCAATCGCCGCAAACCCGACAACCCGCCTACGACTCCCCGCCGCGGACAGATCGGAGCCAGACGAGGAGACCAGAGACCAGCGCGCGGGCGCTCACCTTCTCGGGGTCGCCGCCCTTGTCGGGGTGGTTCTTGATGGCGGCCTTGCGGTAGGCCTTCTTGAGGTCATCCTGGGAGGCGTCCTTGGAGACCCCGAGGATCTCGTAGTAGCGGGTGTTGTCGCTCTTCTTCGGCGCGCGCCCGAACATCTCCGAAACCCTAGGCTGTTTGATCCGCCGGAACGCGTGAAGTCGTGCCGGGAGAGGTTTGTGAGGAGGAGACACAGCGGCCGGGGCGGGGGTAGTTATATCGGCGGGACGGGTGGTGGGGAGTGAATGCTCTGGAAGCTGCAGGAGCCGCGGGGCGGGTGGCGCGCAGCCCGTCGGATGCGGATCGGGCGGTCCGGGACCGAGCTTCCAGAGGCTTCCGGTGTCTTCCTGCCAAAGGGCGAGGGGGCGGGCCGTGGGAGCGCGTGTTGACGCGACTCGATTCTTGCGTGGCTCTGGGTCGTCAGGTGCGGGTACCCCGGCCCCCCGGATCCCGGTTGGGCCTCCTTTAGTTTCACCGATTTGACCATCAAATTTATTACGCAGAATTTTTATTCTTCATCATATTAAAATATGTCATATATATAAAGTACTAAATATAGATAAAATTAAAAACTAATTATATAGTTTTATTATACTTTGCGAGACGAATATTTCAAACCTAATTAGTCAAAGTTTAGACAATTTTTACCAAATACAAACGAAATACTACAGGAATTCCGCTACAGAATTCTAGCCCTAATTTGGAGATCTAAACAAGGCCTTGGAGGAAGAGTGAGGCCTTGTTTAGTTGGATGTTGAATTGGCATTCTGCACAGTGCCACATCAAATCAGTGCACTATAACATTTTATTTGTATTTGGTAAAAATTATCCAAACTTTGACTAATTAGGGTCAAAATGTTCGTTTTCCAAAGTACAACCAAACTGTGCAATTAGTTTTTGATTTTATCTACATTTAGTACTCCGTGCATGTGTCGGCATTTTGATGTGACGGGGAATACGAATTCTGCATAGTAAATTTTGGTGGCCAATTTGAGGATTTAAACAAGGCCCGAGCCGGCCGATGATCCGCACGTTTTGGAAACAGGAAGAACTCAAGGCCATGTTTAGATCGTCGAATCCGGCACCCGAATCACTGTGCCTGAATCACTGTAGATCAATGTAGCTTTTTATTTTTATTTGATAATAATTGTCTAAACATTAATTAATTAATCCGTTGGAGGGTTCCTTAGGAAGTTGAAAGAAACTCAATTTATTTCACTCTTTTTTTGAAGAATCTCATTTTATTTCACTCTCCTAAAGGATTTTGTTTTGCAAACCCAAAATTGTTTAGGACCAATGAAACCTTTATTTAGTGGTTTTTTTTCTCTTATATCGTTTTCTCATTTAAAACTCTTTATATAGTTTCATCCAAATTACATCGATCTTCGTAGAGGGGAGCGGATATAGAGTTTCTTTAGACTATATATACTTACGAGATGGAGGAAAATATTTGGCATTTTTTACTTTTATAGATAGCCCTTTTATCAAACTATTGGGGAAGACTTTTTCCTTTTTATGTTAAAATTAGATTGAGTGATATCAAATACTCCCATAAGTATGATTAGATTGATTATAAAATAAAATATATTTTTATAGCATATCTATTTAGAAATACAAAGAGTGATATGTTTTCAATAAAATATGCTAGGCTTGAGAAAATTTGACTAGTCTTGGAATCACATTCTGCTTGGGATAGAGGATGTATTTTATCTCTCTCAAAATAAATCAACTTCATATCCAAGTCAATTTGGTTTTGCTTCAAATACACTGATAGTTTGCAAGACGTCCTTGATCACTTAACCACCAAGAAAGAATTTGGATGTTAAACATTTTCATGTTTTCCATTACTATGTAGGGGTTATGGAGTGTCATGAACACGATGAAAATTTAGGGAAAAATCCCAAGATCTTCTAGTTAATGAAGTCTTCCTTGAAATGTTACCTTCCTACACAAATAGTGTATCTTATTCAAAGTGGGCAATGCCAAATATTTAGACGATAGGATACAAGTCTTGAAGACTTGCTGAAGGACTTTTGGAGGCGAACCAAATGTAACACCTCTGGTGTTAAATTAACTAAAAACCTGCCATGTCATCATATGCATTGCAAAGCATTCATGGTTAAGTCAACCTTAATGTGCATCAACTAAAATAAATTTACATTTCATAGGTTGATTGAGTTTCTGTAATGATTGTCACATGAAATAATAAAACCCTATTTTTGAATGTCATTGCAAATACTTAGTTTATACTCTATGTACTTGAGGTGTAAACTGTGTTTACACTAGTATCAAGCATAGTGTATAAATCTAAGTCCAACCCTAAAAATGATTTTCATATTTGAAATTTAATTTGGATTCCAAAGCTTATTTATAAGCCTGGCAATTCAAATTTAATTTCAAATTAGAAGTGCTATAAAAGAGTTTTTCAAAAGTCAACTTGGTCAACCAAGGGTGTCATTGGGTCAATGACCTAAAAATGTCCTTGGATGATGTTTGTGATCATTAATAACCAACCAATTAAGTTAGAAACCCAATTGAGTTTAAACCCCATTTCAAAAACCCTTTATTTCCAACCCTAGTTTTATCCCCTTTTCTCTAATTCAAATTCTATAAGGAATTTGGAGATACTCTAAAAAGATAGTTTGTAGATCTTGACAAGAGATACAAAGTTTGTATAGAAAGTTTTTCAAGTTTCCAAAAGGAATTTCAAATTAATTTGAAAATACAGTTTCTAGCATTTATCTCCTTTTGAATTTAAAACCATAATTTAAAAATTATGCATAATTTGAGGAAACTTTGTACATTAAAAATGTTTGGTTTGACAAACTCAATATTTCATAGTTTTGAAGATTTTCAAGTTTTATTTAAAAATCAAAAGTAATTTCAAAAGTTTATTTCTAGGGTTAATCCCCTTTTCAAATCTGAATTCAAATTTTAAAATCTAAACAGAATTTGAAGATGCCCATTAAAGGAAAAGTGTAGCTCTTGAAAAGTTATGCAAATGATATTTTTGGATATTTTCAAGTTCTTATACAAATTTTGGAGTAATTTGTATTTTGAACCCAGTGGCAATTCGGTAAATAACTTGAACAGCACCTAACCCTATCGGCGAACGCCATGGCCGGCTTCTCATCGCGCGCCGCCGTCCACCGCCGCGCCTTCTCGGCCGCCCGCACGCTCGCAGACGCGCGAAGGTTCACCGTCGTCGTGTCACCTGCTCCTTCATCGGCCCCGAGCTATAAATACCGATCGGACGACGCCGTTCTTTTCCTTTCTTCCTCCCACCACCGTCGCCGACGATCTCCCTCCGCCGCCGAAATTCACCGTCGACGCTCAACCTCTGTCTAATTGATCTTGCCCAAAGTTCCGCAACTTCCTCACGGTCCTTTTGGGCCAGTCCGTGTTTTCTTTCATCGCCCGAGCTGCCTGCACGCAGTCTTCTTCCTCGCGGCCAGTCAGTCGCGCCGCCGCCGCCATCTCCGCCGTTTGCTGTCGCCGGAGGTGAAAATATTTTACTTTCGACCCCTTAATCGTGCTCTCCGTGTTATCCTGCGTCTGATGTGCGCCTTGGTTCGAGCAGCGCATTACCGGAGGTCACCGTGCCGTTGTGCCATCGGAGCGCCGCCGCCGCCATCACCGCCATCGACCGCAGCTCAACCCAGCCACTCCGGACCTCTACTAACGTGCGCATCAGCGCCGTGGTGAGCTCCTGCGTCTATTCGTATTATCAATTTCATCCATCTCGCATCGGGAGTTGTTGTAGTGCAGTTCGAAGTCGTCGGAGTCCTGCTCGAGGGCTCGGTCGACGAAGTCGAGGGGGTGACGGTCGAGGTGCGGGCTCGAATCGAGGGCTCGAATCGAAGGTGTCGAGTCGAGGGGTGCACTGTTCTTGAAGGTGTCGAGTCGAGGGGTGCACTGTTCTCGAAGGTGTCGAGTCGAGGGGTGCACTGTTCTCGAGGGTGTCGAGTCGAGGGGTGCGCTGTTCTCGAGGGGTAGTCGAGGGTTGTACTGTTCTCGAAGGGTTCGAGTCGAGGGGTGCACTGGTCTCGAGGGGAGGCTCGTTCGTCGGGCAGAGTTCCGTCCTCGAGGGGAGGCTCGTTCGCTGGGGGAAGTCTCGTCTTCGAGGCTGGTCCATTCGCTCGAGCGAAGTTCAGTCTTCGAGAGGATGCCCGAATTGTAACCTCGAGCGTACAGTACCTAACCGATCGATAGACCCTCGAGCAGGCCTTGGCTTCGAGCTGTCATAGCCCGTCCGTGAGTTAGCCCGGCATGCTTTAGCCTGCGAACCCTCGAGCGTCGTTAGCTAACTCGTTGGACTCCACGTGTTGTGCTGAGACTGATGGACCAGACCAGGTCGCCGGAGACCTCACCGACGGCGAGGAATCGGCGGTCAACCGCCGCGCGGCCGTCGGTCAGCGCGGGGTTACTGTGCCGATTTTCTTTTTCTATTTTCAGAAAATGATTTAAATACTATTTTCTTTGAAAATTCATAGTAATTCATTTATAGCTCCAAAAATTCTAAAAATTTTTGTGAATGTTCCTTATGATGTTATCTGCATAGGAAAAATATGAAATACCAAAATTGAGTACTTTTTGCATATGTTAAAATTAGCCCTTTTAATTGAAAAATGGACCTTCAATGATTTTTAATAATTAAAATAATTGGCTTTTAATTCTGAAATTTTTTTTGCCATCTATTTAGTCTAAGAGCTTTCTAAAATAAAATTTTGAGATCAATTTGGTAACTATAATTTTTATGTCTTTATTTAATGCTTTTAAATAATTTATCAACCCCTTAACCTAATCATGCATCCATCGAGCATCATATTTATTATTCCATCATGTAAAGCATATTAATTATCGAGTAGTTTCCGTTAATGGAAAGTTAACGTTATCGCTCAGATCCTAAGGACGAGCAGATTCAAGAATCGGGAGCTGATCCAGAGTTTGAGAACCTCTACCCCGAACATCAAGGCAAGCCCCGGATACATTTAAACCCTATTCTATTTATAAAAGTTTTACCGCTTCAGCTCTGAAATGTTGCATTAAGTAGTAGGAGTTGAGTGAAAACCCACAAAATGCATTACCTGTCTTATTTCCTTAATCCTTGTTACCTACTTTGAAGATAAGTAGTAATGCTTAGCCCTGCTTATTTATTTAATTGTTCAAAGGCAAAAGAATGAAAAGGATGAGATTGGTTTTTCTGTTGAAATCTTGATGATAGTAATAAATCGAGTCCGGACGGCGAACTTGCACTGGGAATGGAGTCCCTCTGTAGTGTTCTCGTCTGTTGATGCCCTAGGTCCCGTCCGATGGTGACCTGTCGATAATCGAGAAATTTAGAAATCCACATGCATGAAGTGGTATACGGATGGTTGGAGCCGTGTATGCCATGGAGTGACCTAGCGTGGGGTCAGAGAATCCCATCTGCTGTCATAGTGTGTTTTACTGTGGGGTTTAAGTTCCCATGTATCTCGGTACGCTGGGCCGCAGAGCTCACGTGTATCATGTGGTGATATACGGCTGAGGTTGTTATCCCGGTATATCGGTGTATCTGGGGTGCTTCGGAGTTAAAGTCTCCGGTATGCTCAGTCGCCTAGGTCCCAGCTGGGTATGAAAATGGATTCGAATCGCCGTTGCTTCTCGGAGAAGAAGACTCGATCACTGATCATCATCGTAGTAGCTGTAACACTCTGGTGTTAAGCAAGCATAATCATTTGCATTCTTAAGCATAAGCATCATTATGCATAGCATTGATGAAAAGATCGATCGTCATTTCATGTATCATGCTTGTTTATTCGAATTTTGATTGCCTTTCACATGAAGTGCATATGTGGTATGAGTGTTTGCTGTTGGATGACCTCTAAGGTAACCTAGACATGTTTAGGACACCAAATTAACCTAGGTTTATGTTCATGGTTTTGGTTAATTAAGCTTTGTTGTCATGGTTGACCAAGGTGGACCATTAGAGTAGTTTTGTTTGATTGAATTGGAAGTGGTAGCTAGAGTGCTTGCATGTGTGTGTGCCCTAAATGAAGTTTGTAGAGAATTTTATAAGGAACAAAGGTTGTTTTTACCACTTTTCATGAAAATGCTTGGAAGGTGTTCAAAATTTTTGAAAAAGGGCAAAATTGGGGGCTGGTTTTCTATTTTGGGATATTTTAAAAGGTATTTTATTTGGATTTTTGTAATTCAAAATCTAGGCAGAATCTGGTAAAACTTCTTTAAGATGAAATGTTGTACTCTTCAAAAGCAACATTTCATCTATTTTGAGTTTTTGCTAATTCGGCTTAGTTTAAGAGTTATTAAGCAGCAAAGTTTGTTCTGAATTAGTGAAAATAGCTTTTTGGTGACGGTTGGGTTCCTGGCCGTCAGGGAAATCCCCGACCAGGAAAACGCCGTGGCCGCCTGCGGCAGCATGCGTCGGCCGCGTGGCGCTCAGGGTCTGCCGAGGCCGGGCTGTTTTGGCCGCGTGGGGCGTCGTCCGAACGCGGTCACTCCTCCACCCGCCCGAGCCCTCGCTCTCTCTCCCTCGGCCCCTCTCATTTTCTTCTCTGCTCGCCGCCGCGTCGCCCGAGCCCGCCTCGCCGCCTTTCCAAAATTCGTCGCCGCCGGCCGTGCATTCACTCGATTGACCCCGCAACCGAGTGCGCCCGAGCCCGCTCCATCTTCCTCCACCCTCGCCCCGGTCCATCCCGTCAAGGTTCGCTCGAATCGCTTCATTTTCTCCCCGGCCGCCATTGCCGCACCTCGGCCTCACCGTGGTCCCGCCGCTCTGGCCATCCTCCCTCGCCATTAGGGTGCTCATCCGACGTGCCGTGGTGTATAGCTGCTAGGACGATGGTCAATGACGTCGATTAGGGTTTCGTGGGGTCGGATTCCGTCGGGCCGCCGCTCGGAGTGCCGCCGCTCCGCCGCGCTCGAGCTCCGACCACCTCCAGCCGCTCCCTCCCATCTTTAGTACCCTTGATCGATGCGCACTGCTCTCCTCTCTCTTTCCCGCCGGTTGGTGACGCCGGAGCGCCGCCGGGACGGCCGGCCGAGCCTCACCGCCGACGAGGACCTTCGGGTTAGAATGAGGAAAAAGCTAGGGTTCTCGGTGTAAATCTGCCAGACACAGCGATTTACCTAATAGGGCTTGGTTAGTTTCTGGTAATGCTAGAGTCCCCGGTGTAAAGTGGTTTTCCTTTTTTCTTTTTCAGAATTGATTTCAAATTTCAGTTTAAACTTTGAAAATTCATAACTTGCTCATTTTTCATCCAAATGAGTTGGTTCAACTTGCAGTATTTTTCTTATGAGATGATCTATGCATGAAAAATATGAAATGTGGAATTTGTGAAACTTTTCTGTATAGCTTTATTTATCTCTATTAATTGTATTTATCTTAGGAAATGCATAACTAATTTTCTGTTGCTCAGAAAAATGTGAGACCAAGTTTGTTGGTTTTCTTATGTCATGCTCTATCTGTGAAAAATGTTATTAGGCTATGTCATATGTAAATTTTGCTATGTCTAGTTATGGTGCCTATTTTCATGTGAGGATAAATAATTCATAATAAATAATGTATAAGGAATTTGTTCATGAAACTTTTTGGAGAGTGTTTTTATGTCAATCTAGAGCTAATTATGTTCTAAGATCTGTTGTTTGATATACTTTTATGTACAAAGTATTTTATGCCCCTGGAATTGTGCTGCCTTGTCATTTTTGTGCAGGATAAAGTACTTACTGTTTTGACTTGAAATTTTTATGGTAGTCTTTAATTGGTATGATTAAGCTTCTGTAATTTTTACAGAATTTTCTGAGTAGTCTAAAGTCATGTTGTAGTTATACCCTGAATTCTTTCATTCATAAATAATGCTTTAGAGTTATCATTTCATGTGTGTAAAAATGCTTTTTATGCTATTCATGATATGTATGATCTTCTTTTGGTTGTGGTTCAGTAGAGTGTAGTGTGCAAAACAATGGGTGTTTATAATTCTTTATAGTGTGCGAGTAAAGTTTTAATGCGAGGCTTAATTGGAGATTTATCGGTAGAAGAGAAGGCGGATGACATGTGCTTATTACACATGTTTTCAAATATCATATCATATCATTCATCTTAGCTGAGCATTCATTTACCATCACCATCAGCATTGTATTTATATGTATGCACGGTATTCATACGCACTATGCATCATACAGGATCGTCAGAGCTCGTGACAGTAGTTCCCGGAGCACCAGGAGAGGAAGACCAACAGGAAGCTTTGGTTCGGGAAGCAGCAGCCGAAGAGGATCCCGAAGCTGATCTTCCGGAGTGTCCCGACCATCAGCCAAGTGCTTTTCTGAAAGGCAAGCCCCGGAGCATTCTCCCTGTGGTTTGCAAAATATCTAACTTGAGTCCTTTACTTGTTTGTTGCATTAAGTTATAGGCGTTGTTTTATACCGTTGCTGCATTACTTATATTCCTTGCTACTGTTTATACTTCAACCCTGTTAGGTTCAGGTACGATTATATGCTTAGCCCTGCTTAACTAGATCGGTAGAAGTCGGGTGATTTCCTGTCATCCGCGAGTTATAGGTGGTAACTCGGATGGTTGAATACATTGTTATCTTGGATAACCATGTGGAGATAATAAATCGAGACCGGGCGGGATTGGAGTTGAGAATGAACTGGAGGTTCAATGTGGTTTATCCCGTCTGTGTCGAACTAGGACCCCGTCCGTTGTACGTCCTCAAGTCATATTGAATTTATGCCTCACATTTAGCTGGAAGGATAAGTCGTTCCGACCGCGAAGCCTAATTTTGATTTGGGCCGGGAGTCGACCTGCTGTACGCATCGCATTGGTGAAGATGGGGGACCACGGGTTACGCGGTTGTAAGGCCTGAATATAGCATGGTGCGCCCTGCTGGCAGCCGGACGGTGCCCGGATGTGATGGTACCTGTTGATCTCGCGTTTTTCCTGAATTGGATGTCGGTGACCTGTAGCTCACCGTGGCTGGTGAGTGTGGTTTGTGTGAGGAGTACCCGCCAGCTGGTTAGTAATCGATTATAATCGCCATCGTTCCTGGACAGTGAACACTTGACTTGAGCAGCGGCATCGTAGTAAGAACTTGAACAAGAGGTGAGATGGTTGAGCTGATGAGATGGAAAGATACTCAACCGGAAATGGTTACTTTCTGTTGAATAATTATTACCATGCTTGTTTAGTACAGGTGCTAATGTAGCATGATAAGGATAATCAGATTAAAATACATTGCTAGAAGGTCCTTATTAATTGTTTCTTAATGCAAGCTTTTCCGTAATTTTAAATGAGTCAGCTATCCTACTTATACAGCCTTGCATACTCCTTGGAGTCTTTTATTTTAGTTTATGACGGGTAAGTCTAGCTGAGTACATCCTCGTACTCAGGGTTTTATTTCCCATGTTTTTGCAGATGGTGAGATGCTTTACGGTTATTGTCAGAACTGTTTCTATCCCGCCTTGGGCGATGACTAGACCTTGGGCATGGTCACTCTTCTCTACTTGATGCTTTTGCTGGATGTAGACCAAGGACCTGGCACTATATTTCAACTGTGTGTGTGTGGTATTTGAACTTAAATCGCTTCCGCTTTTATTTGAATTTGAACTGGTTTGTAATAACTCTATTTCGTACTCCGATGATGTTTTAAACTTGGTGCTTGTGAATGAGTACGCTAAACTATTACGATCTTGGTCGTGCCGAAAAAGTTTGAAATCCTTCGAGATTTCACGGACTACCGGGTTTATTAGGTCTCAATCATATGATTTGTTGAATTAATGGCGGATTATGTGCTTGTGCTCTAATAAATTGGTCGGTTCTGTTACAGCAACAACTCGAACAAAAATTAAGGTTCAATAATGAAGTTGGTTGATAACGGGAGATAGTCCCAGCAACTTCTCTTTTTGTAAAGCTTTTCTGCAAAAATTGCTTATCTCTTACAAGCCTTACCTTGTCCCTCTAGCCTGCATCTCTTGAGTCTCTACCCTTCTCTTTCGTCGGGTCAGTCTTGTTGAGTACTGTTGTACTCAGGGTTTGTTGAACCCCTATTGCAGGTGAGCTGCATGGGCAGGAGTGTTATGCATCCTGCTGCATGACAGTCGTCGAGGAAAGCGACGACGAATAAAGATGTTAAGCTCTTGGGCAGAGCTTTTGTGTAATATTACAATCTACGGCTACTCCACTACTATTATGGTTTGTATAACTTAAACCTATCATTGTAAATATTTTGAAACTCAGAGTTTGTAAATGTATGTTATTGTAAGTCTTCCGCTGTTTTACTCCATGGTAGTTCATTTATATGAAACTGTTGTAATACTGCAATGTCTCTCTACAATGATTGATCCTGCTCGGAGAATCGTGGATGATTCGGGATTTACCCGACAGACTTTTTAAGTCGTATGGAACACAGTCATGGTTATTTGGAGTCTGTTTAGACAATAATCATGCTTGTGGGCCATATGATTTAGGAGGTTCTGCCACACCAAAGACCTAGTAGACTTGCTTTGAAGTTTGTTGGGCGGCCAAAGTGTTGAAGTTCTTTGGATGGTGTGGTCTTGTGAGGTAGGTGTTTAGGGTTGACCTATTGTTTTTGTACGGTGTTGTTATGTTATGTAGTCCATAATATTCCTTTTATCTAACAAGTGGCGTGTGACAGATCCTCCTAAATCATATGGCCCACATGCATTATTATTGTCTAAAGAGACTCCAAATAACCATGAATGTGTTCATTTGACTTATAAGATCTGTCGGGTAAATCCCGAATCATCCACGATTCTCCGAGCAGGATCAATTATTACAAAAAGACATTGCAGTATTACAACAGTTTTATACAGATAAGATATTATCAGAGTAAAATAGCGAAAGGATTACAATAACATAAGTTTACAAACCATTTAGTTTAAACTTACAAACCATATGTTTTTAATTATTACAACCATAAGAGCAGTGGAGTAGCAAACATAACTTTTTACAAAACCTTGGAGACATGCTCTGCCCAAGAGCCAAACATCCTACTCGTCGTCACTCTCCTCAACGACTGTCATGCAGCAGGATGCAAAGCACTCCTGCCCATGAGGCTAACCTGCAACAAGGGTTCAACAAACCCTGAGTATAAAAATACTCAACAAGACTGACCCGACGAAAAAGAGGGGTGAAGACTTAGAAAATGCAGGCTAGAGGGACAAGGTAAGGCTTGCAGGGTTAAGGATTTTTGCAGAAAAGCTTTGACAAAAGAAAAGTTGTCTTGCTCTCTCTTGATATTACCAACCAACTTTATTCTTAACCTTAAACATCATTCAAGTTGTTACTACGACGATGAACAACGATCGAGTCCTCTTTTCCGAGAAGCAACGGTGATTCGAATCCATTTTCATATCCAGCTAGGACCTAGATTACTGGGATAGCGGAGACTTTAACTCCGATGCATACCAGATCACAGATATACCGGGATAACAACCGCAGCCATATATCACCACATGATACACGTGGGCACTAGGACCCAGTGTACCGATATACGTGGGAATTTAAACCCACAGCATACCACACTGTGATATATGTGGGGACTCTGGCCCACTATATATCACTCCATGACATACGTGGGGACTCTAGTCCATTGTATATCACTTCATTCATGTGGATTTCTAGTTTCTCGATATCACCAGTTCACCATCGACACGGGACCTAGGGCATCAACAGACGGAAACACTACAGAGGGACTCCATTCCTAATGCAAGTTAGCCGTCCGGACTCGATTTATTAACTATCATCATGTTTTCACAGATAAAGTCATCCTCATCTTTTTCATTCTTTTACTTATTGAAAACTTATCTAACTCAGCAGGGCTAAGCATTACTATGCATATTCCAGCTAACAGGTAACAAGAAATAAGGAAGTAAGACAGGTAATGCAATCTGTAGATTTTCACTCAACTCCTAATCCCTAATGCAGCATTTCATAAGGAAGCGATAAAACTTTTATAAAATTAAGGAAGGGTTTAAATGCATCCGGGGCTTGCCTTGGTATTCAGGGTAGACAGTCTCGAGCTTTGGATCAACTCCCAACTCTTGAGTCTGCTCTTCCTTGGAATCTGGTGCGACAACGTTAATTTCTCCGTTAACGAAAACTATACGATAAATGATATGCTCGATGGATGCATGACCAGATTAAGGACTTAAGTACAACTTTCCTTCACGATAAAGTTGCAAGCCAACCAAAACTTACTTACTAAGTTTATTAGGGTTAACTACGTTATTAAAGAAGTTCATTATACACATAAAATTACGTTGATTAAACCCTAATGACATGGTTAAGTTAAGCACAAATAATTAATTAAAATGCCAAAGGTCATTAGGGTTAATGACCCAAGGTCATCAATCAATCCCAAAGTCAAATAACCCTATAATGATTAAACATGATTAAAGGAGTTAATTAAGTATTTAAAAATATTTAAATAAAGGCATAAAAATTAAAGTTGTCTAATTGAGCTCAAAATTTTATTTTGAAAAGCTCTTGGTCTAATTAGATGGCAAAACAATTTTTAGAAATAAAAGTCAATTATTTTATTTATTAAAAATCATTAAAGGTCCATTTTCAATTAAAAGGACTAATTTTAACATATGCAAAATATACTCAATTTTGGCATTTCATATTTTTTCTAGGTAGAGAACATCATAAAGAGCTTACATAAAAATTTTTAGAATTTTTGGAGCTATACATGGATTACTATGATTTTTCAAAGAAAATAGCGTTTAAAAGATTTTCTGGAAATGAAAAAAGAAAATGGGAACAGTACTCCCGCGCTGACCGAGCCGACTGACGCCGTTGACCGGCGATTCCTCGTCGACGGTGAGGTCTCCGGTGACGAGCTTGGCACCTATGGGCTCCACGCGACGAGGCGAGCCTAATGAGGTAGTTAATGCGGCGGCGGAGCTCTGGAGCATGGCCGACGTCGGCCATGGCGGCGCGGCGGTGCGCGGACGGCGGCGGCAAAGCTCCCCGGAGCTTCTCCGGCGACGGCGAGGGCAAGGGCATCTGCGGGGCACTCTGGCAAACACGCTAAGCCACAAGATGTAGCCGCTCCTGACCTCTAGCCAAGATAGCTACGCGCGCGGCGACGCTGGCATGGCCATGCCGGCGGCAAGCCATGGTGGCCGGACCCTACGGTGCAGGAGGGGTGAAATTGAGGGCATGGAGGGACGCAGGAGCTCACCGTGGTTCGGGTGCGCTCGAAGATGAAGGCTCGGAGTGGCTGAGTCGAGCTGCGGACGGCGACGCTAATGGCGGCGGCGGCGCTTCGATGGCAAGAATGACGTCACCGCGGTTCCTGTGCACCAATGAACGAACCAAGGTGCACATGAGGGGCAGGAGAAGATGGAGGATAGGATAGAGAGGTAAATGGAAATATATTTTTAACCTGGGCGGCGGTGAACGGCGAGAAAGCTCGCGGCGGCTCGACGACCGGCCGCGAGGAAGATGACGGCGTGCGGGCGCTACGGGCGATGAGGGCGGGCACTAACTGGCTCAGAAAACGCACAAGATCGAGGCAGAGCTTCTGGCAAGATGAAGCGGGCAGAGATGGAGCGACGGTGACGAATTTTGCCGGCGGGGACGAGCTTGACGGCGGCGGTGCAGGGATGAAGAAAAAGAAGTTGGCCACGACGCTCCTATTTATAGCTAGAGCTCGAGGATAGGGAGTGCGACATGCGGCGATGAAGCTTCACGCGCGGAGATGAGCTGGCAGTCGAGGCAGGGCGGCGGTGGACAAGCTTTGAGAAGCCGACAATGGCGGCCACCCATAGGCTTCAGCGCTGTTCAAGCAATTTATAGAAATGCCATTCGTCGAAAATAATAAATTACTCCAAAATTTATATAAGAACTTAAAAATCTCCAAAAATAAAATTTGCATAACTTGTTAAGAGCTACACTTTTCATTTAACTAGCATCCTCAAATTCTGCCTGGATTTTGAATATGAATTCACTTTCAAAAGGGAAATAAAACCTTAGAAACAAATATTTAAAATTACTTTTGATTTTTCAATAAAACTTGAAAATCTTCAAAACTATAAAATGCTTAACTTTGAAAACCAAACATGTATCATATATAAAGTTTTCCCAAATTATGCATAAAGTTTGAATTATGTTTTTAAAATCAAAAGGAGATAAATGCTAGAAAACTGTATTTTCAAATTCATTTGAAATTCCTTTTGAAAACTTGAAAACATTAAATACCAACTTTGTAGCTATTGTCAAGATCTACAAACTATATTTTTAGAGTATCTCCAAATTCCTTATATATTTTGAATTATGGAAAAGGGGATAAAACCAGGTTTTGAAATAAAAAGTTTTTGAAACCGAACTCAAACTCGATTTGATTTCTAAATTAATTGGTTGGTCATTAGTGATCACAAACATCATCCAAGGACATTTTTAGGTCAATGACCCAATGACACCCCTGGTTGACCAAGTTGACTTTTGAAAATCATTTTTATAGCTTTCCAATTTGAATTTAAATTTGAATTACAAGACTTGGGAATAAGCTTTGAAATCCAAATTCAACTTCAAATATGGAAATCATTTTTGGGTTGGACTTGGATTTATACACTATGCTTGACACTAATGTAAACACGGTTTACACCTCAAGTATATAGAGTATAAACTAAGCATTTGGGATGACATTCGAAAATAAGGTTTTATTATTTTATGTGACAAAACATTCCAGAAATACAATCAACCTATGAAATGTAAACTTGTTTTAATTGATGCACATTAAGGTTGACCTAAACATGAATGCTTTACAATACATATGATGACATGGCATGTTTTAGTTAATATAACACCAGAGGTGTTACATGGCGGCGGCGCGCTTCATCATTAAGGCTACCAAGGTGGTTGTAGGTGATGCGATTTGGCGGAGGGTGGATCGAGTTCGAGCTTCCGGCGGTTTCTGCCATCCGCGAGCTTCAGTCCGAGATCGAAGGAGCTCGGGAGGTTCCCGTGGCCGATGTTCTATTCATGGAGTCTTCATCCCTGTCTCCGGATGGGTGTCTTCTGCGGCTACTCAAAGCCTCATGCGATAGGGCTTCTTCAGATTTGGGGTCATTGTGCCTTCTTATTCCTCAACGGCGGCTGGCGACGGCGGACGAAGGAAGACGATGACGTTTTGGACAAGCACATGTTCTAAGTTCTTAAATGTAATTTACTTTTTCTTCAAGGGGCTTTATGCAAGATTGTTGGGACAAGTGCTCTTAAATCCTTACTTTTCGTATCTGTACTTGTACATGTACGTTCACGTTTTTCTTACTTAGTAATATAAATATGGTTTATCAAAAAAACATGCAACTATGGTTTGCGGCCAGAAAAAATAGATGAGGTTTGACCAAGTTTCTAATAAACAACATTCATACTTATCACTCCTAATTAAATTATTATAAAAATACATTTCATAATTAATCTAATAATATTCATTTGAAATAATAAGTATAGACATTTTTTTATCTACAACTGATAAAACCTATAAAATACTACCTTATTTATGGTGCAAGACCTTTTATAGTTTTGAGTTACGGCAAACAACTCGTCATGACAAGAATTTGAATCCGGCACCCTCCAAGACCCAAATTGTGCCGTCCAACGAGACCTTTGTTAGCTCACCGAATGATGACGGGCGTACTACTGTACCAGTCGTGGACTAACAAGGACAAGTAACATGGCGGCATGGCGCTCAATCAACCACCTGTTTCCAAGGAGAAAGGAGCATCTGTCGTTTTCCGATCACTAGCCGACTGCCCGGTTACTGTTCAATAGCTGCAGCCTGCAGCAAAGCACTGATGGAGTATGATAGGCTGATAGCACGTTAATAATAATCATATGATTTCCAAAGCGGAATCTCGAGACAAACCACACTAGTTTTTTTTCATCCTGTCCATGAGTGCTTTCTATCATCAGTGGCAGACTACAATGTAGGTCCTGAACTGAAACTAACAATTCAGAAACAACCTTAAATGTCTACGACTACACTTCACGAATTTTATTTGAATCAATGATAGCACTACCATTCGTCGGCTACAAACAAGGTAAAAGTTGGCCGAACGCACGTGATCCGCTGGCAAAAATCCGCAGCGAAGTGAGACTGCTTTCAGGCGACGGTGTGCACCACGATCCGCTGAACCCAGCGTGATTCTTGACCCGGTTCTTGGAGCCCCGGCAAAAAGGCCGCCTGAAATTCCAGTCCACTTTCCACAGGATGAGGTGAAAACGGCAACAAAAGGGTCCTCACTCCGACACGCGGCGCAGAAAGTGAAAACGTCCCTGAGAAAAGCGCCGTCCTTTCTTGTTTCCTTCCTCTTTCCTCCGTGCCGTTGCCACTGTTGCCACGCCGCAACCGCAACACACCACGCAGGCGGCAGCGGCAGCGGGAGCAATAATGCGCACGCAGAGGAGCACAGCGGCGTCACTGCTGCGGCAGTAATGGCCGCCTGGTTCCACCACGGCGTCGTCTACTAGCGAGACACCGAGCCCACCTTTCCTTGGTTCCTTCAACACGCCCCCCCTCCGGCCTCCGGATCGCGCACAGCGCCTTCACCCACTCAAAAGCGCTCCGGGAATCTTTGCCGAGCGGCGCCGCTCACTGGCCGGCAAGGCGACCCCGTCTCTCGGCCGGCGTTGATCTGGTGATGCGCTTTTCACGGTGTTTTTTATGTTTCACTCTTTTTCCCCCCCTACGTCCTGTGATATTGTGCCGGTGCTGACGAAAACCGGAATTTGCGTCTTTAGGTTGTTGCGGTTGAGGCGGGCGGAGCGGCGGCGCGATGGGCATCTCGGCGAGGTGGCTCAAGTCGTTGGTTGGGTTGAGGAAGGTGGAGCGGCAGCAGCAACAGCATCGTAAGGAGGATGCAGATGTTGGACGAATGGTACGCGCCGGGTTTCTTCCAATCATTATGCAGTTCTGTCGTATCTTGGTTATAAATTGGTGGTTGGTGCATTCATTTTACTTATTGCCTAGACCTATGTAGATTATGCAAGAATCATTTTTGTCATATCAGATCAGAGTCAAGTCACTTAAAATTGTTAGCAGAAAAAACCGTGAACTAGTATTTAAATATCAGAGTCAATTAACTTTAAATTGTTAGCAGAAAAAAAGGCGAACTAGTATTTAAATATCAGAGTCAATTCACTTAAAATTGTTAGCAGAAGAAAAGGTGAAGTAGTATTTAATTGGGCTTCTTAATCATATCCTGACAAATCCTAGGTGTGTACTGATCGACGTTAGCGATCCATCATTGACTGAGTCGGGATTGCACTTGGTAATTCCTTATGCACTTTTTGTGTTAGTTTCAATTTTTATTGCAGAGAGCACATTGTTGGGTAATTTGTTGCCTGCTTTGTTCAAAGCTTGCTTAAATACTTGACTTCATTGGCGCTTCTTGAATTCTGAACAAAAGTTCTTGGTGGTTTATGCAATCACAAGAGCTTCAAATTGACTGATGGATAGTATAACTTAGTAACGCCAAACCTTGCCTTCTGATGTACACATGGAGAGCATATTTTTGCACTCCCGTATTAACCTGTTATGAGTATGCATCATTTTGCTAACGAGTTGCCAACTGGGGAAACTGCATAAAACCGATGTCGCCGATCAGTTTCATTTTCAGAATCAGCGCTCTCAAGACGACAACAGCATTGCTGCACAAGAAGAAATTCCAGAGGTTCCTTATGGGAATGATCCACCTGAAATTGATTCTAATGCACATTCATGCTTGGAACCCACTTGTGGTTCAGCTCATGTGCCACTGTCTCAAACTGAAGAGGAACTGGAAGAGATCTGGGCTGCTACGATTATTCAGACAGCATTTAGAGCTTTCCTGGTATGCATTCATGTTGTCCTGAGGATTCCATTTACTGATTCAATCCATGCAAGTGTCAGACTCCTAAAAATGTGCTCAGCTCTAATATCTCAACACACCCGAATACACATTCTTATGGTCAAACTATATGGTCAGCTAATGTCAATGTAATTTCACGGGCACAAGTAAATTAGCTAATCTTATGTTCTATACCCCTGTGTCCACTCTAGTGGGTACCCTATGCTCCTGTAGTTTCAAATCCATTAGAGTGGCTGATTTTGATTGTTGGTTCGCCAAACCTAACACACCCTCCTCCTTTACCCGGGCTTGGGACCGGCTATGTTGAGACGACTCAGTAAAGCCTTCCAGTCAACATAGGCGGAGTTCCTGAGCTCCTGTAGTGATGCATGAAATTATTTGTTCAAAATCTGATTGTATATTACCTTTTGCAAGTGCGGAAGTTGGCAAAATAAATTTTCTCTACCAGGTAAAAATGTACAAATTGTCGAAAGAAAATGAATAATGTACCATCATTCTCACTTGATGCTTTAGTTCCTTATAGTTCCCACTTGGGATTCCTTCTTCAGGCCAAGAGAGCCCGTCGAGCTTTAAAAGGGCTGGTTAGGCTTCAAGCCCTTGTAAGAGGTCATATCGTAAGAAAGCAAGCTGCTACGACACTCCGCTGTATGCAAGCTTTGGTCAGGGTTCAGGCCCGTGTCAGAGCAAGGCGAGTTCGCATGGCATTGGAAAACCAGTCCGATCAGCAAAATTCTTCACCAGAGCACACGCCCGAGGAACGTGTTCGAGAAATTGAGGTGAGATGGACAAGTTTCAAACACAAGGCATCCTATTATCCTGTCATTTATTTGGCTGATAATTATATATGCTGATACTATTTAAAAAATTCCTTCCAAGAGACTTTCATGATTTGTTTATAAGTTACCATATTGTTCTTTTCATTTGGAAATAATTGGCATTCCAATACAGTGTTCTGGTTTGTTTGTGAACTTTTACCATTGTCTTAAAATGCAGGATGGCTGGTGTGATAGTATCGGGTCTGTGGAAGATATCCAAGCAAAACTTCTTAAGAGACAACAAGCAGCAGCTAAACGTGAGCGAGCCATGGCCTATGCTCTAGCTCATCAGGTAGTTTATCCTGCTTCTACACCAACATATGCATAACCTGTTATTATAGTAATGTAATAAGATGATTACTGAAGTAATAAACCAAGGGTTAGAGTAAATATATTGTAACACGTAAAACCTGTTCAAGTCTAGGGGGTGTTTCGTTTCCCCTCATTCCATGGCCTGCGTTACGTCTAGACCTGATTGGCCGGTTTGTTTGGTTCATCTGCGTCAGATTCAGGCTACCCTAACTCCCTAAGCCACCAGTACCGAGGTAGCCTGTCTATTCCTGCCTCACATAACCGAGCAGCTAAGATTAGCTAGGCTTTGGCTACCCCTCCCTTCCTGTTCCCCTCACCTCCTGCTTCTTCACCGCAAGGGCAGATGGTGTGCAGTACCTGGGAAAATTAGTAAGATGAGTATTTACTATAGAAAAATATATTTTCAATCCTTCAAAACGTCAGAACTTCATGGCTTTTCACTGTGTATCCATCGAGGAGCCCGGGCGGCTGGCCGGGCTCACCGGGTGGCGAGTCCGCCTATGATGGTGTCAACAGCTTGGTCAAGCTTCTCTTCCTCATCACTGGCTCGCCTATCCCTTGAGTGCAACCCCGTCTGCCTCTGTGTCTCAGTCCTTCATTGCTGCAGTTGTGCTCGCCCTGTGCTGCCTCGCCACACTGCGGCTCTGCCCACACAAGTGCGCTGCAGCGCAAGGAGCATAAAAGGGCTGCCCAGCTCCGGTTGAAATGAATGCCACACATGGTCAGTGCTGGTCTGTGTGCACACGGCCAATGGATCGATTGTTCTTGGTGCTTTGGTAGAAGAAAAAAGTGAGAACTTGATGCTTAGTAGGTAGTTGGTCTCCATTGGTAGCTTAGTTCAGGTTTTGGCGTGGTAAGTTATGCTCACCTGGCTATCCTTGGCCAGGTCCAATCTTAACCAGGCTCGGATGCTTGCTGTTGTTTGACTACTTTGTTCCTTTCATGGGGACAATTAAAGTTGTCCTTCCCTGTATGCTAGCTTGACAGTTAAGATGCTCATCTTTTCCAAATTATTCTATTTGATCAGCTAATGCTAGAATAATTACATTCTGTAACAAACATGAGACCTGTACTTGGAAGGAAAATGAAAGATTCATGCTTTGGTCCTCCCTCGGAGCGAAAGCACATCCATCATGAGAATTGAAATTAAATCTGATTAAAAACAATAAAAGGACTCCACAGTGCAAGGTTAGTAAGACTTTCAAAATCCTGGCATCCGAAATTCTTAAATTTCCCCCCTCCAATTTCAGTGGCAAGCAAGTTCAAGACAAGCTACAGCATTTGAACCTGACAAGAACAGCTGGGGCTGGAACTGGCTAGAGAGATGGATGGCTGTCCGGCCTTGGGAGAGTCGGTTCCTTGGCACTTACACTGCAGATGGGATTTTCGTAGTTAATGAAACCAGGCAACCTGACAGAAGTGCAACCAAGACCCCATACAGAAAACCTGTTAAAAAGCACGATTCAACCCTTCAATCAAACACGTTGAGCCACAAGGTCTTCCCATCAAACTCAGAGGGTGGTGGCTCCTCGACAAATCGATCCAGTGGTTCAGTATCAGCTAAATCTAGACTGAAGGTTTTACCCAGAGAAGGTTCTGAGGAAGCCTCTTCTCGTCCTTCTGTACTTGTTGTGCGGTCCACTAGTAACCCAAGGGAGAGGACTTCAAGTATTAATTCAAAGGAGAGGACTGAGGGCTTGGATTGTCAAGTTAATAAAAGGTTCTCCTTGCCTGGCATTGGTAAGTTTACATACCACCTGCTCTGCTTCTAGCATGAGCCTCTTTTATATGGGCCTTGCGAGGCATTTCTTGTTATGCATATCATCATATGGCATCTGTGCTGTTTTAGATACTCATACACACTAGCAACTTGTAGAATTTAACTTTCAGGCATTCAATTTCATTGACTTGCTATTGGCAAATCACCAGGTCCAGAAGCTGGCAAATACCTGACAAAGAAAGGCACGGTTAACCGATCCCTGAAGGCCACAAAAGATTCCCAGATACTGGGGTCAAGGCATCATCTTGCCAAT
Organism: Bothriochloa decipiens; assembly: GCA_023333625.1. Taxonomy (NCBI): domain Eukaryota; kingdom Viridiplantae; phylum Streptophyta; class Magnoliopsida; order Poales; family Poaceae; genus Bothriochloa; species Bothriochloa decipiens. The sequence goes on from CM041628.1 coordinate 15,527,289, forward strand.
TCCATTGATCCAGTTCCCAATAGAGTTGAGCTGGAGACTTGAGAAGGCATATGATGCTTCAACATCGTCATGACTTCTGTTGTCAAAAAAAAAAAAAAAAAACATCATCATGACTTCATCGCAACATCCATGTTGTACTGGCGGGGGTGTCTTTCAACACCGAATATGATGTCTAGATGTGCGCTAGGATCATTTTATGAGATATAAAATCAGATGCATGTCCATATATGTTGAGATTACAATTGGTTTTGTTGTTGTATTTGCGAGTTGTCGGATGTAAATTCTGTCGTCGAGGTGTGTGCTTATTATGTGTTGTCGGTCTATGGTGATGGTATAGTTGTAATTTGGAAGGTTAAGCGAGGTAAATCTATTGTACTTTTTTGTGGTACATGGCATTGCCGTATTGATATAGATTTCACGTGCGTCTTGTATTTTACGTTTCTAATTTTTATTAGATAAAATTTGCTTGAAAATATTGGTTAATTTTTTTTTCGACGAAATATTGGTTAAATCAATGTGGCAACAAATGTACTATAAGTACTTTGGGCCGAGTTTGTCCTACTAGGAGGTGTATAAATGGATAGCAAAAGGAAATGGGCTGCCCAGGCCCAAAAAGAAGCCGACTCCTTTATAGGCTGCCCCTTTATTCCTTGCCCACACGACGCGTCTTTGTAAGTTGTAACGAACCGAACCGGAACGTAAGCTCCCTCGTCAACGACCTCGTCCGTCGCGCCCGAGGCGACGAAGCAACCCGCCCGCCCCCAGTTTGGAGCTATGGCGGCGACGTCGTCGAGGCGCGTGTCGTCGGTGCCGGCCCTGGCGGCCGCCGCCGTGCTCCTCCTGCTCGCGTCCGTAGCCGTGGGCGACGACCACAACGGCGTCTACGACCCCTGCGCGGACGCGTCGGTGCGGCGCGGAGACGGGTTCACCTTCGGCGTGGCCTTCTCCGGGCACGACTCCTTCTTCTCCGGCGGCGTGCAGCTCTCGCCCTGCGACAGCCGCCTCGGGCTCGCCAACCGCGCGCAGCTCGCGCTCTACCGCCCCCAGGTCGACGAGATTTCGCTCCTCACCGTCAACTCCTCCTCCTTCGACCCGGTGAGTCCCTCGATCACCATCGCCATGTTAATCATTAAGTGCTTGTGGATTTCGTGTTTAATTGCCAAAAGTTTGCTCAAGGTAAACCCTAGTTGATGGGTATTTTGACCTGATGGCATAAATGGTTTATCATTAATTTCCTTCTTTAAGCAGACACACAAATAAATTTGCGAATAATATTGGCTTTTTTAGAAAAAAATAACTTAGGTTAATGATAGTATTCTTAGCTCTTTTTTTTTTGCGACTTTGATAGTATTCTTAGCTGCGAAGAAAAACTTGAGTACAGTGCTGGCTAATAAGTTAGTCAGAGAAGAACTTGTCAGAAACGTCGGTGACAACGGCCAGCTTGGAGGGGTTAAGCCAAATGGTTGAGGGAGCTGGACCCATCGACGTGTTGAGATAGTGCCACTTTTGGACGCATTTGTGTAGCTGAACAGGGGTAGGGCAAACTGTCCTTTGAAGCTGGGACACGCCTCGTGTAGTTCTGTGGTCCAAGTGTTGGGTTGTTAGCATTCACACGGTGCAATTTATTCGGAAGTTTATGGTCGTGCTATACTCACAAATTTGGGATGTTCCTGTTCTACATTTCTACTTAATTGATTTCGTCAGGGAATTAGTTGGAGCTGGCGGATTTCTATAATTTTTTTCATCAGCAATAGTAGTGCAAATTTTGAATGTCTACAAACTTGGTGACCTTCATGATGAAGGCTTTCACACCACCCATTGTTTCACCTTGTGTCAGGGTTAGGGGAGGCCTGCTTATCTGCATTTTTTTTTTAAAAATGTTGAACACTCTCAATTGTTTAAAGCTGCTGCATTTTTTTTTGGTAAATTTGGCTGTGAGACATTGGAAAATTTGTCATTGGCTGACACACGCTGACACACCGTAACAGCGATAATTTGTCAGAAGACATGAAAAATTTATGGTCGTTTGCCAGAACACACCGTAACAAATATTTTATTATTTTCTTAGTTTTGGGGACAGAGAAGGCCGGGTAAATGTTCAACATCTTCAACCTCTCGTTTTTTTACTGCTTATTTGCCGTAACACACCACCTGGTTGGCGAAGGGGATTCCGTCATGCTGGTGGTTCACCCTCGCGCCACCTCCCGCCAGGCCTAGCCGTGCGCACGCGCAGCGACGAGCAGGGTGCGGGCACGACCTCGCCAGAGCACGGCCATGGCGGACAACAGCCTCGGCCTGGGGCGAGCGCGGCCTGGCCAGGGGCTCGTAACCACGGCTAGGGCTTGCGCGTCTTCATCGGTGCCGCGTCCATGGCCGACGTCCGCCGGCCGGCTGGGTCAAATCCACACGCGTGTCCATCCACTGCGCCTCTTCCTATGTATCTCGATCCCTTTTTTTCTCCGTCAAATAAAGTGCTAGCAAACCAAATTAAATCCCGGTGTGAAGCAAGCAAGCAAAGCAAGGAGGCTTCCGTGTACATGCTCCTATACGCGGCTACCTGTACCTTGCTCTTACGGAGCCGTCCATGGCGTCATCACCTGCAGCTGTTGGGGTCACTAGTTTGTCCACGCCTAAGTTTAAATCAAAGATTCGACGGCGGCGGGCACGGCCACGGCCACGACCACGGCAGGGGCGAGCGGGGTCTCACCGGGGATGGGCACAGCCTGGCGGACGAGTCTGACTGTGCGTCGCGTGCTTCAACCAGAGGTCGAAGACAAGGGCAGTCTGGACATTTTCTCTGCCTTCTCTCTCCAAAACTAGGAAAAGAATAAAATATTCGCTGCTTCTGACAAATGACTATGGTTTGCGATGTCTTCTGGCAAAATATCATCGTTGCGGTGTGTACCAGCCAATTATATATTTTTTCACTGTCCCACAGCCAAATTTGCCTTTTTTTTCTCCATAAACGGCCACCAGCAAAGACACAGCCTCTGGAACTTGAAGCAACGACCACCGGCATAGTTCTAAACTCGTAATCATGCTGGGTATATGACTGTTCCACCATGTTTGTGCGTTTCTAGTAAGTTGTATATATGTGAGTGGAATTATGAACTGCATGTGGTTGATTGCTCTCCGTAGACCGATCGGAGGTGTACAACTGAAACGATATCTATTGACTAACGCTGTAATGCACAACCATTTTTTTCACCCTATTTCAGTCTTCTTCTGGTGATGGGTACATGGTGGCTTTTGCCGGGAAGAAATACGCAGCGAGGTCAGTCCCGGTGTTCGTCGCCAACAGCTCATACACAGTGAACGCCTTTACCCTGGTACGCCCACGAGCTGTAACCTTTTGCAGACCTTCACAGTTCCTCCTCAATCAAAAGGGACAACTAACTTGGTTAACCGATCGATCTCCGATCCCTCTCGCGTTTCAGGTCCTGGAGTTCCAGAAGGGCACGCTGCAGAACCTGTTCTGGAAGCCCGGCGGGTGCTCGTCGTGCTCGGGGCGCTCCGACTTCGCGTGCGTGGACGGCAGCTGCGCGATCAAGACGACGAGCTGCAGGGGCAAGGGCAGCGGGCAGGTGGACTGCAACCCCGGGATCCAGCTCGCCTTCTCCGGCACGGACAAGCACGAGGCCGCGCTCAACTCGTGGTACGAGGTGTCCAAGCTCCGGCAGTACTCCCTGTTCGGGCTCTTCTCCAACCTCAAGGATTCGCTCACCAGCCAGTTCAGCAGCTTCTTCTAGAGCTTAGACCCTGCCCCGTGCGGTGCTAGCTGACAAGTCGCTCTGTCTCTTCTATGGACTACGTATGAGTTATCGTGAGTAGAGTATGCTCGGCGAAGAGTACTTGTCCTGTAGTTCTGTCTATGATGACAGAAGAAATACGTATGTATGTGTACAACACAACGGCTATCAGATCAGTCCTATGTATGTGCAGTTTTCAAATGGATATGAGACGGTGTATGTTATCCGTGACGCATATACCACTGGTGCTGCTGCTCAAAGCTGATACCTGGTAGTATGTGCCACAGGTTCTGACTGGACGTGGTGGACACTGGACAGACACGTCAGTTGCTTTGGAGAAAAGTGATGGGTCTGCGCCGGAATTCGCCTTGACCATTTTCTTGGCACTTGGCAGAGCCGCCGTGCCCGGCGCAAGCAGCGGGAGCCGAGGAGGTCACAGGAGAAAGGGAGAGGCGCGCGGGCGCTAGGGGCGTCCCCGGCACTGAGCCAGCAGGCGGCGGCGGCGGCTTGGATGGCCGCGCTCCGGGCGTCTGTGGTCCCCGTCAGGCAGCTGGATCGGGGAATTCTCTGCATCTGCCAAGGCGCTGCGCGCACCTTGCATTCCACCAGCCTGCCCTGGTGGGCTGCCAGGCAAGGAGGAAGACAAAGATTGGTGAGATCAAGTGAGACAGCGTCAAGTCGCAGGCCTGAGTGCTCAAGAACCACCGAAAAGCAGGTTCGATCCAATTCCAAGGTCGTTCATCTTCCCCAACGCACATCGATCGATAGCAAAAGAAAACGAATCGGCTCCAGACTCCAATCCAATGTGCCATAAACAAAACCACCGGTGTAAATTACTAGTATAATCAAGTCGCCGGATCAACTAACCGTATGATACAAACGCCACGGACAAAAAAAAAAAAAAAAACTAGAACGAATCTGGGGTAGGGGGAAACCAGCAATCATCTCTCCCGGTGTTTGCGTATCCACAAGACGGCAGACGGCAGCAACCTGATCAGCGATCACCATGGACGTAGTCGGGGCGGCTACTTCTTGAGCACGATGGAGAGGACGACGATGAGGATGATGGCGAGCAGAAAAACGATGGCGATGCAGGTCCACTTCCTCGTGCTCTTCTGGTGCTTCCTCGCCACCGTCAGCTCCTGGCGCCCACCATCAACGAACGACCACGCGCGCCCGACGTTGCCCTCGATGTCATCCAGCTGCTCCCCCTGCACGTTCACCAGGACCGCCATGTCGTTGAACACCTGCTGGAGCTCCATCAGGCTGCGCTCCAGCTCCGCCACGGCGCCGTGCCGCTCCTGGATCTCCGCCACCACGCCCAGCACCTCCCCTCGCCCTTGCTCCGCGATGGCGCGCTGCAGGAACCGCTCGCCCTCCCCGGACTCGGCGAGCGCGTCCAACGTTGCCTCGTCGGGCTGGGCGCCCGTCACCGTGAAGTACCGCCGCGCCACGGTGTCCCGGTACTCGGACGCCACGCGGGACCGCAGCGACGAGAAGGACTCCATCGAGTCGCGGAGCTTCTTGCGCAGCCCGGCCACGACGGACGTCCGGGTGCGGTCGGTGGAGGACCCGGGCCCGCAGCCGGGGACCTGGCGGTTCGCGGCGTTGGCGCGGTCCAGCGACTCGAGCCGCAGCTTCACCACCTTGGCCTTCTTGATCGCCGCGCCCACGTCCGCGTCCATCCGCGCGCGGAGGTCGCGCACCGCGGAGGCGTCGTGCAGGGACTTGCCGGACTCGTTGCTGTCGTGGAGGGAACGTTGGATGCGTTCGAGGTTGCGGAGCTCGTCCTTGATCGACTCCACGTCCTCGAAGAACCGGTCCAGGCTCGCGCCCGCTGCCGCGCCTGGTGGCGCGGACATCTCCACGCTGCCGGACTCGATGTCGCCGTCGCCCCCGCCGCCGCCGCGCTTCCATGAGCTCGAGAACAAGCTGTTCATGGCGGCTGGGTGGGTGGGTGTACCGCCTGGATCACCTGGCGTCCGGTGCTCTGTGTCACCTGGCTGATTGGCGGCCTCGATCACGGATCGAGGTCGTTTCTTGGGGTTCGGTCCGGTGGCCGGTTTCTTGGATCGGGAGATGAAATAGTGGGAGGGGCAGTTGGAAGGGGCGTGGAGATTCAATCAATCATGCGAAAGGGAAGGGGAGGGAAGACGACGGACGCGGAGTTGAAGGAGTCGGCCGGACGTCTGGCATCCATGTGATGTGACGCCGTGGTGGCTGGGGTGGGCTGGGCTGCGCGTGAGGCCGAGGAGACCGTGTGCGCGCGCCGCCTTGCTCTGAAACCGGCAACGCGGGAGGAAGGTGGGAGGAAGGAGAGGGGGCACGGGCACGTACGAGCGAAGGGTTCTTGGGACGCCAAGTCCAGGTCGGTCGCCGGATCACGCGGTGGCGTCGCTGGAAATCCAACGCCCGTAACGAACGAGCCGAACCAACCAGCGCGCCACGCTGACCGCCTGACCGGAACAGCTGCCGCACAACGAGAGCTTGCGAAGTTCTAAACACTCTTTATAGTGTTTAGAACCCATCGTCATTATCCGGTCCCTGCGCTGACCCGACGCGATCAACTCAACTGCACAAGTACAGGTCCACGCCCACAGGGACGAAAGAAAACGGCGATACGGTACCCTGTTGTAGCATAGTGTCGTAGCCATCGTTTGGCAGTCTCGCTCTCGTTATCTCGTAGGAGTATAGTACAGTACCTACTACAGCACTAAAACTAAAGTGTCAATTGGTGGTAATACATGCAAAATGATGTAAACCACCATCAGTTTTGTAGCTACTGTACCCACCAATTGGGACGCGGAAAACAACGAGCTGGGCACGCCGATCCTTCACACCGTGCGTCACACATTTTTGTGCTCCACATGCTGCCTGCGTCACACAAGTTCTTCTCGGCGAAGGTGGCAGGCACTACCCAAGTGGCCGGGCCGGCGCAATGGCGAATGCATTGGATCGAGCTTGTGGCGCCGTGCTCGTCAGCCCAGCCGCCCCCGTCTCGTCTTTGCCCCACATTGACTCCCAGCCAGATTTGGTAGAACATGATAACGAGTGGGGTAACGACGCGACAGCAACGGAAGGAAAGATAAAGCAAACGACGGAAGGAGGTGGACAACGAGTCGACGACCTGCCCGCAGCCTCCGGAACGGCCGGCCGGCCAGCTGGGTTCCCAGTTCCCGTGGCAGCTCCTTGTGTGATCCAAAAATTCTTGTCCTCCGTTCCGTCCAAGTGATGTGCATTCATGCACATGGAATGGGCATGGCACGGGCGGCGGCCGAGAGACGCAAGAACGCGTAGACCACCGTGCAAACGCGGGCCAGGTGGCAGGCATTTGTGCATCAGGCGAGCTTCTGGCTATTGAGCTGTGGCTTCTAACAAGATCACCCATTGCTCATGGGCCGTTATCAATACACGCACAAACTTCCTACAAATGTGCAAATGGACAGCACCCCTCAGACAAAGGTACAAAGGTGCAAGGTGCTCTTCAGAGTCATCACACAAAGTATCGTAGCACATGGGTGTGTATCAAGAGGCAAAAGGAGATACATGAACATGATATACTGTTCTTCAAAGTCTTATCACACCAAGCATCACATCAATTCCGTAGTGATTATGATCTCCCAGAAGAACGGCATCGCGGTTAGAAAGATAAAAGTATATATACAAAAAAACACCCCTGAGACACTTGCACCTGATGTTTACAGGGCATCAATATCAGAAACTGAAAAGGGAATCAACATACCATACGGCATATGTGCTCAAGGCCAAGCAATGCTTTTAAAAGGATTGTATACAAAAAAAAAAAAAATTACGTCCATACAACAATAATATCGAGACAATTGCCTGATTACCTCATCAAAATTACAGAATTTATCTGATCCAACTATCACTACACACTACATTTGAGAATACGTCTAGCAATGACAAGTTAAACAGGATGTACAAGAATAGTATATGCTCCTACCAGCCACATCAACAATTAGACGAGCAAAACCTCTATCTGTATATTCTGTCTGTGCCAAAATTCCACCAGCAATTACCGTTAATTTTTTCCACCAACAATTGTATACATGTACTCACCAAAACTCATCCTTCAAAATGACGTGTAAATATATCAGTATCGAAGCAGAACAGTCATGGGCATATCCAAAGTATTCAGTCAGGGAACACTCTTGCAGCACGTCTTTACACAACCACCACCAGGACTGGATTGGTTGGCACCTGGTATCATCGTCCCATTGCAACTGGGTGTAATTCCCGAGTTTTGAACTGAACTATATTGACGTTCAAAAAGGTACTTCTCAAATCCTGATAATTACTTAGACACTTTGAAGGACAGTAACATAGAAAGGATGCCCTAGACCACCGCCAGATAACAATTTCTCATTTGCATCCACATGTGGCCCCTCAGATGGATGCACTTTCCATTGCAGCTCATAGTTGGAAAAATTGTACGTACCTGGTGCGAATATGCACACTTTTAGAGGAACTCTACCACAACTGTCAGGTTGGAGCTCAATTTGAGCACAACTCAATGAACACCAAACATATGGTGGAATGCTCTTCGAAGATTGCTTCTCTTGATGTGTACCCTTGGAACTAGAGATAGTCTTTACATCATTTTCCAGTGATACATCATACCATCCACCCTGAGCACTGGTTGAGTCATGAGGATGGACAGTTTCGCTTTTCTCTGGCATTACATCAAAAGTGACCACTCTCACCAAAATCTTATGAGCTTCTGAATTGTGAATGACCAATTGGAGGTTAACCTCAAAGTAAGACTTTGAGAAATCATGACTAATTGTCCGAGGCCCTTCCATAAGCCACCATATAGGGTTCTGGCTTAGAGAACTAAGAAAACAGAAGATGGGATCAGCATTTATCCAACAAACAAAGGCCAATGAAGATTGTATCAAACTACAAGTTCTATCACTTGCCTGCAATGACACGTGTGATGAGAAAGTAGTTCATTGTCTGGAGTAGGCTTGGAAGAGTTACGAACTGCCTTTGAGATTAGAACAAAATCAAGAAGGCTGCATGGCCCCTGAACAGTTATCAAGTGCAAATCAGAATTTTATTAATCATAACAAAAATTACGCATGTGCCAGTTTTCCAATCAAGTTTTAGTTAAGTTGACCTGGAATATTTGGGTCAAGATCTACTCGGATGTACTCTTGGAACCAGCAAGAAAATAATACCGTCAAACGATGCAACAGCAGTGTAATGAATTATAATATAAGAACTAACCTTTGCTACCTTCCCTTGCCTGTATCTTTCTTGATAGTGAAAATCAGCTAAAGGAGATCGAGCAATGTCGAACAGATCAGTGCTGCTCCCTGGACACAAAGCCATATCACTTGTGCAGGCACCACTTTCTGCCTCTTTACAAGAATCCGTCTCACAATCCTTAAAAAAATAGCATGCATTGGGAAAAAGTATCACAACCTTGAATGTATAACACTTAATGAACAGAAGAGCATTGAATGAAGCAATGGAAAATATGGCGTATTAAAGTGTTCTGTATCTGACAGCATATTGAAGAATGTCCCTTCAACCTTAATTTTGAAGAAGTACGTCACAGCCTGATTTTCAGATACTGTTTCAACAGAGTTGATTGAACTGCATGACGACAACGCTGAAACTGCCCATTTACCACCAACACATGATAACTGATGAAGCACAAATGACTCTGATGGAGTCTTGTTCATGACATCCATGCGAACAATATACTCTTGCAATCTTGATGAGGACGTGCTTATAGAAAAGGATACATCAAGTGATGGCATAACCTGTAAAGAATTGCTTAGAGCTAATGCTTATCCAAGAGGAAAATAAGCAATAAAACAATAGCATACAACAAATAATTAGTTTGTCCATCCTTCATTCTGAAGATCAAGGACACAGAATGGAGGATAACCATTAGAAACGCCTTGATATTGGATTGCTTAAACTTTAGCAATTTCACCTTGGAAAATTAATTGTGTTGGGAGGACAATCAAAGCTTCACTGATGCAAAGTGCAACAATAAAGGTGACAGAATAACTTTTAAGAGAATCCCAATCCCCAACTGAAAGACTGGGCAGTTTATAAAACACTAATGCGTTATGAATTTGCTAACAATCCAATATGACATTTTATGAAAATATTTTATTTAAGAATACATGATGAAAATATTTTTCATGGTGAACCTAGTAGCCATCAATCTATGTAAATCAATACTGAAAAAAAAAGAGCAACAAGAATCTTACAACAACTTGCATTTGGAGCTGGAGGGAGTAACAAATATGTTGCCTTAAAAAACTAAATATGGGACACAATCCGTTACCTCAAGATTGAAATGCATGCGTAGTGTACGGTATTTAATATCACTGGAACTCCCCATTTCGTAATACAGAGATATATAAAGAGAAACATTTCCAGGAGTTGCAGCATGAAACCAAATAGGCCAAGAGAGTGCTGCCCCTGCTTGAATTTCAATATCCTGCAAAAAATATGATAGTCAATATTTGTGAAAGAATATGCGCCAGCAAATAATCTGTGAAAGCAATAAAAAAATGTTAAATGGACTACTCTAGTACAAACAAAAAGATACTAGTGCCGTAAGCTACTTTACCTGAGGAAATGCAAATAGCAAACTCTTGAAATTGTCCTTCATAGTTTTGGATGATGCAACACTGCTTTCTGATTGCATATGCCTTTTTAAGCAGTCCGGGAACTCAAGGCCAATGTCTGATGAATCACCAGGAATTAAAAATCTTGGGCTGCTAAGTTTCATTTTTATGCCCTGCATTACAGGATTGGAAAGAGTTAATAGATAATATGGTGTTGATACTTGCATAAAGTCATGATCATCTGTAGAACTCAATTCTTCAATGATTATCAGAATAAGAAATAAGAGGAAGACAAATGGTAAAGACCTTCACAGCATATTCTGAATGGTTTCTCAGATTTAGTGTAAGCAGCTTTAAATCACCAGCAAACGCTTTTGTTGGCATGTGATCAATAGATCCTGTAAGTTTTGGTAAACCCTGTAGGCAAAGAATTTAAAACTTCACACATCATCAGAAACGAATGTTTGTGAAGAGAAATCTGGAGAGATTATAACCTTGATTACAACCAAGCTGTTATTCAAAGATCGACGTGTGCCTCTTTTCCCTTTCTTGATTTTTTTCTGTGCTTCAAATTCAAAGTATTGGTAGCCTACTACTGATTCTGAAAGTGTCCACCTTATCCCAACCAACTTCAGAATACCTTGAACTTTTGGAGTAACATCAAGTTGCACCTAATGAAGTTGGAGAGGAGATGAGCAATTACCTTGAAAGATAATTAACCAAAAAAAACACATATATGAAACATAAACAACAAATGCTAAACACGTCAAATCTGAAAAAATGCAATTGGACAAATAGGTAAGGAAATGAAGAATAATCAGTTTAGTACTTTTTTTTTGTCAAACACGCAGAAGAGCTTCGTATAATCAGTATAGTATTTGACCCTAGCTACATTCATTTTCTTAAAAAAAGGAGAGAGATTCTGATTTTGCGCATCTCTTGTTAAATCAGATTGAAGAAATTGAAACAAATGAAAATAATTCAGTAATAACATATGGCGGGTTAAAGGATACCAAGCAAACTAATAAGAAATGGAAAACTGCTTTTAAAGAAGAAGTCACTGCGCATCTCTTCAGGATCAAGCTCTATCAAGTATCAACCTCTGGCTTTTTACTAAGTATCCAAACAAGGCCTAACAGTATATTCCATTCGCCTAGCTTTTTACTAAGTAAAGGTTAGATCTGCTGTAATGAATCAGGTAGCAAAGACATGCTTAAACAATTTTCAAAGCACACAAAAGATTGTGTAGAGTTAAAAGGCAAGAAATTGTACATACTCTTTTACTTTCACCTCCTCCTAATACAATGTCAAGCTTTGATGATGTAAACTTATCTCCATCAGTCTCAAACCTGTTGTGTGCAATAAAATGTAGAAATAATAGCCATTATAAATTCGGGTGGAAATAACAACATCTACATCAACAAAACTTTAATTAGAAAAAGAATATTACATTGAAATAGATGGCTCTGTGTTAACCTTATCTTCCCCACCATCCAAGTCCAGCCCACTTACATCTGCATGAGGAATGTAATGCATCAGCGGTTAACGTAACTACTCTATATGGAAAGAACTCAGGAAGGAAAATCTTACCAGAACTTAATGCATCCAAAGTGGTGGAAAGCTGGCATATAAGAGAGATGCCAGAAACAGCAACAGGAATCTGGAGGGGATTTTTAAGTTCAACGTTCAATTTTACTGCTTCTGCAACCAACAAACAAACCAACTAAGAACACTATACATAATAAAAGAGAAATAATAATTAGAAGGGTCTAAAGGAGATGATATCAGATCATTTCAACCAAATTTATTTCTACTTTATGCCTTTAATGAAACTTCAAGTAACACTTAGTGCTCCAAAATTTTGTCAGAACTCTGAGGGTCCTTTGCGTTAGGCAAGTAACACAACAGTTCTGGGGTCCCTCTTGCTTATAAATTATTTGGTATCAAGAAACAATTTTCTAGTCTTGTTGTGCCAAAAGAAGCTCCATTGCCAAGCATCCAAAAACTTCCAGATATTGTCAAAATTGGATATCACTATATCAGTCCACCTTGGTTGAAATCCTGTAACTCAACCACAACTAGAAGGGAAAAGCCCTTGTTGGATGGAACCAATATCCTATCAACAATTACATAAGAATGTTACCAGCCGTGGCTAATCCAAGTGACTGGTTACATTAGTTGTTCACGCTGCTCAAATGAGCAAATAATTGGAAACTTGTACCAATTCAGTTGGTAAATTCTATCCTTCACCCTCAAATGACAATGTAGGCACCACCAGGCCTCATCCTCTCCTTCTCATGCCCACTTCCTCAAAGCCTCACCCGCTTATGTTTGCTTCGACTACCGCTGCTCCAACCTCATCCTGATATATGCAGTACCAGTGGCATCAACCAGAGTCTGCAGATCTGCAGCTTCGCTAGACCAAAATTATGATGGAAGATCAAGAAGGCAACAGCCAATGACATTTTTTTTTTACAAATAGATCAGCAAAGGAAAGGTCCAATTTCAAGGATATGGTGCAAACCATAAACAACAACAACAACAACATAGCCTTTTGTCCCAAGCAAGTTAGGGTAGGCTAGAGATGAAACCAAAAAGAGGCATGAAAACAAAGAACACATAAATGGTATAAGAAAAAGATTACGGTTCAGGCACGTTAATTGCTACTCTCCAAGCGCTCCTATCCATAGCTAAATCCTTAGGGATATTCCACTCCTTAAGGTCTCTCTTAACCGACTCGTCCCAAGTTAGTTTAGGTCGACCTCTACCTCTCTTTACATTATCAACCCGCTTTAGAACCCCACTACGCACCGGTGCCTCAGGAGGCCTCCGTTGGACATGGCCAAACCATCTCAACCGGTGTTGAATCAATTTTTCCTCAATTGGTGCCACCCCAACCCTATCCCGAATATCGTCGTTCCGAACTCTATCCCTCCTTGTGTGCCCACAACACCATCGTAACATACGCATCTCTGCTACACTCAATTGCTGGATATGTCGCCTTTTTGTAGGCCAACATTCAGCACCGTATAACATCGCCGGACGAATCTCTGTCCTATAAAACTTACCTTTTAACTTCTGAAGCACCCTTTTGTCACAGAGGACGCCTGAAGCTTGATGCCATTTCAACCAAACGGTTGAAATTCTATGCCTAACATCTTCATCAATGTCACCATCCTTTTCTAGCATCGATCCTAAATACCGAAAAGTATCCTTCTTGGCCACCACTTGCCCATCGAGGCTAACGTCTCCCTCCTCATCCCTAGTCGCGCTGAAATCGCACCTCATGTACTCGGTCTTGGTCCTACTAAGTCTAAACCCTTTCAACTCTAACGTGTGCCTCCATAGTTCTAACTTCCTATTAACCCCTGCCCTAGTCTCATCCACTAGCACCACATCATCAGCAAAGAGCATACACCAAGGGATATCACCTTGTATGTCCCTTGTGACCTCATCCATCACCAAAGCAAATAAATAAGGGCTCAATGCCGACCCTTGATGTAGTCCTATTTTAATGGAAAGTCACTGGTGTCGCCATCACATGTTCGGACACACGTCACCACATCCTTGTACATATCCTTGATGAGGGTGATGTACTTAGTTGGGACTTTGTGCTTTTCCAAGGCCCACCACATGACATTTCTCGGTACTTTGTCATATGCCTTGTCGAGGTCAATAAAGACCATGTGCAAGTCCTAGGTCAATAAAGACCATGTGCAAGTCCTTCTTCTACTCCCTATACCTCTCCATCAACTGTCGTAATAAGAAAATTGCCTCCATGGTCGACCTACCAGGCATAAACCCAAATTGGTTTTGGGTCACACTTGTCACTCTTCTTAGGCGATGCTCGATAACCCTCTCCCAGAGCTTCATCGTATGGCTCATCAACTTAATCCCACGGTAATTAGTACAACTTTGAACATCTCCCTTGTTCTTGAAGATCGGTACTAATATACTTCTCCATTCTTCAGGCATCTTGTTTAACCGGAAAATGAGGTTAAAAAGTTTAGTTAACCATACTATCACTCTGGCACCTAGGCATCTCCATATCTCAATGGGGATACCGTCAAGGCCCATCGCTTTACCTCCCTTCATCCTCTTCAAAGCCTCCCTGATCTCTGCCTCCTGAAATCTCCTCACGAAACGTCTGTTGGTATCGTCAAATGAGTCATCCAACTCCAAGGTAGGACCCTCATTCTCCCCATTAAACAACTTGGCAAAGTACTCTCTCCACCTGTCCTTGATCTCCTCATCCCTCACCAAAAGTTAATCCGTCCCATCCTTGATGCATTTGATTTGGTTGATGTCCCTCGTCTTCCTCTCGCTGATCCTAGCCATCCTATAAATGTCCTTAAGACTAAATAGTTAAAATATTTCAAGTGGAGATGGAGGAGATATCAAGGTTCATCTGGTCACCTTGAGACTAAAATTATGATGGAAGATCAAGAAGGCAACACCAATGACATTTTTTTTTACAAATTGATGCAAAGGAAAGGTCCAATTTCAAGGATATGGTGCAAACCATAAATATGTAAAATATTTCAAGTGGAGATGGAGGACATATCAAGTTCAAACTCCATTGGCAAGATAAAGGGGATTCAAACTCACATCGGAGTGCAAATAATACAATTCCAATGGGACTGGTGTACAATAGATGGACGGTGGCCAGACGAATTATTAATTTATTATACAACATAAGTAGCCAAGAAAGATGCACGGCACTTGATGTTCAAGCCTTGAAAGGCCCAAACAGACAGTTTGTCTATCCCTTATGCAGCAACAGACGTGAATGCAAGATAGCACTGAAAGATAAGTGTCCGCCCAATGCCCATCCAAAAAAAGATACTGTCCTGCACTAGATTGGTAAGTTGACAAGTGCCACGTCTCAGCTGTTTACCATAGAATTCCAGATAGTGGTTTGACCTCAAGTTCAGTCATATATAGCTACAAATTTTTATTTAAAAGAAAATTACCTCCAGCCACACAAATACAGGAGTCCTTGTATTTTCTCATTGGCTGAGTATCCAGCCAATTAGTTCTGACAATTGATGATGATGGGATCAATTCTTCCTCCAGCTCCTGCCACGTGCTTTCACTAACGCCAACCTGTAACAGAAGACAACCAACACATGCTGAGAATGAGCATCAATAGCATATTAACAAATTAGCACCAGCAAAAGAGATCAGGTTAAAGACAGTCATAGTGTTGCATTTTATTATCAAAGGTGTGAAATTAGCTTGCCTTTTTCTTTAAAAGAGCGTGAGAAGGGTAACCAAACTACCCAAAAGACAATACTCCCTCTGTTCCAAATTATAGTTCACTTTGACTTTTTTGTGCATGCATTTTGCTATGTATCTAGACATATTATTTATCTAGGTACATAGCAAAATGCATGCACCAAAAAAGTCAAAGTGACAATTTGGAACGAAGGGAGTATTCTATAAAAATATAGGGAGGTTCAATGTTTGATTGCTCCCAGAAATGCAATGATATATGGATTAGAAATACTCATGGTACAGTTGTTAGGTCTTACATCTGCATCTGATGCATAAGTGCGATGATCTTCATATATAACTTTGACAGATGACATGTTAAAAACAGGAAGTTGAAGCTTGTACACATCAAATTTCTTCCCCATGCTCTATACACAAAATAATATCACAAAATTAGAAATGGTTCAAATAAGGTATTAAGGTGTAGTGCTATAGTTGGTCAATAACCTGAACATAATGGAAAAAATCCGTGAGGAACATGTTTTGTGTAGTCAGCGACTGATGGCTACAAGCAATGACCTCCAGCAAGTGCTTGATGGCTACATCAAGTATCCCGAGAACTCCATACCACCTACCAGTACACCCAGTCCCAGAGTCAAGTACAGCGTAGAGATACAGGATAAAAATTGGACAGGAGCTAAAAATACCTAACTACCTTCCAACATTAAAATGTACATGATTGTTGATGTAACTCCAAGGGTTTTGTTTGTAAACAAATAAAGCATTTCTGTACACCCGGACAGCATGCTGTTTCTGCATTTAAAGAAATAAAATCGATTTAAAAAGATTCAATCAACATTGAAAGAGATTACAACAGCGGTAAAATAATTATTACGAACCTGATCAGACGTGTAGTAGCTATTCCCAGCTAAGATTAGGTGAAATCCATATTTCCGAAGCATGGGTGGATTGGATAATAGATAGCAGCAACCGGCTTGCTCAAGCAGTACAGCAGAATGCAACGAAGGTTCCTGAGCAGTAGAGATCTCAATCAATAATACATCTAATCAGCCAAAAACTTCCCACAACAAAAAGGAAACCTACCTCATTAGAAACACGGAAATACACATTTGATGCTTCCCTATACTGTCCTCTTGTTTTAAGCATTTCAGCCCACCAAAGGCCACATCTAGTAGCATTTCTCTGGCCAGAAGATCCAATTCTCTGCATATATGAAAAGGTGAATTACACTCTGAATGAAAGACTACAAGAGGAAGTTCAATCAAGAAAACTAGAGATTCTACTATCTACATATCATAAGCGTGCAGTAGCTTTTCATGGGCACATATTCCACTTCTTTGTGCATTTCTCCTAAATGCAACACACCTCAGGATATTCAGATTTGTACAGCTGGTACCAGAATAACCATAATAAGCAATTTTATATTGAAGCGGGTAGCTTAAAATCAGAGCAAACCCTGTACATTCTGACTGTTTCTCCGACACAGTATATGTTACTGAAAGAAGCCAGAAACTAGAATGAAATGAATATGTGGCAATGTGGCCCAGAACTTGCAGCCAGTCCAAAACGCCATTCCTCTCCAAATGAATTTAGGTACAAGACATCAAGGGCTTGTTTGGATTCCTGCTTCCAGCAATCCAGGACCTGTGTGTCTGTATAACGTATAAACTATAGGGGAATACTGATTGGATACCAGATTCCACGGTGCTGCTCTGCACACATCAGTGCAAAAAAGGGTTTTGGGCTCTGCTCATGCGGCTGATTCGTTTGTCACTCTTGGGCCTGAAACGGTGGATGTGGGATTAGTATGGTCCCACACGTCAATCTCACATGCTAGGTAAGTTGTATCCAGTCATACAGCAAACCAAACAGAATCCCAGCATTTTTTTGTATTTGCTCATGCACTTTCACCAAACTCTCTCTCCCTTAGAATCTGCATCTGCTGAGCTAGTTTCTCCTCATTCAGGATATACCATACAGATATACACAGTCTCACTCGAGCAACCAAACACACTAGGGTATCTGGAACTGGATATTAACGCATGACACCTATAGCATCCACTACCGTCATCATGAACATACAAGTGCTTTAATGTTGAGCTAATATCATACGGATAACTGAAGGGTAAGTTCAATGCATATTATGGAATAATATGCATAAAAGCATCCTAGATGTTTGTTACCATCACTTAAATAAGACTTAAATTGAGCATTCATTAAACAACTGATAAACAGGAAAAAGATTTTCCATGCAAAATGGGTTTTGGGCTCCTCTTATTGTTCTGTG
>CM041628.1:15555173-15566183 GCA_023333625.1 Bothriochloa decipiens
CACAGAACAATATCCAAAACATTAAATATAAGCAATATAAAGGAAATAATTATTTGCCTGTGCAGGAAACCAAGATGTGAAAAAAAAGTCTAAATAGATACCAAATATGTACTGAAGGCATTTTCCATGCAATACTCCGCGTCCTTCCTTGACTGATCCAAAATGAAATAGCAAAGGCCACTCATCTCCTGCAAAAGGGAATATATGGACATGTATCAACATGAAATGAATATGTAACACACATTAAGGTTATTCCAGAACTCAAGAAAAAACAATCCAGAAACCCTGCAACATAGTGGACATGTATCATCTGATGTTTTCTAGGTCAAGCCCTATATTTGTAGGAAAGCTGGGTTGGTAATGGAACTGCCAATTGCTTTTAGTGTAAACAGGACCATCATGTTTGGCATACTAGCATACCGGGATATTCCTTCAGAATAGCAATCCTAATTGTTCCTTTACAACAAACTCAAAGACGCTAGACAGACTACTAATATATATATATATATATCCATGGAGAAAGTTCAGCAAACGAGTCAAAAAGAAATTCTTGCACCTGTACACCAGCAAATCGCTTCCAAGCCTTATCAAGCTTATAATCAGTGGCAAGTAATCTGTAGTTTGACAAGGCAAGCTCGTAGTCTCGTAACATGAAGGCAAAATCACCTAGTACTCTGATCTGTGATTCTATGGAGGTGAATGTATACCTGATGGAGAAAATAAAGTTACAGCATATTACAAATTACATAAATACAGTGAAAGAAGCAAGATCTAGAATAATCACTTGCATTGGCCCATTTGCAGCTTCTGGGACATCATCTCTCTTTCTCCACAAGTTCTTGATCTGATTTCTAAAACCCTTTCTTGTTGTGGCTACCTAAAACAGTAATGGATCTTGTTAGGATATGATAAGATGAACATAATGATATACCAAACTTTCAACTGCATACCTGCTGATTGAGGACACGGATCTTTTGCTCCATGTAAGGGATGATATGGTTAGAAACAAAATCTTGCATGAAGTCCTTTATCTGAAATAAACAAGCCCAGCAATTCAATATCAAGTAAAGCTTGTTGACAGCTGAGAAAGGTTGCATGTGACAACACACCCACAATGGAAGAACTGGAGAATAGAGATCTAGGGCAAGAAAAATAACAGAACAATTTGATGTGCCATCCTAGGCATTAGTGCACCAAAAAAAAAAACCCTTCAATCAACTGAAAGCAGGATGGTTACTCCATAACTATCTAATAGATGAATCCTTAGGTACCATGAAAAGTTGAACTAAGGTGTCACCAAATTTTGTGTGCCCAGCAAAACACTATAGAGAAGCACATGATCAAACAGATCAAATGTTAGATCAAATGTTCTAATACCTCATTCAGATCATCCACACTAAGGAAACAGGATCCATCATGAAGGAAACAGGATCCATCATGATTGTTCAAACCAAGAGTTTTCTGCATTTAGTAACGAAAAGACTATAAGTAGATTGCATATTTGCTGAAATTTGAAAACAATACTGAATTCAATATGAGGTAATTCAGTACGCTCACATAAGGCAACCATGAATTGTCAGCATTACTACCACCTGCTTCTGTAGACGAATTTATGTATAATAATTTACAGTCGTTCAGACCAAGGGTACTCCTCATTTCAGCTAAGACATTCACAGCTCTTCATGTACAAAGTAATATGGGTCAGCAAGAAAGAAAACAGTGTATAATTAAAACATACAATATTAGAGGATTTGGCAATAAATACTTGGCAAACCAGCTATTAAAAAGAAAGATTAAACGATTTTCTGCAACTGTGTACATTAAAGGATTTTCTGCAACTATGACAACAGAGACTGAAAGCATAAAGACTTGGCAAATCAGCTATAAAAAATGCATAGAATTAGGAAAGCAAGGAGCATGAACACTAAAGGAAATAGTAAGAAATTAACCACCATGAGGAACCTTGTCTAACCTTGATGAAGATAAATAATCCTAAAAAATTGTGAACTACACAATATGTAGGCAGTTCAGGTTTTTCAACCATTTTGCCATGAAGGCGTTGGTCAGGTACAAAAAATATAATGCCAGCTATGTTTATTTAAAATGATTTTAACATCATATTGCTTAAGTTAAGAGTACATCTTTAGTTACAAAGAAAGGTGAAGAACAATACATGTCTTGTGGCCCCTCTTGCTGGTCATGAAGTACAAGGTAATGCTTCAAAATCTGTGGATCCATTATGCCTTCATTCAAAAGAGATGGCAACTGATTTGTGTTGAAGAGATCAACAAATTTATTGACTGGCTCTTTGTCCATTGATGACACAACTAGAAGACCTGTCAATAATAGCTTAAAACATAAGCAAGAACATGTTCTGCAAACAGAATAACCAGCTAAGAACAGGAAGTGTCAAATCTCACATGCCACGGGATGGTCAAATGTTTCATGCTCCGAAAATGAGATTGTCCGCATTAGCTCTCTATTGAACTTCTTAATCCACAATGGGCACAGCTTGGCCTCAGGCTCTGGAATTACATAAATAAGGAATCATATATAGGATGCAAATAAAAGGTATCAAACAAAGTTTGAAGTGACAATGTCAAGCTCTTCCCAGCAGTTTCCCAAGAAAACTAAATTACCCAATTTAGTAACAAAGATGCACAGAGCATCAAGCAGTGCATTATTCTGATGGACCATTTGCAAGCAATTTGAGCTCTCCATCCATACAATGCACGCAAAGCAACTTCACTACTACAAACAATCACCTGAAACTATGCTGCAACTGCACCAAGCAATCTTGATGGAAAGCATGTGGCTGCCCATTAAAAATAATTCCTACTTCACTGGTCACACATTTTACTATTCTTTCTGTTTATGAGCACACCTTCCACAATTCCTCATCATAAATATTATAATACGGTTAAGAGGTTAACCATTGACAGCCTGGACTAACCCACCCCCTGCATGCACCCTGGCCCAGGAGAAGTATTGAGGACCGAGGACCCAACTGCAGCCATCCAATGCATCCCAAGTCCAGTGCCCATTAGGGGCACAAAAGTAGCTTCAACTAGCCCACTAACTGAATTCTCCTAACTCCTGCTGTGTTCTCCTAGCCCATTAACTCCGGTCGATGTTGCCAGAACAACATACCTCGCAGATCACTATTTCCCTCTCCTATAAATGGAAAACAACCACACAAGCTCACATTGCCTAGTCACCTCAGCAGCATCCAGGCTCACCAGACACATCATCATCAACCTCCACGCAAGCCTCGCTAGTGGCTGAGCTTCCCTGCCGCCGCCACAACATGCACAACAATGCTGAAGTGGCAAGCGGAATGACCTTATGTAATCAATTGAGATCATTCCAAATTTATCTTAGAAGTTTACATGGTTTGGTAGTAGTTTGGCTCTAATTTGCAGTATATACTGATTTCCTAATTCTATGGCTAACTGACTAGTTTTACGCTGCCTAAACTACTCTGATCTCCCCTCCACCCCCCCCCCCCCCCCCACACACACACACACCACCCCCACCCCGACACCCAGGAGAAAACATTTGCCACCTTCCACCACTAATCCAATTATCAGAGAAACACGGCAATGTGAACTTCATTGGAGAGGACCTAGAACATCCATATTATCATACAGAAGCAAAGCACAGGATCTTACTTCCAAGTACATCTTCAACCTGAGGCGGGTCTGAAAGCAAATCCGGAAGAGCCTTCTCATTGGCCTCAGAAACTACCGGCTTAATCCTCTCGTCTGCCACCTGTTCCCAAATATCAAGGCCATCAAACACTGAAGTAGCTACAGCCACCTAAGATGGCAATACCAGAATGTTTGAGGACCACCTTGCAGTCCTCCTTCCGGACGTCGGACGCGTAAACCATCCGAATCTTAAACATTTGCAGCCTGTACGGCACCTCGCTCGCCGTCCGCACGG
The DNA here is from genome assembly GCA_023333625.1 of Bothriochloa decipiens. Lineage (NCBI taxonomy): Eukaryota > Viridiplantae > Streptophyta > Magnoliopsida > Poales > Poaceae > Bothriochloa > Bothriochloa decipiens. The sequence continues at coordinate 15,559,119 of CM041628.1, forward strand.
GCACTGCTCAATCGCGGGCACAGAGACAGAACCCTCCATGAGATCACATAACCAAAACAAACGAGAAGCGAACGGTCATCTGAAACCAAGCATTGGGAAGCCAGTCACCGTCAATTTTTTTGAAGAGCGAGAACGGGGAGAGCATGTCGACGAAGCTGAGGCCGTTCTTACGGCAGGAGGCCTCAGCGAGCGGTGTGGACAGAACCATCACCACCGGTGTGATTTCTTCGAGAAGAAGCCGCCCCAGGTAGCTCCGGAGTGGATCCATCGGGACAAAACCCTAGCGGCGCTGGTCCGAATGACGGATGAGCCAAATTTAGCGGCGTGACTGACTCAGGGGTGGGAGGCGCGAGCTGGGGTTTCCACGTGGGTAACCAAACTTTAGTGAGATCGGCGTATACACGGTCGCCGGAGAAGGGGGGTGATCTCCGGCGACCGCGAGCTCGGTGGCGGTGGTGGCCGGTGGACGGTGGTGGTGATCTGATCTGGGAGAGCGCCAGGTAGAGAAGACGACGACTGGCCGTACTGGCTTAGGCGCAGCCTGCACGGTTTCCATACTTGGGCTTCAGGGAATGTTTCGTGGGCCTTGAATGGCCCCATCCATATAGCCTTGCAATTGATTCTCAAAAACAATATTTAACCTTGCAAATTTCTCTAACTTTAGCTATCAAATTAAAAAAAAAGTATTAAGTGTAACTAAATCTTCAGGGTGTAAATAAATTGTAATCATGCGTGAGTTTTTTATTTTTATGCGAGACCCTCATTCTCGTCACTTTTGAGTCAAGGAATCGGCTACTTGCCTGTCCTTTTTGCTGAATAGGTCGAACCGCTATTATTACAACCCTTGTTTATGTGGCTGTCCTTTTTATTGATGGGTCGAATAGATACTATCACACTATGGCTTATAAGTACTAACTAGTAAAAAGTTCCATTTTTTTAAAAAAAAGATGCAATTCATATTATCAACATATATAACTCAAATAGATATAGTATACAAAGTATTTGTTATCATTAATAAATATTGTCCTTTTTATGTAACTAGGTAGCGTGCCCGTGCGTTTCTAGGGATAACTAAATTTTGTACTAAAAGTACATGGATCACACAATAAGATAGCAATACTATAAAATTAGATATCGACATTGAATTGAAAAACATAGTCACAGAGAGCATCACAACGATAACAAATAATGCCCTGATAGTTTTAGCATAAACATGTTTTATTGTTGACAAACGATAATGCAAGTGTGATGTTCGAAATATCAATATTACATGTTGAATTTTTGTGCATAGCTAAAATTCTCATTGATGGATTGTAATCATCAAGGTATGCATTTATAGTACTGCACATTTAAATTCATATCACCCTAACAAGATTCGCCCTTTCCTTGAACTTATCAGTCATGGCACAATGCTTTCCTCTCATAATAAAATAGTATCAGCTCAACTTATCAGTCGCAAAAACCATGAACCTATATCAAGCCACTCTTCTTCATATTTTAGATAATAGCATGCATGTCTTCAACCATATGCCCCTAGTATTGAATTATGATCCAGTTTAGTATGCCTTCGACACTTTGAAATATTGTTCCATTAGTATCTACAATTAGTAACACTCAATGAGACATAGGCAATTATATGTAATTCAAATACAAAAGACTTGTACTATAATTCTAGCATACTGTCACGGGAACAAAGCAAAAGCTAATCCATGTTTTACAACCATGGGAAAACATTAAGTATGCTTTGTGACATAGTATTCATGTGATGAAAAAGGAGCTACACAGAACTCCATTGAATTTCCATGTGTTCGTTCTATTACAACGCCTTACATAGGCAATGCATGTATTTAAAACAATTATACATTAATGGCATATATTAATACAGAAGTGTTGTGAGCAGACATTCAGTGACAATGGACAACAATCTCTGTTAGTATAGCCTAACTGGCAGTGTGGCTGGCCAAAAAAGTAGCAACAATGTCTGAAATCGTGGTTGTACAAAACAACGCATGGTGCTGTTTTATGTAAAAAAATGTTTTATCCAAAAAATTTGGTGTTGTTTTATGTAAAAATGTTTTATCCAAAAAAATCTTTGAACTCTGCAGTTCAGGACGGTCTTAATTTTACTATAACATTTTTTTATAAACACTAAAGCCTATTTTTTCTCTGAAATATGACATCCCTGCTAAGTGCTTCATTGAAATTCATGTTGTCATGCCTAAAAAATTTATTGTATTAGCACTAACAACATTCTAAATATTTGATAAGAGATTGTTGATTAAACAGATATCACAACATGTGTAAAGCAGATTAGCAAGAATATTACACTATTTAATACCAAAATTCAAGCATATTGTAGTAACCAACATGCAGTTACTATGAATTGTTTGCTAGAGAAAATGACTCTGCCTCACTTTTTTTTGGGCACTGAACAATCAATTTTAAGATTTGATTCATTGTATGTATGCGTTACATAATTACCAATTGATATTAGAACCTAAGACAACTGAGATGTCAAGCAAATATCAAATTCTTTAGTCAGGCAAGCTTTAGATGAATGAGATATTTAGTCAAGGTTATGTGCGCGTTTGGCTATTTGTCACTGCATTCAGCGGCCTACTATGTGGAGTGTGCTCACCTTGATATTGCTGTAGACTTGGAGGTTTAGGTAGACACACACAGCGTAATCTCATGAGGCTATGCAAACTTTACGCCAACCATCTTAGTTGCAGGTTTCCACATGCTGCTTCGCTGCTATGTGAACCAAAACAATGCAATTCAGTGTATGAATGCAGTGCAGCTGAAACTGAAAATTGATCAACAGAAAATATGGCAAAACCATAGCGATGATACTCAGTAATTTGAAGGATAATTAAAAGGTTATATCAAGCAGGCGAATGAAGGCAATGATATTGAGTGCCAATTGGAGGTTGTCCAGAAGATGCTCGTTCATCCCTTATTATTTTCCTTCCATCAGCTTTTCTTCTTGCTCCGTACATACAACAAAAGACATATGCTGCATGACACGGAAATTTGAGATGGCATGACTCAAGACTTCCTGTCTCAACATTGAGATACTTAGAACAAACCTTTGGTCATCAACATTCACACCGCCCTACAACTCTACAAGTGAGAGACACGTAATTGGTTACCATGCATAGGGAAAGAAAAACTAAAATTAAATACATTGCATTTAATCTTATTGCCTTTGACAAAAAAAACACGTGTGAACTAATTGCATCGGATAAAACATCATAGGTAAACCAAATTAAATCAAAAGGAACTTTGCTTTGCGCTGCAAGAGATGAACAGAGAGAGCCTTGGAGATCCGGGGGCTTGCCGATAGAAGTAATCCAGGAGTAATAGAAAGCGTACCCGCGTACCTTGGAAATCAAGAAGAGGAAGGAGGCAACAGTACAGACTGGACCTACAGTGGCGGTGGGGGATCGCGCGTGTATACGATGACTCCGCAGGCCAAGATCATGTCCTGGGCAAGCGCAGAGTCGACGAGGCGCCTCGACCATACGACGACTCCGCAGCGAGTGGCAGCGAATCCCGCAGCGTCGTCGGCTGCAGCGCCTGCTCCATCTTCTGCATACCCTTAGTAAACAACGAGCAGACGAATCAACTGATCAGTGGGGCAAAGGAAGCAGCGCGGGAAGGCAGAGACATGAAAGCAAGGAAGGAAGAGCAGTGGGTGAGGGTGCCATACCTGAGCCACGGGCGGGGGGGCCGAGTCAATCGGCGCCACAGCAGCACTGGATGTCGACCACCATCAACGACAGGAGCTCCTCCTTCGCAACCTCGGCTGCGGTGGCCATCAGCGGATTGGATTAGATAGATCGATTGCCTACCGACAGGATAAGTCTGGATTGCAGGGCCTAGGGTGAGCATGATGGGAGAGCGGCGGCGGCGGCGGCGACAGCGACAATCACGTTTCTAGTTTCCTTCCTCTCGCAAGGAAGACGGAGGCAGGGGGCGCGGGGTGGGAGTGATCACGGAGGTTTCCTTTTTTTCAAATCAGCATCCGGGTTTACATGTGGAGCAAGGGGGCAGACCGACGTGCTAATGTCGCACGATTAGACAGACCGACGACCTTAGGACTAATGACGCACGATTAGACAGTCTTAATCTCTTTCTTTTTATTTGTGGAAAATAGATTTCATCAAACTTTAAATCATATATCGTCTTTACGTTATTCTATCTAAGATTGCATCCTCTTCGGGAGGAAGGGGTTTCTTTTACGGGAGTATCACGATTACACCGAAGACATGTTTTTGCAGAGTAATTTGTGTAATAATAAATTTATCAAAGTTTTTTATATTTGACATGACAAATAAAAACATCTTTCGCTTTGGAACGGAGATAGTAGGCCCTAAAAAAATGTCAAACGCTCGGAAATTAAGCGAGAATGAAGCGTAACCAGGCACACTGTCCAGATCGCGGCGCACCAGGGAACACGACGTTAATAGCCCAAGCATTCATGTAAACACATACATGCATTATATGCTTATACATTTTATACTGATGCTGAAAAAATCGTTCTCGTATACAGACATGTTGCAACAGCTACAACTCCCTCCCAGAGAACAAAAACAAAGAACAAGGAACTGGAAAATAAATTAATTTACAGTGTCTTTTCCGATAATAGAGTGAGCATGGTGTCTTTAATGGTCCGCCAAAGCCCTGTCAAGCCAGGTAATTGTAGATCTGGGGGTTACTCCTGTCCCGCTCCAGGTACTCCCGGTCGATCAAGCTCTCTATTCTTTTCTTGATATCAGCTGGCTTAACAGGAAACTTGAGCTGAAATGAGGGACAAGGATGAGATCCAACAGTTAAAGGGGGTCAAGTTAGCCGTGAGGTAGATAAAATACACAGCTAAATTAATTAATATTCTGAAGTGTCACCTGCTGGTAAAGCTCCGTTATTAGAAGGGTGTGGCTGAGGACCTTCCGCGTCTTCATTATTCGAACAATGGCCGCATCAACCTGCATTATAGAACCAAAAGAGTCTTGTCAAATTTTATAATTTCAATTCAAAAGGATACGACTTACATATTTAACCTATTAGAAGATAAAAAATGAAGAAGGGGGTCCACTATTTGGCATAGTATACTGTGGAGTTCAATATAGGGCTCACTTTTCTATCACAAAGCATCCAGCACATATCAACTGAGCAAGCAAAAGCACATGTTGTTCAAGCTAAATATGTATTCCAAGGATAATCCATGTGAAAGTAAAAATTACATAAAAGAACTTGCTCCCATTCTGCAACTAAACTAAGATGATTTTTTCACTTGCTAGCATATAGAGTTCAAGCACCTGATACTGCCGATCATGGAACACTCTCTCAGTGGTGCTCGTGTTTTCTTCTACCGTCTCCTTCATTTGAATTGCATTTACCTGAAGTGCACAACAACAGTTCAAGCTTAATTACCATATCAAATCCAAAGTATATGTGTACATACATTACCTTTATGCGATAGAGGGGAGCACTAAAATCTTCATTGAATACAAATTCATCCTTATCTTCTACATCTCTCCCTTTTGGTATCTGAAAATATAGTTTACAATTGAAGAAGCTGCATATTGAAGAGGCAAAATGATCATGAGGCAAAAGGAAAAAAAAGGGATCACACCTTTTGGAGAACCCGAACTTTACCACATGCAAGTGATTGCAGTGTCCGTCTCAATTCTTTATCCTCGATACCAGTGGAATCTTTGATGTCTTGGAAGCTTAACTTTTGTGCGTCATTGAACAACATCAAAACCACACTCTGATGGCAGCAATAAGTTAGGGGGAAATATAATTATTGATCTCAGATGGTTTCAACTGATAAGCACTGAAAAAGGAGATGAATATGCACCTGAAACAATGACACTGCAAGTTCCTTTTTGCCTTTGGGAAAGTCCGCTTTCAAGACACAGTGTCCCAAAGAATTCTGCCACATTAAACGCCTTCCACTGTACTTGCTCAAATAGAACTCCTTAAATATATCCTGTCAGAAGAGGGAGAGGATTAAACAAAGTATTCAGAAAGAGGGGGAGAGGATTAAATAAAATATTCAGACTGACATCAAAATATTTACTACCACCACCAAGGCTATATACTAACCTGATACACATTCAGTTCGTGTGGGAGTTTCACGTCCATTGGTGGATATGTAGGCCAATAGCTGTAAATCAACATATTTTATCAGAACTACATAAACATGACCAACATCAAAAGGCCCGCCTGCAATGCTAGGAGTATGGAGCACATGCATGAGATCAGGTTTACAAAGCTATCTAAACAGAACATCTTCTACAGAGAGTTCGTATCAAAGCAATGGGGCAAAAAAATATTTACCCTGTTGTAAGCACATGGACACTCATTTCAATGCCAGAGGGAAGCTTTGTCCTAGCTTGAGATGATTGCCTGAATGAATCATTTATTTCTTTGGATAATTCAATATCCTACAAAACCAGCAAGTAAAACAGATGTTAAATGGGCACTGAATCTATATAATGAAATATTGATATTTCAGATTCATCAAACGATACAAATCATACAGGTTTGCAAAATGAGATTATGACTAGAAATATCATCATAGAAAAAACTGCCAACGCTACCTTGAACATTCCCTCCAGCTTATTGGTAAACTGACTTCCACACTCAGTTTTGAGCTACAAACAGAAGCATGTTAGTAAAGTTGTTCTTGTCCACATAGAACATGTGAAAACACTAGTAAAGACATTATTACTTTTGTGATCATTGATTTTTCAGCATCTATTGATGCGCTCTTCCCAAGCAGCAACCTCTTAGCTAGATCCTTCTTGTAGAATGCCTCAAATACATCTTTACCCTGCAGATGATGAAATATAAAGATTGCAATTAAACTAATATATAAATTGAATTTTTCCTTTCAGAGTTAGCACTTAAACATTTTTTTTAGTTTCTGTTGTTTAACAAATTTATTACATCATACAAAATTAATCAAGGATTTGGCACTTTATCTTTTCAAAGAAGCCTAGTAAGGCAGGCTTCTCAGGCTCACCTAACTATTCAAGCCAAAATCACAATGTT
>CM041628.1:15566193-15976779 GCA_023333625.1 Bothriochloa decipiens
CAGGCTTCTCAGGCTCACCTAACTATTCAAGCCAAAATCACAATGTTTTTAAGGCACCAACATAACCATGTTTGGGAAGGCCTAACTTATAGCATCAAATGGATATGATATATTTGGTTGCCCGCCCCAATAGGCCAAGCCAAAACTTGATCTCATTTTGACAGGTAGCCTCCATTTGGTTCATAACCAAGCCAAAATTTGACCAGCCAAAATTGGGATGGCCGTTTTCACAGCACAAGTTTTCCCAAGCTGTGACAGAAAAAAATGGCCGGCAAAGTTATTTCCCCCTACACCTTTCTAGTTTCTAGTACATAGAGTGCATATTTGAGCAAAACGGGCCCGATCTCTGTAGTGCATCAAACATGTAACTCACGGAGAGAAGGAGAAATTATATTGTCAATCAAGAGGAAATGCAATTTAGTGGTCAAATGAAATAGATCAATAACTTACTTGTATAAACCGAAACAGGACTAAAACTCTATCAAGTATACCCTCCAGCTCTTCTTCTGATGTCCCTTTATTGCCAGCTCGAAGTTTCTCATCAAGAAACTTTGCAATCAATTCCGCAGGTCGGTTCTGTTGTCATGAAACAAGAATGGGACCCATTATTTGACGGGGACATATAGAAACCAAAAAAACTAAAATTACTCTACCAAGAATGGAAAGCTTATCTACAACAGACTACAAGTTAACAAAATTAGAGGCAAATTTTTTTTGTTATATTTGAAAAGTTCAAAAACTTTGGATGTGGTAATTATCAACACACACAAAATGAATATCTATTTTAGCCATATTTTCTTATAAAAATGTAGGTTCAAAAGTTCAAGTCAAAACCAATACCATTATTTCTAGGAGTTGGTTATTTAAGTATAGCATAAGTTTTTCTGATTGTGTAACTTTGTACATGATCATCACAAAAAAATATTTTGGTAAATTGGCAGAAACTATTGTCAAAGATCTCACATTATAACAACATGGACATCATAACCAGAGAGAAAAATAAACAAGATGATAAAAGATAGTAAAAAGACATCTACGAAAATAATTACATTGACATCAATAAAAAAACAGAAACTGGAAACAAGTCAAGTAGAACAATAAAGATCAGATCAGACACCTGTCTTAGATTAATAAGGTGCTCAAACGAATCTTTTATGGTATTAGAGAAAGCCTCATTCTTGGCAAAACTTTCTTCCAATATTTTGTCGAGGGATGCCTTAAAATCAAGAAGAAATGGAACTAATTCTCTGTCCTTTTCTTCATCCATAATAATGCCCTGGCCTGTAGCCCGGATATATGAACTGAGCGCTAGCTTTAGCAGCTCAACAGCATTAACCCTCTGGAAAAGGTTGTACATCCTCGAGAGGTCATTTATACGATTTGCATCCATGAGCATAGTGAACCCCTAAAGAACACCACAAAAACAGGTTAGTAAAGCATCATTGCAGTTTATTGATATCGTTCCCAGCAAGAAACATACAAAATCACATGCTTGCTCAGGCTGCATAAAAGAAATAGATATTATAAAGGCAAATGGTCACCTTCTCAATAATTGCAGATGTATGACGTTCTAGCAATTGCTTTTCAGTAGTTGCAATCAGTGGCTTCCTTGTGTTAGCTTCCAAATATAGAATACACCTTTCATGTTCTTCTTGCAACCTCAACTGCACAGCTCAGGTGCATATTATCAGTTAAATGGTGTGCCTGACTGGTTCTACATGAGTAATAAATAACATGAAGAACATAAGGAAATCTTTCTATCCTTACCTCCACATGTTTCAGGTAGTCTGGAATATCAGATTGTTGCATATATTTAACACCTTCTGTAGCATAAAATTCAGAAGTGCATTCAAGAAAGGGCTTTTCAAAACTCTCAGAATACATTCCAAGAGCAGTGAGCATCTTCAGAAGATGACTAAGTAATGTCCTATCTATTGCTTCACCGAGCCTGATCAGAAAATGAAAAATTATTAAACTGGTATATATCTATTATTGACAGGATTATGAATAATTACGAAGCAGACACTCTTTCAGTTCACAAGCTCAGTTATATAAGATGTGTTCCACACACATGCAATTACCACAGCAAGCACAAGTGAACCATCATTTTTCCACTTATTAGCTAAAAGAAATGTCTTAAAGTCCCAGTACACTGTTTCAGTTGCCCCAGTACAAGCATGACTTTGGTGGGGAAATAAGTGGCCCAAAACACACTAACCAAAATTTCCATGTTAGCATAAGTAGAGAAGGCATGACACAAACAGTGGCATGTTTTTTAACATTTTCATCACAATGCCAGTAACATATGTTCATAAAAACTTGGAACTGGAACATAATCAAGTAACTTGAGGAAAATTGGTAACTATTTTGCCTCAAGGAAGCTGAGATTGAGTCGCGTGTGGATTGACAAATATTGTAACATTCAATCAAACTAACAGAGTTAAGAAGACATTGAAGGTGGCATGTGGGACAAAGGAAAGGATTAGTGTTTCTTCAATTGTGATAATAGTTGTTGCTGGATCTGTTCTTGGGCATCTGTGATCCACAAAGCAAAGTATAGAAAAATCCAGTCCATGATAAGGCATCAACCTTAAGGTTCATAGGCATGACGCATGAGCATGCCCTGGGCCAAACCCAAAAGCCACATGAACATACATATCCCTATGTATTTAATATTCTCGCTGAAATTTAATTGGAATACTACTTTATTTAGAAAGTGAGATCAGAATATTAAAGTTGAAGGTGTTTTGGACTCTGTGTTCATGCTAGACGGGTCCAACCCAGGCCAGGCAGAGCAAAGTCGGGCCTGAAACAGGCCTGGCTCAGCCATTGCTTGCCAGGATCATGATATGGCCATATAGTCACATGGTTCAGATTTGGCAGTGTGTGATAGGATTACAAGGATATGGGCATACAACTACGACTATCCATTGCAGATTCGAGTATCATTGACATAATTTGTTCTGTTATATCTCCATCTCTTCATATGTTATTTCACATTAAATAAGCAATATGTCAGTCCCTTCTATACTGGATTTTGTAACTATTTATTGAGTTAATGTAAAGAATAAACAAAAATATAGTTGGAGACTGAATGCTACAGATTTTGCATTAAGGCCTACCACCTTAAATTGTCAATATACAAAAATATAGGTACTTTCCAAATTTTGATTTGAAAGAATCATGACCCTATTGTATGCAATCAACTGTAAAGTAATTCTGGCCTTGCATCATCGATTAATCACAAGACAAGTTCACAGAGAGTAATAGAATAGACCATGAAGTGCACATCACTAACAGAACTTATCACAGAAGAACAAGCATACCTCTCACTCTCGATCAATCTGAGAAGGCCAGTTACAGTTTTGTGTTCAATCTCCGGGGACAGTGATAGATGCTTTCGGAACAGTTGCAGCCCCATATCCCACACTGAACAAATATTTGCAACATTCTTGACATATTTTACATCAAGAAGTAAAGCAATACCACGAATAATCAACATCTGATCACAAAAATCTTGCCATGTTCTTTGGACCAGAGACAAAAATACAACCAAATCCGGGCTTTGACCCACTAATGCTGATATTTTTTCAGCTATGTGTATTTCACATTCTTTCTTGATTCTTTCGTATAGGTTTGCCCCTAGCTTGTGTAGACAAAGATCACCAGCAGCCTGCAGTACAAAAACAATTATAAAGTGCTCAAATGTTAATGCAAGAGCAAGAATATTACAGTGTCAGCAACAGAAGTATAACCTGATATAGTTTCTCAACATCACAAGAAAGTTTCTGCTTGAGAAAAATAGCAGTGATAGCATCCTTCAAAATTGCCCAAGTATCCTCTTCGAAGTTTTTTGGCAGTTTTGGTTGACCTAATGAATGCAAGACAGCCAGAATGGCATTTAGATAGTACTATGACATTAAGCAAAGGTTGTGGAGAGAAAACCCAGTGATTTCTGAAATTCAAATACACATGTTCAGCATGTATTTGTTAGTGACTCGTGATTTATAAGATTTGCGTACATGTGTTCAATATGAATTTGCCAGAAACTGGTGTTGTAGCAAGTAAAAGGAATCAGCAAATAGTGTGTGATGAAGGAGAAGTACATCATAATGAGAATGGTTTCAAAAGAATAGAACTCTCATTTCCCAATATTGGAAGTTGTCACACATAGGTGCCAACGAATGTCGAGCCATAATACTTGAGGTATAATTAACCAAATAGGAACTGACTCCATCTCAGTTACTGGGGGTGAGGTGTCAGTGTACACCAGTCCACCACCAAGATTCTATTCCTCTTTGACTAAATGTGGGTGCCTAATTCTTCTTAGTGGAAAACAGATCCTTCTTGGTTGGCTCTCTCTCGTTTATATATATTAAAATATATATTAATCAAATGCGTATGAATGGCTAGTTAGAAAGACAGAAAAGCAGTATGACTAAACAAAGTAAGTGCTCGAAATATACAGAAGCAAACAACTAAACACAAGTCACTGAACAGAAGTATCATGTTTCCTATGGCAAATCCCTCTTCTGATCATTGTTATGGTACGAACAGGTATAAATATGAAGTGCCCCAAACAATAGTCAATTCACAGAAAAAATGTAGAAAACCTAAAAATTGCTACCAAACACCAGTTTTCCAGAAACAATGTACAGATCTAGCCAATTTCCACATTGCGGCCATCAAAGAGCTAATTTTAGGTGGGTCCAGGTGGCGGCTGGGAGTGAGGGATAAGCGAGTGATCTGTGAACTGATAGTTGTTGCTAGTGAATTCTAACCCTAATACCAGGCAACGAAAAGGCTTCGAGCTAGCCCGCGAGCCGCGAGCTGGCAAATAACATATCCGAAACAACAGGACTAGAATCAATTGCGGTCACATGCCCCCACAGTGACGACCAATCGCACCAGACTCGCAAAGTAAGCAATTCGGCAGGATAAGATATTGGGGGCGCACCTATTTTGATACGGAGGGGCTTGCGGGCGGAGGTCGACGGCTGCGGGAGGGTGGCCTTCTTCCGGAAGAGGTTGGCGGCAACGCCCGCGGAGGCCGGCGCGCTAGGCGTGGGGAGCTCATCCTGGTCCACGAGCACCATCTCCGCATCCTCCTGGCCGTTTGTTCGACCCCCGCCCATGGCGGCGGCGGCGGCGGTATCAAGGTGGATGCCGTTCTTCTCGACGGTCCCCGAGGGGGAGGAGGAGGCGGCGGGGTGCTTGGCCTTCTTCATCAGCGGCGTCGCAGGGGAAGAGGTCGGGGACGGGGATGTGGTGGTGGACGAGAAGGGGCGCTTCGAGGCGGCAGCGGCGGCGTGGGGCTGAGACATGAATCAGGGGCCGACGGGCATGGCGCGGCGGAGGCGGGGGCGGAGGCGGGGGCGGCGTCCGGCGGGAGGATTTTGGGAGGGAGCCGGCGGTGAGGTAGCGTAGAGGGGACCGGAGGGAGCGAGAGAGATCGGGTTGGGGCGGGGAGGGGAGAAGGGTTTCGCCTCCCTTTTTCTTTTTTTTTTCTTTTTTTTCTTTTTCTCTTTTTGATTTTTGATGAGGTGGGATTTCGGGTGTGCGAGGCTGTGAGCTGTAGCTACTGTGCAAGTGTGGGCCACTGCCCAGTGGGCCAGGAGTTCGACGTTGGCTGCAAGTGCAACAAGGGTGTGTTTGGTAATGGTAATTTGGTTGGGTGGCTAGCTCTGCGGAATTAAGGAATACAGCGACTTACTCGTTTAGTTAGGTTCCTATGTACTTCTTGTGTACCAGAACAGAGAACGTTATCAGATTCGTGTGGATCAAATTTTTTTTAACTCAACTAAAAAATATGTAATATTTATATCTTTAAATAATTTAATATGAAAATATATATTTTATGATCGATCTAATGGTACAAATTATGTATTATATATTTTATAAATATAATGTATATAATCGGTCCAAGCTCATAAAAGTTGATTTATCAGAAAAAATGATATTTATTTTGAAATAAAAAAAGTATATAAGTATTAAAAAGACAGATTATACATGCATAACCATTTTGCGACCACCGTCGATAGGCACATCAAGAGCCAATCAGGCCGTCGCCCCAGAATGTATGCCTATGAGTTGGCGGATCATCTCTAGCACACACTACGAGTTGCATTATCAATGCAACAATTGAGAATCTACAATAAATGCACACAATAATAATATCATGAAGATAGGTTCACTCATTGATTTCGTATTTTGGAGGGGAGCATGTGCCCTCTAACTGTAGTATAGCTTCGGGATTATAACAACGCAAACAACCGTTTACCGAATCTCTAAACTTGGTCGGGGAGGATTTTTGCTTATTAGCATCATGTCAATATCTAGAACTGCGAGCCCAAATGACCATATGGACTGGATAGCCGCCGCTACAACTAGGAAACTTTGGATAGCGTCACGGTTATATTCCCTTTCAGGTTGGTAAAAGAAGTCACTTTGATAGCGTCACGGTCTCCAAAGAATATTTTTAACTTCGTACTCAATAAAAATACTCACTAGCAAGTGATATATGTATATTTTTATAAAAATATATTTCAAGAGAAATCTATTCGTGTGGTTTTCATGTTTCTAAACTCACTAGCTTTAAAAATTACTCATGATTTTACACTCCTCAAATTTAACCCAAACCTTATCCAAAGTGACTTCTTTTTACCAACCTAAGAGAGTATATAATATAATTAATCTAATTATGTTTATCTAGTAGCATAAATATTAATATTTTTATATATTTGATCAAAGTTAAGATTGTTTGGTTTCTAGAATGTGAAATGGGAGACATTTTTTTGATTGAGAGTATATTTTGTTGTCTATAGGGAGACTCAACTAATGCATCGCCAAGGATATTTGGAAACGACCAGTCCTCTCATTCTCAGGGAATCTGACTTGTACACTCATGAATCTTGATTTCGTTGATTCTTGTACTTCATTTTTGCTTATATCTTCGTTGTTGGTGTGCCACCACCCCTACGGCTTCACCTCCACCTTGTTGGTCGCTGTCTTTAGATCCACACTTCGCCTCCACTCTTTTGCTAGATCCGCAATCTACCTCCACCCCACTGTCCACCACCTTGGATTTGTCTAGCTTCCACCTGGCCTTCGTCTCGTTGAGCTCTGCCTTCGACCTCACAGTGCTCGCCTCTGCCATCACGTTTCAACGTGCGGGCGCTAAAGGACAATGTCATAGGTGTAGAACCACCTTGTGTCTGCCTCCCAAAGCTGGAGCTTCATCCTCACCATGCTCATGCCTCTGTATTCATCATAGGCTCACACACGAGCCTCCATTATAAATATTATGTTTTTTACAAGTCATTATATTATAATGTAATTTTAGAATAAAACATCAATTTTTTAGAGATATCAAATCCTCCCTACTACTTAATCTCCAAAATTTCAGTCTGCCCCTAATATTTCTGTCCGCCCTCCCTCCCATCTATGTCCTATACAATTAGGATGACTAAATATAGGATGGACTCTGAGTCCAAATAAATTAGAATATGGACTATTTTTATGGTTCCCTATTTTTTCGGTCCTTATACGTATTTGAGTGAAGAACACTTTTTTTAGAATTATACAGTACAACGGAGACACTCATAACACGCGCGCACATCCATCACTATGAATACATCTACGTAAATCTTACCCGTACCCCTATGAGCACCTCCGAAGAGATCTGGAGATTCCCTAAGTCACCACTGGCGCCTCATTGTCGACGAGCACGTCGCTTACCACTTAACGCATAACGTCGATAAATCTTAAGAAAAAGATGCGAGCACCAGGATTTAAACTCTGGTGGATAGCATCTTACTGGACCGTTCTACCAACAACACATGTGCGAGCATGTTACGAAGATTGATTCTAAGGTGCTTTAAAATGCACAACATGATGATTAAAAAATACAAATTCAGGTGACCTCGCCACGATGTAATGATACGTCGCGTTACAACGCACGGGCATATTTGCCAGTTAGAATAAATATCTAGAAGAGTGTTTTTTTCTTTAAGTTAGAAATGTTTTGACTTTTTTGAGGTGAGAATGTCATTCTTTACCGGACTGAGGAAGTATATGATTTATGAACTATCTCATCGTAAATGATTATTATGATTTTACAATATACTATATCTAGCAAATCTTCACCTGTGATCCGGCCAATACCACGTTATTATTATTCGGTATTGGCTGTCTCGTAGCAAAACGTCAAAGAAAAATTTGTCAAAAAGAAAACGTGAAAGGAAAAACACGCTAACGCTCGCGAAGTCGCAAGCAGTGCTGAGTGCTGACCCGCGCCGCCTGCCCGGTGAGGGCGAGGGAGAGCGCCGCCGGGGAAGGCTCAAGGCGTCGCCCGCGCTTGTGCGGGACAGGAGCAGACGCAGCCCCACCCTTCTTCTTCCTCCGCCATAGCTGCCTCCGTCCAAAGATCCCGGAAACCCACCTAAACCCCGCACCATGCAGTCCCTCGCGAAACCTCGGTCGCTCAAGCCTCTCCCTCCACTCGCCGTCCACCTCCAGTCCATGGCGTACGTGAACGTGACGATGCGGTGGAAGAAGGACTCCTCTTTCGACGCCGTCCCCGAGCTCTCCAACGCGCGCGACATCCGCCCGCTCGTCTCCCTCGCGCGCCTCCTCTTCCCGTCGCCCACCCCCGTATCCGCGGTCTCCAAGCTCGGCGCCGTGCTCGAGGTCCCCGACCGCCGGGTCACCGCGTTCCTCCGCCGCTTCCCCGCCGCCTTCGTCGAGTCCGCGGGGCAGCACAACGACCCCTGGTTCCGGCTCTCCGATGCCGCCGCCCGACTCCTGCGGGAGGAGCGGGACGTCTTCGCCGCTCGCCGCGCCGATGTCTGTGGCCGCCTGCGCCGCGTCGTCCTGATGAGCCCACGGCGCCGCCTCCCGCTCCGCGTCGCGCAGGGCTTGCTCTGGCATCTTGGCATCCCGGAGGACTACTTTAAGGACCTGCATCACGACATTGCACAGGATGGATTCAGGATTGTGATTTCAGGAGATGGTGACGATGGGAGGGAATTGGGGCTAATTGACGATGGCAAGGATGAAGAAATGCCTCTGTCAGTTCTCCAGCTGAATGCTATGAGGAAGTTGGGGTCAGTGGAAGATGTGTCTGTCCCGCTCTTCCCGTCGAAGGGTCTTCGGTTGAAGCAAAAGATCAAGGACTGGTTGGAACGGTTCCAGAGGCTTCCTTATGTATCTCCATATGAGGATTTCAGCCACATCAATCCGGGTAGTGATGTTTCAGAGAAGCGGGCAGTCGGGGTGCTCCATGAGCTGCTTAGTCTGTTTGTGACATGCTCTTCTGAGAGGAGGCGATTACGCTGCCTTCGGCAGCACCTGGGGCTACCACAGAAATTCCATCTTGTGTTTGAGCGGCACCCGCATGTGTTCTACTTGTTGTTAAAGGAGAAGACATGCTTTGTTGTCCTCAAAGAGGCGTACATGGCTGGGGAAGACACTTCAATTGAGGAGCACCCAATGTTGGAAGTGCGCAAGAAGTATGTTGAGTTGATGGAGCAGTCACGGGAAATCATAAGGTGCCGACGGAGCGGGAAGCCTATTGAGCTGGAGTCCAGGGTATGTGGGGATAGCTGAGAAGAAGGATGGGAAATCATGTGCAAATATGACCTCTACAACAAGAATGAGGATATCTACTCCTGGTAGGAGCCAGTTTATTGCTCATTTTTTTGCAGAGAAATACATAGAGTGCTGAAATAGGTTGGTGAGCATGAGATTTAAGCTGCATTCTTATTTTTCCAGTTGTTTATTTATTACTTGACTGTATACTATCGATGTCTCAATCACACAAAAGTCATAGTTTCGCCACAGATATCTGATTTCCAGCTCTTCGACTTAACTTGTGCCAATCAATTTTTGCTATCGAGCAGATTGATTCCTCAGTTAACCCCAGAGACGAGAGACAAAAGCCACCCATCCAAGACAGCTAGAGCCTTAGAACCAAAATAGATCAATGGCCTCCAGCAAATGCCTTAGCATGCAATTCCTGAAGACCTTCTGTACCTGCTGCGCACCACAAAATGCACTGATTATGCATTAGATCTTTTAAGGTTCATATAAATCTGCCAAGTCCCCTGTCCTTTTAATGTTGCAATGCAAAGACGTGAAGATTTCTGACTGATGCTTACATTCTTTCTTCAAGTACTCTGATTTTTGTTGAAAAAAAATAGATTCCCCCCCTATCACAAAAGCAGTAGATCTGAAAAGCTATAGTGAAGTTGGATCTTTTCTTTGTGAACATATATCTTTTCCTTTGTGAACATATATCTTTTCCTTTGTGAACATATCAGATTTAATCAACACATCTGTTGTTTGGAATATTATTATTAGCATTGAAGTAGCTGGTTCACCTTTGTGCTTGGATTTTTCTTTCCCAAAGGGTTAGATGAACTGAACAGAAGGGGTTTGTTTTCGTGGTTCTTCTGGATGAAGCAAGGGCATGACTTGTGTTGTCTGGAATTTGGATGGAACTGGTCTCAACATTTTTTGACCTGCCCTGTGTGCTGCGCTTCTCTATTTTGAGGGTTACAGTTTAGCTATCTTCCAAATTGCTTTTCTGGTATAAGACAAATCTTTTAGGATTGCTTTTGTTGTGGTATTCCAATCGAAGATCCTGTTAGTAGTATCTATGAACCAGGCTTCCTTTTTGAAGGGATACTTTAACCAGATTTTGAATCAACCTTTTCTGGGGATTACATGCTGTGTCATATATGCACAACATGTCTGTTTGACGGTACTTGGGAAGTATCTTCTTTGTAGTGTTATCAAACCTGTGGTGACTGGTGATTGTTATTCATCTGGTATTGTAGCCTGTGGATAGAAAGTGCGACATTAACAGGGTACATTGTCTAACCCCATCTTCATATGGTTCCCTCTTTTGATGCGGTTGCTGGTTACATTTAGATTTGTACATGGTTACTGAAGAAAAATGCCAAGGTTGTGAGCATTGATGGCTTTGCCGGCTCCTTTTGGAGTGTGGTTGCCAACTGTAGTCGGTTATCTGCAATCTTGCTCAATCAATGAAAGCAAATTTACTTGCTGGTGAATCTATACTAGGCCAGCTCATGGTGTGGAAAACATCTCGTACAGTCCGTCGAATATCTTGGTGAACATGAAGAGGTCCAAGATGAAGTACTCCAACATTACTGCCAGATGTCATTGGAAACTTTTAACCACACCTTTGGCTGTGCTTAAATGTTTGCGCTTTTGGATGGATTATCTCAGCTCTGTAATGAGGTATCCTCTGCTAGCCATTTTCTCCACCTGCATAGTTCCATACATGTTTATGAAATAAAGTGAAATCTTATCCCAATATTCCTGTATTGCTGGTGATTCCACTTTGTTCCTAGAGTCACAGAGAAAAACACTATACAAGGTGGAAAGCAAGCTACCACTAACCTGTGTTTCCTGCAGCTTACTGATCCTAGATATAAAAAAATAAGAATATTTGATGCTTACTGCTCCGAAACATATGTTCTTATGTATATTATTTTCGGATAGGCAACATGAGCTTGAATAGACTTTTTAAAATTTGTCAGTCACTTGCTGGAGATTGTCATGTTTCAGAGTATGAAAATAAATTATGTATTTCTCTCTTCTACATTTTTCCCCTGGGAGGTGGGTTTCTTTGTTAGTGCATGATCCAGTTACATGGCCGATATTCTTGTCACATGTAGTCCCTCTTTTTTTTAGAGAACATGCCAAAGGTATGTATTTCATTAAGCAGAATAGAAGTTCCTTACACCACATTGGTAATCCAAAGATTACCAAAGAAAGCCCTACAACTACGCCTCACACGAGGTTGTAATTACATGAAGTCTCTCTCAGTTACTACTTTTTTTTTTTTGAGATTGCCATACTTTGGTTTATGCAATAAATTGATAGGGGATATGTGGATTAGCAGTTTTGGTAATTTTGATACGTCAATTACACTTGGGATTTGGTCTTCAGTGTTCAGTATTCGGGAATGGGAAGAATATACTAGTGATGGGCAATCGGTGGTTTTCCCTGGTTGGTATCCTTTTTATCCCTGCTGCTGTGTGCAGTGTGCTGCACCAATCTCTCTCAATTATATGATGAACTAGTCCAGTACTTCCTGTTTTGCAGGGTGCAGAAACTCGAAGTAGTGCTGAGAAGTTATTAGAAAAATCAGTGATGAATTTTCTCACATGCAGAATGTGAATCTTTACTGAACTTGTCCCACCAAAGGAGAAAATCAACTTCAGAAATCAGGGCTGTACAAGACAAATATGGTTCTTGGTGTTTTGAGTTAGGGAAGGAATTCTACATTGCATTTTTATTCAGGAAAAGATACGATCTTTTTAGTTATCAAGACTATAAATACCCGTGCATTGCAATGGAAACAAAATACCAGAATAACTTATGTATAAGCGTATTATATTATTACCCCCAAAAAGATATTGTTGCACATTGTTCATGAATCATGTTCTCAACATTAAACAACCAATTTTGTAATTTCCACTACTAATTTGGAGACGACATGGTATAGTTGCTCCTCGTCAAAGGTTCAAGACGTAGAACTCCTCGTCAAAGGTTCAAGACGTAGAAACGAACCAGTGGGGTTCGGAGTGACGAGTAGCATAGAAATAGAACATGCCAAAAAGATTGCGTACAAGCATCTGACCATGATTAGGGAAGATTCTAACCACAACATCTTGAGGATGATCTCGTCGCTTTTGTGTGATTATTGGACACATGGATAGAAGATCATGCTAGGAGAAAAGGGAGAGAACCAATTTCTTGGCCAGCATGTATTGTGCTTTTAGGAATGAGTCCTGCATGCATCTATGCAAATCTTGGAGGCTCCAAAAGTTGCATGAGAGATGGCATCCATGCAAATCTTTTTATTTAGAGGAGCATCCATGCAAATCATAACACTAATTCCTGGGTTTATTTTCTTTAATTGCGCCGGTGGAGAAGTGACCGCATGAGAAGTTTTTGTGCTGCCGGTAGACCAGTGCCGGTAGACCAGTGTTGAGAGCGTTTGGTGCTGTCGGTTAGACGTTGACATTCTGTATGTTTATGTTTTATTATTATAGTTGTAGAAGAGATGTAGAGATTTGGTGATAGATATGCACTGATTCTTGGCGTTGTCCAAATGTAGTAACTACTCGTAGTAGAAAAATGGTTGTTCTTAATTGTTCAGGATTTTTTTAGGGTGCCCAAATGTTTACTTGAAGTAATCATTAGATCTAAACTGGTAGTAACATTACTAATGGGGAATTGATGAACAAGCAAATGAATGTTTACTCATAGTGGAAAATTAGGGTTTAGGGTCAATGGTAATGCTACTTACTAACATGCCTGCGTTTTTTTCAAGTAGCTTGAGTGCTTCTTTGGAGTAAAAAATAGAGACTGAATCCTCTTATGTTAACACCTTGTAATTGCAAATTTGGATTTTAAACTTCTGAAATCATGTGAATAGTTCAACATCATTTCTAGAACTCCACCATTTCGCCGATTTATATATTAACCAGTCAGAAAGATTGTTCGTTTAACGATAAAAAAATGTTGTGCTCTGCAATTCAGAAGAATATAAATATATAAATATAAATATATGGGCCACAGTTTCCAAAATGTCCATAATGGCCCAGCTGCAACCACCGTTACCGAGCCAGCCCACACCGCCCACTACCTACTCTTTTTTTTTTTCACATTCTTTCTCTCAGACGCTTCACAGATCACAGTCACGGCACAGGCGCGGCGCGCACCGTCTCGTCTTCCCCGGTTTTCCCCGCCCCAAACCCTTCCCAAAACCGCCACCGCCCACCGCCTCCCGTCCCATCCGGCCGCCCCCACCACGCTTCTCGTTCCCGACCATGTCGGTTGCCGACGGGGACGACGACGAGGCCTTCCTCCTCGCCCTCGAGCAGGCGGAGGCCGCCGCGCTGGACTCCTCCAAGCGGCGCCGCCTCTCCACCACCTCGTCCTCATCGACCCCCTCCACCCCACCCGCCACCCCTGAGGGGCCCTACATGGCCGCGCTCAAGGGCAGCCACAGCTCCGCCTGGAAGCAGCAGTCGCAAGACCGTGGCTATGCCCACAAGCAGCCCTACGGCTCCAAACCCCTAGCCGCGGGTACCGGCGGGGCCCAGGTGGCGAGCGGAGCGTGCTTCAAGTGCGGGGACCCCGGGCACTGGGCGCGGGACTGCCCTCAGTCGGTGCCGAACACGGGGGGAGGAGGTCAGATCGGCGGCAGTGGTGGCGGCAGCGGCAGCGGCGGTGGATATGTGAATGTGGAACTGAAGGTGGAGGACAAGGCGTGCCCCTGCGGTGCCGGGACCTGTCTCGTGCTCACTTCCAACACGCTGAAGAACCCCGGTCGCAGGTTCTACAAGTGCCCCATGCGGGTGAGTGTTTTGAATCACCTGATCAAGGACCCTGAGCACGCAATTACTTGTCGATGCTATTTTGTTAGGTCTGGCATGTGCATGTTGTAATGACTTGGATGTACTTGTTGTTTTGTGTGGTCTCTGAAGGATTTTATAGCGATTTTTGGGTCCCCTTGCTGGTTGGTCGAAACAGTCGTGTGCTGTAACTGGCATGTTGATTCGCTGCTCTAGTATTAGGACCGATGATTATTCCCTACACGATCCTAGGACCTGTTTGGTAACCTAGTAATTATTTTACAGCTGAAATTTGTTAGACCTGTAATTCCTTGTGCATTAGGAATGCCTTGTATCCACTTCTGCCTGTAATTTGTTATTTGGATTGAGGAGAGGTAGAAACAAACCTGCGTCTTGGCCATAGCAGTTAGTGGCTTAAACTGACAGTAAAAGCAACAAACCATAACCAGTAAAAGCAAATGATGATAACCAAAGTAGCATTGGGAACAGTTACGTGAAATTGATGTCAGTTTTGGTAAATGATGGGATCCCCAGGAGCTATCAAGATCTGTCGATATGGTATTGGAACTCAGAGTCGGAATATTTGTATTGTTGCTCCAAATTTTCACATCAGAACATCAAATTGGATACAATCAAAGAAAATTGAGACATAAGCAAGGAGCATCAGAGCCTGAAAATGAGCAGCAGCTTGGCAGAGAACCTGAATCCCTTGCAGGTCGCCATGACCATGAGCAAGGACCAAGCATAGTTGGCGGCTGCTCTGCTCTCTTGTTGTGTTGCACTCAACGGTGCCATACTGCCATAGTCTTCTCTATAGGTTGCCATCACACTGACTGCTGAGGTCGCCTGGTTCAACATCTCCATCTCCATCTCCATCTCAATGGTGGCCAAACTTTTTCACATCTTTCCTGTTGTCATGGCTGCAATAGTGTTGGCATCAAAAGGGTTGCAGCAACAGTAAAAAATTTGTCAGAATTGGAAGCGGGCAGGAGAGAGTCTCTGGCAACACAAGTGAAGTGACAGACAGGGAAAGGCTGGCAGTAGTGGAGGTCTGGAGGAGGACAGCGGCAGAGAACCATCGACCTAGGAAGACGGCGAAGTAAGAGGACGCAGGTCATGAGTGGCCGACATTGTCTAAACCGGTGGTAATTTCTTTTGGATTACATTCCATCGAAACACCTCTGTTCAAGTTCGGATGTAAAATTTTATGGGCATGTATTTTATAAGGGTTTAGTACAAATCCGACTACTCATCCATTTCACAATATTTGTTCAACATACATACCGAGCAGGCACATTGTTTGTTCAGCATGCATACTGAGTAGTGTAGGATACTTTGATATGGGTTCATGGATATATAAGTTTGCTTGTGTGTTATGAGTGATGGCACATGATGTAACTGGAAAACACTTTTTGATATGTTATACTAGCACTTGAAAGTGAATATCTTACACTGTTAATTTGATAACTTATATTCTTATTGCTTAATCAGCTTCTTAGTACTTATTTAGATGGCCTCATCTTTTCAGCTGCTTAGTTTTATCGATTACTATGTTATTGCTTGGCAGTTTAATGACAAATTGTGTATCTTTGTAATTTGTATTGTTGGAATGGTATTCTCAGATGTCTATTATCTTATAATCAATGTCTCCACCTTTATAATTGCTGACATGTCTGTCATCATAAAAGTACTTACCAAATCAGTTTGGATTTCCAATCATTAGCCAGTCATTTTTTCTTTGGTCACAGGGAATTTCTTTTTATGAGTTAGATTATTAGGTGACTGTCTGGCTCTAGAAAAATTGCATCGGTATGCAAAATAAGCTTTTTGTTTCATTTTACTTTGGTCAAACTTGCATGGGCATCACATGATCATTTTAAGGTGTCCTCGCCGACAGTGGTGGATCCAGGACGATCTGGTGGGAGGGTTGGCTACCAAGAGGCAGAGATTCACATACGTGTATGCATATAGGATTAGGCATAATGTGTGTGATAGCTGTGTTCCATTGGTGTTCAAGTGGTTTCTAGCCTCTTAAAAGATGTGCCAGCCAAAATTCTGTTTTGATCTGTTAGATGATGTATGTATACATGCACATGCGATATTGGAGTTACATATGGCTATATAAAAAGGACATCTGAATCTTAGGCAAGATGAAAGGCAACTTTCATCTTGTTTCGATTTATTTTTCCTGTTTTGACTCATTTATACTGAAATTCCTGATGCTATTTACTTCTTTTCTGACCATAAGGATGGGGGTTGCAACTTCTTTGAGTGGTGCGATGCTCCATCTCCCGCTCCTGCAAATGCACGAAATAATATGGGTTTACACTCAGAGACATCAGCAACAGATATGCTTTGCCCATGCGGTGCTGGAACTTGCTTAATTCTTACCACGAAGACAGGGAAAAATGTTGGCAGGCAGTTCTTTCGCTGCCCATTAAATCAGGTGAACTCAGTCTTTTCATTAGTTTGCGAATGCTACCTGAATTCATGATATTTTGCCAGTACCAGATAGTGGCCTATACTGGTTTGTTGTTCTGGAAGAACTATCCTTTTATCTGACACAACTCGTTTAATAATAGCATTGAACATCTGCAATCCTCCTCCTTCCTGAATTTGAGTAATCAAATCATTGTGAGATTTTTAACTTGTTTAATAATAACATTGAACATCTGCAATCATCCTCCTTCGTGAATTTCAGTTATCAACTGATTGTGAGATTTTTATTGCAGGATACCACTGTTATCAATTTTATAGATAGAAGTTGTAGTGATTTGGATTGTAAACTGGGATTTTGAACTGTTTTATGTTGCAGCTGTGACTCATTAGTTGCATCTCTTGTATTACTTTAATAAATAACAGAAGATGCGGACAGTATGATAGTTACTGTTGCAGAATGTATTTATCAAGTAGCTTTCAGTAGGCAACATCAGAGATTTGGACTTTCCAAGTAGTAACTCATGGCTCATTTGTCTTCTCCTTTTGCCCTCATGGCTGAACAACTGGTTTACTTTTGCGCTATTCTTTAATCTAGACATTGCATAATTATTATTATTCTGGTAACTCATTGTTAAAGTTACACATGCAATTACTCTGATAACTGTTGACGCTTGTTTTGGCAACAATTTCCTGTTGGCT
Organism: Bothriochloa decipiens; assembly: GCA_023333625.1. Taxonomy (NCBI): domain Eukaryota; kingdom Viridiplantae; phylum Streptophyta; class Magnoliopsida; order Poales; family Poaceae; genus Bothriochloa; species Bothriochloa decipiens. The sequence continues at coordinate 15,583,728 of CM041628.1, forward strand.
GCCTGGTATAGTAGTGCATTCCATGTCTTGGTCTTGCTAGTGGTAATGAAAGATATATAAAGGGGCGTACCCAGTGCCGTAGGCTCCCGCGCTGTGCGGGGTCTGGGGAAGGGATTTCTGCGCCAAGCCATACCCGCACATAATGTGCGGAGGCCGGGGCTCGAACCCTGGACCTTCCGGTAACAGACGGTAAGACACTACCGCTGCACCAGGGCCGCCCTTCGGTAATGAAAGATATATCCTTATCCTAAATTGTTTGCATTTAAACTACATGGTAATATTGTGAAGAATAGCATTGTTTTCTTGTTACCCCTAAAGCAGCCATGTTGTTCGACCAGAGCTAGGGATCTTAACAATTTAATTTATTGTCATGTTTGCTTTGCATACTAAAAATGGCCAGTTGCACTAACTAAATATTACTAAAGCAGTGATTCGATCCTATAGTTCCTGGACATTAGATATTGTTCCTTCTCTTAGTGGAGCACTTAGTTGTACCGTATCTTTATGCATAGCAACTGATGCTAGGATAACATTATTATTATTTGTATTTTAACTCATGTGATATTCCATGTTCCTTTTCATCTTTTCCTTTATTAGTTTTATAATGTATCCACCTTTTTTATTCTAACTTGGATTTTCATGTCTCTTTCTGGTGCACGATGGGGACAAATCACCCAGGGTGGTGGCTCTTGTGGCTTTTTCAAGTGGTGTGACGAGCAGCAGCCTCGGGTAGGTGCTCCACTGCAAGCTTCACCGCAATATCAAGCAGATTCTATGTCAAGCGTCCAAAACCTCATCCAGAGGAGCTCGTCTTCGTGCTTCAAGTGCGGCCAGGAGAACCACTGGGCGAGAGACTGTCCGAATCAATCGTCGAGTCCTTATCCTGACAAGGGTGGGAGACCAATAACCTCAGGGAGTTCAGCGCAGTACCAAGCGGATTCTATGTCAAGCATAAACACCAGCCAGAGGAGCTCGTCTTCCTGCTTCAAGTGCGGCCAGGATGACCACTGGGCGAGAGACTGTCCGAATCAATCGTCGGATCCTTATCCTGACAAGGGTGGGAGGCCAATAACCTCATCGAGCTCACCTGGTGCGTGGTACAACTGTGGTCGGGCTGGTCACTGGTCCCGCGACTGCCGAACCTCGAATAGTGATGGTGGTGGTAGTGGTGGTACCGGTACCCGGACCACCAGCCGTACCACCAGCCGTGCCAAGTCGTCTTCTGCTTTGGGCTCGTGGAATAGTCAGAGATACTGATAGATCGCTGGCGCTCCTGTGAACTCAATTGAACTGACACGGACATGCTGTACGAAACTTGGACAATTGCCCCCTCCAGCCACGTGTTGCTTAGGTGTGTGTTCACGTCGATGCCTTTTGCTGCTCTACGCTATCGCTATGTAGTTACTGTAGGAGATAACAACTGTGGCTGTTCTCTGTCCTTCACCCTCACCCTGGTTTCTATCTCTGTCGAACTTTGGTCTACTACTGTTTTATTATCTCCTCTAGGAATTTGCACTTATATATATCGGTCTAAGGAAAACCATATTGTCCATGCTTCTGTTGTTCTGTTGTTAACTTATTATTTCCTTTTAAAGACTTTGGGGTTTGAGATATTTATATGATGAGATGAAGTACTTCTGGTCACGAGGTATATTTTTGAAGTCTATATATATGCCCTGGACCTTGTGAGGTCGACCCCAGCCAGGCTCTGGCATGGCCTAAATGAAACAGCCTTTAAAAGTAGTGAGAACAGTAGTTCAGTTGTGTTGGTGAACTTAATTGGCGCACCCACTGTACCATTCTTAGGACCCAACTATTAAAGGATACTCGACGAACAAAGGCTGGGCCTATGACGGTCCCAGCGGATGCTATTGCTGTTGCTGCCCGAACATGCCACAGGACGAAGCACGTGGTTTGGCGCTGGCGCGGCAAAGGAGGAGGAATATCTCTCATCTCCGGGTATTAGTTGGATGAAAGCTTTGTTGGGGGGCAGCAGCAGTAATCGCCTCTGCTCTGGAAAACACCGTGGTGTGGTGGCCTGGGTCTGGCTGGTGGTCCGGTGGTCCTCTCGCGGTGGCGTCCGTCCGGGCACCACTAGCAGGCCCAGGCCGCCGCTGGTGCCGACTGCGGCGGAGCCAGTTGAACTGCAACACTGCGGTACGGTTAGTGCCTCGTGCCAATCCTGTTTTTTTCTTCTTCGTTTTTTTCACTGCGATTGCGAGGCCGATCGCTCGGGGTGGCTTTGGGGCGACTTGGACAGTCTGGGTGGGCCGTGCCACGGTACGGGACATCACAGGTCGGTTTCTCGCAGCGATCTCGGGGTCCCCGGCCTCGTGTTTGTGTGTGACGGGAGTAGATCTGAGATGCCTCCCGGAAACGCCAAGACCTCCTTACTGGTGCGGATTTGCTGTTCATTTGTTTTGCTGTCTACTCCCTCTGGCTGGTCCCGCGATCAGTGCTTGCTTGATTCATTCACTATACACATCGTTATCATGAATACTACAAGGACGTGTACGTTCTAGTGATGAAACCCCACCCAGATAGATAGATACCTTAGCTTAGCATGCTTGTTGTTTACTGGTAAAATAGTGTGTGTACGGAACTGGGCTCTGTACTGGTATGTATGCCGACATGTTTTAGTGCCCCACAGAGTATTGTACTGTATGTATGAGCAGTGGCGGAGCCAGAACTTTTGTTTAAGTAATATAATCTACAAACTCTACGACTGGTTCAGGTAGGGTCATAAAACTTGCTAGCTTCTTCCCTTCAGTTCACGTGAACCTTGCTAGCTTCTTGTTAGCTTCTTCAATATGCACGTATACGTGCATATACATGGACTTTATTTGCTAGCTTCTTCTCCCATCTGCTTACGTGAAACTTGCTAGTTTATTGTCTTAACTCTTGATTTCGTATTTTATCAGCCTAAACGATCAATGGCTAAACTAGCTACTAGCTCATGATCCTCATATATAACACAGTAGGTGCAGTAGGCTTGGAGTAAGCCAGTTGTGGACTTGTGTATAGGTGTATATACATATACGCAGCACGTACACTATACAGGCATGTATACACAGGATATGAGGCCGGCCGGACGCCATGTTGAGGGGGGCCACGGCCCCTGCTGGCCCCCCCTTGCTCCGCCACTGTGTATGAGTATGTTTTTGCTGAGTCTTGCTAACATATTTGTATAGTTTTTTTTTTTCCCTTCTCTATGGATACAAGTTCGGCAGGAGCTCTGCCGACCGTTAAAAAAAAAAAAGACTTGCTGACATATGGTTGGCGCTTTCCACGGATATAAATAATAAATAATAAATAATTTATATATAAAGGAGAATGGAAGTCCTGCAGCGTCAGCAAGGGTTTAAATAAATAAATAAATTATTACTCCACCTTTCGGTGTGATGTTAACAGTTTGTAGCAGGCAGCAGCCCCCAGCAGTTGTTTTCCTACTCCTAAATGCTGCAAACGCAAGTCTTGAAGCACGTGATCATTCCGTTCGTTGGTCCCCTGGGAGTTTTATTGGTTAGCGATGTTAAACTCTGCTCCCGATGGCTCTTATATACAGTTGTTGTTGTTTTTTTTTTTAAAAAAAAGAACTCCGGTGCGTGGTCGCTGGAACAGGCCCCACGAGCACGTGAAGTACGGGATCCACGCGATTTGGGGCTTGGCCGATGGCCGGACGGACCACCGGCGCATGCACTGCATACGCATACTGTAGTAGTTAGTAGTCCAGACTGTGGCAGCCTGCCTGCGCTGCGCCATTAACCGCTACAAACACCTTGGTTTGCCGCGCGACTCGAGTTGGCGCTGAAAAGCCGCTCGCTCGCTGCCCTGCCTGGCTGCCTGTGCTGGTGCTGCCTGCTCACCGTCGATGAGGACGACGACGACGATGACCACACCGTACCACGGCCACCGCCGAGCAGGGACAGCACTGCACGAGGATGCATATGCACGCACGCAACTCATTCGCTCGCGCGTCGTCCTGTCTGCCGTCCACGGCTGCGTTGCATCGCATTTGCATCCAAAGCCTCCAAGGACCACATGAGGAGCTGAACTCGATCGGAGCAAACGAAAACGGCCATGGATCGATCGATCGCAGCCACCAGCGGACGTGGTCCGCCGTCCGTCACCCGGGCCACCGCTGTGCCTAGCGACTCCGGGCGGCCCGGTGGGCTCCCGTTCGTTTCGTCCCCACTCGCCGGCCGCCTCACCAACTATCTATGTATCCTATCCTATCCCAACAAAGATGCCGATCGACGCCGGCTGCCGGCACGTCCGTCCACCGTCCGGTTCTCTCTCCCCGGCAAACTGTGCTTGCCAGCTGGCTCACTTGTCTATCGCTCATTGGCCGGAGAGGTGGGGCCCGCTGTCCTACGGGCAGTTCGTCAGCTCCCCAGAAGTAGTAGTGCCCGTGCCTCCGCGCGTGCCCTGCCCTCACATCCATCACCTGTTTTGGAGTGACCAGTTCGATGAGTGGGTGACGATCAGTTCAGTTCGACGGCCGCATCAGCGTTTCTTTTCTTTTCTTTTCTTTTCTTTTCTTTTTCCTAGCAACGCGCCGTCGCCGCACACAGTGCTGCGGTAGCCTTTACTGGTTGCAGTTGGTGTTGCACGTAGTGGTCGAGTCGAGGCATCCCCTGTGCGCACACCCCCGTGCGGCCTTCCCTGTGGCACCACCACCCACTTCCACAGTTCCCCTGCTGCGATTCGACGACGATGGTTGATTAAACTAATAACAGTGCCTACATTAAACTAATAAAGCAAGGTCGACTTTATTAGTGCCTATAAAGTAGTAGATTATTCGTGTGCGAGGGTCCGGGGAGGCAGCTTTCCATCATGTCACGCCAAATGAGGTTAGTCACTAATTACGACTACTGCTCTCCCCGGCCCGGAACCGAATCTCTTTAAATCCAAACCCTTTCTGCTGATGATTCGTCTGTACGTCACGTCGCTGCCCCCCTGGCCCCGGCCCTGCCTCTCCCAACTTTGCTTTACTGCCTCCTCATCCACCGATCCACACATGATTGGAGCTCAGGGATTCCCTCTATTTTTCCTCTCTAAGACTATCCGTAGCCCTGTCCTCCACCGCGTCCTGTAGGAGCCCATCCAGGACCAAAACGTCTGTGCTCCTCAGCCCGACCGCCCGCCGGTGCTCCTGCTCCCTGTGGCCCGCTCGCGCCCGCCGCTCACGCGCCGCCGCTTCTTGCTCCTCGCAGCTCCATGGCCAGCGGCGAGGAGGAGGTGCGTGCCCCGCGGCCGCCGTTGGAGCTGCTCAAGGACGCCGCCGACGAGGTGCCAACGAAGGTGCCGCGCTCCGTGCTCGTGAGCTGGAGAAGGACCGCCGCAGCACGAGCGGGGGAAGGGCCGCCGCAGCGCGAGGCCCGCCGCGTCCGCGTCCCGGCCATCTCTGCCGAGGTGGAGTCGCGCGCCCGCCGCCGCCGCGGCTCGTCCACGTCGTGGCCAGGGCGGAGGAGCAGCGTTGACCACCGGAGCCCGCGCGAGGAGGCCTCCTCCGCCTGCGCGAGGAGGCGGCACGAGGAGGCCGCCGAGCCCCGTCCGCGCGAGGAGGCCGTGCGTCCGCTGTTGCCTAGGATGAAGGGGAGGAGGAGATGGGCGGCGGAGGGACCGATGGATGGAGCTCGCCGGTCTGTCCGATCGAATGGATAGAGAAGAGAGAGAAAGGGAAGGAATGAAAAAAGGGGTAAAATAAAAAAAACTTAAAAGGTGGGTCTCATAGTGGATAAAGGATGCTGTAAAGGATACAGGTGCGGAAGAAATTGGTATAGAGGAGAGAATATCGATCATCAGGACGAAATATTCTTTTTAGAGGAGAGATTTAAAGGATTATGGCTATGGATAGTCTAAGAGCGAGTTAAATAACAAGCAATCAAATAGCCAGACTAATTAGCATTTCACTTTCTACATAAAAGAAAAAGGATGAAAGAAAAAGAGAGAGAACTTAGCTGTCGTTAAAAAAGCGGTGGTCATATGAGTAGAAAACGTGCTGCACGCCTGCACATGCTCAAACTACCATTGTCCGCAACAAAAATTACTACAGAGAGGCCAGAGCCCAGAGCTGCTAGCGTGATGTGATCGGTTGGCATATGTACTACGTGAGCAGGACCACCGGTTGCCGTCGGAGAGCCAAGGCGTATTCTATCACCACCCACTTTGCCTGCCGAGCGAAACAGAGGGAACCCAACAGAAACACACACACACACAATGACCACAATCCGTGACAAATACTAGCAGAAAGAAATTCTTTCGCAGGTCGAGTTCGCAGCGCGGCCGGGTCCGGGCCAGGGTCCCCCCCTTCCCGGACGGCAACGGGGAACTGGACAGTGTGTGGTGTGGGCGTGTCTCCAAGCGTCGACGGCGACGTGACAGCGCGACGTATCCATCCAGATCTGCCGCACTGCGCTGCGCGGCCGCGGCCAGGGACGCCGGCAGAAAAGTCACCGGCAGCCGCTGCCGGCTGGACCTTTGGAGTCGCAGTTCCGGCCTTGCGGGTCAAACAGCGTAGGTCTCGTTGAGTTCGCTAAATTTGACCATCAAATTTATTATATATAATTTTTATTTTTTATTATATTAAAATACCGATATACGTATAGAGTTAAAATTAAAAACTAATTATACAGTTTTGTTGTACTTTACGAGACAAATATTTTGAGCCTAATTAGTCAAAATTTAGACAACTTTTATCAAATACAAATAAAATACTATAAAAATTTCGTTATAGGAATTCTAGCGCCAATTTGATGATCCAAACAAGGCCTTCGTTGTTTACCGGTCTCGGTGTTTTTTTTTTCTTCCGTCTTTGAGTCTACTACTCGACGAGGCAGCACGGAGTATTCATTCTTTCATTTATTCAGAGAAGACGACGACGTGTTTACGCCTAATCCTGGGAGATATAGTAGCATATTAGTTGCGGTATTACGGATCTTGGACTAGATAGACTCCAGGTCTCCATGTGTTGTGTCACTTTCAAGACTCGCCGTAGTGTGGTGTTGGATATTTAGAAGGATCGATTGCTTTAACAAACGGGGTAAGCGGATGACTGGGCTTCCATTTTTAGGAACCCATCACCAGACGTATCAGGTTGAATATTATATTGCTTCCCATCAGGATTTATGTGGTCGCTGCTGGATGCTACTACTGCAGTGTACAGCTATAGCTAGCTGCAGCGGCAGAAGAACTTCTGTTGCTGAACAGAACAGCTGACCGATCAATCTCACACTTCTCAATTGGTACCAATCTCATGGTCAAGGCCAGTTTAAATCACTGGAATTGAGTTTATATTAAGTTACCTAAAGTTTAAAGTTTAGTTAGACTCCTAAGTCGTCAGTAGTAACTGCGAATCTCGTATACATTAATACATTAAAGAAAAAACATAGATTCTTCCAAACGATTTATTTATTTGCTTCTCATAGTGCCATCACACCCTTCGCTAGCATCTCATACGAGTATGACTTGGAGTAGCATAGTAAGGATTTTTTTTCATCCATCTGTGTCCTGTGTGTTCAACGATTGTACATAGTCTAGTGTCCAGATATATTGAAACAATGATATAGTAAAATAAATATTCCAAAAGCAAATCGTTTCACAAATTGGAAGTGTCGTTGCAAGAGATAACCCGAGATGAAGATGAAAAATGGACCTCTCATGTTAATGATTGATTTTTTCTCTTGTTGTAATGCAGGGATATATGTGCCGGTAAAACAAACCGAAGTTAAAAGCCGATCGTGTACGTATTTAAAGATTAGAAACCGAAGTTCAAAGAAAAATCATGGATGTAAAGGCAGCACGGCCTTTTTACAGCCGCTGCCCGGCTGCTCCTGTTGCTGACAGCGGCCGTCGAGCCTCGTTTTCCCGGCGGGCCCCGACGGCGAGGGCACGAAATAATTGCTCGGTACGGAGGCGATCTGACCCTCCTCCTATGGCACGGCACCATGTGGCCGGACCGCCTCCCCTCCCCACCCAATCGCCCGCGCCGGTGGCTGACTCGTGGCCCCCGGCTGCCTGCGACCGCGGAGGGCGGCGAGCCCCGTGCGGCGGGACGCGGCAGACGGAGACCTCCACTAGGCGCCCGCACATATTCCCGCGTCTGTTGCGAGTGACTAGTGAGTGGACCTGTCGTATCGTAGATACCCTTTTGATATCTTTTTTATTACATGTAAATAAAAAAATGTTTGATCCCCCACCATTTTCCTCCGCCACTCGTGTGTTCCATTCGTCCTAAAATAAATATTATTCTTATTTTTTAAAAAAATAATATTTTAAAAACATCGGTAATTATATATTAAAATATATAAATATTTATACTAAGTAATTAGTATTATAAAAAAATTTTAAATTTAATTTTTTAATAAATTTATTTAGAGATATAAATATTACACCTATTTTCGTCGAAAAAATTTGGCCGACCCGCTTCCGTCGTCCTTTCCGTGATGGAGCGAGGAACGTTGATCGCAGGAGTACGTTACCTCTGGCAGTGCTAGACGCCTAGACTGCTATAGGCACTACTGTACTCCTAGGCTATTCAGCGCTACTAGTGTTTGCAGATAAAAAATTTGCACCTGAAGCTCTTAAAAAATGCTGCGCTGTTCCACTGTTGGCCTCCTCCTGGCCTAGTCTTGCGTTTCCATATATAGAAAAACCACGGCGCTAGTCTAGGCCGCCACCACCAGAGCAGACCAGAGACCACACTTCCCCTCGCCTCTCAACTCTCATCACCGGCCTCCTCTCTTGTGTCGCCGCGCAACAACCAGCCGTCTCTCAGACAAAGGCGTTTCATTTCACTTGCTCCTCCTACAAATATCCAGATGGACGAGGACTCCCCGCCTCAGGCGGCGGCGGGGGCGGCAGACCTGTCGCTGACGCTGGCGCCGGCGCCTGCCGCGCCGCCACCGGCGGGTCCCGGGGGCGGCGGAGGAGGAGTGGCGACGGCGTGCGTGGACGGCAAGGACGTGCGCCTGTTCCCGTGCCTCTTCTGCGACAAGAAGTTCCTCAAGTCGCAGGCGCTGGGCGGCCACCAGAACGCGCACAAGAAGGAGCGGAGCGTCGGCTGGAACCCCTACTTCTACATGACCCCGCACCAGCCCAATGCGGCGCCGCCGAGCCCCACCGCCTACGCCGGCGCCGGCGTCGGCTACGGCGTCGCGCCGGGCGCGGGAGCGTCTGCGGGGGTCTCGGGCGGACTCCTCCCCGCGTCGTCGTACGCGGGTCACGTGTACGCGCCCGTGCCGGCGCCGTTCCCCATCGCCTCGCACGGCTCCAGCGGGCTGCAGTACTACGCGCCCCACCACGAGGGAACAGCAGCGGCGGGGGCGCCGACGACGGGCGAGGCCGGCGGCGGCGCGGGGGGCGTCGTGCTGGCCCCGCGCGCGCGCTACGCCACGCACCACCTGCAGGCGGCCGACCACCCCGGCGGCGCCGGCCGCGACGACCTGATCGACATGCTCAACTGGAGGAGGGGCTCCCACGGCACCACGGCCTCGGCGACCGCCACCACCGCGTCGCCGGCCAGCACCACCACCACGCTCACCACCTCCTGCGTCGGCCCCGACGGCGGCAGCAGCAACAACGACGACGACGGCGGCGGCTGCGGGGAGGAACTCGACCTCAACCTCAGCCTCTAGCAGTCCGTTCCGTTATCGTCATCGGCCTACGCTGGAACACGCTAAGGTTACTCTGATTAATCATGTGCCGCCGGCCTATCCGTACGCTACGCGTGTCACTTAATTAGCTCTTAGTAGGCACGTTAATCACCCTCTCTTTCTTTCTCTCCTCCCCTGTATGTCATGTTATTAGCACGCCTCGTCCGTCATGTATTCTCCCGTGCCTTTTGCCATGGCCTGATGAATTGTTCTTGTTCATCCTCTCCATTTTTTTTCTTCCTCTTGTTTTTTCTTGAGGATTTTGTGTTGTCTGCTTGATCCTTCCTCGTTGCGGCGGTTTGTTTGTTGGGTGTTCACCATTGCCTCGCATGTATTGGGACTGGTGTCAGTCTGCTGCTGCTAGCTTGTCCGGCGCGCGGCAGGCATCAGCGCACCGGTGCCAATCACAATGCCATCGCCATGTCAACGATACGCCACGTTTTTTGTGCTGGTGCAGTCCGTTCCGTTGCTACTCGTATGCTGGTTGTCGCCGTCGACACCGTACGCCGTCCGGCGGCCGGCAACGGCATGCTGGAGCACGGCGAAGCAGGGACGGCCGGGAAGGGGCGGTGAGATCCGTCTCGTCGTGGCTGTGCATGCTGGCTGGACGGGGGGCACGCCCAAATGCCCAATCTATTTACTGACTGGTGCTAATGGGTGGCGGTCGTGAGACTGTGCCTACTGTACACAGCAGCGATATTTGTTCGGTCCGCGTCCCATCTTGCTGGATCGTGTTAAGGAACTGGATGCGCAACTCCTGGGCCGTAGAATCTTAGGCCTCATTCAGTTCGCGCTAAATTGACGATGAAATTTGTGTAGCGGAATTTTTATAATATTTTATTTATATTTAGTAAAAATTATTTAAATTTTAACTAATTAGGTTTAAAATGTTATAATTAGTTTTTTATTTCATCTCTATTTAGTACTTCGTACATGTGCTAATATTTTGACGTGACGAGAAATAGAAATTCTGTATAGTAAATTTGGTGGCCAAATTTAATAAACTAAAAGTCCTGCTCCACTCAACAACACTTATATTTATGTATTATTAAATATATAAGTCGTGTTCTACTATAGTAGTATTTTTTTGCTATGTACGGAGTACTCGTACGTATCAGTACTAGTATGCCAATATAGTATTACTACTAGTCCGTAGTAAAACAGTAATAAAAAAATGGCGCGGCGCGTGAATGAGCACGTACTACTCCTGACAAACGAGGGCCCGCACGGCGCAAAAGTAGCAAGTTCTAGGATGCGTTGCTGTCCGTGTCTGCAGGGGCAGGACGACGGCCAACTTGCATCAGTTCCGTTTTCCCCAAAAAAAACCTCGCTTCAGTTCGTCACGAGCCCAAGGGTGTGGGTGTGTGGGCTGGACCTGGTTGCCACCTGCTCGCGCTGGGCCCCGCCGGCGGATGCATGGTCCAATAGTAGTACGAACAGGAGTCGCGGCAGCGACATGGGCATGGGCAGTGTGCCCGGGGAGAGCCGTCGGATGGGATCCTCTGCATCGATCGCAGTCGTACCAGACACCCGAGCGTGGCGCGACGGAAACACAACTGTTGTACACAGGGCCTTGCCTTGCCATGCCTGTCCCTTGGGAGGGTCCAACCGGCAGCCAACTCCGATGGTATGTATGGGTGGCCGACTGGGACGGTGACGGGGAACGGGCACGGCCATGTGAGCGTGGCGGGCCTGCCGTCAGCGACGGCCGCCCGGCGTCAGAGCTCGTGACGCCGTTGCCGCTGCCCGAGTCCCCGCCGAGAGACGAGAGTGGTTGGCTGCCGCAGTGCCGCTGCGTCCCGGCCAGCTTGGTCCCGGCACTGCAGGGCCTTGTACCCATGCGCAGCTCAGCAGTTTGCGCTTCTGTTCCGGACTGCAGCGCCTGTCCCTCGTCTCGTGCGTGATTCTCTGTGGCAACGCACTCCGTGTGCTTCCTTGCTTGCTTCTTCTTCTTCTGCCTGTCGTGTAGCGGCTCCGAGTTCCCTTTGAATACAAGCAAGCAAGGAACCAAGAACCAGCTAATCCTACTCCTACTTTCTGCCTAGGCGTCGTAGCTAGTAGCAAGAGATGGGTGTGCTTGGAGTTCCGTTCCGTTCCGTTCCGTATCCCTGTTTGTTTCTCTCTCCTCGGGAAGCCAAGGAATAAACAGTTGTTGGAGTTGATGTGTCGTTGTTGCTGTTTTGGCCGGTTCCGTGACTGCAACTGGGCAGCCGCTGCCTGCTGCCACACCTGGACCATTTCTGGATAGTCTCGAGGAGCTATTCTGGATCGCTACCTGAGTCTACCCGGGCAATTGGGTTGATCGCTTGAGGGTTTACCGGACACTTGGGTTCATCGCACGCCGTGTCTCCTCACGAGTCAAACCTGCTACCGTGACTTTCTGATTGACAGATACTAGAGCCTCATGTATTTGGTACTGTATGTTGTTCGTAAGACAGCTAGTTTCACCTATACGTATATACATAGTATACGTACGAGACGTACTGCAACCAAAATGGCAAAAGCTTGTCTTCTGACCTGCTTAGAGCGTCAAGCTTTGGTCTCTGATTCTTCTGATTCTTTTCACAAGTACAAATCCAGCAAGGACGACCAGCTCAACTGACTTTGATATGTGCAAATATTTATAACAAAAGTTGTACTAGTCGTGACTGCGTTTGACGACTCAAAACAACGTCACTTGTTTAGGGTGAAGGAAACAATCGATCGATCGTCCTTTATATTATCTCGGGCCACACCAATACAAGCCGTGTTTTTTCTTTTCTCTCGACCTTGAAGCTTAATTCGCCGGTGAACCAGACTGAGTAGCGACTAACCATCATCCATCAATAGGTGCAGCGCGCCCATCATCCTACATGCTTTTTTATGAAAAGTACCAAGCTCATTACACTACGGGAACATCGAATTTGCCAACTGTCCGTAGCTTTACCGACTGCCAAAGCACGGGCAGTCGGCAAAGAAGCCCTTTGCCGACTATCAAGCCGAGCAGTCGGCAAAGACTTCGACCGGCAGTCGGCGAAGAACGGCAGTCGGCAAAGCCTTCTTTGCCGACTGCCCGAGAAGAGCCAAACAGTCGGCAAAGACGGGCAGTCGGCAAACTTTGGCGGGGTTGTCGCCGTGCTCTTCGCCGACGAACCTGACGTCCGGCAGTCGGCAAAGATATCTTCTTTACCGACTGCCACGCCGAGCAGTCGGCAAACTGCCACGTGGCCGGGGGCTGGGTTTTGAACATCAGATATCGCAACTTACTTCAAACATTCTCCAATTTTTATCGTAGCCTCCACATGCGATAACATGACACCTAGACAAGTTTCGTGATTTTAGGACTTCGTTTGGATTTTATATAATTAAAAATCACTTCTACCGCACCTGGATGGTCATGTTTCGTGGACAAGGCGTTCGAACTTTTGGGTGAGTTTATGGACACGGCCTCAAAATACACTCTTCAACATGAATATCATTTTTCGAATGGCTACATTTTATTATTTCATGCACCTGCTGTTCAAATTTACTTTTTCGAGAAAAAAGCAAGGAAACAAAATTAATTCAAAAAATATAGCAAAATGTTATAAAAAGATCCTAAATTCAAACATGTGTTTAAATACAATACTCTTGGGACTCAGAAAAAGTTTGAATTCAAAATTCAAATAAAAATAAAATCTTTACCAAGTGCCAACAAAGACACTCGGCAAAGAATCTCTTTGCCGACTGCCGCCACTGTGGCAGTCGACAAAGACGTTTTTCAAAAAAAAAGAATTATCTTTGCCGACTGCCCCTCGTCCTGGCAGTCGGCAAAGCCGGTGCCCTAATTTTGCCATGTGGGCCGAAAGCCCACCCCGTGCGCCCTCATTTCTCTCCCCTTCTCTCTCACGCGCGCTCGACCGCCGCCAGCCGCTCCCCTCGCCGCGCCGCTCGCCACCGCCGCCGGCCGCCTTCACCCATGCCCGAGCCTGCCCGGATCCGGCCCCCACCCGCTCGTGCGCCGCCGCCGCCGCTGGATCCCCCGCCGCGCACGCTTGCCACCGCCGCCGGCCCGCCCTCGCCCGCGCCCGCGCCCGCGCCGCTCGCCACCGCCCTTGCCCTCGCCCGTGCCCACGCCGCTCGCCACCTCCGCCGGCCCGCCCTCTCCCACGCCCGCGCTGCTCGCCACCGCCGCCGGCCGGCCTCGCCCTCTCCCGCGCCCGCGCGCAGCCCCGATGCAGGTGCAACAGACGCCGGCGGTGCCCCTACCGTGGCCCGCGCTCGCCGGTGCCGCCCCCGCTCCCCGGCGGCCCGCCCACCGCCGCTCAGCCCCGGTGCGAGCGCGGCAAAGGCCGGCGGTGCAGTCGCCCAGCCGTGGAGCAGCAGCAAGGGAGGAGGAGAGGAGAAGCAGGGAGAAGGAAAGGAGAAGGGAGAAGGGAGAAGGGAGAAGGAAAGGAGAAGGGAGAAGGAAGGAGATGAGAGAAGGAAGAAGGGTGAAGGAAGAAGAAGAAGAAGGGAGGGAGGAGAAGGAAGAAAAAGAAGAGGAGGAAGAAGGAGGAGGAGGAAGAAGAAGGAGAAAGAAAAGGAGGAGGAAGAAGAAGAAGGAGAAGGAGGAAGAAGAAGGAGGAGAAGGGAGGAGGAGAAGAGGAGGGAGAAGAGAGGAGAAGGACCTTGATCCGATGACCGTCCACGCCGTTCGTTGACGATGTTCGTCCACGCCGTCGTTCCCGCCCGTCGCCGGAGAAGAAGGTAAAGCTCCAGGTCGTCGGCCATCGTGCCATATGTGTCGTTGACGGCCTTCGTGCCGAGTTTGTTGATGTGTGGCCTTTGTGCCGTATGTGCTGTCGGCCATTGAGCCGATTTCTTTCTTGCAGGTTTTGAAAACCTCCCCGTGCAGGGGAGGTTCTGCCGAAATTTTGTACTTATAGTGTTATTTTTCTTGTTTTGTAGAGCAGGTCTTGTCGGAGGGGACCGCGTCGCCTCGCCACTGCCCGCTAGCCTGTCTCCATCGCCACCCTAGGTATAAATCACCTCTCTTCCTTACCCTAGGTCGCGTAACCCAGTTAGGCGTCTCCTGTCCGAAAGAGATACGGTCGGAGGTATGCAGGCCTCTGTATATCTATGACCGTATCTGTTTCAGATTGTTCATATTTTTTGGACTGCCCGCGGATGCGTAGATGAGTTAACTTCCATGTTCTACTCCTGTCTGAGTCAGAGTTTGGCAGCACCTCCCCGTTGGTCTTCGGATACACACTCTCCCTGCGGGGACGTGTATCGGGAGAACAGCGGGGAGGTGCTGCCGAAATTCTGACTCGGACGGGGGCAGAACATGGAAGCTAACCCATCTACACATCCACGGGTGGGATTAGGACCTATCCTTCACCTATTAGATGGTAGGAACACCGTGTAGATGCAATTACTGGTTTATTACTCGCTTACGCTGTGTATGACAGGGGATGGATAACCGTGAGTGGATGTACACGAGCTTTGCAAGTAAGACCAATGAATGGATTAGGGGGCCAATTATTTCCTGGACAAAGCATTTGGCCCTGCTGCTCATGCGTCGATTCGGATGCCGTGTCCCTGCAGCTAGTGTAAGAATTCAAAAAGGAAAACAGAGAGTAGTCTGGACCGATCTTTACAAGCACGGATTTGTGAAAAACTATACGAGGTGGATCTTTCATGGTGAAGGCAACCATGGTGGTATTAGAGAGGAGGAGGTGAGAGAACGCCTCGAGGAGTTTGATGGAGATGCCGGGATGGTCGACATGGTGGTAGACTATAACGAGGCATGTGGCAATGAAGGATTGGTGAAGGAGGATCCAGAGGAAACCGCAAAGGCATTCTACGAAATGATGTCTTCGGCACAGAAGCCCCTTCACGAGAACACAACAATGTCGCAACTGGATGCCTAATAGCGTTGAAGTCGCAGTTGAGCCTGAGTCGAGACGGCTTCGATCACATGTTGGCAGTTTTGGGGGAAATGCTTCCGAAGGGTCACATGCTGCCGAAGAACACGTACGAGTCACAGAAGCTCCTTCGTGCACTTAAGATGCCGTATGAGTCGATCCATGCTTGTCCTAAAGGGTGTGTCCTATTTAGGGAAGACCTTAAGGAAGCAACACACTGTCCAAAGTGCAAAACCTCTAGGTATGTGGAGGTTGACAGTAGTGATGGCAAGACGAAACAGTCTAAGGTCCCCAAGAAGGTCCTACGGTACCTTCCTGTCATACCGAGGCTCCAACGGCTGTACATGACAGAGGAGTCCGCGAAACAAAAGAGATGGCACAAGGATGGCAAAAGATACAGTGACAAAATGGTACACCCATCGGATGGTGACGCATGGAGGTACTTCGATGACCAGCATCCTCGCAACACAGAGGATGCTCGGTATGTACATGTAGCATTGGCAACTGATGGGTTCAACCCGTATGGAATGATGGCGGCCCCGTACACTTGTTGGCCCGTGTTCGTGATACCCCTCAATCTTCCCCCTAGCGTTATGTTTGAACCCAAGAACGTGTTCTTGTCACTGATAATACCTGGACACCCGGGTGACAATATGGGCGTGTTCATGCACCCACTGTGGGATGAATTGCAACATGCTTGGGAAAGGGGGTGCTGATGTACGACCGAGCTACAAAGAAGAACTTTACAATGCAGGTGTGGTACCAGTATTCAATGCATGACTTCGTGGCGTATGGCATATTTAGTTGGTGGTGTGTTCACGGGAAGTTGCCTTGCCCAGTATGCAAGGCATCTGTGATGTTCACCTGGCTTAAGAAGGGTGGCAAGTTCTCTTCGTTTGAAAAACATCGTCAATTCCTAGATGACGACCATGAGTTCAGACGAGACATCAAGCACTTCACAAAAGGTGTTCAAGTCACCGACCCCGTTCCTGAGATTATGAGCGGTGCCCAGGTCCTTGCCTAGTTAGAGGCTCTCGAAATTGATAAAGACAATGGTGGTTTTAAAGGATATGGTCAGGAACACATGTGGACCCATATATCAGGCTTGACTAGACTCCCCTACTTCAAGGACCTTCTTCTTCCACACAACATCGATGTAATGCACACAGAAAAGAATATCGCTGAGGCACTCTAGGGTACACTCATGGACATAAAGGAGAAGTCAAAGGACAATGTTAAGGCTAGATTGGACGTGGAGGAGATATGCAATAGACCAAAGCTAGTGATGAAGACCCCTGCGCTTGGCAAGAGTTGGAAAAGGGGCCCGGCCGATTACATCCTGAAAAGGGGCGACAGGAAGGAAGTGCTTGAGTGGATCAAGACGTTACAGTTTCCTGATGGGTATGCGGCGAATCTGAGTAGGGGAATGAACCCTAAGACTATGAAAGTCTTAGGGATGAAGAGTCATGACTTCCACATATGGATTGAGCGGCTCCTTCCTGCGATGACCTGTGGATACCTCCCCAAGCCAGTGTGGTGCGTTCTTGCAGAGTTGAGCTATTTCTTCTGCCAGCTTTGTGCCAGGGAGTTATCTCGAAAAGTGATTCGTGACCTGGAGCATGCTGCACCTCAGTTGATCTGTAAGTTGGAGATGATCTTTCCACCCGGCTTCTTCTTGCCGATGTAGCATCTGATTTTGCACCTACCACGTGAGGCACGGCTAGGGGTTCTGTGCAGGCCCGTTGGTGCTATCCAATCGAGAGGTGTCTAAAGATTATTCATAAAAAGTGTAGAAATACAACCAAAATTGAGGCTTCCGTGGTAGAGGCATTCAGAGTGGAGGAGGTGTCCAACTTCACAACGGCGTACTATACTGAGAACCTTCCCAGCGTGAACCCACCCCCTCGTTACAATGATGACTGGAGTTCATCGACCTTGAGCCTTTTGAAAGGGCAACTCGGAAGGGGAGGCGCAGCTACCCCCAAGACGTTGCAACCACATGAGTTTCGCACTATCATGTTCTACGTGTTGTTGAACCTTGAAGAAGTGCTTCCTTATCGAACGTAGGTTCTCAATGAGCTAGTTATATATGCAGTCAATATCCTCCACCTATCGTTTTGACCCCCCTTTGTCTCTTGTTTTTTCAGGGAGTTTATTAATGAACTCTGGACAGGGGATATGGATCCTACCGACGAAGAAGAAGACTATCTTCTCAAAAATGCTAAACCCGATTTTATGTCTTGGTTCCGTACAAAGGTACCATCCAACTTACCTCTTTTTAATTTTAAGATTCCACTTTGCTCCTAGGAGTGAGTAATGTAACGATCTACCCGCCTCACCTTGCAGGCACGCACAGATAGGGAAATGAGTGCTGAATTGAAACAGGTTGCACGGGGCTTCAACACTAGGGTCAATACATTCACCGTTTATGATGTGAATGGCTATCGCTTTCGCACGAGAAGCTACGAGGAGAGTTGGCCACCCGAAAGACCACGTGCACAGGAGTTCGTACGCCCGACACCTATAATCGCGACTATTGTGGCATAGTCGAAGAAATATATGAGCTCCACTTTGAGGGCCCCAAAGATCTTAAACCAGTGGTATTCAAATGCCATTGGTTCGATCCTAATGAACCTAGAAGAGCCGATGACATTGGGCTAGTCGAGATTCGACAGGATTCCATCTATACTGGAGAAGATGTCTATATTGTGGCTCAACAGGCCACGCAAGTTTATTATCTCCTATGGGCGTGCCAAAAATATGAGAGGCTTAACGGTTGGTACCTTGTGCACTTGGTATCGCCACGCGGTAAAGCACCTGTCCCAAACGATGATGATTACAACTTTGACCCAAACGCAGCTAGCAGAGAGTTCTATCAACCTGAGGGGCTAAAAGGGCGTTTGTCCATAGACATTCTTTCGCTGATGGGCATGGAAGAAGACAACAACATCGATGAGGACTAGGGTAAAGTGGTGCAAGATCCTAAGGACATAATGATGCTTGAGCGATGGAGGGCTCGGCGTGATATAGTTGTTGAGGACGATGAAGGTGGTGAGGACAATGCAGATGATGAGGACTTAGATTTTGATAATATTGATAGTGATGATGACAATAGTGATAGCGATGACGTGGAGCCAACCACTATCGTTCGTGGAGATAAATTCTAATTCATATAAATACTATATTGTTCTTATTATTACTTTGCAATTATGCTTCGTTCATTTTGCATCTCTTTACAAGTATTTATCGATTATTTGTGCTAATTGGTTTAATCTTTGTCTTTTTCATTGCAGGCACAGGATAAAATGCCGGACGGATGGAAACGACCAAAATGAAGGGCAAAGTCGGTCTACATGCATGGCATCGAGGACGAGGCGTTAGAGGAGCCGCCGAGGGTGGAGTTGTCGACGAGGACCGGCTCACGTCGCTCGGCGACGAGGTAGTTGTTTTCCTCGGACGGGCGCGACCAGGACGAGAAGGACGGGCGCGACCAGGACGGGGACGACCAAGACGAGGAAGACCAGGCCTGGGCCGACCAGAACGGGGGGGACCAGGACGGGGGTGAGGCAACACCAGGGGAGACGGCTTCCTCAAGTTCGAGCAAGGTCTACCGGCGCGGGATCACGCGCCTCCCTTCGACGCTGATCACGGAAGGCCAACGTCCGATGATTCGACCCGACGGTGACAAGTAAGTAACCATTTATGTTTTCATGAATTATTCATATGACATGTTTAAAATTGAACTTCAGATTAACAATTCTTCTTAATGACTTGTGCAGAAGCTGGAAGCTTGTGCGTGGGAGGAGTTCATGCCATCCTAATGGCATACTAGGCCTCCTGATTAAGAAGCACTACCCTGGCCTTCTCACCCGCGATGGCGGGACCAAAGTGGTGCCCTGGCATTGGCCGGACTTCTTTGACATCAAGGATGAATACGAGGTCCCCATTGCGACCAAGAACAAGAGGGAGTTCTGGGTGAGTCTTCATTGCACCGCTTTGTCAATACGATGCATTCATTGGACGTTCTTGAAATAATAAAATGATACATGATATCTGTATGTAGGAGTGGTTCACGTGCGAGGAGGGGCGCGAGGCCGAGGCGTCTGCGAGGCAGGACAAGGTCACCAAGTCATGACTCAAGGACATGTACCACGAGACGCACATCCAGGTCCTCATCGACTACTACGCCGACGTGCTTCGCCTGTCGCTGAAGAAGAAGGAAGCCAGGAAGATGATCCCGTTCCCTGAAACCGACATTGCCAAGGAGTTCTATATGCAGGTATGTAGGAAACATTAATTCTGATTTCTTTCATGAAAAATAAGTAGCAAACATTAATTCTGATTCATCTTCTCACATGTCATGCAGTTTCCTACTGATTGCTGCAAAATACACATGGACTGCTGGGAGGCCATTGTGGACGACTGGAGAAAGTTAGGGTCGTACGTGAACCACAGACAGCAAAGTGGATCTTCCCAAGCGAAGACAGGGCCGGCACACCACCAATGGAGCCGCTCCCTCGGAGGGTTCATGGACGCATGGGTACGCTTCTGTTGATTTATTTATTTATTTATTCAATCTTATTACGTGTAATCAACCTTGTGTTTTTCTCACAGTCCCAGTCGTATAGTGGGTAGGTGATCAATGGGTACGAGGGCTACGCCCTGTCTCACAAGGGCAAAGCGATAGATCCGGACAACGTCTATAGCTCGGCGGATGGGCCCGAGGCGTACACCAACCCGAACGCTACGAGAAGATGGTCCAGTACACCAAGGCGGGTCACCAGCGTCATGGTCCGTCCTTCGATCCTGCCATCCAGCCCCTGGACCCAGACCTCCTGATGAGGGCGGGAGGAGGGAAGCAGCAGGGCTGGCACTTTATTGCCCACAGCGCAATCGACCCGGCAACCGTTCCCACCCTTCGTTAGGTTCGTCGATCCGACAGCACGACCTCCTCCGATGTCCCCATATGACCTCGACAGCTGAGCCACGTGCAGTCGTTGGCAACGGTTGAGGTAACTATAGTTTCATTCGTCGTTCATTGGTTTTACATATGTACCTTTCCTTTTGCATTGCTTAAACATCGAGGGTGTAACATTGCAGTCCGAGCTGGCCGAGTTGTGGGCCGCGCAGGAGGCCTATCAGCGGGAGATGGCGGCCCGAGAGGAGGCCCATCGGGAGGAGATGGCGCGCCAGCTTGAGGCTGTCTGGCAGCACTCGCAGCGTCAGATGCAGGATCTTGCCGGCTACTTTCAGAGCTTTCAGATCCCTGGTGTTCCTTTGCCTCTATTGCCTGCTTCGATTTTCGCTCCACCACCTCTTCTTGGCCCTATCGGGAGTCCGGTGAGTATATATGTTTATCCATTCTTTCGGCTTGTGCGACCATCCTACAGTTACTAATGAGATCGATTCTCCTTTGTGCAGGAACAGTCGACGGGTTCGAACCCGACTCCTTCACATGGCCATTCTCCAGGCCATGGGGTTGTTGCCCCTCAGCCACACTTCTGGTCTCCGGGTGGCGGTCTTCCTGGGCCTCCGCAGTACGGGACCTCCGCGTGGGCAAACTGTCCTCCTCAGCCTACCCAGCACGCGCACTCCGGGTGGGGGCACCGGTACAAGTCGGCGCCGCACGGGATCGAGCTAGGACAGTCCTCGTGGTCTTCATGGCCTTCACACCATGATGGGCATAGGGACGACGGGTCGCAGCACAAGTGAGGACATTTGTATGGATTTGTGAGACTTTGTTGGACTTTGTGATTGTTGGACATGTTGGACTTGTGATGTTGCACTTGTTAGATGCGTTTATTATGGATGACATGTGATATATATGTGGATTTGTGTTATATATGTGCGAATTTGTGTTATATATATATATAAAAACAAATTCTTGGCCCTATACGGCCCGCATCAGAAGTAAGAAGTAATCTGACAATGCCATTATTTGTAAAGAAAAAATAATAAGACAAGCTAGGAGAAGGTAGACGGTTCCCACTGAGAAGCAAAATTTGAGTTGACGAGCAATTGTATGTAGATGGTTGAGAGGTATTTAAGTTATCCTAAAGTTAGTTTGACTGGATTTGTTCAGAGAATAATAGTATGCATTTTGAGAGGCAGTTTTGTGTTTTACCTCTTTAGTGTGGTAGGTATTTATTGGTATCTTCGGAAACCTTTTTTTGAAAACCTTGGCTCTTCCTCTCGAAATAAACTCTTTGAAGCCATTTTACCAAAAGTGTTTAATTCCACTAGACGAACTGTTCGCTCCATGAATGTTGATACATACAATATAGTTAGAGCTAGAATTTTACAAGGAGTCAGAGACTTGCCAACTATGTTTTGAAAACGATTTATTAGCTTACGCTATGTTCACTTGGTTTTATCAGCGATTCAATAATATTTTTCTGTTACAACAAATCAGTATCAACCAAAATCAGCGAGCCAGAAATTACCAAAATAAATAGAGCCAAAATTAGTTTGTTCGAAAGGTTAGAGAAAGACCGAGGGAGTGGTTATCATACTAGCTCGTGTTGAAAGTGACGCCTTGGTGAACCTCACGTACAGTTCTCGACTTCTCGTACGGGGGTGGGCCCTGATTTTGAAACGGAGACGATTTGTGAGTTTATTTGTGGGGGCAGGCGGCGGGGCTAGCGCTGTAGTGGCACGGGCGATACACGGAGGCGAGGCGCAGTTCAGTTGTGTGCTCTGTGCTGGGGGTCACCCCCGTCCCGCACGTACTCAACGAGCCAACGGTGGATGCGACCAATTTGTGTGCCCATCTGCATGCCGTGTCCATCGAAGAGCGGATCCAGCACAGCAGCGATATCGCTTCATTTGTTCGGTTTAACATGAATGCATGAAAGCGTCGGCACCCCCGCCGATCAGTGTGTGCTGTAACGTGTGAACCTCGCAGCACAGGGACTCTTGTCCCGTACCGATTTATTGCGGATCCGGCGATGGATCCAGTGTCCAGGTCCAGGCGGGCGCCGCGGGCATGCACGGCCAACCCGACACAAGAGATTGTGCGCTTGTCGCTTTACGGTATCGCCTCGCGGCCTCACACACAGACGAGAGGACGAAGATCAGCTGTGTGTTTTGTCATTTTTCCCACCTGCTGTGTTGTTGACTGTCAGAATTAGACTTCAGTCAGTAGTAGCTCGACCGGGTTAATTTTACCGTAAAACAAGAAGTATATTGTTCCTGGTAGTGGAAGACCGTCGTCCAAGATACTACTTGTTGCGAGAGAAATTAACCGCACACGAGACGGAGCATCCGTTTTACTTTCTCAAATACGAAAAAAAAGTTTATGTATCATTGTATTTAACGAGAGTTTAAATAAGCAACATACATCGCACTCCACCGAGTGATTAATAAGGTCGACTTAGCAAAGCCGTAGCTGAACCATCCTAACGATCGTACGAGTACTTTTTTAGGATTCATGGTAGCTCGATCATCCTAGCGATAGGAGTATGTTTTTAGGATTCATGGAGCTGGTGGATCTATCGGGGGCATGCATGCCTGCTTTGACGATATGGATATCCATCCGCCCACGCACACAAAGAGGTGAAGACACATCCCATAGCTATGTGACGCCGTACTCAGGGGCGAAGCTAGAGCGCAATGATGGGGGGGGTGCACCACTTAATTTTTAATGACGCTGACCGATACGATGTTTAATCAAAAATAGCATAACTAATGTAAAACTACAATATTTTATTATGAAATTTGACTTCTAGCAGTAGAGATGCTCGAAACATAACACTCACCAATTAACAAAAAAGAAGTGTATCCATTGATGAAGTGTATCCATCGATGGAATGCCAAAATCATCAAGAAAACATGTTTTATGCAGCAAAATCTTTGATCCAGCCATCGAGGAGACCATGATGAAGATCCCACTAGCCTAAAAGGAAAGAAAACAAATATATTAATAATTTAGCAAATAAATTATAGATTTATTGACTAAAACTTACAAGTAGATGCATTGAATTACCTATCAGAGATCGTATTTACGCCCTTTTCCTTCCATGGTCATGAAACGACGAACCACAGCCTCGTTGCTCACTTTCTTCATTTCTTCTTTCTCTAGATAGCAAATAAGTCTATCACTCAAGTGTTGATCACCCATGCGATTAGACAAACTTGTTTTTAACAAGCTTCATTCCAGAAAAGCATCTCTCAACTGTTGCAGTAGCAACAGGCAGTACCAGTACAAGCTTCAAAAGTCGATATACCAATGGATAACGATGATGTTTCCCTACCAGAACCATTTTTTCAGAGAGCTCAGCAATAGTGTTCATGCAGGAAAATCTAGCATCTTCTCGCACATCAGCAATGTAAAGGCAAAGATCATAGCTAAGGTCCCTCAACTGATCAGAATTAAAATCATCAGGATATAGTTTTGCTAAGCTCATCAAAGTCTCCACATCAAAAGCATGAAATTGATCCCTTGGGTCAAAAGCGGCCGAGCAAACAAGCAATTGAGAGCTTGTCTCGCTAAAGCGGCTATCAAGCTCTTGAACTAGCCAATCAATAACATCATTATAACAATCCACTTCATAGTGATGCTTGTATGTAATTCCTGATTTTTTTTCTAGGTTGTCGGGGATCAACATATGCATCTTCCATTTCCACTCGGTTAATTTCATACTTGTCACAAAACTCATTCACTTCATCTAATAATTTGTCCCACCCATCTCTTCTAAGATTATTCAAATGGAGTCTAGTTGCTTTCACACATCCAATGGCATTAACAATGTCTTGATCCTTCCTTTGCAATGCTTGTGACAGAGCATTTGTGGCGGTTAATGTAGTCAACATGAGATGCAAATAAAAGGCAAATTCAAATGATGTGAAGTATACTAGAAGATTCGATGCTTGATCTCTATTTTTCCAATCTCTGTCATCCTTTTCAACAACTTTTAGCACTTCAACTATTGTAGGAAACATGTTGACTAAACTTTTGATAGTTTTGTAGTGAGAACTCCAATGAGTATCTCCGGGTCTTTGAAGGCATTGCTCTTGATTTAACGCTGTGCCGGTGTCAAGCTGCCCACAACCTAATGCTTTTGTCACTTGTTCATGATTAATATCTCTAATCATATCCCGTCTCTTAGCTGATCCACCCACTACATTTAGTAACATAGAAATCATGATTAAAAAATTTCTTACACCCTTGTGTTTTCTCACAACAGCCACAATGACTAACTGAAGTTGGTGAGCAAAGCAATGCATATAATAAGCTGACCTACTTTCTCTCATGATCAGTGATTGCAGGCCATTGAACTCACCTCGCATATTGCTAGCACCATCATATACTTGGCCTCTCACTTGCTTTAAGCTTAGTTTAAACTTTGCAAGTAGAGAATCAATAGCTGACTTTAGGTGAGAAGAAGTCGTTTCAGTCAGATGCACTAAACCACCAAACCTCTCCTTCACGATCCCACGTTTGTCAACATACCTCAAGACCACTGCCATTTGTTCTTTGCAGGAAACATCTCTTGACTCATCAACTAACAAGCAAAACACATCACTGCCAAGATCTTCAAGGATAGAGTTGATAATCTCATTTGCAAAACATTCGACAATATCCCTTTGAATTTCAGGAGCTAGCAAACAACTATTAGCTGCAGCATTTGTACTGACCGCTTTGCGTAACTCTGGATCATGTTGTGCTAAGCAATCATAAAACTCCTTGAAGTTCCCTCTGTTATTGGATTCTAGTGACTCATCATGGCCACAAAAAAGCAATCCTAGCTTCAACAATAGCCTAGCAGTATTAATGGATCCATTCAACCGAATAAAATAAGCCTTCTTAGAAGCCGCACTTACATGATTGTAAGCAACATCTATGTGTTGCTGTCTGTTTAACAAAGCATCACACATTTTCATTGCATTATAGTGTAAGCCACCAACATCACCAACATGTGCCTTCAGCCTTGATTTCCTATGATAACCATTCCAGCCATTAACTACAAATGATTCATATCCTGCATCCTTCTTTTCTCTGAATAAGAAACAACAAAAGCAATATGCTCTGTCCTTCGACTTGCTGTATTCAAGCCAATCTCCAAACTCATCAAACCATTCAGGGATAAATCTTCTCGGCTTGTCTCCAATCACTGACATCGGAAAATTATGTGTGCGAGGCTGGCAAGGTCTATTTTCCAAATATTTTCTCCTGACCTTTTCTCTATGGTTAGGATGGTAAGCATCAATTTGTTTTCTCATGCCTGGATCATATTGAATCTCCTCTTACCAATTGAGATCATCTGGACATGAATTTCTGTTATTGTTGGCAGGGACTGTGTCTGGAGCTTTCCGTTTATAAAACTTCTCCATGGTTACCTATCATTTGCGAGCATAAATGCATAATCAAATTGCAAATAAATGTATATGAATATACTAAGAAGAGAAAACCCCAATTAATTAACTAACCCTAAATTGCATTCTGCAACCTATATTTGCAAACAGCCAAATCGGATGTGAAACTTAAATTGATTGAAATACAAGATACATAAATTGAGGGTTTGATTTGATTCCTTTCCTGCCTTCAATTGGTGTGCAGCTGTGGTGTGCCGCTGTTGCTTGTTGGCCTGTTGCCGCCAAAGGCCGACGAGGCGAGGCCGTCGGCGCTCGGCTCCAGTTCGGCGCGTCAGGCGCGCGCGATGCCTTGCCCGACCAAGGATCGACGGACGACGGTGGCCGGTGCAAGGATTGGATCGACGGTGGCCGGCGCAAGGATCGACGGCGGCCGGCGCGATGCCTTGCCGCGTCAGGCGAAAAGCCGCGGACTCACACCGTCGCACGCACGGCAGGCCACGGCAAAATTTCTATCGATTGGGAATTGGCATCCTTCTCCTAGAAGCAACATGACAATGACATGGGCTTGGGCCGGTGGGGGTGTTGCCTGGTTTTGGGCCGGGGGGGTTGTAACACCTCTGGTGTTATATTAACTAAAACATACCATGTCATCATATGCACTGCAAAGCATCCATGATTAAGTCGATCTTAATGTGCATTAACTAAAACAAGTTTACATTTCATAGGTTGATTGAGTTTCTGTAATGTTTTGTCACATGAAATGATAAAACCCAATTTTAGAATGTCATCGCAAATGCTTAGTTTATGCTCTATGTACTTGAGATGTAAACTGTGTTTACACTAGTATCAAGCATAGTGTATAAGTCTAAGTCCAACCCTAAAAATGATTTCCATATTTGAAGTTAAATTTGGATTCCCAAGCTTATTTCTAAGTTTGGCTATTCAAGTTTAAATTCACATTGGAAATGCTATAAAAGGTTTTTCAAAAGTCAACTTGGTCAACCAAGGGTGTCATTGAGTCAATTTGTTTTCTCATCGCGCGCCGCCGTCCACCGCCGCGCCTTCTCGGCCAACCGAGCGCTCTCAGACGCGAGAGACTTCATCGTCGTCATGTCACCTGCTCCTTCATCAACTCCATGCTATAAATACCGATCGGACGCCGTCGTCCTCCTTCTTTCTTCCTCCCGCCACCGTCGCCGACGACCTTACTCCGCCATCGAAATTCGCCGTCGATGCTACACCTCTGTCCAATTGCTCTCGCCCAAAACTCCGCCACTTCCTCACGGTCAGTTTGAACCAGTTCAAGCTTGCTCTCATCGCCCGAGCTACCCGCACGCCACCTTCTTCTCCGTGGCCGGTCAGCCGAGTCGCCGCGCCATCGCCGCCGTTTGCCGCCGCCAAAGGTGAATATATTTTACCTTTAACCATGCAATCGTGTTCTCTGTGTCGTCCTGCATCTGATGCGCACCTTAGTTTGAGCAGCGCATTGCCGGAGGCCGCCGTGACACCGTCGTGCCATCGGAGCGCCGCCGCCGCCATCACCGCCGTCGACCGCCGCTCAACCCACTCACTCCGGACCTTCATTAATGTGCGCATCAGCACCGTGGTGAGCTCCTGCGTCTATCTGTGTCATCAATTTGATCAATCCCTTGCCGTGGCCGCCGGTAGCCGTAGCCCGCCGCCGGCGCAGTGCTGCCGCTCCGCCGCGCGCGTTGCCGTCCTGTCCAGAGACCGAGACCGACCTTCATGTAGTAACCAAACCTGTCCGTTTAGGTACCCTGCATAAGTTCATGTGCTCGCCGTCGCCGAAAATCGCTCCGGTGAGCGCCGCCGCCGCGCCCGAGCTCCGCCGCGCTGCCATGGTCGCCGGCGTGGGTGCCGCCGCCGCTCTCCAGCCCCGTTAGCCACCTCAATCGATGCGCTGAGTCAAGAGGAGCAAGTAGGAGGAAACCCCATCGCCGGAGACCTCGCCGACGGTGAGGAATCGGCGGTCAACCGCCGCGCCGCCGTCGGTCAGCGCGGAGTTACTGTGCCGATTTTCTTTTTCCATTTTCAGAAAATGATTTAAATGCTATTTTCTTTGAAAATCCATAGTAATTCATTTATAGCTCTAAAAATTCTAAAAATTTTTGTGAGTGTTCCTTATGATGTCATCTACCTAGAAAAAGTATGAAATGCCAAATTCGAATACTTTCTGCATATGTTAAAATTAACCATTTTAATTGAAAAATGGACCTTCAATGATTTTTAATAAATAAAATATTTGGCTTTTAATTCTGAAATTTGTTTTTCCATCTAGTTAGACTAAGAGCTTTCTAAAATAAAATTTTGGACTTAATTTGATAACTTTAATTTTATGCCTTTAATTAATGCTTTTAAATAATTAATTCACCCCTTTAGTTAAACTTAATCATTATAGGATTTGTTTGACTTTGGGATTGATTGATGACCTTAGGTCATTAACCCTAATGACCTTTGGCACTTTAATTAATTATTTGCGCTTATCTTAATCATGTCGTTAGGGCTTAATTAACGTTATTTTATGTGTTTAATTAATCTCTTAACTGGCGTAGTTAACCCTAATAAATTATATGAGCGAAGTTATGTTGGCTTGCAACTTTATCGTAAATAGGAGTCGTACTCGATCCCTTAATCTGATCATGCACTCATCGAGCATCATGTATACTATTCCATCATGTAAAGCATATTAATTATCGAGTAGTTTTCGTTAACGGAGAGTTAACGATTATCACTCAGATCTGAAGGATGAGCAGATTCAAGAATTGGGAGTTGATCCAGATTTCGAGACCGTCTACCCCGAACATCAAGGCAAGCCCCGGATACATTAAGTTTTACCGCTTCAGCTCTGATATGTTGCATTAAGTGATAGGAGTTGAGTGAAAACCCACAAATTGCATTACCTATCTTATTTCCTTAATCCTTGTTACCTACTTGGAAGATGAGTAGTAATGCTTAGCCCTGCTTATTTATTTAATTATTCAAAGGAAAAGAATAAAAAAGATGAGATTGGTTTTCTTGTTGAAACTTGATGTTAGTAATAAATCGAGTCCGGACGGTGAACTTGCACTGAGAATGGAGTCCCTCTGTAGTGTTCTCGTCTGTTGATGCCCTAGGTCCCGTCCGTTGGTGAACTGGATGATATTGAGAATTTAGAAATCCACATGCATGAAGTGGTATACGGATGGTTGTAGCCGTGTATGCCATGGAGTGACCTAGCGTGGGGCCAGAGAATCCCATCTGTGTCATAGTGTGTTTTACTGTGGGGTTTAAGTTCCCATGTATCTCGGTACGCTGGGCCGAAGAGCTCACGTGTATCATGTGGTGATATACGGCTGAGGTTGTTATCCCGGTATATCGGTGCACCTGGGGTGCTTCGGAGTTAAAGTCTCCGGTATGCTCAGTCACCTAGGTCCCAGCTGGGTATGAAAATGGATTCGAATCGCCGTTGCTTCTCGGAGAAGAAGACTCGATCGTTGTTCATCATCGTAGTAATAACTTGAACAAAAATTAAGGTTCAATAATGAAGTTGGTTGGTAATTGGAAGTAGTCCACGCGACCTTCCCTTTTGTAAAGCTTTTCTGCAAAATTTCTTATCTACTACAGACCGTACCTTGTCCCTCTAGCCTGCATCTCTTAAGTCTCTACCCTTCTTTTTCGTCGGGTCAGTCTTGTTGAGTACTGTTGTACTCAGGGTTTGTTAAACCCTTGTTGCAGGTGAGCCTCATGGGCAGGAGTGTTTTGCATCCTGCTGCATGACAGTCGTCGAGGAAAGCGACGACGAGTAAGCTGTTTAGCTCGTGGGCAGAGCTTTTGTTTAATATTGTAATCTACTGCTACTCCACTACTATTATGGTTTGTATAATTCAAACTTGTGGTTGTAAATATTTGAAACTCAGAAGTTTGTAAACTTATGTTATTGTAAGTCTTCCGCTGTTTTACTCCATGGTATTTTATTTATATGAAACTGTTGTAATACTGCAATGTCTCTCTACAATGATTGATCCTGCTCGGAGAATCGTGGATGATTCGGGATTTACCCGACAGACTTTTTAAGTCGTATGGAACGCAGTCATCGTTATTTGGAGTCTGTTTAGACAATAATCATGCGTGTGGGCCATATGATTTAGGAGGTTCTGCCACAGGGGTGCACCAATGGTCAAAAAATGCACCTCATCACTTAATCCCGTAATTTGTGTGGGTGCCTGGGCATCCGGCGTGCCCAACGTGGCTTCGCCCATGGCCGTACTGCTATGTGGCTCTTGTGTATCCGACACGTGCGGACGTGCAGCCCCAATCGTCAGCAGGCACGCACAGCTCCGGCGGGCGTCCGACTCCCTAAGCTCAAGGGGTTCCAACAGCGTCAGTCCCCATGCTTGTCTCTCGGCTGCCCGGCCAACGGTAGCCGTGTGTGTGTGTAATGAGGTACCGTAGGACCAGTGTGCCACTGCTTCCTTCCCGTTGCACTCTACCATCATGGTCCTTTCCGTTCCTTCCTAGAACCCAATCTAAACAAGCATGTTGTGACGATTAGAACGAGTACTATAGTAGAGTGTAAGACGACTGAATGTTGGCCTGGTGGAGAGAAGGGAGGAGAGAGAAGAGAAGCGGACTGTTAGCTCACAGTCGGCTTGGGCACAAGAGGTAAAAAACTATGTGAGAGAGCTAAGAGCAACTCCAATAGTTTGGCAAAAAGAATTTGGCAAATCTATAGTTTTGCCAAGTCTCAAAACCAAATGCCAAGTGAAAAAGGAAGCCTTCTCCAACGGTTAGCTATTTGGGCTTGGCAAATTAAAATTTGGTGGCCCACATGTCTCAATTTTTTTGCCTAGCCGGGTATTCCTTTTCGCGACAGAGGGCCGTCGCATCGGTCTTCCTTCCGCGCCTTCACTTTTGGCGAGATCGCGCGTGGCGTCGGTCCTCCTTCCGCGCGACAGAGGGCCGATCGCCGTGACTTGCCTGCAGTTCTTCCACATTGTAACATCCCATATGTTAATACGTAATTAATATATTAACTAAATGTATTATCAAGCATAATCATTGAGCATCAAGGCATAAATGCATTCATGCTTTTAATAATGTCTTTTATGTGATGCTTTATTTTATACATGAAATGATGATGCTTAGGGTTATTTAAAGTTCCTTTATCATTTTATATATTCCTGCAAGAAGTTGAAATAAACTAAAATCTTGTTTTATCCTCTGGTACTTTGCAATCTTGTGTAATAGGTCAACCGTAGTATGTCTCAACTAAAATAAGTTTATATTTGTAGGTTGGTTGTGCTATTGAAATAATGAGTTGGTTGATAATTCAAAAACTACTTTCAAAACCCTGTTTTACCCCCTTTTCTATATATCAAAATCTACAAAGAATTTTGGGTTGGTTCAAAAAGAACTTTTGTAGATCTTATTGGGACCTACAATAGTGATATTCAAAGTTTTTCAAGTTTCAACAAATAATTTTAAATAAATTTGAAAATACAGGTTTTCAACACTTGTCCCCTTTTGATTTTAAATTCATATTTCAAAATTCATGCATAATTTGGAAAAACTTTATATGAGAAAAATGTTTGGTTTGAAAAGTTGAGCATTCCCTAGTTTGGAATATTTTTAAGTTATTTAGCAAAATCAAAAGATATTTAAAATGTTTGTTTATAGAGTTTTGTCCCTTTTTGTCCCCTTTTCAAATTTGCATTCAAAACTCAATTTTACTTTCTGAATCTAAAAATTTTCATTTTGAGAAAAGTATAGAGCATGAAATTCTAATCATTCCATAGATTGTGAGTTTTTCATGTTCTATTCAAAATCTTAGAGTTATTTGCAAATATCAATGAGTGGCAGTTCTATAATTGTTATGGATAGTACCTCGCGAGCTGCTGCTACTGCCGCGTCGACGCCGTGCATCGTTTGGCCACGCCGTCGCAGTGCTTCTCGTGCGGACGTCTGCGTGGCTAGGCCCAGAAGCTTCGCCCGTTTCTTCTTAAGTCGCGCGCCCTGTCCTTTTTTCTTTTCTTCCTCCTCACTGCCGCCATGGCCGCCGGCCTGCAGAGCTCCACCGCTTCCTCCTCCGTTTCCCCTCGTCCTCAGCCAACCGCAGCATCATCTTATCCTTCCTCCGCCACTCCTTACGTGCTTCCCCTCCGGTCCTTGCCACCAGCGCTGCTCGCCGTCGCCGGACCACGCAGCCGGAAGCCGCTGGCTCCTGTGGTCGTGCCGCCATGAGCCATTTCGGGCCAGGCCAAGGCCATCATCGGGTGCGGCCTGCTGCTTCCATGCACCCGCGCATCCTCCTCACCGTCGGGAAGTCTCCCCATCGCTGAAAATCGCCGTCCCCGGCGTCCTCTGTTCTTCAAATCGCGCCAAGGACCTCGTGCGACAATTCGAGAAAAGAGAAGGTCCTTTCTGTGAACTCTGTGACTCATATGAATAGTGTCCTAGGGACCTGTTTGTAGATATTTGTTTAAATCTTTAAAAATTTCATATCTGGAGTTTGGTAACTCCGTTTTTGGTAAACCAAATTTTGTTGTTCTCCTTGTGATACCTAGTTTTTATTAAAAATATGAAACATGCCATGTTTTGCAGTAAAATAATTAGTTATGTTTTATGTCTTTTATTTAATGCTTAAAAAGAAGGAAATTCATATATCTTACTGTGTAGCTTATTTTCTCTTGAAATTTTTATGACATATTTCTGATGCCATGTTTGTGTTATGATAAAAATATTGTGGTTATTAGATGCAGTATGCTTTATCTTTTGATTTATCTTGTTTGTTGCTTATTAAATAGTTTATAATTATAATAAAATGTATAAATAGAAAATGTGGTTCATTTGCATTTGTATGATGTTGCTATGTCATATTAACACCTAATATGGCCATGTGATTTTACAATATGTGGAGTTTTATATTTATCTTGTGTAATGCTTTTAAAATAGTTTATAATTAGCTAGTTAATTAATCTTGTTATGCTTTCACCAATGCATTGTCGTGCATCATGTCATGAGTTCATCATGCTAAAGCATGCATCATTTCATTACGTATAGTTTTTGAAAGTGAGTTGAATCGTGGTGAACAAGCTTCGAAAAAATGTCATCCACCAATGGTGTTGAAGTCATCCATAATGGTGCTGGTATCGTCGATCCACGGAGTTGATGTCAAATCTGACATTTGGAATCTAACTTATCTGCAACGAAGGCAAGCCCCAGATGCATTTAAACCCTATCCTTGTTTTATAAAGTTTTTACCACTTCAGCTATGAAATATTGCATTAAGTAATAGGAGTTGAGTGATAACCCACCAATTGTATTACATGTCTTACTTCCATATTACCTTGTTACCTGTTTATTTAAAAAGTGCGTAGTAATGCTTAGCCCTGCTTAATTAGATAGGTTTTTCAAAAAGTAAAGAATGAAAAAGATGAGATTGGCTTCACCTGATGGAATCATGATGAAAGTTAATAAATTGAGTCCGGACGACTAACTTGCATTGGGAAAGGAGTCCCTCTGTAGTGTTTCCGTCAGTTGATGCCCTAGGTCCCGTTCGTTGGTGAATCGTGTGTATCGAGACTAGAAAATCCACATATAATGGTGTGGTATACCGTGGGGTTGCTTCTCACGTATATCGATACACTATGGGTCAGAGGTCCTATGCGTATCGTGTGGTCGGTATACTTTTGGGTTGGAGCCCATGTATATCGTGTGATCTGTTATGCATGTTGGTTGGAGCCTCATGTATATCGAGATCTAGGTCCCAGCTAGGTACAAACGATTCAAATCGTCGTTGCTTCTCGGAGAAGAAGACTCGATCTCTGTTCATCATCGTAGTAACAACTTGAATGGTGATTAAGGTTTAAGAATGAAGTTGGTTGGTGATCTTGAGTTAGAGCAAGACAACTTTATTTTCTGTTATATCTAATGATGAGTTAAAACTTGATCTAGAAGAGCTTTTCTGCTAAAGTCCTTGATTCTTGCGAGCTTTTCCTCGTCCCTCTGACATGCATTCCTGAGTTTCTCCCCTCTTTTTCGTCGGGTCAGTCTTGTTGAGTACTTTTGTCTCAGGGATTGTTGAACCCCTGTTGCAGGTGCTAATTGGTGTTCGAACCAAGTTCATGTTGGTGGGCTCGATGTGATTTGGTTGTCCTCTCCCGACTTAGGTGATCTACCTAAGTTGTCTTCTGTAGTTCTACTCTGCTTCTACAATTAAAGTTAAGTTTATAAAAGTTAACTTATTCGTATATTTTGTAAATTTAATTGTATTATTCTTCCGCACTTTGATGTATATTTTGTACCAAATGTTGTAATGTTGTAGTTACTCTGTTGTTGATCCTGGTATGAGTATAAAATGTGGTTTAATCGGGGTTCTTTGAGGACACCCGACAGGGCTTTCTAAGTTATCTGGAACACATACATGGCTATCAGAGGTCTGTTTAGACAATGACAGGTGCGTGTGGGCTATTTAATTAGGAGGTTCTGCCACACACATCGCCATACTGCGTTTCTTGGGTCATCAGAATCTCGAGGTCGTCGAGACCAGCAAGTTCACCATCAACTTTGTTGGAAATTCCGTTTCGAAGAATGTCAGTCAAAAATCCATCCCCTTCCATTGCAATGGCTGTACAAAAAATAAAACTAGCATCATCAATATGTACAACAGCAACATCCATCCCCTTCCATTATCAAGAACCATAGCATATACCTTCAATTATACCACAGCATCGATCTAGCATATACCTTCAATTATACAACAACAGCAACTAGCATCGATCTAGCATATACCTTCAATTATCAACTATGAATATACTAGCGTGCACCTACAGATCAAGAAAACCCAGCTGCAAATAAAGATCGATCTAGCATATACCTAGCGTGCACCTACAGATCTATCTACGACGCTTGATCGGGATAACAAAAACTCACAGATGGAAGAATATGAATAACAAAACCCTACCGTACATATGCCACAGATCGATGCTAGTACGTATGGAAGAATACGACGGCAGCCTACAAAGCTATATCCAAATCGATGAAAAAGGACGATGGAAGAACCTTATCTACAGCAGCCTTCGTCGATACAGGCCTGTCCTCGTGCCACCGGCCGTTGTCGATCCGTCTCCTGCAGCAGGCAATGAAGGCGGGCGCTCCTGCAGCGGGCGATGAAGGCGGGCGACGAAACAAGACGGTGGCGCGACTACGCGAGTTAAATAGGACGCCCGCCCTGGCTCTTCCCGCGCGGGAAAGGAAAGCGGGGCCGTTTTGCGCGCGCGGGAGAAGTAGGGGCGTCGCCCGAAATCGCGATGAAAATCGATCGAGGCCGGCGCAAATATGCGCGTGGAAGGCCCTCTTTTGCCAAGTTACCCAATTTGCCAAGTCCTTTTGCCAACCTGTTGGAGGATGTTTTTTGTGGTTTTGGCAAAAATCCTAATTTGCCAAGTGCTTTTGCCAAGGCAACGTATGCTATGGAAATCAGCTTCGTGTGTAAACTATAAAGCCTCTAATAAGATCACACAAATCTAATCCGATGGCTAGAGATAAAGGTGTTATTTTAGCACTTAAACCCCCCACGCATCCCCATCCTAAAGGTGGGTTATTTAGCACTTAAGCCCCCCAACCTCTAGCCATCAGATTAGATTTGTGTGGTCTTGATTAGAGTTTTCATAGTTTGTATACGAGGCTGGTTTCTATAGCATATGTTGCCTTTTGTCAAACTATTGGAGTTGCTCTAAGTAATAGTAAATGCTCAAACCAGCGCGTATAGTTGGACTAAAAGAAGACTAAAGCGACTTTATTACTAACAAGTCGGTTATATTATAATAATAATATTTGCTCTTAATAGCAGGAGTACCCGGTAACCCCGCGGGCATAGGCACACTGGCCCCACACCACACGTGAAGACAAGGGGAGTAACGGGGGCGAGAAGGACGAACGGCGATGGGGCGTCGCGTAGCGTGCAGTGCATGTGCGACCGTTGCTCTCCATCGTTTCGTTACCAACCTGCTTGGGTCGCGTCAAGATTTGGTGTGGCGTGGCCCTCCGAGATCCGACTCCGATGCGGATGATGATGATACGAAATGGTTTTAGTAATAAATAAGAAGGAGAAAAGTCAGCAACCTGCCTGAATTTTATATTATTATCTTGTATAAGCAATGCCTAGACATGGGAAAGAAAATATTCATCAGCCGAACGCCCGAACGGAAGGCTCTCTGCTTTCGTTTTCTTGTTGTAGCACAAAGCCAAAAACGGACACACTTTGTATGTAGTACACTAACGCAATTCACTAGTGACAGTAGAAGCAAACCTAATATAATATTATCTTGGCATAAGTTGGCATCACTCAAAGATCACATTCACAAGAATCCATTATTTTAGAAAAAATCATGAACCAAAGAAATCAAATTTAATGCGCGCTAAGACATGATCTATAGATCAGAGAAAACCCATGGAAAGAGACCATCCTGGTCTTCTTACGTTGTTAGCTTTGTAGAATTAATTACAAAAAGTTTACAATGTCACTCAGATTAAAGGCACCAAGGATATAAATCTACACTTTCACAATCTTGAAGACAAATTTCTATTGTTTTGTTGTAAGATTTCTGCTCCAATCCCCTTTTTTCTTCTTTTTGGTTCTCCCCTTAGCTCCGATCCATATTCTTCTCCCTTGGAGGATGAATAGTTAGGGATCGTTCAACATAGCTTTCGAGGGCTGCATCTCTAGGTGAATTTAGGCTTGAGAGTGTTACCAACTCCTAATTTATATTCCATAAGGATGCGGCTAATGAGGCAGTGCTAGATTCATGGATGTAAAGATTGTCCCTCTTTCTACCCTTCCCAATACTTACCCCTAGGCCACTGTATTTTGTAGAAAAACAAAAGTAGAAGCGAGCTGCACAATTAACCTAAAACACACAAACCCATCCTGAGTCTTCCAACTCAGTAAAATTTTGATAGACACATTATTCCCTAGTTCTCCATCTACATAAACGAATATAACCAAAGGAATATTGAAGCATAAGCATCGCATAATTGGCCACAAGAGAATGCCTTATGAGTACCAGGAAAACCGAAAACGACAAACAAACACAAGAAAAAGTGTCAAGAGGAGGAGGGGACCGGGCATAAAGAGATGCCAAATAGTTTGGCTTCACGCTCGCATTTGTTTGGCTTCCTCTTCTTTGAAATACTCCCTCCGTCGTAAAATTTAAGTCATTATAAGAATTTTAGAGAGTCAAAACATCTCAGGTTTGACCAAATTATACGATAAAAATAATAACGTTTAGGATGCTAACTAAGTATCAATGAATAATTCATTAATTATATTTTTATAGCATATGTATTTGATGTCACAAATCTTTGTATTTTCTTCTATAACTTTGGTCCATGTTTTGACTCTATATAATTTTTGTAATTATTTATAATTTGAAACTGAGAGAATAC
Organism: Bothriochloa decipiens; assembly: GCA_023333625.1. Classification (NCBI taxonomy): domain Eukaryota; kingdom Viridiplantae; phylum Streptophyta; class Magnoliopsida; order Poales; family Poaceae; genus Bothriochloa; species Bothriochloa decipiens. The sequence continues at coordinate 15,621,010 of CM041628.1, forward strand.
CTATCTACGTGTTTGTTCGGAAAACTAATCTGGGCGCACAACAATCTTATATATGTCATTGTTTTGCTGCCAAGTGGGCGAGCTCCAGATCCCCAGCTAGATTTGTCGGGATCGCTCGCACCTAACTTTTAATTTGGAACCGGATCCACAGTCCTTTTTATCACTACTAGTAGTCCTATCGCCGTTTCCTTTTTTAGGGGAAGCACAGCACACATAGGCTGGGCTGGGAAAGCTTCTTTCTCTTGGCTACTGTAGTTCATCTTTTCATCAAGTGACCTCACCGGTGGCAGCGGCAGACGTGACAGCCAAAAGTGATGGTGTGAGTCGTGACCACAGTGCGGGGCCCGGCGGTCAGGTCAGCGGATCTTTGGAGCGCCAACGACAAACAGTATCAATCAACAGCGTAGTGGGATAAGCTGATAAGGCAACTAGAAAATGAGCTTCGTATCAATCATCAGAAAAAACAAAGAAATTGGTTCGGGCGAGCGCCAGGGAATGTGTGGCTCGGGTGCGACGACGACGTGGAAGACGGAGCGGCGGCCGCGAGCCCGGCCGCCAGGAACGTCGCCCGCGATCGGCACGGCCAGGGCCTGCGGTGCGGAGCTCGCCGTCGCCTGAGCAGAGGAAAGGAACGCAACTCCGTGCGGGTCGTGAGGTCGGTCTGTCATGACGTCATGTATGTCTGGAGACCGCAAATCTAATAGCGGGCCGAATTGTTTCACACAGCTCTGTGCGTGTCTGGGCCGACTCGTCTTAACGGGCCGGATATACAGGCTACAAAGATGGGCATGGGCAGGCAATTTAGGACGCGGATCGCTAGACCGGCCCGCTCCACGCGCCCGCCACGAGCAGCCACGCGCAGACAAAAACATGTCGAAGTTGTGAAAGATTGAAAAATCGTCAAGAAAATTCAAGCTACTATGCAAAGTTTCCTCCCGGTGCTGGATCCGCCCGCCCCTGTTTATCGATCGGATGCGCGGCCGGCGACGAAGCTCCGATCGCCGACCGCCGCGGCATGCATCGTCGTAGAGTTATTTATTCGTAGGCAGCAGGCGAGGCAGGCCGGCGTCCGCCTCACAACCTGGGCGCGGGGCGGAGGCGGTCGTCCTCGGTGAGGATGTGGCTGCGCTTGATGTCGGCGAGCGAGGTGCAGCCGCTGAGCGCCATGGTGAGCTCGAACTCGTCCCGGAGCATCCGGAGCACGTTCCGGACGCCCGCCTCGCCCTCCGCCGCCAGTGCGAACACAACCGGCCTCCCGACCTGGACGGAGACAGAGGCACAGATCAAATAAGCGCACGGCGGCATGCTGGGATCGAACTGGTGTGGTCCGGGTGCGCGCGGCACTTACGAAGACGCCGGCGGCCCCCAGGGCGAGCGCCTTGAACACGTCGGTGCCGCGGCGGACGCCGCCGTCCAGGTACACCGGGACGCGGTCCTGCGCGGCCGTCACGACCTCCTCCAGGGCGCTGATGGTGGCCGGCACGTAGTCCAGCTGCCGTGCGCCGTGGTTGGACACGATGATGCCGGCCGCGCCCGACTGGACGGCTATCCTCGCTGCATTGCGTTGCAGTTCCACCGACGATGTGGCGGCGACGTCAGTCCGATGCAATGTGACGTGCGGCGGTCACCGGAAGGAACGGCAAGGAGAAGGAGGAGCTTACCGTCCTCCGCCGTGACGACTCCCTTCACCAGGATCGGCATCGACGTGATGCTCTGCAGCCACTTGACATCCTGCACATTCACAACACCGACACAGCTCTCAAGAAGATCATGCAGGATGCGATGTGGCGGCGGCGGCGGCAACGAGCAGAGCTTACCTTCCAGCTGAGGGTGCGGTCGATCTGCCCAGCAACGTAGGACGCCAGCCCGGAGTCATTGGCCTGCAAATCCCAAACAGAACACCACCGCCTTCAGTTCAGTACGCAGGCGAGAAAGAAGACATGAACAATCGGCTACTCTGCAAATAACAACTCTGAAGCTGACACAAACCTGGTCCATCTTGCCGAGGTCCAGGCCCTCGAAGTTCTTCAGCGTCAGGAACGACGGCAGAACGAACCTGCATCGCATCGCATCGCAACAAGGCCATGTCAAGACAAGAGGTATGGATGGAAACGCATTCTGGGGTCTGAGTCGTCTGACATGGCAAGGATGGACAGCCAAGAGCAAGAGCCGACCTGTTCTTGATGTCGGCTTCACGTCGGCCTAGGCGCGGGGTGTCCACGGTGAGCGCTATCGCCTTGAACCCAGCCCTCTCAGCCCTTCTCACCAGCTGCTCTACCACCTTCCTGTCCTTGTACACCTACGGTTTGCTCATTGCACACATGCAAAACAACCATCATGCTAAAAGAAACAACAGCACACGGCACACTCTGATGACAGGAGACAGGACTAGTGTGGGTGGCATCGCTTACATATAGCTGGAAGAAGCGGATTCCCGGTCCGGTGGAGGCGACTTCCTCGACGCTTGAAGTTGCCCATGATGACAATGTCTGAAAGAGAAGGGGTGTTCAGGATCTATCCAACATGGTATGCATTTGCAGTGTCTTCTTGATTTGGTAATTATTGTTCATTGGTAGTGTCGCGTTATTAGGACAAGAAACATACATACCATGATAGTCCCTGCTGCTGACGCTGCCCGTGCAGTTGCATACTCCCCTGAACATAGACGAGATATCATCAGCTTATATATATGTATCAAAACAAGAAACAAAGGCTACTCAGCTTTATGCTGTCCAATTATATATGCAGAAGGTACTGATTTGGTTTGTTTTTTCACACACACAAGTAAAATTACACTATAAATGTTCAGTAAATACAATCTATACATATTCGTAGTAAAGATTTAAAACTAGAGAAGCGTCTACCATCTGGGTGAGCCATCTTCTGAAAGGCAGTGGGGGCAACCATAATGGGCATTGAGATCTTGAAACCCAGCACACTAGTGGTCATGTCAATCTTGGAGACATCAATCAGGATGCGAGGCCGGAACCTGATCACACCAAAATTACCGTCACTCATATTAATACAACATCGATTTCTTGACGTTACTGATGAAATAAAGAAATGCAGACATCGACGTAAAGGATGTATTCAGGCAGCTAAACTAAACTAGTACATTGAATTTGCACAAAATGTGGTGCTGAGCAAATGCATTCTTGTGGAAATAGAATCCCAGTAGCATGCGGTGGACAGAGTGCTGGTTGGGGTGCTTTGCTTACAGGATCCTGGAGAAGGCCTCCCTGTTCTCCTTGAGCGTCCACTCGTCCTCGGCGCCGGAGGCGTAGTAGTCGTAGGCCATCTTGGGAAGCTTCTGCTTCGCGATGGCCTGGTACTCCATCACGTTCGTGATCTCCCCCATGGTGTCTGTGTCTTCGCCACAGGAGTCCCCCTCAACACTCCTCTACTCTGCACACAGAAATTGGAGGGTGAGCCTTCTGCATATCTTAGGATTTGGTTCACATCGTTTTTTGAGACCTAGAAGGCTAGAACTTATGCAAGTACACGTATATATGCTCAAGGAGGAAACTGAGAACTGCCGGACGACACTAGCAGCACGTAGTATCTTGTATATGATGACAGCCAAGCCTATCTGGGTTAACATGGACTAACCGTACAAGAAATTCAGCGAACTAAGCGTAACTCAGTTGGTTGCAGGTTGGTTGGGTGTTTTTAAGTGGAACTTGTCCACCCGAGTCGACTTGACACAGGTGCTTTTGCCAAAGCATCGAAATATGTGGCAGAGTTGGAGATACACGATACCAGATCAACATATGCATGTAGGACGAATTTCACTGAAATTGAAGAAATGAAATGATGATGATGGTGATGAGTTTGTTCTTACCTCTAGCTAGGGAAGGACGAGACGAGGAGGACCGGGAAGTGGTGGAGGAAGAAGGGGAGCTAAGAGCGACAGGGATTATATAAGTGAAGCGTGGTGGTGAGAGAGGTGTTTCAGTTTCAGCAGGATGTGGGGGCGGGGAGACGTACCTGGGGATGCAACGGAACGCTGGCAAAGGAAACCGAGAAAGGGAGCGAGAGGTTACGGATGAGCTATTGGAGGTTGGCCTCCTCCACAGCTTCCTCATCCACTTGACATCATCTGTCCCTTCCTCAATGCTACATGATTTTGATTTATTTTTTTTGTTTGGTTTGTTGAATTAAAGTGGTTTTATCTATTCTCCTTGTCACAAAAGAATACTACAACTTTTCACCCTGCTTTCTAGGCACGGCGCGAGAAATGCCGTCAAGATTGGTCTTAGCAGGGAGGATACGGCCACAGCAGGGGTCGTTCTTGTGCGGCGATTTGTATGGGCAGTACCGTTGCTCGCATGGGCTCATCTTACGATAGGATGAAGGTGCAATTTGCGATTTTCAGTCAACAATGGACTAAAAGGTTATGCACGTTCCTTCTGGCACATATATGAACATAAAAGGAGACTGAGCTTGGACGATGAACAAGACAACAATTCATAACCAACAATAAATATATATTTTTCTTTCCTGTTTCACCAACATATATACTCAAGGGGTGAACCATATTCTCCACAAGAACAATACTGTTGCACGAGCCACAGCAAAATCTCCGGAGTCACCAGAATAAGTATACATTGGCGACAAATTACGTTATCCATTCTTCCATGTATGTATGTATATACCTCCGGTTCAAGAAAGAAGAAGAAGAAGAAAGAAGAAAAAAAATGTATGTATGCATGTATGTATGTATATGTATGAAAAAGCAGAAAACACGACTGTCTCCAGTTGTCAGTCCAAGCCTCAACTCCATGTTAGAGTTAATCCCAGGAAACTACCTCAACTGCTAGGCTCTTTGACCGCAGAACCTCATGATCAGTTTGATCGCCTGCTGCAAAAGGAATGTGAGAAGAGGAAGAATTCCATGGTATTTTTATCCCATGAACCGGTACTAAGTCCTGGCACCACCATATGCCATATGCCAATAAAGGACCATCTATATTGTGTTCCTTTTTTTTTTCAGTACAAAAGGTACTGCCACAAGCATTTTAGGAAAGCAGTACTTTACCAGCTCATATTTCTCATTGCAGACTAACTACTATACCACCATGACAGATCTATATGTGCACAATGGAAGAACGTGACAACTACAAAGGGCATAAGGGGTTACTTGTTTGTGCCTTGTATCCAAATGCAAGATGCATCCGAACAGATACTGGAAGAGTTCTCTTCCACAAGCAAAGTCATCCTCCTTTCACAAAAGCTGCCTCACTGTGCCCAAACGGGCTCGCTCTTCCCCTTCCCATTCTCAGTCCAGACGCTGTCCCATGAGGAGTTAGCTTTCGGTGCCTCAACAAACTGCTGGCCTCGTCCCTCTGATGATGGAGTTCCTGCGCCCTTAATACCACCACCCTTCTTTGGTTTTGTTTTGATCCCCAGCAAACGTAGAACAAATCTTGCAAGCTCACCATAAAGCATTCCAGCACGATCACATAACTACGAAAATAATAACATCGCATCAGGGGAAATACAAGAGAAATAAATAAAAATTAAATTCAATAGGAAAAGTAGAAGCGCTAATCGGAAGATACCTGCAAAAGTGCACTAATGAACATGTGAAATGCCTGAGTGTTCTGGCTAACAAGGAAGCTAACCCTCCCACAGAAATTTACAGCACCATGCATCTGTAATTAAGAAGAGAAATGGTTAGGAGATGATTATTTTTAAATCGACTCATGCAGAGCGTCGTGAACAATAAGCAGTCACTACATGGAATTTGATTATGAATTAGCAAAATGTATGTTCCAATAATACAGGTAAAATACAAGATGTGATAGCGTCACCATGCGTGTAACAATCATGGCAGGCCAGGGCCTATGGGGTACAGCTGCAATTTAAGTTCTGGAAAACATTTCAAAACAGACATGAAAGCACTGTAAAAGATCTTATTGATGCACAGTTGCTTGGATGATCAATTGAAACTAATCATCTACATACGCAGTAAGTCGATAACAAACAAATAATATTACCACTCGTAGGAAGGACATCCAGAAACCAGGGGGTGGTGCAGGCGGCCCAAATGAATTTGGTCCTTGATTATAAGGACTCATGCCCATACCGTAACCACCATAGGGTCCTCCCATTCCACCGTTATACATTGATCCACCATACATTCCAGAACCACCATACGTACTGCCATAGCCTCCTCCATAGCCTGAATACATGTTATTATTTCCATAGGGTCCGCTATATCCGCCGTAAGAGCTATACATACTGGAGCCATAACCTGCATTTTTATCAAAACGTTAACATTTCAAGGCACAAGAATATTTTTCTGAAAACATACAAAAAAAAATAATGTTAATTACCCCCATAAGAATTTCCATAGCCTTGCTGCTGCCAAGGCCTTGGGGGCACAGGCGTTGAAATGTTGCTGATTACATTGGAGGCAACATTGTTTGCAGCAGTGGAAACAACTTCTCCATATTTTGCTGTCCCAGAAGCTTCAACAACATCACTGGTGGTACCACCAGAGGGCGGCTTGAAAGCCGCTGGGCCAGATGAAGCTCCTGCACGTTCCCACGGTTTTGGTGGTGGATTACCTGCAGCCAATCACATCCATGGACAAATTTTGGTTAAGCCTCCAACCAGAAACAAAGATGGAACTACTCACACATTTAAAAGAAACATGAAGTGGTATCCATAAGACTATATGGTACAACAATACAGACTGGGGATCCAATAAAATTCCTCCTTGAGAAGAAAACAAAAACTACAACACAGCATGTGCAATAAAAAAAGCAAACACTAGTTCAAGCCCTGATGGCCTGATCATAACTTGCATTTGCAACATGTGTAAAACCAAAGCCCACAAACACGGTGAGACGTCAATCTTTTGGTTCTTCAATATGTAGGTAATGTACACCACAGATGCAGCATCAATCACTAATAAATTAGAAGGGCAGGTAATGTTTAAACTATGGAACTCAAGGAACTGGAAATATGGACTGAATGGACAAGAGCAGGAACCACAACATCACAAATTAGTGATTCCAAAACTAACTTTATAGTTCCATGAAACCCAAAATACCAGAATGCTTATATTAGTGTTTGCCAAGCATATATTGATGACTTTTGATGACATAACACAACCACTAGACATGACACCCTTGTTTTAAAATTACTTGTACAATCTGTACTCAACGTCTATCAATAAATGTTGCGCAACAAACAAAAAAAAAAAAAAAACCGATTCAGATAGACTGTACCTACACCGAGCAAAGAAATAACGAAGGACAAATGGTGGCATAATTGCAAGCACGAGGCTACTCTGTGAAATACAGGATCGCAACAAGCGCAGACAGAGGCCCACGCTTTAGCTAAAAGCCATCCTGGAAGGCAGCGAGTTGGTCTTTGCGCGTGCCCTTATCTTATTCGCGTCGATTTTCCTCCGTCCGACGGTCGGAGTAGCATGCCCTGGTGAGACGCCCGGCGCGTAATAACTAAGAGAAGAGCCTTTCTTCCCCTTGCCCCCTTCCCGCGAAAACCATTCACGGGAGCACGAGGATCCCCAAGCACCAGCACCAGCACCATCCCAAATCAATCGGGCACGAATTGGAGCGATTCCCCTCCCTCGCCCTCATCCGGCGACCTGACGTCCAACCAGCCCCAGACGGCCGGATCGCACCAGCGACGCACGCAGCCGATGAATCAGACACGACAGGAAAGGGAGAGGGTCCAACGAACCTGCTGCCATGGCGCCGCGCCGGCTGGTGGCTCGGCTCGATCAGGATTCAGGCGGGCGTGCGGGTTCTCTCCCCACCTCGATTGCTCCGTCCAACGCCGCCGCGGTCGAAGGGAAGAGGAGAGAAGCGTGCAGGTCCAGGCCTATTCCTAGCCGAGCCGCCCACGGCACGCGGCGGACCGGACCGCTTGACTAATCCGGGCTCCGTCCGCGACCGATGCAACAGTTTCGGGGAGGCTGTGTGACCTCCTGACTACTTGACCCCTTACCTTAACAACCCGAGTGTGGTGGATTCGAGTCGCACACGACTCCTTCCGCTTCGGTCAAGACTCGGGGTCTGTCAACAGGACTGGCCGACTGGGTCAAAAATGGGAGCCGCCGGGGAGGAAATAAATAAATGTTGATGGGGCTTCATCATAAGTGAATAGCTCAAAGATTTCGTAATAATAAGATAAAATAAAAAGATCGTTCTTTAGTTATAAATGGTACAGTGTTTTCCAGTGCCAACTGAACACCTCGTGCAGCTGCAGCTTCAAGTTATAAATTGATACAGATTAATTACTTGTTGGCCTTGGTTTTAGAATAATAATACACCTGATCTTAGGTGTAAATATATCTGGCTAGAGAAAATGTATGAAGTTCCGTTTCCTCCACGTTGCCGTTGCAAAAGACACGGATTAAATTATTAATAACACCGAAAGCAATATTATGCTAGCAGCAATAATACTACACCAAAAGCAACGTGATCTCATCCATCCATGGATTACGGCGAATCGATTGACAGGGAGGCTGAGATTTGTCGATGGTGACATGTGTTGTAGCCTTGATTTTTTTTTTTTTTTTTGACAGAAATGTTTGTAGCGATTTTACTAGCTCGGTCTTCCAATTCAATTCAAATATAATCACAGGAGAAGGAGATATATAGGATATACTGGTACCTGTGATTTTATACGCACATGTACGGATACGCGCTTCTTTCTTCTTTCATTATGTGAGAGCAGTAGTGACCAATGGTCGTCTTCGTTTAACGAGGAGGATTAAGTTGGGTCTGACTGCCTGAGAATGAAATTCGTACTCCTACTCCACTCCAGTGCGTGGTTTACACGCAGGCGGAGCCGAGATGTCCCAGTGTGAGGCACGGAGTAGTCTTTTGTCTTTCTTTTTTCTTTTATTTTCTTTTTTGTTTGATGCACATTGCGCACGAGTGGAGAGTGGAGACTGCAGAGAACTACTGCGTCACCCCATATCGCATCCCCCGCCGCCGCGGGAGCCACCTGCCCCGATCCTCTGTGGGCGCTTGGCTGTGTGGCCACCGCCGCCGATGTGTCTTGTCCCCGGCCGGCAAGACAAAAACGCGGAGGCCGAGATGCTGCACGTACGCCGCCTGCCGCCTGCCGCCTGCCGGGACGATGGAAGGAAATCAGCGGAGGCCGTCCGGCGATCGGAGCAAGAGAGCTAGGCCGTGGATACTCGTGACGCACGCCGTGACAGCAAAGCGGAGCCGATCGGACACGTACGCGTCGTGTGGTGGGTTCGAGTTCGACAGCGCAGTACCGTGCGGATGCATGATGCAGTCGTGTGCTTGGGCTTGGCCGTGCCTGTATTATTATCCTACTAGTTGTCCGCCTGCAATATGTAGACCCTACAGGGATGCTAATGGGCTACGTTATACCATGTGGATAGAATATGGCACTTTTGAGTCTCTCAAGCCTTGCTGTGTATTGGAGAAATCTAGATAGAAGTAGAACAGGTGTTTGCAGTTCCGTGTGTTTGGTTCCCTAGCGACCTTGTCTTTCAGATATATACCGGCAAAAAACATCCCTACTATATCAAAGTGAAAGGTTGGCATACCTATATTATTAATATAAGGTTTATTTTGATGCAAAATATTTTTTGACTTTCTTGTCTTTCATTATCAGCCGGCTCAGACCTTAAACATGATTATATCATAGAGGCCTTTCAAAATATGGTAGTAGGTAGATAGGTGAGGTTCACCGCTCCCTCTGTTTAGGGGGACTCAAGCTTAGGTTCATCTGGCCCTCTTGTACTTTGGAGAAATTTAGGTAAAACATCGGTGACCACCATTAAAACAAGATGGAAATTTAAAGAAATCGAGAGAGAGAGAGGGAAGCAGGTCACTAAAAACTAAACACGGTCTTTGTTTTTAGGGAGATGGTCCGCTGAAAATGCTCTTGTGATTTCAATCAACCCAAAACGGTGGGCCGGTGGCGCGCTTAACTTCCACTTCCATCGTGGCAACTGGCAACCCGTAGACGAGAAGCAAAAACGTAACAAAAAGCAAGCCGTTTCGTGGTGTACTACCTGTACGACGAGTAAACTCGAATAGACAGCCATGTTCGCATTTGGCAACGGCGCATCGGACCAAGCCACTACGAAATGTTATAAAAAAAAAAAGCCACTACGAAATCGGATATGGTACTCCGTGCCGGCAGGGGCGGTTCGCATCCAGGCATCCAGCAGCTCCGCGGCGGCAGCCGGCAGGGCATGGAAAAGCACTCCTAAATCCAATCTCCCGTGTCGTCATCTCATACGGCCAAATCTTCCGCGGCCCGATCTTCTGCGGCCACCTCGCCCTGCAACCCGTGCGTCGCAGGCATCAGCCGTCGCTTGCACGAGAGCAGTGGCGACCTGTGACGTCACCCGTGACACCGCTGCCATGGCATCTCCTCGCGATCTTTCCCGCCGAGATGCACAGTATAGTTCAGACTTCAGAGTCAGAGAGATTTCCTGGCGTGTTCACCGCCCACCCAGACGAGACCAGAGCTTCCGGAACCTCCTCGAGCACACTGGCTCAGCTCTGCTCTGCTCTCTCGCTCTCGGCTCCTATAAATAAAGCAGAGCACCCTCCTCGCTCCTCACCACTATTGCATCGATTCGATCCTCCTCCATTGATCACTGCACGTGTAGGGCACGCTCACAAACCCCCGCACAGGCGACCGAGAGCAAGAAGAAGCAAGCAGAGATGGCCGGGGAGAAGAAACAGCAGGGCCTGCAGCTGCTGGACTTCTGGGTGAGCCCGTTCGGGCAGCGCTGCCGGATCGCGCTGGACGAGAAGGGCCTCTCCTACGAGTACCTGGAGCAGGACCTGGCGAACAAGAGCGAGCTCCTGCTCCGCGCCAACCCGGTGCACAAGAAGATCCCCGTGCTGCTCCACGACGGCCGCCCCGTCTGCGAGTCCCTCATCATCCTGCAGTACCTCGACGAGGCGTTCCCGGCGACGACCCCGCTCCTCCCCGCCGGCGACGCCTACGCGCGCGCGCAGGCCCGGTTCTGGGCGGACTACGTGGACAAGAAGATCTACGACTGCGGCACCCGGCTGTGGAAGCTCAAGGGGGAGGGCCACGCGCAGGCGCGCACCGAGATGGTCCAGATCCTCCGCACGCTCGAGGGCGCGCTCGGCGACGGCAAGTTCTTCGGCGGCGAGGCGTTCGGGTTCGTCGACGTCGCGCTCGTGCCGTTCACGTCGTGGTTCCTCGCCTACGAGCGGTTCGGGGACCTCAGCGTCGAGGAGGAGTGCCCCAGGCTCGCCGCGTGGGCCAAGCGATGCGCCGAGCGCCCCAGCGTCGCCAAGAACCTGTACACGGGTGAGAAGGTCTACGAGTTCATCTGCGGGATGAAGAAGAGGTTCGGTATCGAGTAGGAGATGAATTGCTTGCTGTGTGGATAAGGCAGAGCCCTCGAGTTCGTCAGTTCGTCATCGTTGTGTGGTGAGCAGTGTACGTTCTTTGGTTTGAGTTGTTGTTGTGCGTCCTTGTATCGATCTGTCGTCTGGCGTACGGACGTGCAGCGGCAGTGCCTCGTGCACGTGTGCCGGACCTGAATAAATGGTTTCTATTTCTATTCTATTGGATTTTCTTGATAACGTCTTCAGTTCGTCGCCTTTGGTTCTTGTGTGGTCTCGAGATGCAAAAGGAAACACTCGTCATCTCCAATAGCGTCGACGTGGCATTGCAGCATTTCGCATTCGCAATGTGATGGTGCCATGCCGGACCAGGGACCACCTACACTCAGAAGCTAGCTTCCAAATACTTTATTTCGCAAAAAGCCATCAGTGTGCTCCTACGATAGGGGGAAAACAGAAATTGAGATAGCAAGGTTACAAGATGCTCCGTATCAGATAAACTTGGGGTCTATCTACTCACGAATCAGGTGTACGTATGTGCCAAGCGAGCAGGGAGCAACGAGCGCGCACCACAAGAGGCAGGCTGCGGAGAGACCAAATTCGGGTCTATCTACTCATTCTCCTTTCCCTGAGCCAGGCTGAACTCACAGTGTAAGTATCCAAATTCCAATCATCCAAAGGTTGGATACCATGGGCCAGTTCAGTGCCACTTCCCTCAATAGATCATCCCAAATTAAGAAACCCTCGAGTGCCCGTTAGCTTTAGCGTAAATAAAAAAACCTTTCAAAACAGAACATTTACGAAGATTCCAAATTCAAGATACGGAGTACTCTATATGGCGGTTTGGCGGGCTGTCATGCGGGTGCAATTGTGCATGCTTCTCAAAATTCAAAAAGGTCTCTGGTCTCTATCCGTATCTGGTCATCGTCATGTACGTTAAATGCTACAATGACCTGACGTTAATCGCTTCTCATTGAGTTCCAGGAATCAAAAATAGAACAGAATAGATGCTCACGGAGCTGATGCGACCGTTTATTTGTTGATGCACACGATAGCTGGATAGAAAAAAGGTGTGAAGTTCTATTTTCTCCTCATTTCCGTTGGAAAAGTCAATTACCACCAAATGCAATAAACAATAGCAGCAGTACACAATTTTTGGGCACATATAAAAAGCAGAAATGTTCCTTTTCTAAAAAAAAACAGAAATGCGATCTCATCAGTGGATTGCGAATCCGGGTGACAGGGGAGACTCGGAATCCATTTAATAGCGGGATGTTGTAGGAAAATTAGATGCATCTGGAAACCCGTACTGTGGAAACAAACCTACGCTTGAATAAATGGTTTCCATTGGATTTTTTCTTGATTACGTTTTCAGTTTCTCGCCTTTGGTTCTTGTGTGGATTCAAGATGCACTGGCAGCACTCTGATACATCATAAACAATATAGGACCGATTAGCAGTGTATTCTACACGGTTGATTTTATCATGCAGTGTGTGTAATAGTTTATGTCTTATTTATGACCTACTCGATCTAAGAGAGAGACAGAGAGATATGAGAGGGAGAACGTGAGGGGAGTGAGATGCATACCGAAGCCCTCGGTGGGTGGCGCAGTCGGTGTCGCCGTGGGTGGCGTCGAGGACCCCATCGCGTTCGTTGGTGAAGTCTGCGCACGGGCAGCGACAGTCGGTGAAGGGGTTGGAGGCCGCGGCGTCCTTGGCGGCGGCTCGGACGTCCAGGCGGTGCGGTGCCGGCATCGGTGGTGCTTCCCGTCGCTGACAGCGCACCCTCTCAGATCGGACTAGGGTTAGAAATGTAGGTATGGGAACTGGCGGCTCAGGTGAACCTCGTACCAGGTGTCCCGGCCCCCACCTTCCTTTTATATTGCGCTGGGTGACGAGGGCCCACCAACCAGTTAGGGTTGGGCGCCCCCGATCAAGGTGCGAGACCAAGGCCCAAATAGCTGTTGGGCTGGATCTAATGGGAGATCAATCTAATATTCTCCCCCTTGATCTCTCATTATTCTTAAAGTTCTTTAATTTCTTTTTCATTATTCTTATCTTTTTCTTTCTTAATTCTGTTCAATCTCATTACGGATTAGCATATCGAGCGTGTCTCATCGTCACAACAATTAGTTCCATTAGACTAACAGTCATGACATACTTCTCCATTTTGAAATAAAACTCTTTTTCTGGGCCCTTCTTATTCGGAAATCATAGGCTTTCCCTTAAACCCATGCCGGCTAAGTGTCCTCTGAACACATTGGGTGGTAAGCCTTTTGTGAGCGGATTCGCTAGCATTCTCTCTGTTCTTATATGCTCAAGACTTATTACATGATCTCGAATTTTATCTTTCATAACATAGTACTTTATGTCAATATGTTTGGCAGCACCACTTGACCTATTGTTGTGAGCATATTCTACCGCTGGGTTGTTATCACAATACAACCTCATTGGTTTATGTATATCTTCTATTACTTTCAGCCCGGGTATGAATTTCTTTAGCCAATTCACTTGTCCCGAGGCCTCATAGCATGCTACAAATTCAGCATACATTGTCGAGTTCGTAGTTACTGTTTGTTTGGAGCTTTTTCACGATATAGCTCCTCCCGCGAGAGTAAATATGTATCCTGACGTGGACTTTCTTTCATCTCCCGCATAATCTGAATTTGAATACCCTTCTATCTGCAGAGAATCAGATCTTCTGTATGTCAACATGAGGCCTTTCGTTCCTTACAAATAACGCAAGACTTTCTTCACTAACTTCCAATGTTCAATTCCTGGATTCTTTTAGTATCTGCCAAGTAACCCGGTAACAAAAGCTAAGTCAGGGCGAGTACATGTTTGAGCATATTGCAAACTTCCAACAGCTGAAGCATACGGTACTGCTTTCATTTGATCAATTTTATATTGGTTCTTGGGACACTGATGTTCCCCATATCTATTTTCCTTGACTATAGGAGCAGGTGAGGGACTACACACATGCATACAAAATTTCTTCAAAGTCTTCTCTATGTATGCCTTCTACGATAATCCTAAAAACCCCTTTTCTTCTATCTCGGTGAATCTCAATTCCTAAAACAAACGAGACTCACCGGCAGTTCTGGTTTTCCCGCGCGACGACCATCGTGATGGCTAGCGGCGGTGACCGGGCTGTCGATCCCCAGGTAGGGAACTCCCCGTTCTGTTCCATAGGGTAGGGTTTCATGGGTTTCTCGTCCCGATCCGTTGGGTTCGGTGTTGATTCTTATTTCTCTGCCCCAATCCCGATCTGATCTGATGGATTAGGGTTATGATTCATATTTCTTTTCCCCGATCCGATGTGGATCGGTTGGTTTCTTCTCATTTCTTCTCCCCCAACCCCGATCTATTACTGTTAGGGTTAGGGTTCATCATTTTGGGTCGAAATCGATCCCAGTTCATACCTAGGCACTAGATCCACTAACCAGTAGGCAGCTGATACCATTGATAGATCATAAACAACACAGGATCGATTAGCAGTGGATTCTAGGCGGGTGATTTCATCATGCAATGTGTGTAATAGTCCACGTCCTATTCATGACCTACTCGATCTAAGAGAGAGAGAGAGACAGAGAGATACGAGAGGGAGAAGGTGAGGGGAGTGAGATGCATATTGAAGCCCTCAGTGGGTGGCGTAGTCGGTGTCGCAGTGGGTGGCGCTGAGGACCCCATCGCGTTCGTTGGTGAAGTCTGCGCACGGGCAGCGACAGTCGGTGAAGGGGTTGGAGGCCGTGGCGTCCTTTGTGGCGGCTCGGACGTCCTGGCGGTGCGGTGCCAGCGTCGGTGGTGCTTCCCGTCGCTGGCAGCACACCCTCTCAGATCGGACTAGGGTTAGGAATGTAGGTGGAGGAACTGGCGGCTCAGGTGAACCTCGTACCAAGTGCCCTGGCCCCTACCTTCCTTTTATATTGCGCTGGGCGACGGAGGCCCACCAACCAGTTAGGGTTGGGCGCCCCTGATCAGGGCGCGAGACTAAGGCCCAAATAGCCGTTGGGCTGGATCTGATGGGAGATCAATCTAACACACTCATCATCTCCAATAGCGTTGTGGCATTGCAGCGTTTCACATTTGCAGTGTGATGGTGACATGTTGCCGGACCAAGGATCGCCTAGACTCTGGAAGCTAGCTTCTAAAACTCTGTTTCACAAAACCATCAGTGTCCTCATACTATACGGGGAAAAATAGAAACTGAGATAGCAAGGTTACAGCATACTCCGTATCAGAGACATACCGTTTTAGTGGAAGACGATACACCCATTAACAACGAGACGCATATAATAATAGTAACTTCACTAGTCTTGAGATTGGTCGATTAATTCGATAGTGAGGGACCAATAGTATGCGTAAGACCTCAAATTCATTTTTTTCCACCATTTCATTATTTTACAAGCTAAATTGGTGTAATTTTTTTGTGACTGTGACATGAACCAAATTGTGGGAAATTGTCTGCCCAGATCCCCTGTGGGCTCTGGGCTATAGCCGTCCACCTCTGAAAGTCTGAACTTGTATTGTGGCTATGACATGCAGCCATTGCAGCCGCAAGCAAGAATCATAGCGGAGGCCTACACATAAATGCCTACGTGCACATTTCTGTCTGTTGATTTTATTTCTTCATCCTGGCAAAGTGCATGTAGGCGTAGTGCAATCAAGAAAACAAGGTTGTTCACTCCTATTACAGTCGCGGACGCTCCATCGGCGCACCGCATGCACATGGCGTGATGGATCACAGATTCGCAGGGATTACCCATGATCATGAGCCATGACGCGCGCTTCTAAGGCTTATGGTCTTAGTTGCGGTCTTGGTTGTGGATCAAAACCGTCGGTTGCAACTCAGAATGTGTCGTAGCTCATAGATTTGGCGTATTTTCAGACGGAAGAAGCAACCCATAAGATATGGGCACATTTGGTTCTCAAGCGTTGCTATGTTAGAAATCTATAGGAAGGACTAGCATTTGGCTCCCGAGCGAGCTTATCTTGAGATTTGCATTATGAAAGTGGGGGATTGACTCACCCATATTAGTGAGGTGAACTAAGAAGATGTTGGACATGAGCACAGGCGGAGCTCAATGGTGGCCAAATTGGGCTCCCCCCTTTGTCCGATACAAAATTTCCAAATACTCTTCAGCCCACGAACCCAATAGCCAGACAGCCCAGCAACGAACTCGATGACTCACGACTTAATGTTAGGTCCCATGCATCAACGCGGTTTCAATTATATTTAGTTTAGTTAATTTCCATTTTGGTTGGAATATTCTGAGGGTAGCGGCCGTGCATATTGTTTTTTCTGCTTACTTTGCAGCAAAAATATAAAGAAGCGAGGTGGTTTTGATGTCAGCACAAGGTTATGATAATTGAAAGAAAGTTAATGATGGAAAAAAGGCGCGGCTTCTTAATTCATGTCGGATACACATCTTGCTCACAACACAGCAATGCAGTAAGAGAATGTCAAGCTATACTGAATCAACCATATCATGTAGAAAATATTTTGGAAGTGGCAACCGACAGGGAGAAGGAAAGAAACCAAATCACTTTGTTTTGTCAAGTTGGCACCCCCTTGGTTTTGTCCGGAGCTCCGCCACGGGACATGAGGTTTACCGTGGCCCTCTTTTTAGTGAAAGTTTATGAGGTTAATCTGCCTCTCTATTTAGGGGAACTTTATAAGGTAAGGTAAAATATTGATGACCAATAATAAAACAAGATGGAAAATGTGTCGAGGGAAAAACCAGCTCATCAATACAAAACTGCTGTTATGAACTTATGATTCAGCAGATACAAGAAAAAAAGGTGGCGTGCTTAACTTCCACTATGGCAAACCGTAAACGAGAACAAAACTAGTCATCAAATGAAAACGTAAAAAGCAGGTAGCCGTTCCATTTCGTATTTTCCCCCGGATGCAGCAGGTCCGCAGGGCAAGGCATGGAAAAGCACTACCAAATCCAATCTCCCCTGTCGTCATCTCAAACGGCCATCTATCCCGGGTGAGGGATGGCAGTTCCGAGATCTTCTGCGCCACCGTGCGTAGACGAGACCTCGGCAGCCCCCGTGATGCCACCCGTGACACCGCTGCCCTGAAGGCATCTCCGCGCCGTCTTTCCCGCCGAAACGCACTAGCCGCAGACCAGAGATTCCGGAACTTTCCATCTCGGTTCCTATAATAAATAAAGCAGAGCGCCCCTCCTCGCTCCTCGCCTCCATAGCATCGATCGATTCCATCCGCCATTGATCACTACACGAGTGCGCGAGGCGAGAGCGAGAAGAAGAGATGGCCGGGGAGAACAAGCATGGCCTGCAGCTGCTGGACTTCTGGGTGAGCCCGTTCGGGCAGCGCTGGCGCATCGCGCTGGACGAGAAGGGCCTCGCCTACGAGTACCTGGAGCAGGAACTGCTGGGGAACAAGAGCGACCTCCTGCTCCGCGCCAACCCGGTGCACAAGAAGATCCCCGTGTTGCTCCACGACGGCCGCCCCGTCTGCGAGTCCCTCATCATCCTGCAGTACCTCGACGAGGCGTTCCCGGCGACGCCGGCAAAGCCGGCCCTGCTCCCCGCCGACGCCTACGCGCGCGCGCAGGCCCGGTTCTGGGCGGACTACGTGGACAAGAAGCTCTACGACTGCGGCACGCGGCTGTGGAAGCTCAAGAAGGGGGACGACGCGCACGCGCAGGCGCGCACGGAGATGGTGGAGATCCTCCTCACGCTGGAGGGCGCGCTCGGCGACGGCAAGTTCTTCGGCGGCGAGGCGTTCGGCTTCGTCGACGTCGCGCTCGTGCCGTTCACGTCGTGGTTCCTCGCCTACGAGCGGTTCGGGGACCTCAGCGTCGAGAAGGAGTGCCCCAGGCTCGCCGCCTGGGCAAAGCGCTGCGCCGAGCGCCCTAGCGTCGCCAAGAACCTGTACCCTGGTGAGAAGGTCTACGAGTTCATCTGCGAGATGAAAAAGAGGTTCGGCTTCGAGTAGGATCCATCGATCTGGCTGTGGTCATATTCAGTTGCTCTGTTGATCGTAGTAGGTGGTCAGCAGAGCAGTCGTCGTGTTCGTGAGTTCGTCCTTGTTGTGAGTCGTTTGTATTTGTTTGTATCGATTGTCGTCTGGTTTGTGCATCAGTGGCAGCGCCGTGTTGCCACGTGGTGCACCATATCTGAATAAATGGTTTCCTATGGATTTCTTGGTAACGTCTTCAGTTCGTCGCCTGCTGGAGCATTTGGTATTTTCGATGCGAAATGCGATGGTGGCGTGGCGAGCGTCCGAGCGACATGGTGCTGGTTCCATCTCTCGAGCCTCGGCTTCTCTACGTATGCTACCCATGATCACAAGTCGCAACTACAGCAGCGCCATGATGCATCATCCCGTTTCATCTCTCGAAGTCTCCAACCTCGCCGTCTCTGCATACTCTACCTCTGCATACAACCGCTAAACGAGCATGCTTGGTTGGGCTCTAAAATTTAGCAAGTCAAAAGGTTGGACTTTTTTTTTTTGGATTGCGTCAAAAGGTTGGACTTCATCGGGTGAACCGTGCGAACATAATTCTCAAAAATAATAAAAAAGAAGACACCGTGCGAACATGGGCTGTGTTTGACTTCATGTGGTCCGGTTCGGGCTTGTCTTCTTTACGTTGGGCCGTCTTTTTAATTTCCGGGTTGGACCAGCCCGCCCATGGTTCCTCTTCCTCCTCATCTCTTCCCGCCTCCTGCTCCCTTCTCTTCAGTCGCCGCCGCATTCAGTTGGAGTGTTGTACAGATGGTGCATCTTGCACCACCATGCATGATGCACGTCTATGACAAATCCATTTGGTTACCGAGCCACGTTGTTTGGAAATAAAACCATACAGACACAGATGCTACAAACCACTGCATCGAAACATGTATTTTCTTCGTTTAATTTATTGACTTGAGCTGACAGCGATCTTTAGCCTACGAGATCCTCCTCTCATCAGCACTGACATCTGAATGGAAGAAGACAACCAGACAACATGGACACGCCAGTGCTGACGACAAAATTCACCCAATCGTCTTCGGAAGCTTTTTTTGAAAAAAAAAAGGATTTTTCAGCCACAAAAGCGTGCAGACAGTTTCGTCGAAGCTCGTACTGTCGTCGTCCAGCACGTACGACGCCACCGGCAGAGGCGCAGAGCTCCCTCGGGTTCTCAGTCTCGGCTCTCCTCTCCTCTCCGGAGAGCTCAGCTCCCCCAACTTATAAAGAGCGAGCGAGACCCCCGGCCTCGATCCCACTCTTCCCGACGACGCACCACCGCGAATCAGCGCGCGCCGCTCGTACACAAACACACATGGCCGGCGTCGAGAACAGCGGCGGCAGTGGCAGTGGCAGCGACCTGGTGCTGCTGGACGTGTTCGGCAGCCCGTACGCGCAGCGCGTGCGCATCGCGCTGGCCGAGAAGGGCCTGGCGTACGAGCGCGCCGAGGAGGACCTCGCGGCCAAGAGCGACCTCCTGCGCCGCTCCAACCCGGCGCACGGCAAGGTGCCGGTGCTCCTCCACGCGGGCCGCCCTGTCTGCGAGTCCCTCGTCATCCTCGAGTACCTCGACGAGGCCTTCCCAGCGACGCCGCCGCTCCTGCCGCCGTCTGACTCCGACCCCTACGCGCGCGCGCGGGCGCGGTTCTGGGCGGAGTACGCTGACCGCCTCCACGTCTGCGGGAAGCGGCTGTGGCTGAGGCGCGACGGCGAGGACGCGGAGCCTGACCCGGACGCGCGCGCCGAGATGCTGGCCGTGCTCCGCGCGCTGGACGCCGAGCTCGGCGGCCGCGAGTTCTTCGGCGGGGAGGCGTTCGGGTTCGTCGACGTCGCGGCCGTGCCGTTCGCGTCGTGGTTCCTCACGTACGAGCGCCACGGGCGGTTCGCCGTGGCCGAGGAGTGCCCGGGGCTCGCGGCGTGGGCGACGCGGTGCGCGCGACGGGACAGCGTCGCGGCCAACCTGTACCCGCCCGAGAAGGTGTACCAGCTCGTCGTGGAGTACGCGAAGTGGGTGGTCGGCTCAAAATGAGATCGCCGTCGTCTGGTCTGCCTGGCACGGGCCCCTGCCGCGCCGGGGTGGGCGGCTCGTTTGGTTTTGTTTTTTAATACTCGTTTGCTCATCTTTCTTTATTCTGCTTGCATCATGGGTTATCTGACGATCAGCGTTTTTTTTTCCTCTCCCTTTTTTTATTATTGATTACACGAATGTGTGTGCCGGTACCCGTTTGGTGACATCAAAAACCTGAATAAAGTGGCCAACATTGACGCTATGCAGATATACCGATTGTACCAGCTTTTCAGATCGAAATACTCAACGACAGGACAAAGGATTCATCACAGTTAGAAGGGCCATGCATGCCAGCACATCTGAATCATGGATTATCTGGCAAACCAATCTGAGAAACTATGACCACGATGCTTGTCCAAGTCCAGTGGACCTGCTCATCCAAACTTCAGAATAGTCTAGACCAGCAGCTAGACGCGGGTAGCACTAGACCCGCGACTACCGAGCACTCTTACAACGACTTGTGTTTAAACTCTCATCTCCCACAAAATTTGTACAACAGCGCCTAGGAAGGAAATGGAAAGAAAAGGAAGCACATGATTGTTTGATCAACGGCAGCAGCTAGGGCTGATGGACCATAGCAGCCTTGTGTGCGGCATCTGACAGTCATCACCGCAACAAACTGGTACCAGCTCCAAAGGATCAACTCTTGCAGGAACGGGCCCAGCAATTGGATGTCTTCAGTTTTCTGCATGTTGACAAACAAAGATTAAGAATCCGGCATAGATGTTAATGACCAATCTGTACAGTCTGACATATATGTTAATGCCTAGTCTCTACTGCAAACTCTGAGAAACGAGTCTGTCGTGTACTAACAACATGATGGATATTGATATCTAACATAGTCCGTACATACTTATGCAGTACTATATCATGCCTTTTTATTGGACGCAGAATAACAATAGTACTCCAGCTACTACCTCCATCACAAAATCATGCAACTCTGTATGTTTTCTTAGTCAAAATACGGCTATCAACATTTATGACTCAATAATTACATTATTAAGCTGCATGCGGACACGCAGAGGGTGAAAGTTCTCTTCCATTTTCTAAAAAAAAACTTGTTCAACCATGGATCTAATGATATTTATTGGATATCATAAACATGTACAATTGTTCATATTAAATTTGGTCAGCCATGAGATAGTATGACTTAGTACTGTCCTTTTGGGATGATGGAGGACTCATTTATAGGTCATTCCTTATGAGATTAAGAAGGAAACATAAGTTTGTTGATGTATGAATCGTGCCTATTGCTTTGGATTTTCTTTATCTTACATACCAATTAACTTTTAAGGTGCTGCTCAAGATTCAAGAGTAGAATTTATCAGTGAAATATCATTAATTAAAATAATGTTATTGCATTTCGGCCATGCTAGTTTAGATGAATCATCTCCCATTTAATTCTAGAAAAAATATAATAATACCATGTGATTCCAGCATACAGTCCAAACAGACTAGAAAGCTAAGGTCTCAGATGGGGAACTAGATATCAAACAAAATAGTAAATTCTGGTAGTTACGAAGTATAACAAGCAACAACAAATCCTCCAGATTGTGCTATGAAGTAATGCTACAGCATCTGATGGAAAGCTACGTTCAATCAATAAGGCTGGAAGTGTCTAGCTCACTTAGAAGTTTGGAACTCTGGATAGCTCAGTGCAAGCAATGCAACAGAAATGGTGGCATATCCAGTCTCAAGAAATAAAGACTCTGAATCTTGACGACTACTACCTAACAATAGCACAATTTAACAGATTTCAACACCACTGAGAATTTAGAGATGAACAATAGTTTGCATGCTGAGAGTGGCCTATAGGGGAAAAAAGGGTACTTAATGAACTGATATCACCAAGGTCACCAAACTACAATAAATTCAAAGACTTCTCTCTCAATACAGTACACAAGCATTTCGTTAATGCCAAGACTCTTATGTTTTGCTGGCAACACTGTACTAAGTACATTTTTTTCTTGTGATGGGACACATAGTACGAACCGATCAAAGATCAAATAGAAGCACATTTTGTTAATGCCAAGACTCTAAATAATGTTTTGCTGTCAACACTGTACTAAGTACATTTTTTCTTGTGATGGGACACATAGTACAGACCGATCAAAGATCAAACAGAAGTAGTGCAGTGCTTACCATATGAGGGTCCTACTACCATACTCATGTATTACAAACAAGTAAAATCCTACTGACACAGTCATGTTTAAGATCCTAGAGCAAGCTGAATCGAGATGGTAGAGCTTCTGCTTGCAGCAGCTCTAATCTTGACCAACACCCAATCAAAGCTCTACTATGCACTTGGCGCAGTAGGCAGCCAAGCATGGCTTGCATGAACAGATCATCAAGTAGATTCATGGGTCATGAGAAGTAAATAAGGTAGTTTCTCATGAAAAGTGGAACAACTTATGATTTTTGTAACTCTATAATTAGGGTTTTAGCCGATTGCATTTGTTTTAAATTCCTTGGCATCTAAGCAAACAAGTTTGTATGTACTCTCAAAATTTTATATTATATATATTTCAGCCTGCTTTAACTGAGAGTCCACATTATCATAGAAAAGCAGGTAGAAGAGTATGTTCTATCGCAAAACTAAGATCCTACATCAATAGCCATCCAAGGGGGCAAAAATCTCTTCCTTGATACGGTGAACTGCTACAGGACAAATCAGATTACTTCATTACTAGATTGTGTCACAAGAATTAATTTATCCAGGCCAAAAAAAAAACCATTGTGATATGAACATAAACTCGCTTCAGTTAAGATATTTGTTTATTATAAGCCTTTTATGCATGCAAAGATAGTGTTCAATCCCTTTTCAGCAATGCTACGTAGCTACAGCACACAGCAAAGCAATTTAATACAATAAAATGCAATGCATGCCAATCAGAAGCCATGTGATCATGCAAAATCCTCTCCAATGAGGAGCAAATGACACCTGTTAGATTAGATCATGCAAATGAAGTACTGACACAACAGACCAAGACTGCTTGACGTTATGGGCACGAGGCTACCTCGAGCGCCACGAAGAAGGTAAGGTAATCATTCCCGAAGTGACAATCTGAGCACATCACGGGCGACAAAGATAAAGAGTTTCCAGATTCTAAGAGGTCAGTATCATCTTACCGTCGAAGAATGGGCAATCAGTTCTTGCTCTTCTCCTGCTTCATGCCGGAGTGCCGGAGCCCGTCCCACAGCTGTAACGCGGCGGATGCCGTGAGCTGGTTCTCGGATGCGGGATGCGCCGCCGTCGCGGCGTGAGCGTGACCGAACAAGATCGGGCCATCCAGCCTCTGGAGCTGCTGGTGATGATGGCCTGAGAAGTTCGACGGCGAATTGGACTGAAGGGTCCCCCTATTGGCACCCAAGAAACCCGAGGACATGGAAAAATTGAGGCTGTAGTCCCCGGCGGCAGGCGAGGACGCCGCCGAGGTGTCCTGACCGAGCGAGAAGTAAGGCATCTCGATGGGGCTGGTGAAGTTGAAGGTCTGCGCCGGCACGAGGCCGAACGGAGGCGCATTGCCAAACTTGGCGGCCGCGGTCGGGGCAGAAAAGCCGTGCGTCGACAGCTCGTGCGAACCTTTTCCGTGGTGCGCAATGCCGACGCAGTCGGCGGCGGCCGCGTCGGAGACGTTGGGCTGCTGCAGGTGCCAGGACTGCTTGTGCTCGGCGGCGCTAATGGAGCCGGCCGACGCCACCCCGGTGAGCAGCTCGGTGAAGGACGCGGCCTGCGCGGAGGTGCTGGCCACGGTGACCTCCCTGTCCCGCGCGGCGCCGCGGCCGTCGGAGCGCGAGAGCGAGAGCTCGGAGCCCTTGCTCGTCTCGGACGTGCTGCTGCCCGCGGACTTGCTCCCCTTGTCCTTGCTGGCGGCATCCGGCGGCGCGGGGAGCGCCGCCAAGGCGGCCGGGTCGAGCTCCGGGAGCTTGTCGATGGCGTCGGCCGCGGCGTTGATGAGCCAGTCGATGGCCTTGCTGGGCTGGTCGAAGCCGAGGCGGTCCTGCAGGTCGTAGAACTGGATGGCGGTGGGCACCGACAGGCGCACGCGGCGGTCGCGGATGCCCTTGGCCGTGTACACCTTGCTGTGCCTGTCCTTGCCCCCGCTGGCCCGCACGCGGTAGATCCGGGACCCCGCCCCCGGCGCTGGCGCGTGCGGCGGCGGCGGCGGCGGGAGCAGCAGCGCCTGTGCAGGCGGCGGCGGCTGGCCCCACGCCGCAGCCTCCGCCTCGCTGCCCCTCACGGCGCCGCCGCGGCCGCGCTTGGCGCCCTGCTGCTGGACGCGGCCCGCGGGCGCGGCCACGGCGTCGCCCGCGCCAGCTGCTGCTGCCTCCATCCCCTGCTACCGCCTACCGCCGCCGCCGCAAGCGCAGGCGTTGCTGCTCATGCGCTGGCGTGCGGCGAGCGAGAGCCGTGGCCGTGAGAGGAATGCGGCGCTTTTATGGGGAGCTGGGAGCTCCAGGCGCCTGCGTGTGCTGGGGCTGGCGCCTGGCGGTTTTCGGCTCGGTGGCAGTGGCGGCCGGGCGGGCCGGCTATAGCTGCACTCTACAGCCGGGCGGGCAGGCCGGCTCTATAGACGGCGGGAATGCAGCAGCGGCTGGTGCTGCTGCTCCCCGGCGTGCGCGCCGGCCGCGTCCGTCCGTCGGCCCCTGCTGCTCGAGCGCCGCGCGTCGGTCTTATCCCTAGGCTGCCCTGCCACGCCTGCCGGCCTCTCGTGCCACCTTTTTTCTCCCCCTCGGTGTCCGTTTTTCCTCCGGCTCCCGCCCGCGCTGCGCTGCCTCCGTCCGTCTCTCTCCTCACGCGCGGGGCGGGGGGCGCTGCGCAGCGGCAGAAGCCGCTTGCTGGTGGTGCTGGCAGAGGGTAGCGGGAGACAGCGGCGGCGGCATGCTTTAGGGGGGCCGGCCGGTCCGGTGTCAGATCTGCCGTCTGCGGCACTGCGCTACCCTGCCCTACCATGCCCCTCGCGCATTGGACTGTACTGTGGCACTGGGAAGTGATGCCACGGCCGTACGGCGCCGAGTGCCGTGCCGTGCCGTGCGTAACGGATAGCGTTTCTACCGCTTGCCTTTTCTGCCATCGACGCTCGCCGCCGATCGAGGCGGCAAATCCGCGCGACGGACGCCGACGGTGGCATCGTGCCATGTCGACTGGTTCACACTTTGACAGGTCGCTGAGCCAGACTGTGCTGTGGTCAATGATCCAAGAACCGTGGTCCTTTCCATTTGATGGATGGAAAAAGGCACCGAGCGAGGACCGGATGATCACTTCCTCTAGTTCCTACGGAGTAGGAGTACGTAGTACTTCCTAGTCAATGTTGTCTAGCACGTCATTTTATAAGCATTTCTGGGGTTCCTATCGGCATGGGAATATGTAATGTGGTGTCACGAGTAGCATTTCAGACTTTCCTGGCCATCTCCCGGACAAAGGCCATGTTCCCTCTAAAAGTTACAATTTTTTCACTCTCTCTCCATCACATAAATATTTAGCTGTTTGCATGGAAGATTAAATATAAGTAAAAAAATAACTAATTACACAGTTTAGTTCAAAATCATGAGATGAATCTTTTAAGCCTAGTTGATCCACGATCGGACAATATTTGTCAAATAAGACGAAAATGATACTATTCATCGGGTTCATTTTTTTTCACAATCTAAACAAGGCCAAAGTGGAGCTAGATTCAAAAATATACAATGGATGATTTAATCTACAGTTCTTCGCCAAAAAAAAAAAAGCTACAAGATTTGGCACTGCCAGGTAATACATGTGTGTAGGGCAACATGCATTGTTTCATGAAGAATAGGTGTGTAGAATAGTCACCTGGTTCACCTGACACGTCGATACAAGGAGAAGCGTTTTTACTTTGCGCATGCATAGTAGGTGGAGTCGAGTTTGTAGCCTCGGGCTGCATGAAGAGAGATACTTACGTTTTATCTCGTTGGATGCTTTGCCAGATAGTGTGTGACGGATATGCGCGTCGACAACTGTCAAGATATGCCACATGTTTGATTCGTTTTGTCGTCACTCGACTAATGAGAGAGGTACTTGATTTGATTTTCTTCCACTATCAACATAGATGAAATGGATACACGGAGGCATGTTAGGATCTATAGTAGGATTAGTTGGATGGGATGCATTGCATTTGCATCATGCTCAATAGCCATCAAGCTAGTTCACACGACACATAGAGGCGAGAGCCTTCTCCATTTATTTGTGAGTGAATTTGTAGTGTGGAAGGAGTCAAGTCGTAGTATCACGCACAGTAGTACTAGTTGTTTGGGGACTGGAGGGTGGGGAAAGAGTGTTGCATAGGATTAGATGGGACACATATAGATGTTACATTTTACCTATATGGATGCTTTGCCAAATAGTATGTTAGGGAACTTTGCCAAATATTATGTGGCATTTGTACGTAGACAACTATCAAGATTACAAACGTGCATGTTATACTATGTCATCGGTCAATTAGAGCCCATGAGGTAAGAAGGTACACGTCTATAGATAGGTGGGTTTTATGTTTTTTACGAACTGTATGAATCTATGTCTAGATGAAGCTAGAAACATTAGTTTCTTCCAGCTCTCTATCTACTATCTTTCTAGCAAAATAGTTTTATCAAACCTTTTTTTTAAAACGACTTCAGTGAAGTAGTTTTATCAAACCTTTTTTTTAAAAACGAATTCAGCTAAATACTCAGCAGCGTAGCAAGAGTACTTGTACCACACTGTAGCCTGGCAGTGGTAGTCGCACAGTCGGGACTTTGGCTAGAGTGGACAAGGACAAACCCCCTCAGCCTCATTTTCATGCAAAAGTCCATTTGAAATCGCAGTAGTACAAAGGTTAGGCATGCCCTCTCAGCGTCAGCCCAATAAATTCCACATCTGGTACTATCTCCGTCTAAAAAAAGATGTAATTCTAGCATAATATCTTATTTTTATATTTTAAGTTTGATTAATTATAGATTTAAAAATATAAATGTTTATGATATCAAATTAGTACTATAAGATTATTTATAAAATATATTTTTATAATAAATTAATTTAAAGTTATAAATATAATAATTATTTAATAAAAATTTAGTCAAATTTAAATTATTTTAACTGATACATAACACATAACACATAGTTGTATTTTTTTTTTTTAGGACGGAGTAACGGCTTGGCCTTTTCGGTTCTGCCTGCGTCCTTGACTGCGTGGTTGGCGCCCACGCGAGGTCCCAATGGTTCTCGCGCCGCACCGCGCCGGGCGCTGGCTGCCGACGACGGCGTCGGCGTCGGCGAGGCTGCGCGCTGACATCTGCTCTGGTCTCTGTCTGACCCATGACGCACCCCTGCACCGGCCGTGGTGGAAAGGATGACGGCGGCAGCCACGAGATCGTCTGTTCGATGCCTGCCGCTGCGGCTGCTGCTGCACATGTCGATTTAGAGACGGACTTATTTAGTTCATCCAATTTAACCACCAAATTTATTACGTAAAATTTCTATTATTCGTTACATTAAAACGTTGACATATGTATAAAGTATTAAATGTAGATAAAATCAAAAACTAATTGTATAATTTTGTTGTACTTTACGAGACGAATATTTTAAACCTAATTAGTCAAAGTTTGAATAATTTTTATTAAATATAAATAAAATACTACAGAAATTCCGCTATAAAAATTTCAACTTCAATTTGACGAATTAAACAATGCCACGGGCATAAACCCTGTCCCCGCGGCAAGGCATTGATGTGACAGTCATGTCCGTGGCTGCGGCTGCAGTGCTCAACTGGCGTCCGTCCGAGCATCCATCTCCGTAGTTGATCCTTGAACTTTTACTAGTACAAGTAGTACCACTAGTACTAGTAGACACGTAGTAATGGAGAAATTAGCAGCACAGGGACTCAAGGAGCTCGTTTTCAAGTGAAGATGGCAAAGTTTTAAGGTTTTCTGGTCGAGAAGAAGAAGAAAACGAGGTTATTGGGGCAGCAGCAGCGGCGCGGCGTGCAGGTGGCGCTACCTTTCCTGTGAAAAGGACCATACCTCGAATGTGCCGAGAAACTTTGGTGGAAGTGGCAGCCCAGGATTGCCGACTGCGTTTGGCACTGAAGCCTTGCATGCATGCGACAATGCAAGACTGCAAGAGGCACGACTACCGCGCCAGCGCCAGCACCAGCAACCATCCCTGCTAGCCCGGTAGCCCCATCGTTCGGCAAAGCTGCCGAGGGCAAACCAAACATGCGTGGTACCATTCCTTTTCATTCACAAATGAAACGATTCAATGTTTGACTAAGTTATATACTCGTAAACAAAAATGCTAATTTGAACAATGCAAAATAAGTATAACTAATATGAAATACATTTCATAGTAAACTTAGTTAAATACACAAATGTTAATATTATTTTGTTTTTATTATAAACTTGATTAAAATCACTCTATCTAGATGCGTGCACAAAATTCTTCCATCAAAAGGCCAAGAGTCGAAGACAGAGAAACCTCATCTCCTATCTCAAATCTGACGATGGTACCATTGCATAGAACCACCCTGACAAGGAGACCATCTTGTTTACCTACTTCACTGCAATCCTTGGTGAAAGGTGTCCGCAAACCTGCTACCTTGACTGGGGAAGGCTGCAGCTGTCCGGTATACAAGACCCGGAACTGGATCGCCCATTTACAGAGGAGGAAATCAAAAACACAATCACTGCAATGCCAGGCGAAAAGGCACCCGGTCCAGACGGTTTTACGGGGACATTCTACAAGGTTTGCTAGCCGATCATTAGGGAAGACCTGATGGCTGCTGTCCACTGCTTCTATCAGCTGAGGGCCGGGCCTCTTGAGCTTCTAAATGGGGCGCGCATTGTTCTAATTCCAAAGGGTGCAGTCTGTGAGCAGCCTAAGGACTTTAGACTGATCAGCCTGATATGTTCTTTTGCTAAGCTAATCACCAAGATGCTCTCCATTCGTCTCTCCGAACACATCGACCAGCTGATCTCCCACTCACAGGGTGCGTTCATAAAAGGGCGTTGCATCCAAGATAACTTCATGTATGTGAGGAACCTTGCCAGAGCTTACCACCGAACTCTCTTCAAGCTTGATATCTTAAAGGCTTTTGATACTGTATCTTGGGAGTATATCTTGGACTTACTACAGCAGCGTGGCTTTAGTCCAAGATGGAGAGACTGGCTTACTGTCCTCTTCAAAACTTCTCACTCCACTGTTCTGCTCAGTGGAGCTCCTGGTGATAGGATAAACCATGCGAGGGGTCAACGCCAGGGGGATCCACTCTCCATATTTGTTCGTACTGGCTATTGACACGTTGCAGAGGATCCTGGACACCGCGACTGAAGATGGAGTTCTCAGTCCGCTACGTTGGAGGTACGCCAAACTCAAGACTGTCCCTGTACGCGGACGACGCCGTCATATTCCTGAACCCGGTCCGAGAAGAAGTGACAGCGCTGTTTGGCATCCTGGAACAATTCGGCAATGCCACCGGTCTCAAGCTAAACATTGCAAAATGTTCAGTGGCACCAATCAGATGCTCGGGGCTCAACCTGGATGCCATCCTACACTCCTTTCAAGGACAGAGAGTCTCCTTCCCAATCAAATATTTAGGCCTACCTATAACCTTGGGGCGATTGAAGCTGGTGCATGTTCAGAGCATCCTTGATAAGACTAGGGACAAGCTGGCTGGATGGCAAGGGCGGCTTCTGAACATAGCCGGCCGCCGCGAACTAGTACGTTCCGTCTTGAGTGCTACCCCAATCTATCTGCTCACTGCACTCAAGGTACCGAAGCAATTCACGGAGGACATGGACAAGGTACGTCGCCGTTTCCTTTGGGCCGGCGATGGAGAGATCACCGGGGGCAAATGTAAGGTTGCGTGGCCTCTAATTGCAAAACCAGTAGAGTATGGAGGCTTGGGGATCATCGACTTCGAAAGATTCAGTCGTGCACTGCGCCTGCGCTGGCTGTGGACTCTGGATTGATCCGGAACGAGCCTGGTCTGGTACCCCTGTTGGGACCGGGTCCCAGCAGGTTTGGAGCGAGGGCACAGTAACCAGACCTGAGTCTCTCCTTCTATAATAAATTATAAGATTACAATGTGGGTCTGGCGGCAGGCAGTGCTACAGCTACCCTAAGACCCCCCTTTTACACAGGAGGCATGGCCTTTTATAGTGGCTCCCCAACCCAAGGCTGAAAGTATATGCGTGCCCCCAACGGGAGTTTCGAAACCCTAGACACCGACCCTGTTACATGTGGGCCTCTTAGGGGTAGACTGGTCCACCATTCTCTGACCACGCCCGCAGGCCGCGGCCCATCACCGCCTGTGAGAGGCCCACTAAGCCCACTAGTTGTCCTCATGCTCCCCAGCATGGCTCGGCGCTCCGTCGGGTGAGGGCAGTCCTGGGTCGCTGTCTCTTCTGCACAGGGCCTCTGGGGGCAGTGAGGCTCCGCCATGTAACCTCCGCCCGGACGGCAGAGGTCGAAGTCGCCCAGCCTCCGCCTTCGATTGGCTTCGAGGCCTCCGCGGAGGCTTTCACTTCGGAACCCCGAGCCTCCGAGAGGAGACGATCCGCCTCCGCCTGATCTCCACCATCAACCGGTCCTCTGCCTTTCCCGGAGGCCTCCGCCCGGAGATCCTGCCTCTGGCGACGCCTCTCCATTACTTGCAAGCATGGGTCAGGTTGACACAGTCGGAACTATTAGCCAGACATAAATCAGAGGTAATAAACCCCTCCGGTCCTGGGGTGCATCCCCAACATTCCCCCCTTGAGGGTTAGGTCCAGCGAAGGCGGGCCTAGCCATCAACATGCCCCTGGCCATGGAGGCTATGTTTACCTCCGACTCCCCCCTTGGCCCGTTGAACGTTGGACCAGAGGCTTTGCTTTTTACCGTTGTTCGATTTTTAATCTTGTGCGTTGATTTGAGTCTGTTCAATTGCTATCGTTCGATTCGTGAATCGTCTGACCGTTGGGCTGAGAAGTCGAGGCGCCGCACCGCTGCCTATATAAGGGGTGTGCGGTGAAAATGACCCGTACTCCTCTTCACTCTCCTCCGCGTAGCTTGCCCTTGTTGCTTGTTGCCTCCGCTTCCGTCGTGTAGGTTTCCTTGCTTGCTTGCTGCCTCCGCATTTTCCTTTGCCCTGGCATCCTGTCGCCGTGGCACCCAAACGCCCCTGCTGTGCACGCCGTCATCCATTCTCTGGTCCCTATTCCTGGCTCCAGGGCGTCGGAGTCGGAGGCTTCCTAGAACTCTTTGAGCAGTGCATGCTGGCTGCCACGGAGGCTAAGGATCTCGAAGAGTCCCTGTCGAACGTTGAGGCCTCTCCGAGTGAGCTGATGGCTCCTAAGGTTGATGTGAGTGATGCGGAGGTCACCTATTCTTTTGGTCGGAGCCGAATGACCCAGGATATTATTGCCGAGCTCGAGGTCAAGGGATTTATTCCTGCTGGTCGCGGACGTTCTCCTCGTGGGGAGACTGTTCCGAAACCCGAGAAGGATGAAGCCATTGTTTTTTGGGATTTCTTCACTTGCGGCCTTCGCATCCCAAGCTGCAACTTCTTCCGGTGTGTTCTTGAATGGTTTGATGTGTAGCTTCATCACATGACCCCCCATGCTTTCCTAAACCTGAGCAAGTTCTTGTGGGCTGTTGAGTCTTATGGTGGAGAACTGAGTGTGAACACCTTCGCTGAGTACTATGAGCTGCAGAAGCAACCACGGTACGTTGGTGGTAAACTGGCTCAGTTTGCCTCTTGCAGTTTTATGGCCAAGAGAAAGGGTAAGGGTAAGGAGAAGGTTGCGATTTCTTGGTGTCAGAGGGAGAAGTATGAGCCTGTGACTGGCTAGATTTTTGGTTTTATGTGAAGACCACAGCGTTACTCGGCCTGAAGATGATGGGAGGCAGGTCACCCGCTTTCCTTATGCCTCCGTGATGACACAGATGAATCTGTTAACCAGTGTCAAGCTTGATTCTATCGAATCCGACAAACGGAGGTCATGCACGGAGGCCTTCAAAGCCACTTGTCGCTACTCAGGTGGTAGGGACCTTGTGGAGGAGATGATTGCCTCTGACTTCTGGCCACTCCTCGGTGTCAAAGACAGTAAGAAATTCGCCCTGGAGAAACTAGATCTTCCTGTTTTTGGTGTGGCTGGCGGGATTCCGTGTCCGTATTTTGGGCTGCAGCTTCCTGAGGGTCAGAGCAGCAAAGACTTTGTTCGCGCTACAGAGCAGAAGGCCGTTGAAATACTTGGTGAAGTTTCTGAAAAAGAATATCTCGCCCGGAGGTCTGAAGCTGGTACTATGCCTTGCCTCAATAGGGTTTTTGAGGAGCTTGGCATTCATTATACTGAGCGTGAGCTTCCTGAGAAGCTGAAGAAAAAGAGCGAGAAAAAGGAATTTATCGCTACCGGCGCAGCTATGAAAGCCACCGAGGGAAAGAAAATGAAGGCAGGTGCCTTAACGCGTGGGGGTTTCGAAAAGACAGAAAGAGGCCTCCGCTGAACCTGAACCTGCGGAGATGGAGGATGTCTTTGAGGATCTTTACGATGAAGGGATCACTGCTCCCGGAGGTGGTAACTGAGACTCTGCTGGAGGTTGACGTTTTGGTGCTGCTTGGTTCTGAAGGTCCATCTCGGCGTTCTTTGTCGCCTGTTACTTCTCCGGAGGCATCTCATGCCTTAGCAGCTGAGGCCTCCGATTCACCATCGGTTAGGCCTGTCTTGCCGCCTGCTGAAGCTGTGTTGTCTGCTGAGCTTTCTGTAAAGCCTTTTGCCAGCACATATCTGGACGCCAGCTCCGATGAAGATGAGTTAGAGGAGGCTGGTGTTACGGCTCATCTCGCTGAGAGGCCTGCGGAGACTGCCCCACTCGGAGCGGAGGATATTGAGGTCCCCGAGGATGTGTACACTTCGAGTCAAGGTAACATTCTTACTCGGAGCATGACCTATGTGGATTTCCTGACATTCAAGGTTTCTTGTGGTTTTGCCTCTGACGGGGAAGTTTCCTTGCTCGGTGAGCATGTGTATGATATATATTTTTTCTCCGAGATTTGTTCTTTTATTTTGTTGTTTGACTTGTGTCTGGTTTCAGATATGCTTGCTACTGAGGCCGCTCAGCCTGCCCCTCCCCCTCCGCCACCTTCGGAGTCAGGTGTTCCTTTTCCCGGAGGAGCCGTTGCTGAGGCAGTGCCTACAGCTTCGTGACCTCCGGTGGGCATGGTTGGCGCTAGGTCTCTCCCGTCCGACGATTGTCCCGATGAGGGCATAAGTGCTCTCCTTGGCTGGGCTCAAGGTATTGGCCAGCTGACTGATTCAATGGGCGGAGACTTGTACCGACGTCTGGCTGGGCTGCCATTTCAGACTTTGATGGACATCTCTATTAATCATCATTTTATTTTTAGCTTGGTTTCATTCTTTCCGGTTCTAGCTATATACTCTTTGTTAAGTATCTGATTTGGGCGTTGCTATCTCCAGAGCGCCGCCTTATCCATGGCCATTGGGACCAGTAGCTGTGCTAAACTAGTCAAGAAGGATGAAGCTATCAAGGTCTTGAAGGCAGAGGTCGATTCTCAGACCCAAGAGAAGGGACGAATGGCACAGAAGGCCTCCAATCTGGAGAAGCAGCTATCAGCTTTTGGGGCTGAATCCGATGAGATAAAGAGGTCTCTTGCTATTGCTAGAGAAGCGGAGGTTGCTGCCAGCCAGCGGGCAGACAAAGCTGCTGAGATTTCCAATCTCCTATGGCAAGAAGTGGATGCTGAACGGCGGTTAGCGGCGGCTCTCAAATATAAGGTCGAAGAGCTTGAGAAGGAGCTGACTGCCACTAGGTTGATCGGGCTAGAAGTGGCTGAATCTTATATCTCCGTCTTCTGGGCATTTGGTGGTGCAGTGACTTCGGTCGATCATGAGGCTTCTACCTCCGGTGTCTTTTCCTGGATTAAGGCAAACCTCGATAAGCTTAGTGAGTTTATGACCGGGGTTTCTGATTTCAGCGCTAAGACCTCCGCCACCTATCTGTGCAAGCTCTTTGTGTCTAAGGACATCGTTCAAATTGAAAACTTTGATTGTCCTGAGGTAGAAGATCCCACTGAACTTGGCAGAATGGATCGGTTTGTTAAGACCATCGTGCGTAGCTTCATGGAGAAGTTCTAGTCCAAGTTTGGTCGATCGGAGACCGTTGCCATGGCCAATGTTACTCGTGAAACGGTATGTATGGTTAGCTTTTCATGTCTTATTTTGTTGTGAGAGCTGTATTGGCGATTCCCTTTTCTTATTTTCTATCCTTTTCAGCAACTGAAGTATGGAAGGCGCAGCGGTCATGGCCCGACGACTTCTGGCGGCACATCTGCACGCACCTGGGGATCTGCTGATGCCGGCGCCTCCGCTACTCAAGTTCCTCCTGCAAGTGCTGGGACTGATGCCGTGGTGGAGCGAGCGGTGGCATCTCCAGGAACTTGAATGGGGCCTCAGGACTTGACCAGTGCGGAGGAGGTGTAGAAATTTATCTTAATTTGTGTAAATTTTGTCTTTTGCTGACTTGGTGCCGGTGCACACGTGTAAAGAACAATTGAATTGCTCTTGGTGAATTATTAATGGCCGAATCGTGCTGCACAGGTCTGCAGTTTGGGGCCTGTGCAGGAGGTCGAGCCTATTACCTTTATGCGTGATGATGTTTACGTTAGCGGTGAGCTGTGGGATTACTGGAAGTCTGTGTTTCCTAGGCGCACGGTGGATGACATGTTTGATTTTGTACTTAGTGACTTGGACGATGAGCGCTCTATGTTTACTCGTTCTGTTGCATGGCGTGGTCCATCTAGATCTTTGTAATTATCTTTGTTGAGTGTTGTGATGGACATGTCATTTGCGAGGTTGTTTATTTCGACCTCCGCTGTGCTGCGGAGGCCTGCTTTAATTAGTCGGAGGCCCTCGTCCCCTATTGCAGGTGTTACCTCCGGAGGTGATTTCTGTTTTCCTCCTCGGAGGTTGTAACCACTTTGAAACACATTGGTGTTATTAATAATTTTATTGTTAGCATACGGCGGATATTACAACCGTTGTTTCCCTTCGACCAGTGCTGGTGTCGATTTTGCTGTGTTCGACTTTGTGGTCTTCAGCTATTAGCAGAGACGGGGGGGACGTTACGAGTTCTTACGCGGTATCCCCCTTGTCTTTGTTCAGGCGATGATCCTGACTGGCTTGCTCCGTTGCCTTACTTCTTTTGCATTGTCCCGGAGACCATAGTTGTCTCTGGAACGTTTCTTTTGCCAATCTCATTACGAATTCTTGTGCGGTGTCTCATTATCTTTGGTCATCCAAATACGGACATCTGCCTCCATCTCCCTTAAGCAGGTTCTGGCTATGTGGAGTTGCTTGTGGTTGGCCCTTTCCTAATGCTCAGGCGTGCAGGCGTTGAGCTATACTCCTTTTATAGCACCCCTTGTATACTTTGCGTATCTTTGTTATTTACTGTTTTATACTTTTGCCTCCTGAGACTTGATGGTATGGGTATTCACTTCGTACTTGCTTCCTTTAATGATAGGTAGCTGCAACTGGCTTATTCATGTTCTGGAGGTCCTTATAAAAAGGTGCATTCCCCCTTTGATCATTTAGACTGCATTTTTGTGTGCGCTGCACTAATGGTGTTTGTTAGTGGCTATCTTTGCGTTGGTACTGTGTGAGGACTCATAATGGAATAGCCACATCAGTGAGCCTGGTGGCGGTGGTTAAAGATGGTGGTGCTTCTGCTTGTCAACAATACTCAACCTGTATTGCCTTTGTATCCTCGGAGATGGCGACCGGCTGTGATGCTGCTTAGCTTAGTTGATCTAAGGATTTTGGATGCGGTGGTTGCTTACCGATGGAAGGTGCAAAGTGGTGTGCTGACAGATGGTTGTGGAATTTGTCATGTACAAGCTGGCGTTGGGGGTTCACCTCTTTCTCTTCGTACCGAGCATCTATTGGACTTGGTTCAAGTGGCTGGGTTACCAGGGGCACAGGGTGGTATGTAGCCAGGGGCCAAAGGGAGTATTCCATGACAGAACAGGGTATACCTCCGCCAGCGCCTATTCTTCAGGAAGTCTCAGTCTGCTTGCCTTCGGATGTATTTTTGGAGGTTGTACCTTTGGTTTTTTGTAGGTTGAAGTGTTGGCGACCTCCGGGCCACTGACATGCCTTGTGGTAGCAGGTTAACTGGGTGGAGTGGCTAGATTTCCTGACCCAGAGGTCGTGCATTTTGGTCTAGCAAATTGTTGCTGTTATGATCAAGGTGCAATGAGCCTTGTCTGTTGTAAGCATAAGTTTGAATAATGAATGATCTTGCTTTACGTATTGTCTCTTCTTTGGTATGATGTCGGTCGTTTAATTTTTTGTAGTTATATTGTCTCTATTTTGGAAGGTGTGCAATGTGGAGGTTAGATGTCCTGTGGGCTCATAGATGGTACCTCCGCTTACTTTAGCACCTTATTTCGGTGGTCCCTATTGGTTAGTGTGATGTTTCTTTCTTTTTCCAGTACTGGTGCCTGAGTTTGTTTACTGGTCTTCCCCCAGTTCGCTTCGCAACTTGCCTTTGCGATTGCCTGCCTCGATGCCTGATATGACAGGACTTTTTTGAGGTCCTTTTGCATTTAGCGAAGGTTAGTTCATGCCTTCTCATTTGTCCGCAACCTATGGTTGCTATTGCCTGCCTTGATGCCTGATAGGATAGGGCTTTTTCGAGGGTTTTTTGGCCTTTAGCGGAGGCTAGCTCATGCCTTCTCATTTGTCCGCAACCTGTGGTTGCTATTGCCTGCCTCGATGCCTGATAGGGCAAGGCTTTTTTGAGGGCTTTTGGCCTTTAGCGGAGGCTAGCTCATGCCTTCTCATTTGTCTGCAACCTGTGGTTGCTGTTGCCTTCCTCGATGCCTGATAGGACAGGGCTTTTTTGAGGGTTTTTGGCCTTTAGCGGAGGCTAGCTCATGCCTTCTCATTTGTCCACAACCTGTGGTTGCTGTTGCCTGCCTGGATGCCTGATAGGACAGGGCTTTTTCGAGGGCTTTTGGCATTTAGCGGAGGCTAGCTCAGAGGTTGCTTCATGCCTTCTCATTTTTCTTAATGGTGGCATGAAGTAACCTTGTGAATCATGAATAGTTGTCGAATATTGCTGCCGCGGTGCTGGCTGCTTTCGACTGTCCTAGGTATTACTTTTCAGGGTCCTCTTTATACATTCGGAGGTTAGTTACATACGGTCTTGCCTCATTAAAAACCTCACCTCCAATTTGGAGCTCTTTTGTGAGAAAAAGAGTGCAAGCCATTTTTGCAGAAAAGGTAACTTGCAGAAATTTAAATCTAGGGACCTCCGCCTATAATTCTATGGAGTCCTTACATTCTATGTGTAGTATTTCCTAAGGCTATCGATGTTCCAGGAGTAAGTTGACATTCTTCCATGTGTATCTTGCAGATAGAATGACCCTCTCCTTCCTCCTTGTTTGGCTATGAACGGTCCTTCCCATTTTGGCTGTAGCTTTCCTATGTTTTGAGCGTTTGGCCTCCGCCTCATTACCCAGTCGCCATCTTTGATATTTTTAGTGACCACTTTTCCATCCCTCTATTTTCTGGTTTGGTCTTGGTATTTCTCGATGTTGTCGATTGCTTCTAGCCTGTATGCTTTGGTCATCTCCTTGGTGTATTCTTCATCTTTTGCGAGGTTTTGTTTTATTGTGCAGAGGCTCTGGTATTTGATTTCCTCTGGCATCATTGCTTCCTCTCCGTACAGTAGCTTGAATGGAGTGAATCCGGTGGCTCTTGATACATTTGTGTTGTAAGACCATACAACCTTTGGCAGCTCTTCTACCCATTTGCCATTTCTGTGGTCTAGCAATGTCTTGGAGATTGCTGAGAATATGATTCTGTTTGACCTTTCTACTGCTCTGTTACTTTCTGGTTGGTAGACTGAAGCGAAGGCTACTTGTGTGTCGATGCTAATGCAGAATTCTTTGAACTTGTCTGAATTGAATTGCTTTCTGTTGTCGACTGTGAGTGTCCTTGGAACCCCGAATCTACAAATTATGTTTTGCGAGAAGAATTTTTTGGCTGTTTCAGAGGTGATTGTCACGAGCGGTTTGGCTTCTATCCATCTTGTGAAGTATTCTACTGCTACCACTGTATATTTGCTTCCGCCCTGGGCCGGAGGTAATGGGCCTACAAGATCCATCCCCCCATCGCTGAAGCGGCCAGACCAAAGGTATTAGCTGTGTTTGTGCTCCCGGAGATGCTTGGTGTGGTGCAAAACTCTGACATGCTTTGCACGCTCTTACTATATGCAATGCATCCTTGATATGAGTTGGCCAGTAGAACCCTTGCCTGATTGCCTTTGCTGAAAGTGCTCTGGGGCCAATGTGTGATCCACATGTTCCTAAGTAGATATCTTGTAAGAGGTCTCTGCCTTCTGATTCTATGATGCATTTGAGCAGTGGTTGGACTGTTCCTTTCTTGTATAGAACTTCGTCTATTATTGTGTAATTCCTTGCCTATACGGCCAGCCTTATGCAACTATTTCATCTGATGTCACATGGACTCCATTGATATAATCGATTATAGGTTTCCTCCAGTCCTCCGTGCCTACTAGGAGCACCTCCGCAAATGCCTTTGTTATTTTCGCGATAGCTGGTAATGTCAATTCTTGGTAGAAGGTTCCTTCGGATACCTCCATTTGATTTGCTACTGCTTTGGCTAACTCGTCTTCCTCCGAGTTGTCCGCCCTTGGGATGTGCTTTAGGGTAAAGCCTTGGAATCTTTTTTCCATACCCCTGATTACTTCTAGGTATGCAGTCAACTCTGGGTTCTTTGCGACATAGCCTTTCTCGACTTGTCCTGTTACTATCTTTGAATCAGTTCTGACCATGATGTATTTCGCACCAAGTGCCTTAGCCTTGCCAAGCCCTAGGATCACTGCTTCGTACTCGGCTACGTTGTTGGTTGCTTTGAAGCACAGTCTTGCTGCGTATTTTGTTTTGATGCCCGATGGTGATATTAATACCGCGGAGGCTCCTGCACCTTGGATGCCCCATGTGCCATCTGTATACAGTGTCCATATTGAAGCCTCCGCTTTGTCTTCTGCGTGCTGCGGAGATGTCCATTCTGCCAAAAAGTCTACGAGTGCTTGTGACTTGATTGCTGTTCTTGAGATGAACTTGATGCTAAACTGAGATATTTCTGTTGCCCATTTACCGATTCTTCCTGACGCTTCTTTGTTGCGTAGGGTGTCGGCTAACGGTTGTGCTGTTGGTACCAGAGATTTCATGTTCTTAAAAATAGTGCTTAAGCTTTCTTGATGCTGTGACTACTGCGTATGCTATTTTTTCGACCTCCGAATAGTTCAATTTTTCTCCTTACAGAACTTCTGATACATAGTATACTGGGTGTTGTATGCTTTTGTTCTTTTCTAGAACTAGTACTGCACCAATCGCTCCTGCGGAGGCCGCAACGTATAGTAGCAAAGTTGCCTCCACGTCTGGCGCTATAACCATGAGGTCTTTTGTGATGTAGTTTTTGAGCTGCCGAAATGCCTCCGACTGCTCTGTGCCCCATTCGAATTTGTCCGAGACCTTGAGTGTTTTGAAGAATGGTAGACTTCGTTCTGCTGATTTTGAGATGAATCTGTTGAGTGCTGCTATTCTGCCTGTTAGTCGCTGTACTTCTTTCTTGTTTTCTGGTTCTCTCATTATTAATACTGCTTTTGTTTTGTCTGGGTTTGCTCTTAGCCCTTCTGGACCAACAATGTACCCGAGCATCATTCCCCTGCTTACTCCGAAGATACACTTTTCTGGGTTCAGTTTTAATCCTGCTTCTCTGAGGCTAGCGAAAGTTTCCAGGAGGTCGTCCAAATGATCTCCGGTCTGCCTGCTGACTACTGCCAGATCATCAACATAGGCTATAATGTTTCTTCGGAGCTAAGCTTGCAATACAGTTTGAATCATTCTTGAGAACGTTGATCCTGCGTTTTAAGACCCTCTGGCATTCTAACAAAACAGTAAGTGCCAAAGGGGGTTGTGAAGCTTGCTTTCTCTTCGTCTTCCTTTCTTAGCCATATTTGGTGGTATCCTGAGAAACAATCTAACAAAGAGAAGCGCTTGCATCCTGCTGCCTTGTCGACTGATGCATCTATCCTGGGTAATGGGAAAGGATCTTTTTTGCAGGCCTTATTGAGGTCTATGAAGTCTATGCACATTCTCATTTTGCCGTTCTTTTTTGGCACCAAGACAACATTTGCTAGCCAATCTGAGTACTTGACTTCTCTGATGACCTTGGCATCTAATAACCTTTGCACCTCCGCCTTCGCCGCAATTATGCGTTCATCGGACATCTTC
This sequence comes from Bothriochloa decipiens, assembly GCA_023333625.1. Classification (NCBI taxonomy): domain Eukaryota; kingdom Viridiplantae; phylum Streptophyta; class Magnoliopsida; order Poales; family Poaceae; genus Bothriochloa; species Bothriochloa decipiens. The sequence goes on from CM041628.1 coordinate 15,661,734, forward strand.
CTCTGTTTTTGCTTCTTGGGTCTGATATTTGGGTTGAGGTCGAGGGTGTGTTCAATCACATCTCGACTGATTCCTTGCATATCTGATGCTGACCATGCAAATACATCCTTGTTTTTTGCTAGCAGTTCTAACAAGTCATGTCTTTCTTCCTCCGATAGATCGGCACCTATGGTCACTTTCCTGTTAGGGACTGCTTCTTCCAATGGTAATGTTATTATGTTCTCTTGGTCTGCCATGTTAGTTTTTCCCGCAGGCATGTCTGGAGGCTCCTCTGCTTCTACGGTGTTGATGTTTTTGTGTGCTTTGTAGATTGCTTTCTCTATGTTTCTTTCTTCTTTTTGACTTTCCCACACTATGACGATTCCATGTAATGCTGGCATCTTCATGCAGAGGTAGCCCATGTGTATTGCCACATTGAACTTGTTTGCGAATCCTCTTCCCAGTATCGTATTGTACTGGTAGTAGATGTCGACCACATCAAAGGTGATGTATTCTGTCCTAGCACAGTCCCCATCTTTGAATGATATTGGTAGTGATATCTTGCCTAGGGCGTTGATCTTCTTTCCACCGAATCCAATCAGTGGGGTGTCCGGTGGCTGTAGTTGGCTCCTGCTGAGTTTCATTTGGTCGAACACATTCGCAAAGATGATGTCCGCTGAACTCCCGGAATCGACTAGTATTCTGCTTACTTCCCAGGCTGCTATGTTTGCCTTTATGACCATGGCATCTGTGTGCGGATAGCTGTCAACTTGGAGGTCTTGCTCCGTAAATTGAATTGACATCTTGGACCATTCTGTTGATTTGCAAGCTCCTTGGACTGCCACATTGTTTACCAGCTGGAGGTGGTCTTTCTTTTGCTTTTTGGTTTCGAATTCTAGTGCTGAACCTCCGGCTATAGGTAATATCATGCCAATGGTTGGTAGTGCCGAATGCGGATTTAACTGGTTTTCCGCCGGAGGCTCTGCCTTCGCAGTTGATGGTTGGGCTAGAGTATACTGCGGAGGTGCTGTTAATGTTCATACTGCCTTTGTTGTGCCACCGGAGGTGTCTGCATTTGTGTTGATTCGATGAGCGTTATGTGCGGGGTATTTTGATGTAAGTTAGACCATTTTCTGCTCTGTTCTCGGTGTAGCCCTGGTGCTGCGGTGTTTGCTGATAGACCGGTCTTCAGGCCAGTAGTGCTGCCGGATAGTACTGTTGAGCCAAGTTATGCTACGGTAACGGCTCTAGAACGTATCCTGAGAAACTTGGGTTGTATTGCTGATAGAGTTGCGAATTGTGAGCGTGATTAACCTCCCTGCTACCTTGCTGCTGGGGCTGTAGCTGCGACTATTTGGTTTTCATCCTGTCAAGTGTCTCTTGGGCCTCCGGGCAGTCCCGTGTGATGTGCCCTTTGTCCTTTCCATGGAAGAGGCAGTATTGCTTCCTTGGTTTCTGGTTTTTGCTCCAGTTCCTAGACTTGGTTCTTTTGCTATAACCTTGTCCCTCTTGATTTCTTTGGTCATAATCTCCTTTTTTTGTCCCGAGCGTTCGGAGGCTGGCTAGCCTGCAAATTGAAAACCTGTTTGTGCTGGTTCTGGTATTGTTGTCTTTGCTGATTCCTGTTTTCTCTTCTATTTCCATTGCTTGAAGACTGTTTACTTTGACCGTCTGCTTCTTCTAATCTTTTGCGAAGGTCATTGTCGGACCTGTAATATTTTTCAAACTCTTCATGCAGCTGGGCCATTGTGGCTGTCTTTTTCCTTGCTATGTGACTAGCAAATGGGCTGATTCTAAGTCCTTTGATTGCTGCTTCTATGGCTACCCCATCAGGGACGTCTGGCGCTTTGGCCCGGGGTGTAAATCTCTGGTAGTAGTCTCTAAGGGGTTCGCCCTTGAGGTGTTTGTTGCTGAACAAGTCTGATGATGTTAGCGACTCATTCATGTAAGCTTTGAAGTTTGCAAGTATCTGGTCTTGTAGATTTTCCCATGAGTATACAGTGTTTGGTTTCAACATTGAATACCATGCTAGTGCATCTCCTTCTGCTGCAATCACAAATGATTTAGCCATTACATGATCGTTGCCTTCGACGGAGGCTACTGCAGCTTCAAAACTCATTATAAACTGTCTTGGATCTGAATTGTCTTTGAACCTCGGCACGGGTTTGTAACTTGGAGGCCATGGTGAGCTTTGCAGGCCTTCGAATAGCAGTGATTTTGGGTCGAAGACTCTTGAAGGTGTGGGTAGGCTTGGAACTATGGTGTGCGTAGCCTGCGCGTTCATAGCTGGGGGACGACTTGCTGTGACTGGTTGAGCGAACTCTGATGGATTTGCTTCCAGAGGTTGCATGCTCTGTATCTCCGCTTGAAGAATGGCCATTTGCTGCCTTATCTCGTCTGCTTGACGCGATGATTGTATCGTTCTTTGTGTGGCGGCTTGCTACGCCCTTAACCTGTCTCTTTCGGCTTCCATGCGGTGCATTTCATCTCTTAGCTTAGCCAACTCATCTACTTGGTTCTGGGCCGGCGGATGCTGCTCAGACTGGTCCCCCCTTTGCGCAGCGTTGTTGTTCTCTTCATCACCTCCGTCCTCTGGTGTGGAAGCATAAGTGCTTTGAATGTTTCTCCTTGGCCTCCCGCGAGATGAGGGTTGTGGTACCTCTACCTCGGCGGTGGTACGTCTCCTAACAGGGGCCTTTCTTCTGGGTAGCATCTGTGGGTGTTATCTCCGGCCAGACACAAGCGGTGGCGCCAACTGTTGGAACCGAGTCCCAGCAGGTTTGGAGCAAGGGCACAATAACCAGACCTGAGTCTCTCCTTCTATAATAAATTACAAGATTACAATGTGGGCCTGGCGGCAGGCAGTGCTACAGCTACCCTAAAACCCCCCTTTTACACAGGAGGCATGGCCTTTTATAGTGGCTCCCCAACCCAAGGCTGAAAGTACATGCGTGCCCCCAATGGGAGTTTCAAAACCCTAGACACCGACCCTGTTACATGTGGGCCCCTTAATGGTAGACTGGTCCACCATTCTCTGACCACGCCCGCAGGCCGCGGCCCATCACCGCCTGTGAGAGGCTCACTAAGCCCACTAATTGTCCTCATGCTCCCCAGCTTGGCTCGGCGCTCCGTCGGGTGAGGGCTGTCCTGGGTCGCCGTCTCTTCTGCACAGGGCCTCCAAGGGCAGTGAGGCTCCGCCACGTAACCTCCGCCCGGACGGCAGAGGTCGATTGGCTTCGATTGGCTTCGATTGGCTTCGAGGCCTCCGCGGAGGATTTCACTTCGGAACCCCGAGCCTCCGGGAGGAGACGATCCACCTCCGCCTGATCTCCACCATCAACCGGTCCTCTGCCTTTCCCGGAGGCCTCCACCCGGAGATCCTGCCTCCGACGGCGCCTCTCCATTACCTGCAAGCATGGGTCAGGTTGACACAGTCAGAACTGTTAGCCAGACATAAATCGGAGGTAATAAACCCCTCCGGTCCTGGGGCACATCCCCAACAAGCCCTCTACCGATTGATGACGCAGACCTCGCCCTATTTGCTGTAGCAACCGTGGTGACTGTGAGGAATGGCCGCAAGGCACTATTTTGGCATCCAAACTAGATACATAGCCACCCCTTGTCAAATGCTACCCATTGCTCTTCGCTCACAGCAGGAGGAAGTATCGATCAGTCTTTGATGCACTTCAGCATGGCACGTGGATCAGAGATATTGCACACAATCTGAACAATGACCTGCTTTGTGTGTACTTCAGTCTATGGCGCCTGTTACAGCCATTGCAACTAGATGCAAGCACCATGGAAGAGGAACAAATTTGCTGGATGCTCGAGGCTCGCGGGACATACTCAGCAAGATCAGCATATGCCATACAATTCAGCGGGAGCATTATCTCAAATTTTCCAAAGCTAATTTGGAAAGCTTGGGCACCCCCAAAATGCAAGTTCTTCCTATGGTTGCTACTTAAAAATCAGCTATGGACTGCAGCTAGACTACAGGTGCGTGGATGGGAAAACAATTATTTTTGTGGTCTATGCATAAGAAGCTTGGAGACAGCCCTGCATCTTTTTATTGAATGTCCTATATCCCGGGACATCTGGAGGCAAATAGCAAATTGGAGCGAATGCAGGAGCCTGGACCTAGAGCATTGGATGGTTCAGTACGACGTTGAGGCATGGTTCTTAGAAATGATCCAGAACGGTGACAAGATGTCCCATAGTTTGGCGATTCTAACCTTATGGTGCATCTGGAAACATAGGAATGCGGCTGTCTTCGACACGGCCATCGGGTCAGCTCACCAGGTCGTGGCAGCGATCAAGAATGAAGCAGCCTTATGGGCACGCCCAGGAGGGAAAGCTCTAAACCCTCTTTTTGTTGTTCACCATGTTGGAGTAATTAGCTAATGTACCTGAAACCCCGCGTGACGGTCTGTCATGTTGGGTGGCGCTCCTCGCGCGATATGTTGCAAAACTCTAATATCTTCTTATTAATATAATGCCGGGTGACCAGGTCTTTCAAAAAAAATAACTCTATCTTGACTTACAGAGAAATCTGTAGCTACAATGATTTTTGTGGATGAAATCTCTCTTGCTTGATTCCAAAAATGCTAGTATCATGTGCTACAATAATGATAACTAGTTTTATATATGTATATATAAAATATTCCATCAGAAAGTAGTGACCAAAGTTTAGGTTTATAGATGAAGGCAATGAGACGCCGTACGTTATTCGATCCGCCCGTTCCTAGGGGAAAGCAGAGCCCTCTTGCCTGCCGGAGGAAAGGAGGCCAAGCTGGCTGCGCCTTCGCAAAAGGGAGAAGGATTAGCTAAAACTTTAAACAAGTGCCTGAAAAGGGTTAGGGTTAAGAGGCGCGCTTTGCAATTGTTAGATGTTTTGGGCCATGGGACAAATAATTCCAAATAAATCCCAAAGGCCCACTCACACATGCATGTATATATAGAAAGGTGGGGGACTTTAGTCCCACCTTGCTACTTCAAGAGGAGTGAGGCCAACTTAAATAGTTGAGCTATCTCTATCTTGTTGGAGCTATTGGGGAGAGGAAAAGGAAGAACCACATGCGTGCGCGCTCGCTCGCTCGCCGGGCCAGGCCGGGCGGGGCGGGGAGGGGCTAATGGGCGCGCACGCATGACATGCGGGTGAATGGTCCGCCTATTTCCCACTCCGACCCTTGCGGGTGCGCGGCCTCCTTTTGCCACTCTGAATTTTTGCATGCATGGAGAAAATTACGCTGGCCTATTTGGTAAGCAATTATTCTCGTATTATGGTAAGTTCACAAACGGTAGGTCAATTACCATAATACTGTAATTGAGCGGCTAATTACTTTCCTATTTGCTGCGACGCGTGTATAATATGGAGCGAGACATCGTCCTCAGAACCGAGAGATTCATCTCTTCCTCGCCATAGTGCTGCGCTTCCGCCGTCTTTCCCATCCCATCGCCGACGTGCCATCGGTGTCAGGAGAGCAGGCTCCGAAGCCTATGTCTCCTCGTGTCCCTGCACGGGATAGGGGGCGTATCAGGTTTTTGGGAAGCGCCGTCGTGACTGCTCGCTGGACGTTTTCTTCCCTCTACGCCACTGATCCGGATCTCAGTCGATGGTCTGCTACGTCTTCCTTCGCCGGCAATCCCACTGTAAGAATGTCGATTCTGTCTCTGTTGTTCGTTCTCGCATTCTCTCTGTTGCTAGTATCAAATCACATACCTGTGGTACATGCTGTTGGTCTTTTCCTCATTGTCGGAATTAATTTATATATCGCTAAATTGCTCTTATTTCTAACAATCCAAAAACCTGATAGGCATTTAGCGATGACTAAGGGATATGCTGATGCGATGAAACCGGAGAAGTTCACTGGTGTGAATTTTAAGAGATGGCAGACGAGGGCAGTTGTGGCTCACGGCTATGGGCGTGTTTTGGGTCGTGGGTAATCCTCCTGCAGTACCTCTCGCATATGAGAAAGAGGTGTAGGAGTTTACTACGGCTACGACGATTTTTGTCGGATGCGCTCTTAGCGTGCTCTCTGACCAGCTGTGTGATGTTTATATGAACATCAAAAGTGCTGCTAAACTGTGGGATGCACTTGAACACAAATTTGGTGCTGCAGACGCTGGGCATGAGTTGTATGTGATGGAGAAGTACCACGACTTTAAAATGGTTGAAAACCGTTCAGTCGTGGAACAGGCTCATGAGTTTCAACTTATTGTGAGAGAACTTGAACAACTCGGACACGTCTTGCCTGACAAGTTTGTGGCTGGCGGTATGATTGCCAAGTTGCCTCCGTCATGGAGAAACTTTTCCACAGCTCTGAAACATAAAAGACAGAAGATCTCAGTCGAGGATCTGTTGGCTGGTCTTGATGTTGAAGAGAAGGCTCGGACAATGGATGCTCTACCAAAAGCCCCAGAACAGTCCAGTGCTAATGTGATGCAGCATGCTGGCAAGAACAAGCAAAAACCTGTTCAGACTACTTAGTTCAAGAAGAAGAAGATGAACATGGATGAAGTTGTGTGCTTCGTTTGCGGTGAGAATGGACACTTCGCCAAGAAGTGCAAGAACCGCAAGGGCAAGAAGAATCAGCAGGGGCAAAAGTCTGCCAACGTGACTATTGGTGATCCTAGCGGATCTGGGTACGGTAATTATTTACCTAGTGTATTTTTTATATGTCAATCTAATGATTGGTGGATCGATACAGGAGCCAATATTCATGTTTGTACTAATATCTCCATGTTTTCATCTTACCAGGTCGCACGACGTTCAACCGTCATGATGGGAAACGGCTCGCATGCTTCTGTTCTTGGTGTTGGTTCGGTCGATCTAAAGTTCACTTCGGGAAAGATCGTGCGGCTCAAGAACGTGTAGCATGCTTCCTCAATAAAGAAGAACCTAGTTAGTGGATCCCTCTTGTGTTGAGATGGATTCAAGCTGGTATTTGAGTCTAATAAAGTAGTCGTCTCGAGGTATGGCCAATTCATTGGCAAAGGCTATGAGAGCGGAGGCTTGTTCCGTTTTTCACTCTCCGATTTCTGTAATAAAGTTGTGAACCATGTGTGTGATTTAAACAATTCACGTTTGTGTCACATTAATTTTGGTTGTATGTCGAGTCTATCCAGTATGAATTTAATTTCGAATTTTTCTACTGTCAAAGGCTCTGAATGTCAAGCATGTGTGCAAGCAAAGCAACCTCGTAAGCCTCACAAGGCTATAGACGAGAGATGCACGACATTGTTGGAGCTCATACATTCAGATATTTATGAAATGAATGGTATGTTGACAAAAGGAGGGAAAAGATACTTTATGACTTTAATTGATGATGCAACTAAATATTGTTATGTGTTTCTTCTAAAAACTAAAGTTGAGGCGTTTGAATATTTTAAAACTTATAAAGCTGAGGTAGAAAACAATTAGAAAAAAAAATCAAGCGTGTTAGGTCTGATCGCGGTGGAGAGTATTTTTCCAATGAGTTCGATCTCTTCTGTGTGGAGAATGGAATAATTCATGAACGGACACCACCATATTCGCCCCAATCTAATGGGGTTGCCGAAATAAAGAGCCGGACGTTAATGGACTTGGTGAATGCCATGTTAGGAACATCCGGTATGGCTAAAGCATGGTGGGGGGAGGCTGTCTTAACAGCATGTCATGTTCTAAATAGAGTTTCAACTAAAAATAGTGAAGTTACTCCATATGAAGGATGGAAAGGAAGGAAACCATCACTCCATTACTTGCGTACATGGGCCTGTTTGGCCATGGTTAGCGTACCCATTAATAAGAAACGCAAGCTCGGACCAAAGACCGTTGATTGTATCTTTTTGGGTTATGCGTATCACAGCACGGCTTATAAGTTCTTAGTGATAAAATCTGAAGCGCCTGATGTTTTAGTTGACTCACTTTTGGAGTCACGGGATGTTACTTTCTTTGAGAATATTTTCCCGATGAGAGTTGCTTATTCTTTACCGAGTTCATCTAGTGAATTTATTCCTGAACCTACACCCTCGATAGAGCCAATTATAGACCCACCTGGTATTGAAGAGGATGACAATGTTGTAGCTCCTAGAAGGAGTAAGAGACAAAGGGTTGAAAAATCCTTTGGTGATGACTTCATTGTGTATCTCATAGATGATACTCCCACGACCATTGCAGAGGCATATGCATCGCCAGATACGGATTATTGGAAGGATGCAGTCCGTAGTGAGATGAACTCCATCACTGCAAATGGCACATGGGAAGTAGTAGATAAACCAGTGGGTTGTAGACTGATTGGCTGTAAATGGGTGTTTAAGAAGAAGCTTAGGCCTGACGGTACTATTAAAAAGTACAAGGCTAGACTTGTTGCTAAAGGTTTTACACAAAAAGAAGATGAGGATTTCTTTGATATCTACTCACCTGTTGCCAGATTAACTACAATCCGAGTGTTATTATCCTTGACTGCTTCCCATAAGCTTCTTGTTCATCAGATAGACGTGAAGACGGCTTTCCTTAATGGAGAGTTAGAGGAAGAAATTTATATGAATTAGCCTGATGGATTTATAGCAAAAGGACAAAAAGGCAAGGTGTGTAGGTTACTTAAATCCTTGTACGGCCTTAAGCAGGCACCTAAGCAGTGGCATGAGAAGTTCGAAAAGACTTTGACCTCTGCTGGGTTTGCAATAAATGAAGCCGACACTTGTGTGTATTACCGTTATGGTGGGGGCAAAGGAGTAATCTTGTGTTTGTATGTTGATGACAAACTAATTTTTAGGACAAGTATCGAAGAGATTAATGATGTAAAATCATTCTTATCCCAAAATTTTGACATGAAAGATTTGGGAGAAGTCGATGTGATCCTCAATATTAAACTTAATAAAGATGAGAATGCGATTACTCTTTTGCAGTCTCATTATGTGAAAAAAGTTTTGAACCGCTTTGGTTATATGGATTACAAACCTTCTCCAACACCCTATGATCCTAGCCTAATACTTCAAAAGAATAAAAGGCTAGGAAAGGATCATTTGAAATATTCCTAAATTATTGGATCTTTGATGTACTTAGCTAGCGCAACCCACCCTGATATCTCATTTGCTGTAAGCAAGTTGAGTAGATTTTCCTCTAATCCAGGAACTGATCATTGGCGTGGTATTGATCGAGTAATGCGCTATCTAAAAGGCACAATGAGTTATGCAATGCACTATTTAGGGTATAGTGATTCAAACTAGATTACAGAAGCTGATGAGCTTAAAGCCACTAGTAGATACATATTCACTTTGGGTGGTGGTGTTGTCTCTTGGAGGTCTTGTAAGCAGACAATACTTACAAAGTCCACAATGGAGGCAGAGCTTATAGCTCTGGATACAGCCTCTACTGAGGTTGAATGGTTAAGAGAGATGTTGATGGACTTGCCTATGGTTGAGAAACCAATTCCTGCTATTCTCATAAACTGTGATAATCAAACGGTGATCACAAAGGTGAAGAATAGTCAGGACAACGGAAAGAAGTCCAGCAACCATATAAAGCGTAGACTAAAGTCTGTCAGGAAATTAAGGAGCTCTGGAGCAATAGCTGTGGACTACATCCAGACAGCTAAGAACCTGGCAGATCCCTTTACAAAGGGACTATCACGCACCGTGATTGACAATGCATCGAAGGAGATGGGATTGAGACCCATGTGAGTTAACCTCAGTAGTAACCCAACCTATGTGATCGGAGATACCGTGAATTAGGACCTGGGAAGAAGAAGCTGTTGGTTAATGGGAGAGTACAATCTTTCCTTTTGACCCACTTCGCTGGAGATGCAGTACTCTCATCTCTATAAGGCAGGTTGACTTTGTCTTAATGTGTTCTGAGATACTGTCCTACAGAGTATCCCTGTAAGAACACACCTCTGTGAGCCCAACTGTTAGTCGTAGTTTATAAGAATTGGGTATTCTTTAATAAGCTCATGAAGTGAGTTAGGAGTATGACTCATACGCTCCACTCGCGGGGTTGGCTATGGCCGCCTAGTATCAGTCAAGACTTCAAGTGAAGCCTATTCGCACCAAACTGCCAATTCAAGGCCTAGTCCATTGTGCAGTTACGGATGGGCCTATCTTGTTGCTCTAGGTGGATGTTCAACCTTAACCGGTCTCCACCGAATAGCTGGTATATTAACAGTACCGTGGTACAGGGAGTATGACTCGCGTGCCCTTGGAATGTGGTGGGGGATTGTTAGATATTTTGGGCCATGGGCCAAACAATTCTAAATAAATCCCAAAGGCCCACTCACACATGCATGTATATATGGAAAGGTGAGGGACTTTAGTCCCACCTTGCTACTTCAAGAGGAGTGGGGCCAACTTAAATAGTTGAGCTATCTCTATCTTGTTGGAGCTATTGGGGAGAGGAAAAGGAAGAACTACACGCGTGCTCGCTCGCCTCGCCGGGCCGGACGGGGCGGGGCGGGCGGGGCTTATGGGCGCGCACGCACGACATGCGCGTGAATGCTCCGCCGATTTCCTGCTCCGACCCTTGCGGGTGCGCGGCCTCCTTTTGCCACTCCGAATTTTTGAATGCATGGAGAAAATTGTGTTGGCCTATTTGATAAGCAATTATTCTCGTATTATGGTAAGTGCACAAACGGCAGGTCAATTATCAAAATACTGTGATTGAGCGGCTAACTACTTTCCTATTTGCTGCGACGCGTGTATAAATATGGAGCGAGACGTCGTCCTCAGTACCGAGAGATTCATCTCTTCCTTATCACAGTGCTGCGCTGCCGCCGTCTTCCCCATCCCGTCGCCGACGTGCCATCGGTGTCGGGAGAGCAGGCTCCGAAGCCTACGTCTCTTCGCGTCCCTGCACGGGGTAGGGGGCGTATCAGGTTTTTGGGAAGCGCCGTCGCGACTGCTCGCTGGACGTTTTCTTCCCTCTATGCCGTTGATCCAGATCTCAGTCGACGGTCTGCTACGTTTTCCTTCGCGGGCAATCCCACTGTGAGAATGTTGATTCTCTCTCCGTTGTTCGTTCTCGCATTCTCTCTGTTGCTAGTATCAAATCACATACCTGTGGTACATGCTGTTAGTTCAAAATTAATTTATATATCGCTAATTGCTCTTATTTCCGACAGCAATTGCATGAAAGCGCAAACGCGCGCTGCAAGTAGTAGTTTATTGTCGATGATCCATGCTTAGTACGGCACGGCCACGGAGGTAGTAGATTAATCCACCCTGCTGCGATACGCAGTACGGCGGGCTCCGAAAGCGCGGCCGCCGCTGATTGGCCGCGCGTCGCTGCCTGTCTCGTCGCCATTGGCCGCGCCGGGAGACACGTTTCGCCTGGCCGGGGCTCGCCGGGCACGGGACGGACGCGCCGGGTCGCTGCCGGTGCCGGTGGGCGGGCGGCGAGCAGGACAGGGCGGAAGGTTTGTCGACGATGGATCGGCGTGGCTGTGGAGACATGTCGAGTTGTCGATGAAGGCCAGGGCCCGTCGCTCCCTCCCTCACAAATCTCAATCGTGGTATGGACCAGGCCAAGCACTGTACGGCACTGTATGCCACGCGTCACTCATTGGTCCCTCCACTAAAAGCAGAGTGTCCCCGCAGACTGATCGCTGATGGTAGCCACCACGGCAACAGTGCCAGCCTCGTCGTACCCGTGCTGCACTGCTGCTCTGTGAGTGGTAGGTACACGGAGTGGTCGGGAGCACAAACACCACCTCTCCTATCACAGTCGGCGCTAATCATCTGTGTATTAGCAGGCCATTAGGGACGTGACGTGCGAGTTCGAAGCAGCGTCTGAACAAACCCAGCTTTTGCGTACCAGGCGAGGACTCTCCCGTCCGAACTTTTTAAACTTATATGTGAGTCTTGTCCTATAATCTAGTTTTTTTTTTCTACCAGGCCACGATCCAGCTGAGAGCTTGAGGAAACCTGTCTGAACGGCAACGGAACTGACAGCGCAATCATTTGCACGGTGACGACACCCGATGTGAACACTCGCACACCACCATGATTCTCCATACCCGAACCGGAAAAGGAGACGCCGATGTGCCGCTACGGAATCGCCACAACTCTGCCGCCGCCGCCGTTCCAGATTACTGATGCGACTGAAAGGGGAATACATTATATGGATCTCATCATCGATGGTTGCAAACCACACCGTACACAGGCTGCAGATGCGGCTGTGCCTATGATTGGTGCCAGCACCTGCTTTTCTCCGTGCGCCGCAACGCAAAGCACCCTGCGTCGTTTGCACACTCGCGAGTCGCGACCCAAGATCCGGCGATGCGATAGAGCATTAGACTCGAGAGCTTTTCTATCTTATCATCATCATGAAATCAAAGTGGAGCGAGTGTCACGTCAGGGACAGGACAACGACACTTCGCGTGTCGCGTCGCAGCCACCTCGGAGACAATCGCATGCCGTCAAATCGAAGGGGATGAATGATTGTGCGGCTGGTCGGCGTCACCCATGGCGAGGGCGCCCGCGCACCTGCGAGACGTAACCTTCACGGTGCAAAACCATCATCATCCGCCGGCCGCCGCAGATTAAATGCCATCAACCTCGAGTGCATCGTCAGGATCGCAACCTCCCTTTCAAAAGGCTATGGAATTGGATAGATAGCAGATATGAGTAGCAATCACGCCGACATATATTCGGTGATGGAGAGAACTCCGAGAACATAAATAATGTTGTCCTGGCATGAGGGGAAAAAAACGAGCTTTCGAGTTCAGGGCTGAGGAGCATTGCACCTCTCACAAGACACAAGTCACAAAGCAGCCGAGCAAGAATCGCCAGCTTTCATTCGTCACAGCTGAAGCTTTTTTACAGACTTTGCTTTTCGCCTTGGGAGGGGCATGGTCTTTAGCAGACACCAGAATTTCTCTGTGCACATGCAGATCCGCACCGGATACTACAATTTCCACCAGAATTTCATTTTCAGAGTACTGTGCCCATTCTTATAAATGAAGCATGGGAAGAAACCTCCAAGTGATAACCTTGATGCACATTGGATATGTCGGAATTCAAACTATTTCTGAAGGGCATGATTTACACAGTTTCTTTTCATCTGGGGTTAACCCGCGCAGCCTCTGACTAGGTTTCAGATAGAGATGTATAACAGCCATTGTCTTACAAAGTTACAAGGGACCTAATGCATGTTAGCTGGGGTTGGTGCCTACAGGCGCCCCACATAGATGATAGATACAGGCTCCTTAGCTGCTGCTGTTTTTCCTGTTCCAGGATAGGCGATTAGGGTCACCTTGCGGCCTGTGAGTTCATCAATTAAGAGACAAGTTATATAGCTTAAAATGACCCCAAAGAAATACAGCAAGAGTTTTTTTTTTTTAAAAGAAAAGCCTCAGCAGGAGGTTCTGTCTATTCACACGTGAATGCACAGCTTAGGTGTTTGGTTCTTACGAACAGTAACAAGCAGAAACATAGATAATGTGAGCTTATTGTTTACCTTGGGTACTTCACATGAATCAGAGCAAAGAGAATTGATATGAAGATGCTCAATGAACCAGTGATAATATAAGCATGTCCAAGGAAGTCATTCTTGCCACCTAGCCAGGATGCAGTTGAAAGAACTATGCTTTTCTTTCCACCAATAGTGTAGGTGTTGTAATTATTTCCTATGAGAATAGTTATGGTCTCATCACCATGTAGATCGTCTTCAATTACACCATAGAGCTTCCGAAATTTGGGAAGAGCAGCAGTACGCATCCACACAATAAGATCTTCCTGCTCACTCAGCTGACAAAAAAGATGTAATCGTTCAGCTAACTTAAAACAAGCTGTTAATTTGACAATGTATTGACTGAAGGCGAAGTGTACATTTGACAATGCTATTAGCTACTGAGCAACCCATCAACAATACTTATTAAATATTAATGTCTTAGTTTATCACAGTACTCACTGAGACAGTAGGGTCGAGTTTTCCCCCTCCAATCAAGGTTCCATTCTGAAAGTTGGAAGGAAACACATCTTTGCCAAACTTGTGCTCCCGATCGCTCTTCCATGAAATGTTTTTCCTGTTGACCTTTATTTCCTTGGACCCACGACTAAAATCATAGGTATCATTGAATAAGCTCCAGGCAATCAAGCCACAGGGAACAATTGGGAAGCCATTATCATCCCAGTTAACAGGACTGCACGACTCAGCGGTGTATTTCGCCCCAAAGCGCAGCAGTTTATCACTTCTACTTTTGACATACCTGTTCATCATTGATAAATTTCATTTTTCAGCAAGATCGATAAAAACATTACTCCCACCCGACAGATACAATGGCCACGAACCTATATTAAAAAGAAAGATAGAATGACCATGGAACTAAATAAATGATGTTATAACTACCTGCGATGATTCTGATAGAAATTGTCAAGTTCATAATAAACATAAATTGGTGCTCTCATGTGCTCCAGAACCTGCAGATGTCCATGCCACAGTATGAAATAGAAATTCAAAGAGAAGAAGAAATACAGTCTGATGCAATCTCAGGGCACCAAGCTGAACCTAGGAATTTTAGCTATGTCAATCACAGATGAAGAAATATAGTCTGCAGGAAGTGGACAAGATAAAAACATAGCTTATGTTACAATCATATAATGATCTACCTTCGCTTGCAGTGTGCAATTCTTTGAAATTGAGCTGTCCTTAATATAAGCTTGCCTATTTCCTCTGTAAGCATCAGGCACACAGTCAACATCATAGCGGTGAATGATTTCTGCAACCTGAACCAGAATAATGAGCACATTAGTTATAACTAACGATATAGTAAAGATTAAAGGAAACATCAGTATGTACCAGAGGGAGCAGAACAATTACATGCTTTGAAGTTTAGAGACAAAGAAGCCCAAAAGGTACGAAAATGATTCCGATAATCAAGAACATGGCTATTAACTGAAAACAGTGAAGTAAAATATTATCAATTGAACTACATATGAAACAGTCTGTGCCAAACCTGCCAATAGGATCAGAGCAAACTTACACATCCAGGTGTCATTGCTGGCTTCCAAGCTGGGAGATTCTGCTGGGTGAACCTATAGAAAACTGCAAAACAAACAAACTTTTTTTTTTTTTTTTTTTGGAAAACCAACATGATCGTCTCTATGGTGTACTAACCTAGAACAACATTGAAGGACACAACAATGAATGGAAAATATATACAATCTGAATTCTTAAAGTTTGTAAAAGAAAGGCACCACATAATCTTCTTATGCACCAGATTCAGTAGTTGACAGTCAAGAAAACACAAGTTAATAGAACAAAATCTGCCTAAAGTTGCATCAGTGTTGTGTTCCATACGATTCTGAGAAATGATGATACAAATCGCGAGATCGCGAGTCCAGCTGATTATTCACTTTATGCCCACCATGATATTAGCTAATCTTCATTTATGGCTAGAAAGACTCACGAAATGTATTAATGTAACCTCGCACTAGCATGCCCACACTCAAATACTGTTAGGATAAACGGACTGTAATTGCAATGGCTAGAGAGACAAACCCCACCAAACCAAGCAACCTCCGTAACACGTAAAAGCAAATCAAACAGTGCGAACTGCAATTTCACGCTCGAATTCAGCGTTTATGCAAGATCACGATCGCGCAGAGCTACTAACCCTAGCATCTGAGGCTACTATCTCCCGCAGACCACACCGCTCATGAACGTGGAAACCTAAACGCGACGCGACCGAATCGAAGCGAGCCCGGCCATCAGAGCTTGACTCACCTCCCGATCTCGCCGGCAGGGAGGCGCGCCTCGCCGTGCCGGTGGACGCGGAGGTGCTCGCTTCGTCCAGGGGGATCCGACCGCAGAAGAAGAGTCAAGAGTCCACTTGCTGCTCGATGAAGAGGAGCCCATGGGCTGACAGAATCCTTGCGGGGGCCTATCTAACTCACGTGGGCCTCATGGGCCGAATTCCCGGGGGCTCGAATTGACGGCGTGAGATGGGAACTAACGGTCGATGTGACGGCCGCATCAATTCGCCGCCCGGCGCGTCGCGGTCGGGGGAATCTTTTCCCCATTTCGTTTCGCCCAGGAGCGAGAGGCGCGGGCGCCAGCGCCACGGGGAGAGAGAGAGAGAGATAGAGAGAGAGAGGAGATGCGAGAGGAGGTGAGGAGCTCGTCGGGGGCGGTGGCAGAAACGCTGATGGCCGTCGCCAGGTCCTCGTCGCCGCCGCAGACCCCGGTGGCCAGGTACGGTGGCGGTCGCACCACGGGACCTCTGTACTTCGGTTCTAGATTCTATTAGCTGTAGGCGGTGCTGCTTGGTTAGGGAATCATGGTCTCTGTGCTCGGATTGGTCGTGAGGGTGCTGGTTCTGTGCAAGGAAGGTGGCTTTTACATGGCCCAAAAGACCTATTGTAGGATTCGACGTAGGATTTGCCCAGGCCGTGGGTCAAATTCGATTATGGATTTTGATTGGACTCTAGGGCACTCCTTTGTAGGGGAAAGCATAGGATATCTGATGGCCTACATCAGCTATAAGTGCATGGTCGGTGAAAATCAAGTGTAGGCTGAGCTTTATTTCTCCTTTTGGCTGCAAAGCGCCAGGATTTGAGCTGCTAGATTGGTTTCTGCTGCTTTGTAGTGTTACTGATTAATGAACGGTGACATTGGCTTACATAATTCTGCATTTGAGCTTACATGGGTTTGCCACTAAATACTATGATTAGGGGGGACATGCTGCATTTGTGCTAACTTAGTTTTCATGCTATTTTAGTCTAATGCTGGTTTGGTCACAATATTGCAATTGAGATTTGAGAAGGATCGAAGTTTGCAAAAATTAGTGGAGGACTGTGGCACGTTTGATGGTGTGGTGGCATAGGATTGAGCCATTGGAGCTCGTGTTGGCCTTCTTAACTTTAGATCTAGGTAGATCATTCTCAATTCATTTTGTTATGTTATTAGATATGTAACACGGTGCTATAGTGTCTATGCTTGAATGCTAAAACCTGAAAGTTGTTATTTGATTTGGATGACAAGCTAATCTGTCACGCCTGGCTTATAAGCCACTGCCATGTAAAGGGAGAACCCAGACAATGAACTAGAAAGAAATCAAATTGGAGAGGAACCTTTCCTCGTCCGTTCCCCCAAGTTATCTCTGCTGTGATGTTGCTCATGTCCTGGCACCTTGCGGTGGCTACGGGTAGTTACATAACGTTAATGTGAACCTTCCTGCGCAGAATCCATAAAGCCAGAAATAATCCTGTCTACAGATTTTTTTTGTCATTCCTTTTCTAAAGCTTGCACTGAAGCCCCTTTTGCTTTTCAGTTCTGCCGGTGCCTCATCACCTGCTATGCAAACTAATGTTGCAAGCATAGATTGGTTGGGTGGCAAACAAGCTTCCAGAGCTGACTCGTCGTCACAAGTTGCTGCACATGCCTATCATCCTTCCCACAGTTTTGATGCAGCTGGAACTGCTATGGATTCTGCACCGTCATGTAGACCATGGGAACGTGGAGACTTACTTCGCCGACTGGCAACGTTTAAGCCTTCAACTTGGGCTTCTAAACCGAAGGTATCTTCCCTAGTTGGGATTACTAGGGTCTACGGTACCTGTGTCATTTCACATGCTTTAGGATTCCCTTGTGTTGTGTTGCATGTACCATATATTTCTCCTTTGGGCTTTAGTATACAACTAAATAGGCTCCTTCATCTCTCCTCCACCCAAGTTGTCCCTGAAGCTAACTCCATAATGATACGATAATGTTGGTTGCACATTTCTTTTGTCACCATTTGTTGGTGGCTGTAATACAAAACATGGCATAGGTCTGAAAATGTGACCATGGAATCATAATCCCAATAATTATGCGCATATAGGCCTCTCCACTTCCATATCAGCTATAACATAAAAATCTTACTTTGATATATTGGAATTCGAAAGAAGTTACTCTTTCACTGTTTTGCTCATTGCAACTGGCATTTAAACGCTGTTTACTTTGCTTGAAATTAGATGTTTCTTTCAGCAGCTGAGTATCAAATTGCATAATTTATTTATAGTCTTGCTACCACATCTTGGTGGTCAGAACTGAGTAGAACACCAATATGGGCTGATTGCTGCCCTAGTTGCAGTATCCAATTTGGTAACTGGCCAGTCATTTGCTGGATGCTTGCTTGACCTCTATAGGGAGCCTTCAACTTCTGAATTTCTTAATATTAGTTTGTGATTTGATGTTCAATTTCCCAGGCTGCTAGTTCATTGACCTGTGCTCAGAGAGGTTGGGTGAACGTTGACCTCGACAAAATTGAATGTGAGTCATGTGGCGCACATCTAATTTTCAGTGCATTGACATCCTGGTCCCCTGTTGAAGGTATGTTTTGTCTTGGTACACTCTTGAATTCTGATAAATTTACTACAATGCTAAGTGACTGGTGGTTATGTGTAGCTGTCTTACAAGTTACATTTCTTTGCTCTGCTACTAACTTTAAGGGTGGAGATTAGTGCGGACCATATTGTATTTCGAATGATCACCAATAGTCTTTTAGTGTAACCTTATTTCCCATTACGACAATAAGGCATGCATGTTTTTGTTTTTGTTTTTTTTTTTTTTTTGGTGGGGGGTGGGGGACTGGTTACTGAATATCCAACAAACGTGTAGTTTTTGCACCAAAAAAATATCAAACTATGACATTTGCTAATGTTTACACTTCACTATGTTGTCTACTTTGACGAGTTATGTTCGACAGCTAGAATACTGTAAGTTGAGTCAGATCATATATTTATTTACAGTTGTATGCGAAAAGGTAGTCAAGAATTATATATGCAGATTTAATATGGCAAACATTTGTTTCAAAGAATCGACTAGAGTTGGATATTCTGAGGTGAGAGTAGAGTTTATACATGGGGCATATCACAGTATTTTCAGTCACCTCATGCGAATATAGAGGGTGTTTTTTAGGATACAAGGTGATTCCAACTTTCCAAGTTGGAAAATTGAACAAGTTACACTGACCCTGGCACTCCACTTACACAATCATCCTTGCATCAGAAACTCCAAATGTTTAGGATTCTGGTAGCAGCAACGAATGCACCTTTGTCATCAAACCATGCTTAGAGATTTTGTGTCTCACATCAAAATGTATGAATATCCAATTTTTTGAATTATTGGTCAAGTAACATCTGACATGACTTAAAAGAAAGACTATCTGCAATGCACAATCTCATGACTGTTATTACTTGTGTCTTACTGTTGCTAGCTGGAAATAGATTGGCACATCTCTGTTTGCAAACTGAATTTTGTTCAACTGTGAAACCTTTCTTTGTATCTTCTATCAGTTACAAATGCTGGAGAATCCTTTGCCGAGCAGCTTGATGCAGCACACCAGAATAGTTGTCCCTGGAAAGGCAATAACTGTGCTGACAGCTTGGTCCAGCTTCATCTCACACAATCAGCTCTTATTGGAGGTTTTAAAGATCGCTGTGATGGGCTTTTACAGTTTACCTCTCTTCCTGTGATTGCGCCATCTGCAATTGAGAACATGAAGCTTACCAGAAGCACACAAATTGACCGTCTGTTGTCCCAGTCAATTACCTTTTTATCTGGTATTCTGGGCTGCAGATCAGAGAGTACAGCAGGAATTGATATCCACCAAGATTTCTCTTGTAGCTACTCTCAAGTATGCTGATCTCTTTTCATGTACACACACTATGTTTTTTATTGGCACTAACATAATATTTTTGCATTGCCTCTAGTTTCTGGGTCTTTAATTTAGGTGCTTTTATCAATGAATTTGTAGGCACAGAAGCTCATAAGCCTGTGTGGATGGGAGCCTAGGTGGCTTCCAAATGTTCAAGACTGTGAAGAAAATTCAACACATTCAGCTAAAAATGCACCCTCAGTTGGACCTGACGAACGGTTCTATACCCATTTTGCTGAACATAACAAAAATTCATTTTCTGCATCAGCCAAGAAAGACAAAGGGAAAGGCAAATTGCCCGCTGGAGATTCTGGATGCAGCATGAGGTCACCATTGTTAGATTGTAACCTGTGTGGAGCTACAGTCAGGATGTGTGACTTTAGACCTGTATTACGTCCTTCTCGTTTCAGTCCAAATAACATTGATGTGCCTGAAACAGGCAGAAAGCTAACGCTGACACGTGGAGTTAGTGCCGCCAGCGGTATCAATGAGTGGGTTACTGATGGAGTGGAAAAAGGTCAAGATGATGGGCGTGATGAAGCAGCAACAGATGAGGGAAAACCACTATCGCTTGTTGGAGTAGACCTAAACCTAACAATGGCTGGAGGGTTACCATCACCTCAATCTGCCATGCCTGCTATGTCGGAGCGGTTCAATAATGGAGGAATGGGAAGGGATCTGATGATTGGACAGCCTACAGGCAGTGAAGTAGGTGATTGTGAAACTTCATATGAATCCCGTGGTCCAAGTTCAAGGAAGCGTAACCTTGAGGAGGGTGGGAGCACAGCTGACAATCCAGAAGATAGGCTGCAGCATGCTGATAGCATAGATGGAAATTTCATTGATCGTGATGGTGAGGAAGTTGATGATGCTGCACAAGATTCAGATGTCCCGAATAAGAAGTCCCGTGGGTTTGATTTGTTTGATGCCTATCGTCCTTCTTCTGGAGCTGGCCCCAGTAGAAATTTGTCCTTTGACCCTGATCCAGATGCTGGTATGTTCAGTCACTCAAGAGCAATTGACCTGGCATCTGTTGAGCGTCCGACTGCTAGGGATTCTCTGAGAGCATCTTCTGTTATTGCAATGCATACTATTCATATTTCTGAGGAAGATTCCATGGAGAGTGTTGAGTATTATCCAGGCGATGGCAATGATATCGATATGCCTTCTTCTAGTGCACAAAGGAACATTGACATGAATGATGCCTTGGATCTTAACTATAGCAACCAAGCACAGCAAAGTGCTAATGCACATGCTGGTGCTGGAAGCGATGCAAGAGAAATTGGAGGGAGCAGTACAAATGAAGGGGAGGAGGTCATTAATGCTGAAACAGCTCATGCTTTTGGAAGGGATCAACTTAGTTTAGGAATTAGTGGTGGCAGTGTTGGCATGGGAGCTAGTCATGAGGCTGAAATTCATGGAAATGCTGCTTCTATGCACAGAACTGAGAGCGTTGTAGGTGACGCTGAACCTATTGCCGAGCTTACTGAGACGATGGGTCAGACTGGTGAATCAGCTCCGGGTCCTGGATTAATGGATGAATTTGTACCTGAAGTAGACCGAGAAGAACCTCATGGAGACAGCCAAGATACGGTGTCTCGGTCAGTCGGCCAAGCCGAGAGTGTATCGAAAATATATGGCTATACTAAAGCTGATTCTGTTGAAAGTGGAGAAAAGATAGGTCATGCCACCGGTAACGGAAGCAGCATGCGCCCTTCTCTTTCTTGTAACGCAGGGATGTGTGCTGGTTTTGATCTGTCTAAAGATGATGTGACACAAACTGACAAAATACTTACTATTCATGATGCATTAATGGGGTTGGATTACGATCCTGGGAATGGATTAGGTACTTTCATTCAAGCCTTTGCTAAATACAACGTAATGGTTTACCTGTACTGTATTGTTTGCATTATTTTCCATGGTTTCATGTTGGAAACCTATTAATCAGTTATTTGTAGGGATACTCTGAGCATTCTTTTAGTGAAGTTGGAAGTTGCCGTGTGATGTACCCTAATATCATAAAATGGCTAGCTTGGGACATGATCATAGCTCATAGCTGTATTTTTTCCAGCATTTTTTTTGGTGTAAAATCTCCCATTTAGGTGTTTTTCCAATAATTGGACATGATCCAATACCATGAACACCCCTGTTACCACATATCTATTATTTTCATCCTTAGACTTTCATTTTTATGTAAGTTCTTTTCCCCTTCTTGGTGGTGGTTCATGCTGAGTTTCTTTCATCACTAGCCTACTCTACTTTGGGACAAAATGCTTTGCTGTTGATGATGATGAACTTCATTTAATTCCTTATCATGCTCAGTTATATGTCTTCTGCTCTTTCTCAGGAGCTACTAATGGAGAAAATGACTATGAATCGGGTCTGCTGGAATTTGATCCTGTTAAGCATCACAATAGTTACTGCCCATGGGTGAATGGAAATGTTGCAGCAGCTTGCTGTAGCAACATTGGCCCCAGCTCAAGTAGTTCAGCACCCTCTGGTTGGCAGTTAACAATAGATGCAGTTGACACGTACCAATCACTTGGTCAAGCTCAAAATCAAATAATGCAATCTGATTCTGCTGCTTCATTATATATGGTAAACCTTGCTCATCTAGTTTTTACTTTATTTGAATCATGTCTAGAAAATTTGTAGGAGCGTTAAGAACTTAGATTAACATTCTATATTATGGTGTGACAAAAGGCTCCATCAAGAATCCACTATTTGAATTGTGATGTTTGGAAGTAATGTACCCTTGAACTCCACTACTAATTTACTTGATGTGTCACAGGATGACCAAATAACCCATAACCGCAAGGTAGGGAGACGGCCTTCTGTGAGCAGAAGCTTTGGGAAGTGCTGATTGGAATCTCTGTAGCTATTCCTTAGACAGAAGTAACATTCCATAAGTTCCTGATTGGTGTAACAGGATAAACGAAATAATTCTCATTCAAGATAGTCTCAATAGATCGTTGTCACCCCGTGGGTGTGACCTTATAGTGGTTTGTTGTTGCGTATTGATATATGTGTATCTATATTCCGAAAGGGTTGATTCAACAGTCTTCGTTTGACATGAACATGTTCAAGCGAACTAGATACCTTATGACTTTATGTCAAGTTTATATAAACTTCATATCCATATCTTTATCACTGTTCTTATCTCTATATTCCTAAAGGGTTGTTTCAACAGTCTTCATTTGACAGTAACATGTTCAAGTGAACTAGATACCTCATCGCGGACGAGCTGATAGCTCGGTGGTGAGCACTCCCACCCGCGTTCGAGACCCGCTCGGCGCTGGGTTCGCATGGGGTTTTTCCCCCCAAAATGAACAGTCAGTATCTGCCTCCTCCGCGTGGTGTCATAAAGGGAACGCGACGCGCTCGTCGCCTACGGAGTTAAGATTCTGGTGATCTCAAGAAGGACGCGGTCTTCTGTCTGTGTGTAATTGTATGTTTGTTTGTACTCGTGATCTGTGTGGTGTGCGTGTATAGTATGGGCGTGCGTGTGTACGAGCAGATACTACAGCTGTACTTAGATGAGAGGTATTAAAAAAAACTAGATACCTCATCTGCTGGTATGGTTATGTTGAGATTTTTTTTTTGTTCTCTGTATCTTTGTGTCTGCCTGCTTGTTTCTTTGCGCGTGGTGCTATCTGAGAGGCGATGACCCTCGTCAAATCTCAGCAGCCAATGAGCACCACCTAGAGTGCCAGGTCATCAGCAACGACCAGATAAAGAAGTGGATGAGATGCCACTCCACTTCACTCTTGCTGCTTGTATCCTCGTCGTCTTTCCCCTTCCCTCGTGCTTCCAAGCTTTCTCCAGATCAATCAGGAAGGGGAAGGGACGAGGAGCCCAGCATGCCGCTCTGCAGCTTCTACGCCTCCACGTCCGTCCCCGTCATCAAGCCCCAGCAGTCCGTCGCCTCCTCCAAGCCCCTCTCCACCGCGGCGGCGGCGTCCGTGGCGACAACTGTGCCGATGCGCAGTACGGCGACGGTGACGACGGCCGTGCCCACAGCGAGCCCAGCGCTGTCGCTGCACCTGCCGGAGCTGCCGTCGCAGGTGAAGGACAAGATCCTGAGCCTGGAGCTGATGGGCGTGGACTACGGGCGCGCGCTGGAGCTGAACCCGGCGCTCCGCGACGCGGCGCCGGAGTCCATCCACGCGGTGGTGTCGTTCCTCCAGTCGCGCGGGCTCCAGTTCAAGGACCTGGGCCGCGTCTTCGGCATGTGCCCGTCCGTGCTTACAGCCAGCGTCCGCGCCGACCTCCGCCCCGTCTTCGCCTTCCTCTCCGAGGACCTGGGCGTCCCGGAGTCGGCGCACCGGCGGGTGGTGATCAAGTGCCCGCGCGTGCTGGCGTGCAGCGTCCGCGACCAGCTCCGGCCGGCGCTCATCTACCTCCGCCGTCTGGGGTTTCGGGACAGCCGCGCGCTGGCGCTGCAGGACCCGATCCTCCTCGTCTCCAGCGTGGAGCGCACCCTGGCACCCAAGCTGGAGTTCCTGGCCGGGCTGGGCATGACGCGGGACGACGCCGTCGCCATGGTGCTGCGGTGCCCGGCGCTCTTCACCTTCAGCATCGAGCGCAACTTCAGGCCCAAGTTCGAGTACCTGGTGGGCGCCATGGGCGGCGGCGTCGAGGACGTTAAGGACTTCCCGCAGTACTTCGCCTTCAGTCTCGAGAAGCGGATCGTGCCACGCCACCGCGCCGCGGAGGATGCCGGCATCACGCTGCCGCTGCCGGACATGCTCAAGGCCACCGACGAGGAGTTCAGGGAGATCCTCGACAAGGAGCGGGAGCTGCTGCAGGAGCAGGCAGCGACGACGGACTGATGATCATCGAGGGCCGCGCCATGCTTTGTATGCTTACTTTTGGCGGTTTGCCCCCTGATCCGAGGAATTGTATCCAACCGCCGTCTTCATGACGATTGACGAGTGTCCTGGCAATGACGGTAGCCATGTAGCCATTTGATTTGAGTAATTAGTAGCCTGTACATATGCATTGACATTATTCGGTAGTCATGTATATGAATGTTCCGAGTTCATATTAGATATTTACTCTGAGCTGCACGCTTCAGCAACACATGGTGTGTGGATGGATAGAACTGGCGTCGAAAGCTACGGGTTGAAAACCAGTATTTTGCGAAGCAAACACAGATTTTTTTTCCTTAGAGGAAACTGTTAGAGATTGTAAACGTGTTACACTAGGATTGTAACCGAACATGTCTCATAGATAGATGGACTCCAGTACTTTGCTATAGATAGAATAGAACTTAAGTTAGGAGTCCTAGTTTAAAACTATCTATATCTGTAACTCTTGTTCTATATATATATATATATATATAACATGCAACCTATGGTGAGCCAAGATAGACAACCATAGTTACCCCATAATCTTTCATGGTAATCAGAGCCGCCTCTTCCTAGAATAGATCCACAAAAAAATCTCGTCAAATTCTCGCGACAAGGGGGCCGCGACCTGCTCGTGACGCTCCTCCCGTGACAAGATGTCTTCGTCCTCCGCTCATGAAGAAGGACACCCGTCCTCTCCTTTCGGTGTCTGACAAGCTGACACGGGATAACTTCGTCCTATGGAAGACGCAGTTCTTGCCCGCTGTCCGTGGCGCCAAGGCGCTTGGGTTTCTGGATGGAACCATCCACGAGCCGCTACAAGTCCTTGAAGCTGAAGTCAACGGCAAGAAGGAGATTCCCAACCCAGAGCATGACTCATTGGTAAAAAAAGATCAGCAGCTACTCAGCTACCTAGTGAATTCGGTCTCCAAGGAGGTCCTCGCCGGGATCACGACTGCAACAACCTCTGCGCAGGCATGGAAGGCGCTAGGGGCTATGTTTGCAGCACAATCAAGAGCGCGGGTTACAAATCTGCGCATGCAATTGGCCACCACCAAGAAGGGCAGCCTCACTACGGCAGCGTATTTCAACAAGATGTAGAACATCAAGGATGAGCTCGCGTCAGCCGGCGTCACCGTCAGCGATGATGAGGTGGTTGCTCATCTACTTAATGGTTTAGACTTTGATTATCACCCCTTTGTTTCTTCTATGATGGGCCGATCAGGAGATCTTTCACTCTTTGAATTATATTCGCTACTCATGGAGTACGATCTTCGGCTCGAGATGTATCAAGGGACCGATCAGTTCCAGTCTTCAGCTAACATGGCATCCCGCGGTCGTGGAAACCGTGGTCGTTCTGGTGGTCGACGTGGTGGAGGCCGGTTCAATTCATCGCGCAATGGACAAAACAGCAACAACAATCAGAGTTACACCAACAATAATCAAGGCAATAGCTCGCAAGGCACAAAGAAGGTGCCATGTCAAATCTGCAAGAAGTCAAATCATGAAGCCAATCAATGCTATTTTCGCTATGAGGAAGACAATCAGTACCGTGGGCGACCAGCAGGAGCCTATGGTGTTGATACAAATTGGTACACGGACAGCGGGGCCACAAACCATGTCACTGGCGAACTCGAGAAGATGACCGTCCGTGACAAGTATAGTGGCAATGAACAAGTTCATAACGCAAGCGGCAAAGGTATGAGTATTAGTAATATTGGGCATACAGTTTTTCATACCCCTTCCAGTAAACTTTATTTGAACAATATTCTTCATGTGCCCTCTTTTGCCAAAAGCCTTGTTTCAGTCCATAAACTTGCCAAAGATAACAATGCCTTTGTTGAATTTCACCCTGATTTCTTTCTTGTTAAGGATCAGGAAACAAAGAGGACTTTACATCACGGTAGATGCAAAGGTGGTCTGTATCCCCTTATTCCATCAGAGGAAAAAGTAGAGTCAAAGCATGAAGCTTTTGGAGTCCATGTCCCGTCTACATCGTTATGGCATAGCCGTCTAGGTCATCCTGCTATTCCCATAGTTCAGAGGATTCTCAGTTCAAACAGATTACCGTGTGCTAGTTCCAATAATGTTGAGTCAGTTTGTGATTCATGTCAAAGAGCCAAGAGCCACCAACTTCCTTATTCCGTGTCCAATAAAATTTCTAGTGCTCCTCTTGATCTGATTTTATTCTGATGTGTGGGGGCCTGCACCGATCTCTGTTGGACATTACAGCAATTATGTTAGCTTCATTGACGATTATAGCAAATATACTTGGATATATTTGTTGAAACATAAATCTGATGTTTTTCAAGTCTTTAAAGACTTTCAAAACTTAGTAGAAAGGAAATTCTCTAAGAAAATTCTTTGTGTCCAATCGGATTGGGGAGGCGAGTATGAAAAATTAAATTCTTTCTTCAAGCAAATTGGGATCACACACCGTGTGTCTTGTCCTCATGCTCATCAACAAAATGGTGCTGCTGAACACAAACTTAGACATATTGTTGAAGTTGGTTTAGCTCTCCTTGCTCATGCTTCCATGCCTCTAAAATTTTGGGATCAAGCTTTTCTTACAGCTACCTATCTCATTAATATTCTTCCCAGCAAGGTTATTGATTTTGAAATTCCTAGCAATCGCCTTTTTCATGATGCACCCGATTATAGCAATCTCCGTGTTTTTGGCTGCGCTTGTTGGCCCAATCTACGGCCATATAATTCCAGGAAGTTATCTTTTCGATCCACCCAATGTGCTTTCCTTGGCTATAGTTCTATGCATAATGGTTTCAAGTGCCTTGACATCTCCACCGGACGCATTTACATCTCCCGTGATGTTGTTTTTTATGAAGCCGTATTTCCCTTTTCAAAGCTCCATCCTAACGCCGGTGCTTCTCTTAGAAAAGAAATTGTCCTACTGCCTTCTTTCCTTCAAAATCCAGGGGATGATGACTGCACTGCATCTGATATTACTAATGCTACTAACGTACCTGCTGTTTCTAGTGAATCTTTAGAGAAAATTGCAGGTCCCATGCCTATGCTCCCAGCGCTACCAGCACAACGTGGCGCGCATAGCCCAAGCTGCAGCTCCTAGGTGGAAACGCCGAACGGTGTTGTTTCGCCTGCTGCACCGCATGGGGGAACAGCGGTCCGGCTGCCAACCGCTGTTGTTGTGCCAGAAGACAGCAGTGCGGCGACAGGAGGGGGTAATGCGGTGGTGCCTGAGTCTCCACCTGGAACGCTGCATGCGTCTGAGTCTCCACCTGGGACGCTGCATGCGTCTGAGGAGTCTCCACCGCTGCATGCTACAGCAAGTGCACATGAATTTGTGCCGCCTGGATCTTCTACAACCTCTGGTTCTCTAGCAGCCACACCTGATCCTCCGCGACACCAAACATGGTTGCAAAGTGGTATTATCAAACCAAAGAAGCTATATGATGGTATGATTAGATATAGCATGTTTAGTGCTACTGGTGAACCTAATTCCGTTGATGAAGCTATTTCAGATCCGAAGTGGCATG
Source organism: Bothriochloa decipiens (assembly GCA_023333625.1). Taxonomy (NCBI): domain Eukaryota; kingdom Viridiplantae; phylum Streptophyta; class Magnoliopsida; order Poales; family Poaceae; genus Bothriochloa; species Bothriochloa decipiens. The sequence continues at coordinate 15,689,685 of CM041628.1, forward strand.
ATGCAATGGAAGTGGAATTTCAAGCTCTAGCTGAATAAAACTTGGCATCTCGTTCCAAGAAAAAACGGACAGAATGTTATTGATTGTAAATGGGTTTTCAAAATCAAACGAAAAGCCGATGGGAGTATTGATAGATACAAAGCTCGATTAGTTGCCAAGGGATTCAAGCAACGTTATGGCATCGACTATGAAGACACTTTTAGCCCAGTTGTCAAGATAGCTACAATTAGATTGGTACTCTCTATTGCAGTGTCAAGGGGATGGTGCCTCAGACAACTTGATGTGCAGAACACGTTCTTGCATGGTGTTCTGGAAAAGGAAGTTTATATGAAGCAGCCTCCGGGTTTTGAGGATACTTAAACACCAGGATATATATGTAAATTGGACAAGGCTATCTATGGGCTCAAGCAGGCACCTAGGGCATGGTACTCCGGGTTAAGTTCCAAATTAATCACTCTAGGTTTTGTGCCATCAAAATCAGACATGTCTCTTTTTATCTATCGTCGGGGTGGTACAACTATTTATATGCTTATCTATGTTGATGATATTATTGTTACGAGCTCATCACCTGAAGCAGTGACAGCTCTTCTCGTTGATTTAAAAGAAGACTTTGCACTAAAGGATCTTGGCAAGTTACATTACTTCTTGGGTATAGAAGTTAAAGAAGATTTAGATGGCATAACTCTATCTCAAGCTAAGTATGCACAAGACTTGTTGAAGCGTGTTGGAATGCTTGGCTGCAAACCTTGCACGACTCCTTTATCTGCATCTGAGAAGCTGTCAAGCTATGATGGTGTTCCCCTAAGTCCAGAAGATGCTACTCGCTACAGAAGTATAGTTGGTGCTCTTCAGTATTTGACAATTACACGACTAGATTTATCCTTTGTCATCAACAGAGTTTGCCAATTTCTTCATGCACCAACCTCTGTTCATTGGACTGCAGTTAAAAGAATACTTAGATATGTACAACACATCATTGGACTCAGGATGCATATTCAAAAGGTGCTGTCGTCATTCATCAGTGCCTTCTCAGATGTGGATTGGGCATGTGATACAGATGATAGGCGTTCTACTGGAGGCTTCGTAATATTCCATGGACGTAATCTTATATCATGGAGTGCTAGAAAACAGCCAACTGTTTCAAGATCTAGTACAGAAGCAGAATATAAAGCAATGGCCAATGCTACTGTAGAAATAATATGGCTTGAGCAACTGATGATCGAACTTGGGGTTAGAGTGCAGCGCACCTCAATTCTTTGGTGTGATAATCTTGGTGCAACATACTTATCGGCTAATCCCGTGTTTCATGCTAGAGCAAAACATATTGAAATTGATTTTCACTTTGTACGTGAAAGAGTTATGAGAAAACAGTTACAAGTTCGGTTCATTTCTTGTGGAGATCAGTTGGCAGATGGATTTACAAAAGCCTTGCCGGTTGCAAAGATGAACACATTTGTTTGCAATCTCAAACTTAAAGGTGGCTAGGAAAGTTTAGATTGAGTGGGGGTGTTAGAGATTGTAAACGTGTTACACTAGGATTGTAACCGAATATGTCTCATAGATAGATGGACTCTAGTACTTTGCTATAGATAGAATAGAACTTAAGTTAGGAGTCCTAGTTTAAAACTATCTATATCTGTAACTCTTGTTCTATATATATATATATATATATATATATATATATATATATAAACATGCAACCTATGGTGAGCCAAGATAGGCAACCATAGTTACCTCATAATCTTTCAGAAACAACTTCGTGCATGTCGCCGACCACGTCCTAATGCTTCCATCTCTGCTGGCTGCTAAGCTCCAATACTCCCCTTCTTTGTCTGCACCGGAAGCCCCTCTTAGTCCTTCTTCGTCGAAGGATTGCCGCGGGGAGGAGCCCACGCCTCGTGGGACGATCACCCCTAGCCTCGAAGTACATATAGGGGCCATCGTGAAAATTTAAACTGCATTACTGATTTTTTTAGGGGCAGGGGGGCATATGCACCAATGGCTGGGCGCGCTGACCATCCTCATCGTCACTTACAACCTCGACCAGACACGCGCTATGTCATGAAAGTGAGTCACAACGCGCTGACGGCCACCGATGGAAGCTTATCATCTGCACGTTGACATGGTCGATGCGTACCTGCACCACCGAAACATTGGCGAAAAGGATACGAAGCTGGAGGTTTATGAATCTCATGGAGGAATAGTCTTGATCGTTATGAGCTTCCACCAGCAGCCCCACCTGCACGTCAGTCAAGTTCGCGGCAAAGGACGTGTCCTCACTAAATAGTAGGACGTTGAGGGTGGCGTCTCTAATGGCAAAGTATGGAGCCTTTGGTCCCAAGGCGTACACGACAAGGACGGTGAACCAAAAGAGGAATAAGAGCGTAGCGGCTGCCATGGTGACGGCTAGTGAAGATAGAGCAAGCTCAGGTACTGGCATTGGATAACACCAAATACTATTGTTTGAAGGCTTAGGTACTGGCCAAGAGGTACTGGCTACACCAGATCCCTATCACCACCACAAAGCTCGACCAGCGCTTGTTCACCACCACAAAGCCCACACCCTCTGTATTGGGGGGAATTGGAGATGAGCATGTGACCCCTTCTTTCTCATCTGGTTCTTCCCATGGCCAGTGACCCATGCTTTTTTATTCGGGGCTCCCTTCTTCTTCCATTATCTCGTTTTTTAGAATTACGCTTCCTTAATCAGGGCTCCGTTCTTCTTCTCGTCTTCCATTATCTTTTTTTTTAAAAAAATTATGCTTCCTTATTCGAGGCACCATTCTTCTTCTATTACCTCTTTTCTTAGAATTATTACACGGTATAAAGCGGACATCCCATAACACACACACACTCACCCCGACGAGTGCTCCTCCATGGCCGGTGCCCCCTGCTTCCTTATTCGGGGCTCCCTTCTTACTCCGTTATCTTTTTTTTAAAGATTTACGCTTCCTTATTCGGGGCTCCCTTCTTCTTTCATTACCTATTTTCTTAGAATGACGAGTGCTCCTCCATGGCGGTGACCCCACTTCCTTATTCAGGGCCCCTTCTTCTTCTTCCATTATCTCTTTTTTTTAGAATTATGGAATTATGCTTCCTTATTCAATGCTCCCTTCTTCTTCCATTACCTTTTTTCTTAGAATTACACAATACAATGTAGACGTTCTATAACATATAGGTACACTCATCCCTATACACACACGTCGTAAACCCTGACACCTCGTTGTCGACAGGAACATCACTTACCATTTTAAGCTTAAGGCTAAAAATTCTACAATAAATCTAGAAAAATGCGAGCATTCGTGCCAAATCGAGAACTTTGAGCCTGAGTGAGCAAGTTTCACAAGGGACCACTAATAAATATATGATTAGCTCGGAGTGTCTCCACTATCTACGTCCATATAAACTCTTATTAGAATTTTATTTCGAGAAGACATTTTGTTTTGGGAGGAAGATTTCGAGAAGACATCTACTTTTTTTTTTTTTTTTTTGAGCAGAGAGAAGACATCTACTTCATGATGGGAGAGGACCACGTGTGAAAGAGCTCGGAGTCGCCGACAGTTTCGTCTAGGCCTAAAATACGGCCCAGAGTTAGCGGTAAGTTGCTGCTCTCCCGTGCCTTCGATAAAGGCCCATAATCACCTTAAGGCCCACAGGAAACCCTAATTGGCCTGCTGCATCCACGATAAATACAGCGCAGCGCGCCGCCTAATTGTTCCGCATTCGTCTGTCGTGCTTGATTCTCATGTTTTCTCGCCGTTCTTTCACTGCGCCACCGTGTTTTCTTTGTTTTTTGTGGGTCAATTCGTTGAAACAGCGTTGTTGATTTTGATTCGGCGGTGTCAACGGCTGCGTCGGAGGATGATGATATGGTTTTGTCGCCCCAGTCTTAGGATCCGGACTTTCGGACCTGTGCTGATTGACATGTTATCGAATCTGACTCCCCTGTCCCCTGAGTTCGCAGCTTCGTCTCGTTGTCTTCAGTTTATGTTTCTGCTCTTTTTCTCATATTTGCTGTATCCAGATTTTATTAGAGGATGATGATTTGGAATTGTCGCCCCAGTCTTAGGATCCGCTCACATGACGGTTCTTTGCTGATTGACATAACAGTGAATCTGACTCTTAGGATGCAAGTGTCAATATCTGTGCCAGTTTTTGGGGGGTTTGCAGGTCTTCTGTTTCTCGATTCTGTTAATGACCGAAGGACCGACGCCATCAGGAAGAGACCTGCTCGTCAGTGATGGCTGTGCAGTGCAGCCGCCGCAAGACTCTTCTGCTACAACAATGCCGAGCAGGCCGAAACATCGCACGAACCACGTTTTATGCAGTACATGCTCTTGTAACGATCAAAAAAACGTTTTGTAATGATGTTCTGACAAATCACGCAACTGCAAAAGTACCTAAATAATTCATGGGCATTTTTTTCACCGATGCCTTGTAGAACCTGAGTTTACAAAACTCTTACCTGTTTTTCCAAAGTAAACTCTTTTTTTTGTTTTTGTGAGAAACTTTGTAAAAAATCTCCTGTTTTTACAACTGGGCGTAAAAGGTCTGAAACGCAATGGCCCAATTCCGGCCCAGCGTAGTCCAGCACGGCATCGAACCACCTCGGCCCACCTGCTCACCTCGTCATCATAAAATTTTCTCAAAAAAAAAAAACCTCGTCATCATAAAAAAGAAATCATTAAAAAAGAAAAGGAAACAAGAACGCGTAGAAACACCGAAAGACAGACCGCCGCAGTACCCAGCATTTCTCACAAAAATCCTCAAAAAGGGAAAAGAAATTCGCGTCTCCTTCCCCCGGCTTGCCAGCAGCCGAAGTCGGCGAGCGAGAGCCAGCACCCCGAAGTCGGCGGGCCGGGCGAGAGCGGCGATGGGATCGAGCGAGGCGGAGAAGCCGCTGCGCCGGATCGTGGGCTCGTTCGAGGAGCTCGCCGCCGTCGCCAAGCAGCAGCCCGCGGGGTCCATGGACGCCGGGGCCTTCTCGCGCGCCTGCTCCAACGTCTCCGTCCTCTTCGGCTGCCTCGGCATCGCCTTCAAGTTCGCCGAGATGGACTACGTCGCCAAGGCACGCCACCTACTCCCCGTCTCCTCCCTCCCTCCCCCTCTCGTTTCAGCGCCTGTAGTCGCTGTTTGGCGTGATTCATCCAGTGTTTAGATCCGTCTGCTGCTTACTTGTACTTGGATGTGGTGATCGATTGAACTTAAGACCAAAGCAGTATGTAAGGACAAAATAGTCTCACTGATATCAGACCATCTACTTCGGACGCTGCGTGTGCTGTTTTATGCTTGTTTGTTCTTGTGTATGCTTGTTGCTTGAGGTGGTAGAACGTTATCTGATGCACATGCCAATCTGTATCAGTCATCATATATCTCCTGTTATGAGTAGGCACTTGCATAATTCACCGCAGACTTAGTGTGCAGCTATTTTACTTTTGGGCTCTTAATTATGGTGATGATGATTAGCTTTGATTTGCTCTAGTTCGAGGTGCACGGGTTTTGGCTTGTAAACTGTGTGATTATTAATCAAAACTTGGAGGTTTGGAAGAATTGAACTCGAAGAGTCCAAGTAAACTAGAGCTTTTGCATGTGAATCAGATCGTCTAATCTGAGGCTGTGTTCTGTACCAGTTTGTTTCAATGGATTCCAGTGGTGTTAGAATTAGAATATGACATGCTGCAGTTGCTTTGTTGTTTGTCACTAGAGAGCTCAAATGAACTAGACACTCAACTTAGTGTGCAACTGGTTTATTCTGGGTTGGGCGGATGATTCTGGTGCTGTGCTGGTTTGGCTTATGACTGTGCTCTCATCGCTGCATGGTTGGTTATCTCTTGTTATAGTCTGTTTTGTGTAACTAACAAATATCTCCACTTTTGAGTTAGACTAAACGTACTTGTATGTGGCGTTTGATGTGATCAATCAAACTTAGAATTGTGTAAGACCATTATATCAGGACGAAATGGCTCACAGGGGTCAACTAGGTGCATCAGAAATCAGCGAATCTCACTTTTAACTCTTGATTGATGATGGTGATGGGTACTGGGTAGACTCAGTTTCTGCTAGATACCTTTTTGGCTAGTTAAACTGTGATCTTCTGGTTAATTGTACTCAAATGTGTGGTGATTGAGGTATTGTCTAAGACTTGGAGGTTAGGAAGATTTGGCCTCGAAAATACTAAAATAATGTATACTTTTTTTGCATCTTAACCAGATCATGTAATTCGGAAGCTATGTTCTGTCCCAGTTTGTTTCAGTGGACACTCAAGGTGTTAGAATATGAGCCTCTGCATTGCTTTCTAGTTTGCTACTAGAGATTTGAAAAAGGTCTCGTCAGTTTTTACTGGAGACTGTCTTGGACCGTGCAATACATATAGCAGATTAATGTGCGACTGGTTTATTCTTAGCTGTAATGCTGTGCTGTTTGGTTTCTGACTTTGCTCTCACCTTTGCCTGGTTAGTTGTTACTTGTTAGTTATCTAATATTTGAAGTCTATTTTGTTTTAGTAACAAGTACTTTCACTTTTGAGTTCGACCAGACGCTTGGGATAGTTTACTGCCACAGAAAACACAGTATAGAAGTACTTCTAGCAATTTTGTTGTGAAAGGGAAAGAAAACACTATACCATGGTTGATCAGTCGGGCTGATAAGTTCAAGCGAACCGAGCATTATTGATGATGGCTCTGAGTTGCTTTCCTTGTTGCCAAGTTATCATTCTGATGTTTGTAAGTTTTGTTTGGTGTTCTTCTCTGATCACATAGAATTGAATCTTCTACAGGTTGATGATTTGGTGGAGGCGTCCAAGTCAATTTCAACATTGCCTTCTATGGTTGAGCTAGACATTCAGACCAACACTGTCAGGAAACCAGGGAGTCATACAAGGAATCTGCTTAGAGTGAAGCGTGGAATTGATATGGTTAAAGTCCTGTTTGAGCAAATTCTTGTCACAGAGTAAGCATTAGCTGCATACTGAATACCTATTTACTTCTCTCAACTCATAGTTGCTTATAAGTTTCTCCTGTGAACTGTTAAGCTCTTTATTTCCTTACAATGTGTTCTCAGTGAATTTGATCAATTAACATTGTCTTGCAGGGGCAACTCGCTAAGGGATGCAGCATCAGTAGCTTATGCGCAGGTCTTTGCTCCTCATCATGGATGGGCAATAAGGAAAGCAGTTGCTGCTGGAATGTACGCCCTTCCCTCAAAGTCCCAGCTGTTGAAGAAATTGAATGAAGATGGTAAGTACTTTAAATCTCTTGTCCGTTCAAGCTTCAGCCCCAACAAAATAGCAAGCAACTGATTTTATGCTGAAATGATCGCATCACAAAACTTTTCTGGGTCATAAAGCTTTAACGTGGTTGTTCACTTCTCTGTTTGTGGGAGACAAACTATTCATGTATGCCTATGACTATGTTTCGTTGATGTGCATGATTTATAAAAAACAAGAGTGCAGGGTACAGATTTATCAAAAGCATACTAAGATGTCTGCGATTTCTTAAGGTCATAAGGCTTAATTTTGACCTGTGGAGATGCTGACCATATTCCTTTTTACTTGCAGAGGAATCAGCAAAGGTTCAAATGCATAACTTTGTCAGGTCATCGGCTCCAGTAATCAGCTATGTTGAAGACCTTTTCACCTCAAGGAACTTGGGCATAGATTGGTGAAGAAAACTATGCATACATTTCCTTGATGTACTAATCCAGTCAGATGGTGTGCCTTGAGCTGGGCTCGGAAAACCTTTTTCTGGATTCCATGTCTCTAAGTTGTAAACAAATCTATAAGCTGCTGTCTAAAACTACTTAGCGATCCTATTCTGGAGCTGTTCGTGATGGTTGTTGAGTGCGCATGTGCATAGATGATGAGAAAAGTGTTTGGCTAACTGAAATTTTTCTGGATATGCTGCTTCATTTATGTTCACCTGATGTGACGACTGCAACACAGAGCAATTTAATTTTCTTAGTGATTGCATTTCAGGAATTCGATGTTATGAGAAAAGTGTTTGGCTAATTGAAAATTCTTCTAGATATGCTGCTTCATGTATGCTCACCTGATGTGACGGCTGCAACGCAGAGCAATTTCATTTTCTTAGTGATTGCATTTCAGGAATTCGATGATCTTGGTCTCAATATCTCATTGCATCATGCCGATTTGAACTTGTAAGCTGTCAACTAGAATTAAACTGTTATAGAGAACTTATGTGTGAATGAATCATCAATAAATGGCATAGAAACAACTATTAAGAGAGATCATTGAGAAGCAAAGTGTGTAGTATAGATAAGCATCGGCTTTGGTTTTCCATGATGTTGCAACGCTACAAACTCACTAGTGATAACTGATACTCTTTGCATGTGGAAAACTTTCATACAAGTCCAGAAATCGACACGAATATAGGTGACGACCAACATCATTTTGAGTGCTCCAGGATGCTAAAAAACTGTCTCCAGTGGAACTTTCTGCATTATTATATTCAGCGAAATATGTTGTCCATTAACGGTTACAAATTGATATGTGGCCTTTTTGGTCAGCGGATATTGTTATCTGAGATTATTTTGGGTCGTTTGGTTCTTGGATTGTTGTAAGCTGTAACTTGAGCCTGGCTTGTTTCAGTTTGAATATGTGTTGCTCTGTTATACTCTTGCGCCGGGTGAATTATTTGCTTTTTGAGATCCGTTTATCATGAAACAAGTTTTGTTGGTAACAATGTAGAGAACTTCTGAGACGTTTACATCCTTTTATATTCATATAAGCATTCCATTTGAGATGCGTACACAACTTTTAGGCGTGAAGCCACAGAGCAAAATTAAGGAGTATACTCGACCAATTTAAGGAACTATTTATCTAAACCCCCTAAACCTTAAACCCAGGATTATCTATCATAGCTAATCCTAGATAATTATGGTCATACTTCTTTTACTCTATATATGACATGAAAACTTTTTTTAAAACTAAATATAATTGTCAACTAGACACTTGTGATCAACCCTAATAACTTAGATGAAATCTGAAACGTGTCCAAAAGAAGAGCCAAGAACGTTGACCATATTTTTTTGGATCGCTCGAGGAACAAAACCATATAGCCGACGACAAGCAATGGTCACTGCGACGGATCAAAGACGCAGCCAGCAAAGACGACGGCGCCGGACACCTCCACCCATGATAAAGAACGCGAAGGGATGGTCGGCGACGAAATCCACAGTCTCTGGTCGATAGCCAGGCGGCGCACACGTCGGCGCGGGCAGGCCGAAGTATGTCACAGCTGCGGCCTCCGTGCCTTCCTCATTCAGCTCAATGACCGCCTTATGATAGGCCTTGTCTATCTTGGGAGACACACCGGGGAAGCCTCTTCTCTCGGCCATGTCGGTCAGGTCGGCGTCACCAAGCGTGGCCTCGAGCCCCATCTCGCGGAGGGCGGCGGCGAGGTCGCTGGAGAAGGACATCTTGAACCTGGGCAGCCGGAGCTTGCGGACACAGACCTTCTTCCAGGGCAGGTGGTCGTGCAGGAACGCCGGGCCGGACGCCGCGAGCTCGTCGACGAGGCTCCACAGGCCGTCGCGCGCGTCTGGCTGGAAGACGCTCAGAGAGTAACTGGCGCTGACACCGCCGCCGCCGCGGCCGAAAGAGTGGAAGGCCAGGGGAGCTTGGTAGGGCAGCGTGAGCACCTTGAACCCGGCGTGCACGCCGACGAGGAAGCTGCCGGAGTCGCGCATCAGCGGCGTTTGCACGGCGGTGCCGTCGAGGAGGTAGAAGTCCTCCACCTTGGTCAAGCGCTCCTTGAAGGGTGTCGCCCACTTGCCCTTGAAGTAGATGGCATTGACGAGCATCAGGCCGGTCTCTTCGTCCACGGAGCCAGGAGAAAGCACGTCGGAGATGAGCCCTTTGGTGGCATCCGACACCCAGCTGTTGATCTCCTGCCGTGCTTCCTCTGCCTTCGTCTGGAAATCCGTGGCGCGCACGTCGGCCTTGAAGCACTCGACGGCTGTGGCTCTGAACGCTGGCTTCAAGACCATGGAGTTGTCGTGCCAGACGCCGCACGCGGATGTGATGATCGGGCCGCCGGACGCGGAGTCGTCGGCGAGCGCGCCGCGGACGAGCTCGGCGAGGTCGTCGCGCGACGCGGCGCCGAGCAGGGCGAGGAGCTCGTCCAGCGCGGCGCCCCGTGCCCCGGCCGCCACCAGGGCCAGCGCGGCGTAGATGGACAGTGGCGAGAAGACGAGGTTGCCGCTGTCGCTAGCGGCGAGCTGCTTCGCGAGGCGGAGCGCCAGCGACGTGAGCCCGGCGCTGGCTGCGGAAACGCGCTGCGTGTCCGCCTCCATGGACCATGGTGATGTGATGGTGGAGGGGAACCTCATGACCGTGTGCTTGGGATCTTTGGAGCTCGGATCTTTGTGTTGTTGGGGATAGATCGATGCGAGCAGGACGGCACGTACGGCGAGGCTGTATTTGTAGGACGGATAGAAGCGCGCATACGAAAAGCATCAGAATTCTGATCGATCCTAGTACGAGTATTGATTTTTGTATTATTACCAACAGCAGTTTGAAATTCCATATACGCCACCGCCTCCAGGCCCCCGTCCGACCTCCGTGTATATGGAATTTCTTGGCCAAGATTCAAAAAAAAAAAAAAAATCTTGGCCAACCTCACCTAGTCAATGGAACAATGTGCAGAGCTTGTACTCGTAGTAGGACCGATCAGAATTCTAATCCTTTCCTGTACCAGTATAATGTCCCGTGCTAACGCTATGATTTTTTTTCTAGAAAACGCTATATAAATCATCTAATTTATTTTTATAGAATTTTACTTTTGAACAATTATTTTTTAGTCTATATACATTTTGTGAATCATCAGTACATAAAGACAACTTTACATTTTTCTTAACTTTTTAATCAAATATTGGATATCTTCAGGGATGTTGTCGTAGCACTCGTTTGCAAGACTCGCCAAAATATCAGCCAAAAACTCCGTCCTTAGTGATGTTGATAGCTGTGCATGATAGATAATATTATGTCAATATTTAATCGTCTGTTGACGCAAATATAGTTGAAGACTGCATGTGCTTATATTATTGATCGGCGGCGATCTTTTACCATCTCACAACTTTATGAAATTGTATAAAGAAAGCCTCCCAAGTTCCTGTAGATTAGTTGTTTATTTGGCTTATAAAATTGAAATATTTGTTACAACTACAACAAAGTTGAGCCAAATGACAAGTGATTACCAGGCTTTATGGTTTGATGTAACCTTTGTTACACATGCAGGGTATTCTCGCCGCCATGAAGATATACGGTGGTCCTCTTTGTTACACATGCAGGATATTCTCGCCGCCATAAAGATATACGGTGGTCCTCTTTGATTTTGATAGTCCCATGGCGAGCATGAACATTCTAGCAATAGCTTGGAATGTAGTTGTATATACCATATCTTGACTAAAACCAGGCAAAACAGTTTGTTCTTATAGTGGATCCATAATACGCATAATTTTGTTTTGCATGTCTATTATGAATAAAATGTACAGTCCGTCTCAATAATACGGTAGTAGAATCTAAGACACATAAAGAGAATATTTAATTGATAAGTACAAAAAATTAATTAAACAAAGTATAGTAAATAAAACTTAACTTACATTGCTACAGTCATTTATGTGATATTGCATGCCAGGCCAACACTCAAGTACTTTTTTCAATTTTTCTTGATATACTTTGTTAATCGGTCCACAACATCGTGGATCTCATCCAAACCTAGTTATTTCCTGTTTAATTTGCAGAAATTAGCAATCTTTGATGAATTATACTATTTTATAATAATTTATATATAACAACTTACAGCAAATTTAAGATCCATGAGGTGGTATTTTTGTTTCGTCAGCAACATGCCTTGGTTGTTCGCGAGCATCCGAATACCCATATTAAATAATTCATGATCCAACTCTTTTTCCTCTTGTAAAATATTAATAATTTTTCTATGACTCAAAAAAATTGGATGTGGTTCTGTACTTCGTACCCACTCATTGCTAAAAACACGAAAAAGGACAAAATTATTTATTGTAGCAATTACATAGGTAAAACTTCGAAAGACTTACTCTAAGGTTTTATCGTTGGAAAAAAACCGGATGATTGTGGAAATGGCCTGCAATAGTTCTTCTTTGCTTGCCCACCTCAGTGTACTTATCATCTTGGGATCTCCCGAGTATAAAATTTGGGCTTCATCGAGCTCTTCCACATCATCAAATTGTCGATTTGGGGTTTCATACTGTAGCTCATTATCTATTTTCCCTCTTTTCTCATTTATCGGGGAATTGTATAACATTGCAGGTAGCTTGAATCTAAAGTTATCTATGTCATCCTGAAAACATGAGTAAGTCATTGTATATTACTATTAATCAATTAATCTACTTATTACATATGGCCAGTATCCATCTCATGCTGCTCACCGTCGGAACAATCATGTGTCGGTTCAAATAATTCACTGTCAAATTCATTCTCGTCGTCTTGGACATGTACACCCTCATCGAGCGCCTCAGATAAGCGTATTTCTGCACAATAGATATTTAATATTAAACATGTTAAATTTTTATGAATGTGGTTTGTTGGAAAATTAAATAGCCAAAATATATGTGTTTGATGTGCTTACCTGGCTTGTCGGAACCATGTAGCGTTCTAGAATCCCCCGCATGTGTGCCTCTATGAACTGGAACATAAGTATCATTTCTATGTAACCAATCCGCGGGATCTCCAGATTCCTCATTTTCTATGATTATCGACAATCCAGTTCCCAAATTTGCAGCTTCATGTATGAATATGAGCTGAGGTTCATGATATATGGCGCGATGGGCGAATATATGGAGTGATGGATGGGATACGCCACGCTCTCTTCCCTTTCTTCTTCAGTCATCCTCGCTCGACGATCACGCTGATACTCACGTTGTCTCCTATTTATCTCCTCCCTTCATTCATTGGTCATCTCAGCACTACGATTGCGACCTCGCAATGTTTCAGCCCGCCTCGATGAGGCCTCATCTAAAGCAGGAGTTTTGACAAAATTTGGATTAGATTACGAAATTAGAAAAAAAACACCCAATTATTAAAAGCATACCTGTGACGTTGGTGATGTCGCTTAGCGCATCGCGTGTATGTCCCGGTGTAGATATTGAAGCGCCCTGAATGCAAAAAGGCGTTCATGAACTTTATCATAAGATGTTTTTAATTATTCAGAGATGCATTTAAACTCTGAACGATTTTCAACAACCGTGATTTTTGCAAAGCAAAATAATGCAATTTGGTGCAGAAATATAACTCTGAATTTTCTAAACTGGTCGCAAGCATAGCTAATATTTAAAATTGTTGCAATGGCCAGATTCACCAAGACCCAAAAAATGCAAGGCTTACGAGCCTAGCAAAATGGTTAATTAAGGGCTAAGCCCTGTATAGCAAATATTGGAAACCAGACTATATATTTGCCATGGCTGAGTGCTCTAAAAAAAATGCAACCTGACATTTTAGTGAAATCCAAAGATCTGTCAATATTAGGACTGCTATCTCCTATTTTGCACAATGCAAATAACTGTGATCATCTGGGATTCTAAATTTAGACAAGTTCACATCAATCAAAATTCTGAACAAATATCATAAGACACAAAATGATGCAATTTCGGTAAGCTTCAATACACTCCTCGTACTATGACCTTAGATATAACTCTGAATTTTCTGAATTTTAATACAATAACTCTCGACACAAAAATTATATGATGCATGGATAGGCTAGGATCCAGGATATAGGCAATAGGCAAATTATTAAATTGGAGAATTGGAGAATAATAATGGACCATGGCGCGCACAACCTCTGCTGCTGGCCGCCACAGGCCACGGGTGTCACGACGTCCTCCTCAGCGGCGAACAGACAGCAGAGGCAAGAGTCACGACCTCAGCGCGACGACGACGTCGGGCGCGAAGGCGCGGTGGTCCCGGTCGACCTCGCCGAAGAAGGGCGTCAGGGCGGGCCCTCGGAGTAGCGGAGCGTGCAGGCGTGTCGTCGAGCAGCCGCGCGATTAGGTCGTGTGTGTGCGTGTGCATGGTCGTCGCGGCGGCCGGCGGGAGCTCCCTCAGGCGGCGCACAATGTTTCTTAAGAAAGACGAAGAAAAGATGGTGGTAGGGGTTTACAGGAAGGGAACGGACAGACCTGAGCGGCGGCGCCGATGCCTTGATGGAGTCAGGAGGCCGGCGTGGAGTGGTGACTCGTGATCTGAACCTGGAGTCGTGAGTCCGGCTGCTTGCGATCGATCTGAATGCCGGCATGGAGTAGGGAGCCCGTCATGGAGGCTACGCCGCCGTCATCGAGTCGGGACTCGGGAGGCCGGAAAGGAGCACCAGAAAAGTGCGAGGTCGGAGATGAGGGCACCGCCGGAGGAGACGGCGGCGGATGCACAGAGAGTCGTTTTCCTTTTCTGTTTCCGTGAAGAGGAAGGGAGGCGAAGATTGTTGCGGCAGGCGGGGTGATTCAAATTTGATTTGAACCGTGATGACTGACCTAGGTGTGGGTCGGTTATGGATGAAGATTAGGGGGCCGGATGGGCCAGATTAGTGGGCTGCGGTGGGGTGAGTTTGTCCGGTCTAACGGCCCAAGAAGTTTTCAATTATAGTGGCGATATATGTGTGTATGACTCAATCTCATGTGAACTCTTTTTACGATGCTTGAAATTTCTTCCTGTTTCTTCCCGTTTCCTCTGCAAAATTCTAATTCTACTCTAATTCTATTCTTCAAGGACATGTTTGTCATTTCACACTCTCACCCCCCCCCCCCCACATCCCACCCATCCGCGGTCCGCCCCCGTAGCCTGTACCCCGCTCGCATCCCCCTCCCCTTCGCCCTTCCTCATCCCGCGATAGGCTCCTCGCCAAACCGGCCGCCGCCACCTCTGGATCTTGCCGAAGCCGCCGCCGTGCCGACCTTCCCTCGCCCTACGCCGCCACGCCCTTGCCTCTCGCTCCTCGCCGTGCCGGTCTTCCCTCGCCCCGCGCCGCCATGCCCTCGCACGACGGCATCACGCCGGCAGGCCTGCCGCGCCATCGCCCCAGCCCTCAACGCGAGGGCCTGCTGATCGCCTCCGTCGCCGCCTTCCTCGAGTCCTTCGGATTACCGCGCACCATGGCCGCCGGCCTCGAGGTACCCTCTCCTTGCACCATGGACACCAGACGCAGATGTGATGCTTGTCCTTGCTCTTTTTTTTCAATTGCTCTGAATCATCCTGTGTTCTAGTTAACAGATAAGTCTTGTGTTTGAGCACCAATTGTGCAGATCAGAACTGCAGCTTCTTTTGCATGGCTGAATAGTAGCCAAGTTGCAGTGTGAAATCATTAGACTTTTGGTAAGATACTGGTGCTAGCTAGCAAAATTGATTAGTTAGAAAGTACTTTAGTCAACTTGGCCTACTGTAGTACATTCTCTATGGCAGGCAACTAGCTAGTATAAATAGACCTAGTCCCTTGTATATGTGTGGTAATGCAAATACAGGGCAGCTGTTGCAGCTAGAACAAACCTTCGGCTTGCGTGCCTGCTTGTTGGTGTATGTGTGTGAGTTCAGAATTACCTACAACATTAGTGAAGTGGATATTTGGTTGCAGTAGTAGACTGTAGTCGTTGCTTGGGTGCTTATTTGAGGGCTTGATCGGTAAGTAATCTTGATTTTGAGTGTGGGACATCTCTAAAATTTTTTAGCTTGGTCCCTGGTATCAAGTTCTATTGGGCTTTTATCTGAAATTGTACTGTTCTCCTTTAGGTGGGCTTGCCCTCTTCTTTAGCTTGTAATGAAAACTTGACTGACATGATTCCTTAAGTTTAAATATATGTACTCGATAAAATAATAGGCATGTGAACTATAACATGTTGATTTCATGTACGCCATGTCAGTCCTAGCCGTAACTAATTTAATTTGGTTCAACATCTTATGGCTTGGATTTTTGTGGTCAATCTGGTAAAAAAAAATCCAAACCCAAATTCTATATTTGTTTGAACCACATAGCTGCTCCATTAAGTAATATGCATTGTCAACAATGGGAGACTTCTCACTGTTATTGGCAAACCAATGGATTATGTCCTATGAGCAGCTTTGGAAATTTTTTGTTTATTTTATTCTATTTCAAAGGATATTATGTTCATCAGGCCGTGGCATTCAGTTTTTTTTCTTTTACTTCAAGCATGCATGCTTCATTCTTTCCAGGCAATATGTGCAGTTCTGGGAGCTATATAGGTTGCAGCTGTACCATCTTATTTGAAATGACCTCGATTTCTGTGAAGGAAAATCCACAGAGTCAAAGTATAATATGACCATTTAAATCACATTACCCGATAACAGTTGAATACCATAATCCATACATCGAACAAAAGAGTGCAATAGAGAGGTTCACAATAACTTATTACATCGCCATTCGACGAAATCAGAGTTTATGCAGCATAAAATTAAAAGCTTGAAGGTACGGAAGCTATCATCTACGATCCAACTTGAGCGTAGGTACGAACCCCTCAATCGTCGTACTCCTCAGACGAGTACTCACTTCTTGAACCTGTGTGCCAAAGTATCAGTACGATTTGTACTGGCCACTCCCACCCTATGCATTGTTTTGTGGAAATTAGATGCAAAACATGGATATAACAAGAGGAACCTATAAAGGCTGGGGTTTCCTATGTAGCGATCTAGTATATAAA
This sequence comes from Bothriochloa decipiens, assembly GCA_023333625.1. Lineage (NCBI taxonomy): Eukaryota > Viridiplantae > Streptophyta > Magnoliopsida > Poales > Poaceae > Bothriochloa > Bothriochloa decipiens. Next base: position 15,706,380 of record CM041628.1, read on the forward strand.
TAATATAGTAATCAAGTTTTAAACACATTCCCAACCCACACCATCCTTCACCATCCATCTCTGAACCCCCATCCCAACTCCTCCAACACCATCTCAGACCCATGTTGAAAAGCCAACTCCCTCTCGGCTTGTCTCAACAGCCCGCAGCCCTCAACCTGGCTCATGGCCGGAAATCACACTCAGGGGGAAGGTAGAACACTCCACTCACTAGTCCGATGAATCCTCCTAAGGAAAGGTCCATAGCCAAGAATTGGCATATGTATCGATCGATCAACCATACACTCTGCAAAGATTTCACTAATCCACTAGATAACCATCATCGGTGTTGATCACCACCTAGGCAGATTCCGGGCGTCTACTGTCATAGAACGATGCCACTCTACCATCCAGCTCTGGATCACTGAAACTGCAAAGAGAGCATGTATCCACTCCCAAAGAGGATGCCATGCCATGTACCCACTCCCGAAGAGGGTGCCATGATCGTCTTGGTAGGGTGTTAGATCCGTCCCATGCATATACCTTCCTAACACTACTCACCTAGCAGTAGTGGCATTGATCTATCCAGCGGTTCGGCCGTCTCCCCCCATGGGAAGCGAGTGGAAAGAAAGAGATTCCTAAGGTCTAGATACCAGCGTTGCAGTTCCTAAGTGTGAACAAGCAGGGATGTCTTCATCAGGGTTCCCATTTAATGTGCTACCACGGCACACTCCTTCTGGCTTCCACCCAGGACTCTCCAAAACATCTGAATTAGTCCGCCACAGACCGTTACTCGTGGGAATGTCCAGATCCATTCCCTGACAAGACTCGCTCCATAAGCTCATCGTAGATCCTGGCTCGATCGACTCAACCCTCACCCTACTCCCTGTCGTCCACCCTAAACCCCGATACAGCGTCATCATCTCACAAGCTCATCTAACCCATCAACACACACACATCAAGCCTGATACCCTCCAGGCCCCCCAGGGTTCATCACGTCGCATCAAAATGTAAGCGAGTGAATATATACGATTAAATATAGCAGATAAGCAAGTGGCTAACATAACAGCGGGTAAGCGGGTGATAGGTTACAACAAGGTAAGGCTCATCAAGTAATAATCTACCATGAAATCCTAGCACAGGCGATCCATTATTTAGCAACAGAAATTAAAGTACTAGCCATGCTACATTTGCCATGCGTAATGGGATCTACGAGGTTGGGTGAGATGTGGCACCTTCACTGACGTAGCTGTCGGACTTCTCCTGGTAGTCACTATCATTAGACCTGTCCTCGCTCGACCCTGTAACCGAGAAATATTGGTCACGGAAGCGACCCCTATAGATTAGCACAAAGAACGAATGCCAAAATAAGATCCAAATGCACTCAAACATAGCGAAGATAGGTACAGCTCGATTTATAGAAAATTTGGATATGTGGATCATAATTTTCTGAGCTCGTATGAATTAGTTTATTCTGGTGCTGACACGTGGCATCACAGGATTGGTCCATGTGTCGCGTGCAGGTCCACACAGTAAGAGCTCAGCGGCTGACGTGGCAGGTTACGTCATGCTGACGTCAGCAGTCAACGGTCATGGTCAAAGGTCAACGGTCAAGTGGGCCTCACATGGGCCGTTAACGGGCCGTTATTGGGCCGACTGGGCCGGACATAGGCCGGGCTCGGCCCGCCACATGGCACGCTCTGGTGCTGCCACGTCGTCATCATAGAGAAGAAATGGGCTCAGCTCATGGCGTTGGTCCATGGTACACCGTCCCTCTTTGGGGTCCTTCTGCAGTGTAACACCATGGTGTTAAACATGCATTATCTTGCATATCATGAGCATAATCATCTCTTTGCATAGTCATTGTTTACATGAAATGATAAAATGAGAATTGTGCTTGGTTTGATTTGAACTAGAGCTATGTGATAGGTTGCTTGTTTGGGGTTGAGTGTTAAATAAAGTTTGTAGAGAAAATTATTTGGAGCAAAACTTATTTTTGGGTCATCTCATGAAAAGGCTTGGAAGTGGGTCAAAAATATTAAAAATAGTTTATAAAAATGTTTTTCTTTTAATTTTAAATGGATTTTAAATCCCCATTTTTGAATTTCAAATTCTAGGAAGAATTAGGCTTTGATGTTTAAAAGTGAAATGTTCTACTCATTGAGAGCAACATTCATCTTTTACAAGTTTCTTCAAATTCGGATTATTTTGGAAAATATAGAGTAAATTAAGTTCTGCACGAATCTTGGCGCAGTGGGACCCACCTGCCAGTCTCTTCTTCTTCCCTCCCTTCTTCTTCCTCGCGACGGTGTCGCGGCCGACGCCAGCTACGCGGCGACCGTACGCCGAGACGCTGTCGCTGCCCGCTGTTTGGCCCCCGCTCGCATGCGCCGTACATGCCCGCGCTCGCCCGACCCCACTGCCGCCCACGTGCCCCTCCGCTCGGCCTCGCTCCGCTCGCATGCGTGCCACGCGCGCGTCGATGCTCGACACCGCGGTCCGCCTGTCCGAGCTCGAGCGCCGCCTTCAAGGCAACCAGACCGCGTCACTCTCTCCCTCACTCTCTTCCCCATCTCTAGACGCTCCCTCTCGCCCCATTTCCCTTCGCCAGAACTCGAGCGCGCTTGGAGCCCGCCATTGCCGTCGCCCCGAAGCTCGCATCGCCACCGCGTCTCATAGCCCTATCACATTCTTCCCAGAGCTCGCCAACAGCTCCGCCTTGACGTGAGACGCGTCTTGCGCACGCTCACTGCCCCCGAGAACCCAGGTAGAGACCGAATCGACCGTTTCCCCCTCTGCCGGCCATGGCCGCCTCGACCGCCACGCGGTCCGCTATGACCAGCAACCCCTTTCTCCCTCCTTTAGCTCGAGCATCGTGGTCGCCTGCATGAGTAGAATAGGTTGGTGTAGTTTATGGGATCGATTAGGGTTAGGGTTCGTCAGATTTTGGTCGACCGCCGTCGCGGGTCGCGCCGTCGCTCATCGGCCGCTCGCACGGAGCTCACTCCAGTGGACCTTTGCCTTCATGTGCTAGTGCAATCGAGTCACCCTGACTTCAATTAGGTCGCAGGATAGTTCTTGGGCCTTGATTTGGCCGGAATTGGCCGGCAGCCGTCGAACCGCCGACATGCACGCCGCCGCTCACCGGCGTGCAGCACCGTCGTTGTTCCGGCCAGCCATTCTTTGCGTTTTCTGGTTAATCCGAGTCGCCTTGGCCTGTTGTACCGGGTAGGCTAGTTCTTGCGCTCCGCCGTGGCCCGTGGTGGCCGGTGCACCGCCGACCCTCACCGCCGTCCGCCGTCGCGCGTGGCCGTCGGTCAAAATCGCGCTAATAGCCATCATCTGGTACACCGTTGGGTTCGCAACGTTGAGTCGAGTCGAGTGGTGACCGTAGTTTGGCTGGTGACCTCGCCGTCGGCGAGGAATCCCGACGCCGGCGACCTTTCCCCTCGGCATGGATCACGGGCAGAATATGTCAATCTTTCTCGGATTTAAGTGCAAAGTGGCCAGACTCAGAGAGTTTTAAAATAGGACTCAGTTAATTTCAGAAAAATCTAGGGTTCCTGGTGCAAAATGGTTTTTTTCATTTAAAGAATTTGTTTCCAGATTTTGCATAAAACCTTTAAAAAATCATAACTTCCTCATTTTTAGTCCAAATGAGTTGGTTCAACTTGCAGTATTTTTCTTATGAGAAGATATATGCATGAAAAATATGAAATATGAAATTTGTGATAGTTTTACATATAGATTTATTTCTCCCTATTAAATGCCTTTATTTTAGAAAATGCATAAGTAATTCTCTGTTGCTCAGAAAAATATGAAACTAAGTTTGTTAGTCTTCTTATGTCATGCTCTATCTGTGAAAAATGTTAGAGACTATGTCATGTGTAAATATTATTCTATCTATTTATGGTGCCTATTTCAAGTAGATAGTAAATAATTCATAATAAATAATATATCAGTGATTTGTGCATGAAACTTTTTGGAGGATGTTTTTATGTCAATCTAAAGCTAAGAGTAGTCTGAGATCTATTGTTTACATCTTTCTATATACAAAGTATTTTATGCCCATTGAATTGTGCTGCCTTGTTATTTTTGTGTAGGATAAAATACTTACTGTTTTGACCTAAAATTTTTGTGGTAGTCTACATTAGGAATGCTTAAGCTTATGTAATTTTTATTGAATTTTTTGAATAGTCTAAAGTCATGTTGCAGTTCTACCCTAATTTCTTTTATATAATTAATAATGTTTCAAGTTATTATTTCATGTGTGTAATAATGCTTTTTCTGAGGTTTGTGGTAGGTGAAATCTGTTTTTGGTTTTGGTTCAGCAGAGGGTAGTGTGCAAAACAATAGTCATTTATAATTCCTTTTAATGTGTAGGTAAATTGTAATGTGAGGCTTGTATAAGTTTTGATTGTAGAAGAAAATGCAGATGACACGTGCTTATCTTACATGTTTTAAAATCATGTCATTTATCTTCAACTGAGCATTCATTCACCATCAGCATGTACCTTTGTATTACTATGTATTCATGGTATTCATATGCACTATGCATCATACAGGATCGTCAGAGCTCGAAACGGTAGTTCCTGGAGCACCAGAAGAGGAAGGCCAGCAGGAAGCCTTGGTACAAGGGATAGCAGCAGAAGAGGATCCTGAGGTTGATCTTCCCGAGTGTCCCGACCATCAGCCCAGCTCTTTCCTAAAAGGCAAGCCCCAGAGCATTCTCCCTGTAGTTTGCAAAATATCTAACTTGAGTCATTTACTTGTTTGATGCATTAAGTTATAGGCGTTGTTTTATACCGTTGCTGCATTACTTATATTCCTTGCCCACTGTATATCCTTCAACCCTGTTAGGTTCAGGTGCGATTATCTGTTTAGCCTTGCTTAAACTAGATCGATAGAAGTTGAGTGATTTCCTGTTATCCGCGAGTTATAGGTGGTGACTCAGAATGGTTGAATACATTGTTATCTTGGATAACCATGTGGAGATAATAAATCAAGACCGGGCGAGATTGGTGTTGAAACTGAACTGGAGGTTCAGTGAGGTTATCCTGTCTGTGTCGAACTAGGGCCCTGTCCGTTGTACGTCCTCAAGTCATATTGAATTTATGCCACACATTTAGCTGGAAGGATAAGTCGTTCCGACCACGAAGCCTGAGTTTGATTTGGACCAAGAGTCGACCTGCTGTACGCATCGTATTGGAGAAGATGGGAGACCACGGGTTACGTGGAGAGTAAGTCCGAGGTCAGGGTCGCCCTGAATAAGGCAGCCGGGCGGTTCCTGGATACGATGGTACCTGTTGATCCCGCGACTTATCCGAATTGAATCTTCGGTGATCTGTAGCTCACCTTAGCGGGTGAGTGTGGTTTGTGTGAGGAATACCCTGCCAGCTGGTTAGTAATCGATTATAATCACCATCGTTCCTGGACAGTGAACACTTGACTTGAGCAGCGGCATCGTAGTAATAACTTGAATAAAGAGATGAGATGGTTGAGCCGTGATGTTGAAAGGCACTCAACCGGAATTGGTTGCTATTCTTGTTGAATAATTATTACCATGTTTGTTTAGTACAGGTGCTAATTTAGCATGATAAGGTTAATCAAATTAAAATACACTGCTAGAAGGTTATGATCAATTCTTTCTTTAATGCAAGCTTTTTTGCAACTGATGAGTCAGCTATCCTACTTATATAGCCTTGCATACTCCTTGGAGTCAATTTATTTTTAGTTTATGATGGGTAAGTCTAGCTGAGTACATTCTCGTACTCAGGGTTTTATTTTCCCATGTTGTTGCAGATGGTGAGATATTTTATGGCTACTGTCAGCACTGCTTCTACCCCACGTTGGGTGATGATTAGACCTTGGGCATGGTCACTCTACTCTACCTTATGCTTTTGCTGGATATTGACTGAGGACTTGGCACTGTATTTGAACTAAGTGTGTGTGTGGATTTGAACTAAATCGCTTTTTCTTTATTTCGAATTTGAACTTGGGTTGTAATAACTTATTTTGAACTCCGATGTGTTAAACTATGTGCAAACTATGTACGTTGTGAATGGTGACGGCTAAACTTATTACGATCTTGGCTATGCCGGAAAGTTTGAAATCCCTCGAGATTTCGGTATGACTACCGGGTTTATTAGGTCTTAATCATGTAAGTTTGCTATCTAATGGCGAATTACGTGCTTGTGCTCTAATAAATTGGTCGGTTCTGTCACAGCTGGCATCAGAGCAAGGTTTAGCATTACTATTCACAAGTATTTAAAATAAAAGAGTTTTTGTTTGGGAAAAGTATTTACAAAATGTATAGCTATACATAGGTGTTCAAATCTATGGTTTTGGAAAATTTAGAGTGTGCCAGTGGTCATATCCTTTATGCCCAATAGGAATTCAGGTAGTTTAATTAAGTACTAACTTGGGGAATTGCATCATATTTCTGTTTTGTCGTTGCCTATACAATGACGGAGTCGTATGGGTGCTATTCACTTGAGTGGTAATGTATGGAACAAATTGCCTCTATGCCCTGGTAAGTGTGAGTTGTGAGAGCATGATTGGATGCAATGCCAGTCTAGGCGAGTGCTTATTGATGCTGGATTATTCACATGTTGCACACATGTTTATATGAAGGTATCCCACGTTGGGACCGTCTTCTGGCGGTGTCGTCTTTTGCGTGACTTGTTGGGGTAGTAAGTAATCGATGTTTTCACCTTGTTCGAAAGGTGCGTGAATTTTTACGTCGAATTGCATTCATATGGGATATGGGCTGAAATGAATTTTCTGCAGGTACACTAACCGCGTGAACGGTAGAATGAAGTAGTTACGTATAAATGAGAGAACGATGTATACCACCGCATAGCATATTAGACTATTAGTTCATGAGGGCATATGTAACGTGCATGCATCATGGTTAAAATTGCTCATTCATGCATTTCATGGTTCCTTCCCTTATAAATAAATTGTCTCATTTCTCTAAAATTATAACTCATGGGATATACAACTTTTGGACAGATGCCGAGAACCAAGCAGACTGCTCGCAAGCCCACTGGAGGAGGAGTGCCCCGTGGTCCTTTGGCTGTCCGTGAGTCAGTGCCAAGGGAGGTGGACACTTTTCTTAAGGAGCACGCCATGCCTAGCCTTCTTTGGAGGATTCTCTCCAACGCTGGGTACACGGTGGGCATGGAGCCTCACTACTACTGGGACAAGGATGACTTGGTGAACTATGGAGAGGCACGGGTGGAGGTAGTTGTCCCACCTTTGGATGGTGACCCCCACTGGGTTGGGTGGCGCTGTTTTGGTGCGGGCAGGACTGCTAAAACGGGTGCCACATTTGCAGCTTTTGATGTGGTGGAGCACCTGATGGAGGAGATCCCAGACCAGCTTGCCCAGGCTTTTCCTGGTGTGTTTCCCTTTGCTAACCGTCTTTCTAGGTGGCCACATGCTGAGGGAAAACCACTAGAGGCAGGTCCTAAGGAGGCGCAGGGCAGCGACACACCTACCATGAGTGCTATGTTTGCAGTGATGAGGGCCTATGTCAGCATAGAGACTAAGGCACTTCTTCTGAGTGAGGAGTTCAAGGAGGCTCGAGCTGATGCACGCAAGGAGAAGCATGAGTTGACACGTGAGCTTCAGCGCTCACGAGAGGAGGTAGCCCATGTGTCTCAGCATCGAGACAAGGTTGTTCAGGAGAGCCAGAAGATGGCTCAGGCTAGGGATGAAGTCTGGTCCGAGTTCTATCGTCTTAACATCTGTCAGCAGCAGGTGCTAGAGGAAGTGGTGGATGTTCGTGCTTACAATGCTAGTCTTCACGAGGAGGTGCACAGGAAGCAGGAGGAGATCCATCAGCTGAGGGCAGCCTTAGCAGCAGCTAGAAGGGCTATGGACGGTGCTTCTAGTGAGAGTAGCAACAATGGAGAGTAGCCTTGTTGATGATCGCTAGTCTCTAGTTGTTCTTTTGCGTTCCTGTCGGGTGGTCATGTAACCCTTTTGCACGCTATTGAGACTTTGATGTAATGTTGGAACATGGTGTTTGATGTGGCAATATCCGTACACCTTTAAAAGTCCAGTGTATGTATGCTGGCAAAATGTGGATGTTGTAAGATGCTTTGTGATGGTTTGAAGTAATATTATTAGTGATGTGATGTGAAAATTGGAATTATTGTGCCTCTATTTATTGTGCGAATTTATTCCCCTCGATAAATTCAGTTTGGCATGATTTTTACATTCACCTCTCATTATGACAACATTCACCTAATAAATACTTATTGCTAAAATATGCAGATGCCGGTTACCCATAGTGGTTCGTGTGGTAATGGTAATGGTGGTGCTGAAGAGGGTGCCAATAGTACTGCACGTGGTGTACCACCCCCACCTCTGACCAATGCGGACCAGCTGCTTGCTCAATTCTTGGGCAGCCAGCACAACGTGGAGCAGCTTCTTCGTGAAAGTTTGGCCCATGATGTTCGTCAGGGTCCTCAGCAAAATCAGTATAGCAGCTTCAAGGATTTTTAGGACACTAAACCTCTTGTATTTAAAGATGCTCCTGAACCGCTTGAAGTAGATGAATGGCTCAACACCATGGAAGATAAATTTTGTCTTCTAAGGTTAACAGAAGAACTAAAAATGGAGTATGCAGCCCATCAACTTGAGGGACAAGTGGGGACGTGGTGGAAGCAACATCGCACCACCTTTCAGCAGGGTGTTCTATTACTTGGGACCACTTTTTACGTGCTTTTCGGGGGAATTTCATTCCTCCTAGTTTGATGGCTATGAAGAAGACTGAGTTTCTGTCACTTACTATAGGGACTCGTACAGTGAAGGAGTATCTGCACGCCTTCAATACCTTGAGTCGGTATGTCCCTGAGTTTGTTAACAATGATGAGAACAAGATAGCTAGTTTTAAGAGAGCTTGAGTTCCAAGTTGATGAAGACCATGAGCACTTCTGCCCGTGTTACTTTCAATGATTTCCTGAATAATTGTATTATGCAAGAAAACAGTAACAATGTCCATGCTGCAGTCAAGAGTCGCAAGAGAGCACATGATGGAGGTGGTTCTTCTCAGGCAAAAGCCACACCTATTTTTTGTATGCCGTATCGTCCACCTATGTCTGGTGCGAGGTTCAAGCCCCCACAGCAGAAAAGACATAACCTTTATCCAGCTCAGAATCCATAGAAGCATCACAGAGCATTCAAAGTTCCTGTTCCACAGGGGAAAGCAGGATAGAGTAGCTTGACCGGTGCTAACAAGACACCTGTTAATGGCCCCTGCTACAACTGTAACCAGACAGGGCACTTTGCTCGTTATTGCCCTTTTCCCAAGAAGCAGCAGGCCCCATACCAAGCTCGTGTGCGCAACACCTCTATTGAGGAGATTCTTGCTGGTGAACTAGTGACTGCGGGTATGTTTTCTGTGAATCAAATCCCTGCCGCTGTTTTGTTTGATTCTGGATCATCGCATTCTTTCATGAGTCAAGCATTTGCACAGAAGCATGACCAAAAGATACTTGAATTGAGCATTGAATTTAAGGTTAGTTCAGCTGGGGCTGATATAACTACTAAGAAAATAGTTCAGGGTGCAACCTTAGATCTAGACAAGTGGAGGTTTTGGTTGAACTTGATAGTTCTACCTGGCTTAGGAGTGGACGTGATAGTGGGGATGAGTTGGATGAAATTCTGGGGTGTTGTGATTGATACAGGTAATAGGATGCTATCTATCAGGAATCCTCTTGGGGAGGGTACTTTTCAAGTGCCGTTACCCCAAAAGTTTAAGCTGGAGAGCGTATCCTATTCTACTCGTGTGACCCCTCTTCCCGAAATTCCTGTCATGTGTGAGTTTCTGGATGTTTTTCCTGAAGAGCTCCCGGGTCTTCCACCCAATAGGGATGTCGAGTTTCGCATTGAGTTATTACCGGGCACCACCCCAATTTCTAGGAGGCCATATCGGATGCCGCCAAATGAATTGGCAGAGCTTAAAAATTAGTTGAAAGAATTGTTGGACAAGGGTCTTATTCACCCTAGTGTGTTGGAATGGGGATGTGTTGATGCAAAATATTATCTGCAAACACACCGGGCTAATACCCAAAATTGATGTCCGAAGTGTGCCAGTCGATTTGACCTGTTAATCAACAAGGATGATAAATTTGAATACAATCCGAACAAGACGACAGCGATACGCCCGGACGTCAAAGCTCAGAAGGTATTCGATAACTGTTGAACAGAACAGACGAGACGACAGCGATACACCCGGATGTCAAAGCCTGAATCATGCTCGGTAGACGCGGAACCTGCAAGGTCACCGGAGATCAAGTTGATGCAGCCCGTCGATTCTTGAAAGAACCCGTTGAAAAAGAAAAGGTACTTAGCGAAGTCGCTGAAAAGTAAAGTACTGGTAAAGGTAAATAAAAAGTAGATTTGTTTATTGATGTTAGGATATCCATTACAATGCCCTTTGGCATATATTTATACTCTGCTAATCAAAAGAGTCCTAATTTAATACGTAAAGCTCAAAAGAAATAAACTAATTCCTTATACGAACTCTATTTCTTGAAAAAGAAATAAAGCTTGTATAGGAGTTGGACTTAAACTACAATACTAAAAATCATAATCTTCGTGTCGCCGATCCGCTGTCTGTTCCCATCACGATGAAGTCATCTCCTTATCGGCACATCCCTGGCATCGGCAGTAACCTTCTAGCCTTTCTGCCTATCTTATCGGCAACAGCCCTCTGGCTTCATCGGCAATGTACGAGATCAACATGTCCTTCATCGGCAACCACCCATCGGCAACTCAGAAGCAATGCTAAAGAACAACCACCTTCTTGCCGATTTAGTTTAGTCTCCCGATCCTTATTGACACGTGCCGAAAAACGGTGTCAACACATGCCCCCCAATTTCGGAGTATAAAATACTTTATGCACCAAAATTTCCCCCAGGTCATGATCACTCTTGTTCTTTCAAGCATCTATCCAAATACTAGGATAATATTTCTTCAGATATTTACCGTTCAACGCTCTTGAAAATACTTCCCCTTCGAGAGTTTTTAGGATATAGGCATTACCAGGAACAGACCGATTGACGCGATAAGGACCCTCCCAATTAGGAGACCATTTACCGAACTTTGTACTTTTAGTCCCCATCGGTAAAATCAATTTCCAGACTAGATCACCATCGGCAAATTCCTTCGTCTTCACTTTTTTATCATACCATCTAGCAACTCTCTTCTTGTTCTCTTTGATGCTAACTAAAGCTTTTAGCCTATGACCCGCTAGATCTTCCAACTCATCTTTCATGAGTGTACTGTAATCATCGGCAAACAACTGATCTTGATGAAATACTCGCCTCGAACCAGTCTTGATCTCCCAAGGCAAAACTGTATCATGTCTGTATACCAACTGATAAGGCGATACTTTAGTAGCACCATGGCATGCCATCCGATATGACCACAAAGCTTCGTTCAACACTGTGTGCCACTTTCTGGGATTTTCCTTAATCTTGCGCTTAATGAGTTTAATAACCCCTTTGTTAGAGGCTTCGGCCTGACCATTGGCTTGAGCATAATAAGGCGAGGAATTTAAGACCTTAATCTCCATCTCATCGGCAAATTTATCAAACTCCTCTGACGTGAACATAGTCCCCTGATCGATCGTAATGGTTTGAGGAATACCGAACCGATACACAATATGCTCTTTTACAAAATCAACCATGTTTGCTGATGTCACATTCTTCAGAGGAATTGCTTCGACCCACTTTATAAAGTAATCGGTAGCGACAAGTATGAACTTATGCCCCTTGCTTGATGGTGGATATATCTGACCGATGAGATCAATAGCCCATCCTCGAAATGGCCACGGTTTAATGATAGGATTCATTGCCGATGCAGGCGCTCTTTGAACGTTGCCGAATTTTTGACACTCCTGACATTCCCTAAAATACTTGAAACAATCTTCGAGTATCGTCGGCCAGTAATATCCATTTCGCCTGATCATCCATTTCATCTTGAAAGCCGATTGATGTGCCCCACATACTCCTTCATGGATTTCGCCCATTAAAGTCTTTGATTCTTCTTTGTCAAGACACTTGAGCAAAACTCCATCCATTGTTCGATAATATAATTCATCATCAAGGAGCACATACTTAGTAGCTTGAAATCTTACACGTCTCTCGACCTTCCTAGATGGATCTTTCAAATAATCGGCAATCTCCTTCCTCCAGTCATCGGCATCAGTTGCCGATGTCAATACTTCGTGGATTGGATGATACCTCGAAGCATGTTGTGCTAACTGATTAGCTTCTTCATTATGTAATCTGGAGATATGTTTAAGGCAAAAATCTTTGAACTCCTTCAATAACTGTCGACACCTCTCGTAATATGAGATTAAAACTTCACTTCGACATTCATATACCCCAGCTAATTGATTAACGATCAGCATCGAATCACCGAAGATTTCAACAGCATCAGCACGGACTTCCCTGAGTAACTCTAGACCTTTCAACACAGCCTGATACTCAGCCTGATTGTTTGTCGATGTGGTGGCAATCGGCAATGAGAATTCATATTTCTTCCCCTGAGGTGATATCAGCATAATGCCGATACCTGCTCCTTCGTCACATGTAGAACCATCAAAGAAGAGTGTCCACGGAGCAATCTCCAAAGAATTCACCACGCCGCAGTGCTGAGTAACAAAATCAGCCATGACTTGCCCTTTGACTACTTTAGCTGATTCATACCGCAGATCGAACTCTGATAATGCTAAAATCCACTTGCCGATTCTTCCACTCAGAATTGGCATTGATAGCATATATTTGACCACATCATCTTTGCATATAACCAAGCATTCGGCCATTAACAGATAATGCCTTAATCTAACACAGGAGAAATATAAGCATAAACATAACTTTTCAATGGTTGAATACCTGGTCTTAGCATCCACTAATCTTCTGCTCAGGTAATAGATTACACGTTCTTTCCCTTCAAACTCTTGGATTAGAGCTGACCCAATGACTTCATCATCACCTGACAGATACAACCTGAAGGGTTCCCCGTGTTGGGGTGGAACTAGCACTGGTGGATTCACCAAATATTTCTTAATTTCTTCTAAAGCCAACTGCTGTTCTTCTCCCCATATGAATCCCTGATTGGCCTTCAGTTTCAATAACGGACTAAAAGCTTTGATTCTTCCTGATAAATTAGATATAAATCTTAGAATAAAATTGATTTTGCCAATCAGAGATTGTAGCTCAGTCTTATCGGTAGGAGCAATCACGTTGTTGATAGCATCAATGGACTTCCTGCTAATTTCAATACCCCTCTGATGCACCATGAAACCTAAGAATTGTCCTGCCGATACACCAAATGCACACTTGTTAGGATTCATCTTCAACCCATGCTTCCTTGTGCACTCCAATATTTTCCGCAAATCAGCCAGATGATTCTCGAAGTCTCCAGACTTAACCACCACATCATCTATATAAATCTCAACCAAGGTGCCGATGTACTCATGAAAAATGTAATTCATTGCTCTCTGATAAGTAGCGCCGGCATTCTTTAAACCAAAAGTCATGACTATCCATTCAAATAAGCCTACATGACCTGGACATCTGAAGGCAGTCTTGGAGATATCTTCTTCGACCATAAAGATTTGATTATATCCGGCGTTTTCATCCATGAAGCTAATAATCCGATGTCCAGCAACGGCATCAATCAATAAATCGGCAATAGGCATCGGATAACCATCCATCGGTGTAGCTTTGTTAAGATTCCTAAAATCAATACAGACACGAAGTTTCCCATTCTTCTTGTAGACAGGAACCACATTAGAAATCTATTCAGCATATCGGCATTGTCGAATGAATTTGGCTTCAACCAACCTTGTTATTTTTGCCTTAATATCAGGCAGCACTTTAGGATTGCATCGGCGTGCTGGCTGCTGATGTGGCCGAAATCCTTGTTTGATAGGTAACCGATGTTCAACAATTGATCGATCTAACCCGAGCATCTCTGTGTAATCCCAAGCAAAACAATCCTTATATTCTTTCAATAAAGCAATCAATTGTTCTCTGCTCTGGAGATCTAACTTAGCACTAACAAAAGTCGGCCTTGATCTATCACCGCTCCCGATATCCACTTCAACTAAGTCATCTGCCGATGTAAACCCATGGCCCAGTTTTTCATCATTGGCAAATCTATCCATTTATAACTCATCTTCAGAACCGACTGCTTGGATCGGTGGCAGCTCATAATTGGCAATCCTGAGGAACTCCAAATCCCATGCTTCTCCCGATATGCACTTGGTTCGCTCGTAAGTCTCCGATTCTGCTGATGCAATTATATAAGATGAATCACCAGGAACCACCTCAATTTTATCTTCAACCCACTGCACAAGACATTGGTGCATCGTAGAAGGAATGCAACAATTAGCATGAATCCAATCTCTTCCTAACAGTAGATTATAAGCACCTTTGCCGCTGATGACAAAGAAAGTAGTCGGCAATGTTTTGCTACCGATGGTTAGCTCAGTGCACAGCGGTCCTTTGTCTGGTGATATGTTCCCTTCAAAGTCCTTGAGCTTCATGTCCGTCTTAGCTAGATCTTGATCTCCTTTTCCAAGCCTCCGAAACACAGCGTATGACATGATGTTAATTGCAGCCCCTCCATCTATGAGTATCTTTGACATCGGCTGCCCATCAACTCTGCCCTTGACGAATAAAGCCTTAAGATGCTGTCTTTCATCATCGGTAGGCTTCTCAAAGATGGCCATCATCGGATCCAAGGTTAGCTGAGCCACTTGTTCTGAAAGAATCGATTCTTCCTCCTCATCGGCAAGTGCCCGAAATTCCATCGGCAAGATGAAAACCATATTGATATTTGCCGATGGACCTCCATCTTCACGCTTTGGCTGCCACACTTGAGACTTCGCCCCACGGGGGTTTTCTCCTTTGCGCTCCCGTTGCAACTTCCTCTTCTACGTTTTTGTTTGTCCTTCAGGGCACCACTGAGGAAGCTTCGTCTTCCAGACGGGCTGATATAGTTTTGTACTTGGACCTAGGCAGTTTATATTGGGATCTCTACAAAGAATTGCCTCATCAGGAACTCTCGCATTAGCCATCTCCTCGAGCTCCTCTTGATTCATCGATAAACAATCGTCACGCTTGCCCAGCCTTTCATGTACACTGGTTCTGCCCCCCAGCCGATCATGTACTGATGCCCTCTCTCTGATCGGCTTACCAATGTATCTGCCCTGATTACCATAGCGCGGTCTTCTTTTTGCCTGATCAGCTCGATCATAACCATTGCACTTGGGGCAGCTATCAGCAGTAGGCAATTTAATGCCTTCTTCCCAGCAGTAGATGAAGGACGGGCATCTCCAATGATCTTCGTGCCGATGCCACGCTTCCCGACGCAACTCTTCTTGCCGATGTCGATAGCGATCACCTGAAATTTTGTACGGAGTTGGTCTAGGAGGTCTTCTGGAACTATTGCTTTCTTCAACTCTCTCCTTCCCTTTCAAGTCATCGGCAGTTGCTTGATTTCTAGGACCCACCGATGCTCTCCTCTTAGCGCTTGCCGATGTCAACACTTTGGTCTTGTTTATGGCCTCTACTATGTTTGCTGGGAAAGGATGTTGATCAATCTTCATCGGCCTCTGAGCTTTAGAGTTATCAAACTTGATCCTCCCAGATTCAATTGCCAATTGCAACTGCTATCTGAACACCTTGCAGTCATTGGTACTGTGCGAAGTTGCATTATGAAACTTGCAGTACCTCATCTTCTTCAGCTCATCTGCCGATGGAATCACATAATTGGGTGACAGCTTGATTTGGCCCTCTTGGAGTAGCAGATCAAATATTTTATCGGCCTTTGCGACGTCGAACGAGAATCTTTCTGGCTCCTTCTGACCAGAAGGACAAGATAAAGGCTTTTTACCCTTCACCCACTCAGCTAGGCCGATAGTTGGTTCTTCCTCTGAATTTGATTCTTCTGCCTCTTCTACAAGGGACACCTTCTTGTTCCAGCTCTTTCTATGTTCTGGAGCTTGAGCACTTTGATCAGAGATCCTCTGCACAATATGACTTAAGCTTTCAAACTCCTGAGCATTGTATTTGTCCCTGAGATGCGACAACAAACCCTGGAAAGCCAAACCAGCTAATTGGCGATCATCAAGCACTAAGCTGTAGCACCTGTTCTTCATGTCTCGTACCCTTTGCACAAAACTCTCTACCGATTCGTCGCTTCGCTGTCTCAATTTCATCAAATTGGTAAGCTTCTTCTCATGGACACCAGCAAAGAAGTACTTATGGAATTGTCTTTCTAGATTGGCCAAAGTAAGAATAGAGTTCGGCGGCAATGATATAAACCACGCGAATGCCGATCCAGACAAAGAGGACGAGAATAAATGGATCCTCAGCTCATCCCTGTTTGCTGCTTCCCCGCACTGGATGATGAATTGATTGATGTGTTCCATCGTTGACATATCATCTTGCCCAGAAAACTTAGTGAAATCTGGCACATTGTACCGATTCGGGAAAGGAATTGAATCATAAGATGAAGGGTACGGAGTCCGATAAGAGTAAGTATTAATTTTGGGCTGAATCCCAAATTGCTCTTTCATCACTTCTGCAATCTTATCGGTCAAGAGTGCATCCTGATCTTGCCGATGCACTGGCTGAATCTTCACTGGAGGTGTTGGCTGATATGCTTCTACATACCCTTGTGGCATTTGGCTTGGAGGAATCGGCATATTCACGGCACCAATCTGTGGAGTAAAGTTCATCGGCTATTTTGCCGATGCTTGATCTTGGAAAGTTGCCTGTGGACTATACCGCTGAGTCCCCATTGCTTGGTAGCTTGGCTGAATAGTAGATTGCTGAGCTGGTGCTTGCCCTGACCAATTGAGATTGTAACTCATTGGCACCTGACTTGCCGATGGCTGATAGCTTGTGGACAATTGATGCTCTTGTATAGGTAGATGATAACCAGCATGATTGCCCTGAATTACAGATAACCTAGATTGAGATATGAATGGCGCTACGGGCTGTTCTGCAGTGGAAGCTCTCTGTTGAACTGGTGGAGGATTAGTCAATGGATTCGCATAAGATATCTATTGCGGAGGCGCGTAGAATCCCATTGACAATGGTTGTATAGCAGGAGGTGCAGTAGAATAAAGCGGCACTTGAGCCATCGGCCGAATTGGAGTAGCCGATGTCATTGGACCCTTTCCTGCTACATCATGTACTTGAGGCAATCCAGAATTGGCAGTAGATGGACCTGGAGGCATACCGTATCCCCACCAATTAGCAGCAGTTTGACTGTGTTGACCTGAAGGACCTGATATTGCCGATGCTGATAGATCTATGCTCAACTGAGTACTAGGCCTCTCCTGCGACGTTAGATCTGATCCTATCGGTGTGGCTTCAATGATGGATGGTCCTGATATAGCTGGAGTAGGCGCTTCCATACTCTTAACGGCTGGAGTTGCCGATGGAGTACTGACAGATGCTGATCCCGGCTGATGATATGCCAGCCCGACATACCCTGGTGCTTGTCCTTCTCTTAATGTTTGCACAACAGCATTGTAAACAGTATTGGACAGCACGATGGAGTGGTTGATCAAAGCTTGATTTAATGCAGAATTAACCATCTCCTGTAATTTACCAGGGTTGGAGTCAAAGGTTACCTGCTGAGGCAATGGCAGATCTTGCTTCTGGATGACTTCTCCACCCCTGTTCTTGCTGAAAGACTTCAAGCAGAGCTGCCTGTAATCCTCCATAGCTTTTTCTATGGCTAGCTTCTGATCCTCCTTGAGATCTGATTCTGATATCTCGATGATGTTTTCTGGAGTGATATCAGTAGGATTCTTCATGATAGATCTGTTGACTTGGTCCCACCGGGCGTGCCAAAAGATGTGTTGATGCAAAATATTATCTGCAAACACACCGGGCTAATACCCAAAATCGTTGTCCGAAGCATGCCAGTCGATTTGACCTGTTAATCGACAAGGATGATAAATTTGAATACAATCCGAACGAGACGACAGCGATACGCCCGGACATCAAAGCTCAGAAGGTATTCAATAACTGTTGAACAGATCAGACGAGACGACAGCGATACGCCCGGACGTCAAATCCTGAATCATGCTCGATAGACACGGAACCTGCAAGGTCACCAGAGATCAAGTTGATGCAGCCCGTCGATTCTTGAAAGAACTCATTGAAAAAGAAAAGGTACTTGGCGAAGTCGTCGAAAAGTAAAGTACTGGTAAAGGTAAATAAAAAGTAGATTTGTTTATTGATGCTAGGATATCCATTACAATGCCCTTTGGCATATATTTATACTCTGCTAATCAAAAGAGTCCTAATTTAATACGTAAAGCTCAAAATATAGAAGAAATAAACTAATTCCTTATACGAACTCTATTTCTTGAAAAAGAAATAAAGCTTGTATAGGAGTTGGACTTAAACTACAATACTAAAAATCATAAGCTTCGTGTCACCGATCCGCTGTCCGTTCCCATCACGATGAAGTCATCTCCTTATCGGCACATCCCTGGCATCGGCAACAACCTTCTAGCCTTCCTGCCTATCTTATCGGCAACAGCCCTCTGGCTTCATCGGCAACCACCCATCGGCAACTCAGAAGCAATGCTGAAGAACAACCACCATCTTGCTGATTTAGTTTAGTCTCCCGATCCTTATTGACACGTGCCAAAAAACGGTGTCAACAGGATGTCCTGCTATCTTTTTGAAGAAGGACAAATCTCTACGGATGTGCATGGATTATCGTCCACTCAATGCTGTAACCGTCAAGAACAAGTATCCGTTACCCCGTATTAACATTCTATTTGACCAGTTATCCAAGGCGAGAGTGTTTTCCAAGATTGATCTTAGGTCTGGTTACCATCAGATCAAGATTAGACCGGAAGACGTGCCTAAGACCGCTTTTTCTACTAGATATGGATTGTATGACTATCTTGTTATGTCTTTTGGCTTAACAAATGCTCCTGCATACTTCATGTATCTGATGAATTCGGTCTTTATGCCTGAGTTAGACAAGTTTGTGGTGGTGTTTATTGATGACATCTTGGTGTACTCAAAAAATGAAGAAGATCATGCCGAGCATCTAAGGAGTGTTCTAGAAAGGCTTAGGGAACATAAGTTGTATGCCAAGTTTAGCAAGTGTGAGTTTTGGCTCAAGAAAGTTCAATTCCTTGGCCATGTTCTATCTGATGAGGGAATCTCAGTAGATCCGAGCAAAGTACAAGAGGTTATGAATTGGGAAGCACCAACTTCTGTGCATGAAGTTCGGAGTTTTCTTGGTCTAGCCGGATATTATTGTCGTTTCATTCTGGATTTTTCGAAGATTGCCAAACCTATGACAAATCTGTTGCAGAAAGAGAAGAAGTTCGTTTGGACAGAAGAGTGCAAAACAGCTTTTCATACCTTGCGGGAATTGTTGACCATTGCTCCTGTTCTTGCGCAACCAGATTTAGGAAAAACGTTTGATGTATATTGTGATGCATCAAAAACCGGTTTGGGATGTGTGCTTATGCAAGAAGGGAGAGTCATAGCTTATGCCTCACGCCAGTTGAAGAAGCATGAGGTGAATTATCCAACCCATGATTTAGAGCTTGCAGCTGTTGTGCATGCTCTAAAAATCTGGAGGCATTACTTGCTGGGTAATTTCTGCATAGTCTACACTGACCACAAGAGTCTGAAGTATATCTTTACCCAACTCGAGTTGAACATGAGGCAACATCGATGGATGGAGTTTATCAAGGACTTCAATATGGAGATCTTATATCATCCAGGAAAGGCAAACGTAGTTGCAGATGCGTTGAGTCAAAAATCACATTGCTATGCTATTCAACCTTTGTTAGCAGATGGCTTTAATCTCATGCATCCTGTTGTATTGCGTAGCATTCAAATCAGTTGTTCGCTTGAAGGCAAGATCATCGAAGGTCAGAAAACTGACAAGGGTATAGGTCATATCAAGGAGAAGATGCTGAAACAGCCAATCAAGCATTTCAGAGTAGACAAGAAGGGAATCTTATGGTTTGATGATTGTCTGGTCATACCAAAAGATAGAGAACTCAGAAATCAAATCATGGATGAAGCTCACTTATCGAAGTTATCAATTCATCCTAGAGGTAGTAAAATGTTTCATGATCTGAAGGCTTGCTATTGGTGGACCAAAATGAGAAAAGAGATTACAGCTTATGTCACACGGTGTGACATCTATTGTCGCATAAAGGCTGTTCATTTGAAGCCAGCCGGAATGCTTCAACCGTTGCCGATTCCTGAATGGAAATGGGAAGATATCAGTATGGATTTCATCATCGGACTTCCCACAACTCCAAAAGGGCATGACTCTATTTGGGTAATCGTTGATCGACTTACCAAGAGCGCGCATTTTATTCCAGTTTGTACAGATTATCGACCGCCTCAATATGCTGACATTTATCTCAAGGAGATTATTCATTTGCATGGAATTCCTAAAACAATTGTATCTGATCGAGGGTCTTAGTTTACTGCTCATTTCTGGGATCACTTACAGAAGGATTTGGGGACAAAGCTGAATCGTAGTACAGCTTATCATCCTCAAACTTTAGGTCAGACAAAAAGAGTGAATCAAGTTCTTGAAGATCTCTTGAGGGCTTTTGTTTTATCATCCAAGGGTTCATGGGAGAAATGGTTAACTTTGGCAGAATTCTCTTATAACAATAGTTACCAAGAGAGTATACAGATGGCTCCTTTTGAGGCACTGTATGGCCGAAGATGTAGAACGCCTATGCAATCCTAGCACAGGCGATCCATTATTTAGCAACAGAAATTAAAGCACTAGCCATGCTACATTTGTCATGCGTAATGGGATCTACGAGGTTGGGTGAGATGTGGCACCTTCACTGACGTAGCTGTCAGACTTCTCCTGGTAGTCACTATCATCAGACCTGTCCTCGCTCGACCCTGTAACCGAGAAATATTGGTCACAAAAGCGACCCCTATAGATTAGCACAAAGAACAAATGCCAAAATAAGATCCAAATGCACTCAAACATAGCGAAGATAGGTACAGCTCGATTTATAGAAAATTTGGATATGTGGATCATAATTTTCTGAGCTCGTATGAATTAGTTTATTCTAGTGCTGACACGTGGCATCACAGGATTGGTCCACGTGTCACGTGCAGGTCCACACAGTAAGAGCTCAGCGCCTGACGTGGCAGGTTACGCCATGCTGACGTCAGCAGTCAACGGTCATGGTCAAAGGTCAACGGTCAAGTGGGCCCCACATGGGCCGTTAATGGGCCGTTATTGGGCCGACTGGGCCAGACATAGGCCGGGCTCGGCCCGCCACGTGGCACGCTCTGGTGCTGCCACGTCGTCATCATAGATCCAAAATGGGCTCAGCTCACGGTGTTGGTCCATGGTACACCACCCCTCTTTGGGGTCCTTCTGCAGTGTAACACCATGGTGTTAAGCATGCATTATCTTGCATATCATGAGCATAATCATCTCTTTGCATAGTCATTGTTTACATGAAATGATAAAATGAGAATTGTGCTTGCTTTCATTTGAACTAGAGCTATGTGATAGGTTGCTTGTTTGGGGTTGAGTGTTAAATGAAGTTTGTAGAGAAAATTATTTGGAGCAAAACTTATTTTTGGGTCATCTCATGAAAAGGCTTGAAAGTGGGTCAAAAATGTCAAAAACAGTTTATAAAAATGTTTTTCTTTTAATTTTAAATGGATTTTAAATCCTCATTTTTGAATTTCAAATTCTAAGCAGAATTAGGCTTTGATGTTTAAAAGTGAAATGTTCTACTCATTGAGAGCAACATTCATCTTTTACAAGTTTCTTCAAATTCGGATTATTTTAGAAAATATAGAGTAAATCAAGTTCTGCACGAATATTGGCGCAGTGGGACCCACCTGCCAGTCTCTTCTTCTTCCCTCTCTTCTTCTTCCTCACGACGGTGTCATGGCCGACGCCAGCTACGTGGCGACCGTACGCCAGGTAGCTGCCGCTGCCCGCTGTTTGGCCCTCGCTCGCACGCGCCGTACAAGCCTGCGCTCGCCCGACCCCACTGCCGCTCATGCGCCCCTCCGCTCGGCCCCGCTCCGCTCGCATGCGTGCCACACGTGCGTCGATGCCCGACACCGCGGTTCGCCTGTCCGAGCTCGAGCGCCACCTTCAAGGCAACCAGACCACGTCACTCTCTCCCCTACTCTCTTCCCCATCTCCAGACGCTCCCTCTCGCCCCATTTCCCTTCGCCAGAACTCGAGCGTGCTTGGAGCCCGCCATTGCCGCTGCCCCGAAGCTCGCATCGCCACTGCGTCTCATAGCCCTATCACATTCTTCCCAGAGCTCTCCAACAGCTCCGCCTTGACGTGAGACGCGTCTTGCGCACCCTCACTGCCCCCGAGAACCCAGGTAGAGACCGAATCGACCTTTTCCCCCTCTGCCGGCCATGGCCGCCTCAACCGCCACGCGGTCCGCCATGACCAGCAACCCCTTTCTCCCTCCTTTAGCTCGAGCATCGTGGTCGCCTGCATGAGTAGAATAGGTTGGTGTAGTTTATGGGATCGATTAGGGTTAGGGTTCGTCAGATTTTGGTCGACCGCCATCACGGGTCGCGCCGCCACTCATCGGCCGCTTGCACGGAGCTCACTCCAGTGGACCTTTGCCTTCATGTGCTAGTGCAATCGAGTCGCCCCGACTTCAATTAGGTCGCAGGATAGTTCTTGGGCCTTGATTTGGCCGAAATTGGCCGGCAGCCGTCGAACCGCCGACATGCACGCCGCCGCTCGCCGGCGTGCAGCACCGTCGTCGTTCCGGCCAGCCATTCTTTGCGTTTTCTAGTTAATCCAAGTTGCCTTGGTCTGTTGTACCGGGTAGGCTAGTTCTTGCGCTCCGCCGTGGCCCGTGGTGGCCGCTGCACCGCCGACCCTCACCGTCGTCCGCCGTCGCGCGTGGCCGTCGGTCAAAATCGCGCTAATAGCCATCATCTAGTACACCGTTGGGTTCGCAACGTTGAGTTGAGTCGAGTGGTGACCGTAGTTTGGCCGGTGACCTCGCCGTCGGCGAGGAATCCCGACGCCGGCGACCCTTCCCCTCGGCGTGGATCACGGGCAGAATATGTCAATCTTTCTCGGATTTAAGTGCAAAGTGGCCAGACTCAGAGAGTTTTAAAATAGGGCTCAGTTAATTTTAGAAAAATCTAGGGTTCCCAGTGCAAAACGGTTTTTTTCATTTAAAGAATTTGTTTCCAGATTTTGCGTAAAACCTTTAAAAATCATAACTTCCTCATTTTTAGTCCAAATGAGTTGGTTCAACTTGCAGTATTTTTCTTATGAGAAGATCTATGCATGAAAAATATGAAATGTGAAATTTGTGATACTTTTATGTATAGATTTATTTATCCCTATTAAATGCCTTTATCTTAGAAAATGCATAAGTAATTCTCTGTTGCTCAAAAAAATATGAAACTAAGTTTGTTAGTCTTCTTATGTCATGCTCTATCTGTGAAAAATGTTATGAGACTATGTCATGTGTAAATATTATTCTGTCTATTTATGGTGCCTATTTCAAGTAGATAGTAAATAATTCATAATAAATAATATATCAGTGATTTGTGCATGAAACTTTTTGGAGGATGTTTTTATGTCAATATAAAGCTAAGAGTAGTCTGAGATCTATTGTTTGACATCTTTCTATATACAAAGTATTTTATGCCCATTGAATTGAGCTGCCTTGTCATTTTTGTGTAGGATAAAATACTTACTGTTTTGACCTAAACTTTTTATGGTAGTCTACATTAGGCATGCTTAAGCTTATGTAATTTTTATTGAATTTTTTGAATAGTCTAAAGTCATGTTGCAGTTCTACCCTGATTTCTTTTAAATAATTAATAATGCTTTAAGTTATTATTTCATGTGTGTAATAATGTTTTTTCTGAGGTTTGTGGTAGGTGAAATCTGTTTTTGGTTTTGGTTCAGTAGAGGTGTTGACACCGTTTTTCGGCACGTGTCAATAAGGATCGAGAGACTAAACTAAATCGGCAAGAAGGTGGTTGTTCTCCAGCATTGCTTCTGAGTTGCCGATGGGTGATTGCCGATAAAGGACATGTTGATCTCGTACATTGCCAATGAAGCCAGAGGGCTATTGCCAATGGAGAGAGAGGCATGGTTGCCGATGGAAAACAGAGCTGAAGAACGTGGAAAGCAGAGTTGAATCATTATCGATGGGTTTTGCCGATGGAATCTACAGAGATGAGGAGCGTGCCGATAGAGGTTTCATCGTAAGCAATGGATAAGAAAACTGGTAATATTTATGCCAATATTTTAATAGTTTACTTTTGAGTCCGACCTTGGTACGAGTCATTATTTTTTATTCCTTAGAGATAATACTTGTTTAGGTAATACTTTGTCGTGTCTGTTTAGGACTCATAGTACCAGGGTATAAATATGTACCGAGAGGCAATGTAGAAAAGGTCAATCAATCAAATACAACAAATTTATTACTTTTATCTACTTTTCAAGCAATCTACTTTTCGATGACTTCGTCACCAGTACCTTTTCTTTTTCAACGAGTTCTTTCAAGAATCGACAGGCTGCATCAACTTGATCTCCGGCGACCTTGCAGGTTCCACGTCTACCGAGCACGATTCAGGCTTTAACGTCCGGGCGTATCGCTGTCGTCTCATCTGATCTGTTCAACAGTTATCGAATACCTTCTGAGCTTTGACGTCCGGGCGTATCGCTGTCGTCTCGTTCGGATCTTATTCAAATTTATCATCCTTGTCGATTAACAGGTCAAATCGACAGGCACGCCTTGATATCGAACTTGGGTATTAGCCCGGTGTGTTTGCAGATCCAACGCCTTTTTGCATCAACAAGAGGGTAGTGTGCAAAACAATAGTCGTTTATAATTCCTTTTAATGTGTAGGTAAATTGTAATGTGAGGCTTGTATAAGTTTTGATTGTAGAAGAAAATGCAGATGATATGTGCTTATCTTACATGTTTTAAAATCCTGTTATTTATCTTTAACTGAGCATTCATTCACCATCAGCATGTTCCTTTGTATTACTATGTATTCATGGTATTCATATGCACTATGCATCATACAGGATCGTCAGAGCTCGAAACGGTAGTTCCCGGAGCACTAGAAGAGGAAGGCCAGCAGGAAGCCTTGGTACAAGGGATAGCAGCAGAAGAGGATCCCAAGTTTGATCTTCCCGAGTGTCCCGACCATCAGCCTAACTCTTTCTTGAAAGGCAAGCCTCGGAGCATTCTCCCTGTGGTTTGTAAAATATCTAACTTGAGTCCTTTACTTGTTTGATGCATTAAGTTATAGGCGTTGTTTTATACCGTTGCTGCATTACTTATATTCCTTGCCCACTGTATATCCTTCAACCCTGTTAGGTTCAGGTGCGATTATCTGCTTAGCCTTGCTTAAACTAGATCAATAGAAGTCGGGTGATTTCCTGTCATCCGCGAGTTATAGGTGGTGACTCAGAATGGTTGAATACATTGTTATCTTGGATAACCATGTGGAGATAATAAATCGAGACCGGGCGGGATTGGTGTTGAAACTGAACTGGAGGTTCGGTGAGGTTATCCCGTCTGTGTCAAACTAGGGCCCCGTCCGTTGTACGTCCTCAAGTCATATTGAATTTATGCCTTACATTTAGCTAGAAGGATAAGTCATTCCGACCACGAAGCCTGAGTTTGATTTGGACCGGGAGTCGACCTGCTGTACGCATCATATTGGAGAAGATGGGAGACCACGGGTTACGCGGAGAGTAAGTCCGAGGTCAGGGTCGCCCTGAATAAGGCAGCCGGGCGGTTCCTGGATACGATGGTACCTGTTGATCCCACGACTTATCCGAATTGAATCTTCGGTGATCTGTAGCTCACCTTAGCGGGTGAGTGTGGTTTGTGTGAGGAATACCCCGCCAGCTGGTTAGTAATCGATTATAATCGCCATCGTTCCTGGACAGTGAACACTTGACTTGAGCAGCGACATCGTAGTAATAACTTGAATAAAGAGATGAGATGGTTGAGCCGTGATGTTGAAAGGCACTCAACCGGAATTGGTTGCTATTCTTGTTGAATAATTATTACCATGCTTGTTTAGTACAAGTGCTAATATAGCATGATAAGGTTAAAAATTAAAATACACTGCTAGAAGGTTATGATCAATTCTTTCTTTAATGCAAGCTTTTTCGCAACTAATGAGTCAGCTATCCTACTTATATAGCCTTACATACTCCTTGGAGTCAATTTATTTTTAGTTTATGACGGGTAAGTCTAGCTGAGTACATTCTCGTACTCAGGGTTCTATTTTCCTATGTTGTTGCAGATGGTGAGATGTTTTATGGCTACTGTCAGCACTGCCTCTACCCCGTGTTGGGTGATGATCAGACCTTGGGCATGGTCACTCTACTCTACCTTATGCTTTTGCTGGATATTGACTGAGGACTTGGCACTGTATTTGAACTAAGTGTGTGTGGATTTGAACTAAATCGCTTTCACTTTATTTCGAATTTGAACTTGGGTTGTAATAACTTATTTCAAACTCTGATGTGTTAAACTATGTGCGAACTATGTACATTGTGAATGGTGACGGCTAAACTTATTACGATCTTGGATATGCCAGAAAGTTTGAAATGCCTTGAGATTTCGGTATGAATACCGGGTTTATTAGGTCTCAATCATGTAAGTTTGCTATCTAATGGCGAATTACGTGCTTATGCTCTAATAAATTGGTCGGTTCTGTTACATGCAGTGACTCTATTCCACATCAACCGCGTCCATGGATCTTCCAATGGGTCTTTGCAGTCCACAGACCTGTACTCGGTGCATCGGCACCCTCCGGCCCCACTTGCAGCGTCACAGTGCAGGTAGTCCACCTCCACCGTCCTCGAGCTGAGCGATCCCCTCCTCTGTTTTCCTTGCCCGACGGTGGGGGCTTACCAGCGGTGTGGAGCTCGTCGATTCCCAATGATTCTGTGGCGCTCTGGCTCCATCTTCACATCCCATGGCTTCAGGGCGGTGCAGCGAGCACCCTCCGGCCCCACTTGCAGCGTCACGGTGTAGGTAGTCCACGTCCACCGTCCTCGAGCCGAGTGATCCCCTCCTCTATTTTCCCTTGCCCGACGGCGAAGGCTTGCCGACGATATGGAGCTCGTCAATTCTCGATGATTCTACGGTGCTCTGGCTCCATCTTCTCGTCCCACGGCTTCAGGGCGTTACGGCGAACACAGAGAGGGTCTCCAAGTCAACAGCTTGGCTCCCGGCGGTGAGTTCCACGACAGACGGCGGCTTGACGTCGACGGCGCTCGGTGTTAGCTTGACTACGTCTGAATCCAAGGCAAATAAGGGCGCGGGGACGTGTCTGGGGTCACCCAGCAACCTTCTATTGCGTTGGCGGTGACCATAGGCCACGGCGGAGTCTGCACGGGTAGCTGCGCCCACGGTGGAGCTCCGGCGCAACCATGGTACGTGGCACGGTACTCAGAGAGGCTCCCCGGCCTCCATCTTCTCCTTCAGCTAATGCAGCTCACCACGGCGGTCCTCGATGTCATCTTCTCGTCCTCCACGGTGACCGGTGGCGACGGGGTTAGAAGAGCGGCGATGGCGGCGGTGCTCACCGGCGTTTGCAGGGGAAGAGAGGTGTCCAACTCTGGCAGCAGCTCACGGCTCTGCCCTGGCTCCTTGACTCGAAGGTTTTGCAGCAGCATGGCTCTGGCACGGCGGCGTCCTTCGTCTTCTCCGGCGGCGGTGACTCCTTCCCCGCCCCCTTCTTCTCCTTTCTTCCCTCTTCTCCTCCAATTGAGTTGGTTGGTGGCGAGTTGGAAACCACCAGAGTGGTGGTGGCGGCTAGGAAGCCCTAGGATGCTATGGCCGTGGTTTTATAGGGGAGCCGCGGTGGTAGATGACCGGGAGATGATGATCAGGCGAGGGAGCTCGATCAGGCGGCCAGGGAGGGCTCTAGGTCAGCAATTGGGGGCTTGGTTGGGGTCCAGGAAGTCAGTGAGAGGGGCTAGCAAGGGCTGGGTCCTGAAATGCTTTACAGCGGCAGAGTTCACCATGGCGGCAGTGCATGTGCGCACGCGCGAGAGGAAGATGCCCGCGCCGTGGGCATTTTGCTGCCGGCTGGTCGGTCTAGGTGGCAAGCTGGTGTGCGTCGATGAGGCGGAGGGCTGGATCGAGTGGCTGGGGTCGTTTGCTTAGGGGCAACGCGAGGGGGCAAGCCCTGATACGTGTGACATCAGGCACAACGGCCTGGCGTGGGGGGAACCTCGGGGAACATATGATATGTGGGTCCCACGACGGGTTCCACTAGTAAGTGGCAGCGGCTGGCTCCTTCGGTCGTGACGCGAGGCGGGTGGCTCCTTGCTGGGCCGCTCGGCGGCTTGATGGGCCGGTCGACGTGGGAGAGGAGAGAGAAAAAGAAAAGGGTAGGCCGGGCCGGCTAGTTGGCTTGGGCCGAAGGGCTCTTCCTCTTTTCTTTTTATTCCTTTATCTTTTCTATTTTTTCCTTTCCAAAATACTTGTATATGTATATATATATAAAGTGGTGTGCCAACTTCGAATAACAAAGTAGTGGGCATACAAGGCCCTTATATTTGTTAGGGTATTATTCCCTTAATATTTATTTGTGAAAATAAATATTATGGTTTCATTTTAATTAGCACACATAAATTCAGAATAAAAACCAAACACATGGTAATTTAAAATGCAACATGATGCATGCAACATGAGCTAGAGTTTACAAGGTAGGGACATGAGGTACTTGTGCAACATAAGAGGAACTTTTCTACATGTCACAACATCACTCATAGGTTTTTGAGAAAAAATTTGTAGCTCGGATTTTCGAGTTGTTACAGTCCTTCCCCCTCATTGGAATCTCAACCTCGAGATTTAAGAAGTGACATACCCTTCGAAGAGGTAAGGATACTGTAGCAGCAGTTGATTCTCATCTTCCCACATTGCTTCATGTTTAGTGTGATTGCTCCATTGAACCTTGCACATAGGGATAGATTTGCTTCGGGTCTCTTTGGTGTCATAACCCAAAATCTTGATGGGGTGCTCTATATACTCTAGAGTATCTTGGATATCAAGCACATCAGTAGTGACTGTTTCTTCCTTGGGTACCCTCAAGCACTTGTGTAGCTGTGAGACATGGAATACGGGATGTACTCCTGCCAAATGTGGGGGTAGTTTAAGCTTGTATGCCAGCTTTTCAACTCTCTGATGGATGCGGTAAGGGCTAACATATCTTGGAGCAGTTTCCCTTTCACGTGGAATCTGACAGTACCACGAAGTGGTGACACTTTGAGATAGACAAAGTCCCCAACTTTGAATTCAAGGTCTCGACACCTTTTATCAGCGTAGCTCTTCTGTCGGCTTTGAGCGATCCTCAAGTTCTCTCTAACTTGAGCAACTCCTTCTTCGGCTTCCTTGATCTTGGCGGGGCCAAAAAATGCCCTCTCACCTTGTTGGTTCCACATCAATGGGGTTCTGCATGGTTTGCCATAAAGAGCTTGAAAGGGTGACATCTTGATACTTGCCTGGTAGTTGTTGTTGTAAGAGAACTCAGCAAACAATAGACATTTCTCCCAATCTGTGCCATATTTGAGAACACTCGCGCGAAACATATCCTCAAGAATCTGATTCACCCTTTCTGTTTGACCATCTGTCTACGGGTGGTAAGCGGTGTTGTAGTTAAGGTTAGTCCCAATGGACTCGTGAAGAGCTTGCCAGAATCGGGACATGTATTGAGGTCCGTGATCCGACACAATACTCTTAGGAGCTCCATGAAGCCTTAATATCTCCTTGATGTAGATATCTGCTAGCTTCTCAGCGCTAACGGTGGTCTTGACAGGCATGAAGTGGGCGACTTTAGTCAGATGGTCAACGATTACCCAAATGGAGTCATTACCAGTTGGCGATCGAGGCAAACCCATGATGAAATCCATGGATATGCTCTCCCACTTCCATTCAAGAACATCGAGTGGTTTGAGTAATCCAGTGGGTCTTCTATGCTCGGCCTTGACTCTGTTGCAGATGTCACATTTGGCCACATGTCTAGCAATGTCTGCCTTCATGCCTTTCCACCAGAAGTGCTTCTTCACATCTTGATACATTTTTACACCACCAGGATGGATGCAATACTTGGAGTCATGTGCTTCTGACAGAATCTCCTTATGCAAGGCAGGATCATTGGGTACACAGATTCTGCCCTTGAACCAGATGGTTCCATGCTCATCTTCCCTGAATTCTAGGCTATAGCCTAGCTTTATCAACCCTCGAATGTAATCCATTTCCTCGCAACTCTTCTGAGCTTCACGAATTCGCTCAGTGAGATTATACTCGATGCGAAGTTCGTGCAACAGACCATAGGGTACTATCTTGAGCTAGAGATCTTCAATTTCTTTCTTCAATTCAGGTGGCAGGGTTGAGGTGAATAGAGCATGACAGTAGGTCTTACGACTAAGTGCATCTGCGACTACGTTCGCTTTTCCTGGATGATATTGAATTTCCATGTCATAGTCCTTGATTAGCTCTAGCCATCTATGTTGTCTCATATTCAGATCTTCCTAAGTGAAGAAGTACTTCAAGCTCTTGTGATCGGTGTATATATCGCACTTGTTGCCAATGAGATAATGCCTCCAGATCTTCAAGGCGTGCACAACAGCTGCTAACTCGAGATCATGAGTGGGGTATCATTGCTCGTGCTTCTTCAGTTGTCAGGAAGCATAAGCAATAACTTTCCCATTCTGCATCAGCACACAACCTAGTCCTTGGCGAGAGGCATCACAATAGATGACAAAGTCTTTAGTGATATCCGGTAAGGCTAGGACAGGTGTGGTAGTGAGCTTCTCCTTCAGAGTATGGAAGCTTTGTTCGCATTCAGGTGTCCAATCAAACTCATTGGTCCTCTTCAAGAGATTTGTCATAGGACGAGCTATCTTTGATAAGTTCTCAATGAATCGGCGATAGTAACCCGCCAATCCCAAGAAACTCCTAATCTCGGACACATTGCAAGGTTGCTCCAATTCTTTCACAGCCTCTATCTTTGCAGGATCTACAGCAACACCATCAGCTAAGAGTACATGACCAAGGAAAGCAACTTCTTTAAGCCAGAACTCACATTTGCTGAACTTGGCATAGAGTTGGTGTTAGGATAGCTTCTCGAGCACTATCCTCAGGTGTGTTTCATGTTCTTCAGCAGTGGATGAATAAATCAGAATGTCATCAATGAAGACTACCACAAACCGATCAAGATCATCCATAAACACCTTGTTCATCGTGTTCATTAAGTAGGCAGGGGCATTCATGAGGCCGAAGGATACAACGGTGAACTCATACTACCCATAGCGAGTGACAAAGGTTGTCTTGGGAATGTCTTCCTCACGAATCTTCATTTGATGATAACAAGATCTAAGATCAATCTTCAAGAAGTACTTAGCACCACGAAGCTGATCAAGCAAGTCATCAATCCTCGGCAAAGGATACTTGTTCTTGATAGTAACAGCATTGAGATTGCGGTAGTCAACACACATCCTCATCGTACCATCCTTATTCTTCACAAGAACAGGTGATCCCCAGGGCAAGGCACTAGGCCTAACAAAGCCCTTGTCGGAAAGCTCTTTTAGCTGCTTCTTGAGCTCTTCTAGTTCATCAACTGACATGCAGTACGGCCGCTTAGTAATGGGACCGGTACCCGGCACGAGGTCAATTATGAACTCAACATCACGATCAGGTGGCATGCCTGGCAACTCTTCTAGAAACACGCTCTCATACTCTCTGACAATGGGGACATCAGTGAGAGTCTTCTCCTTTTTCTAAGATTTTGCCTGAGACTTAAGTGCACTCAGGGCACATAGAACAGATACATACTTATCTTTCTACGGTGCACATCTAATTGTTTGGCCAGAGGGATGGGTTATCTGAATATATCTAGGTGAACAAGAGATCAAACCCTCATGATTGGTAAGCCAATCCATGCCTAGGATGACATCTAGGCCATTTGAAGGTAGAAGGGTAAGGTTAGCTCGAAAGGTTAGACCCTCGATAGAAAGCTTCACTCCCTTACAGATATGGGTGCTTCTCAACTCACCTAGGGGAGAACTGGTGACTATAGGATCCAGACATGGAGTGGTAGGTATATTATTCTCTCGTGCAAACTTGGATGAGATGTATGAACATGTAGCTCCAGAATCAAACAGAATGGATGCTTTAATGCCATTAACTAAAAACATACCGTACACAACATCTGGGGCAACTTGAGCTTCTTCAGTGTTCATGTGCGTGAGGCGACCGCGGCTTGCAGACCCACGGTACTGTGACTTAGGTGCGGTAGGAGTGGGCGTCTTCTCAGGACAGTTGGTGACCTTGTGGCCAGGTTTGCCACAACTGAAGCAAGTGAACGGCACACTGTCTATGGGGGTTGGCATAGCAGCCTTCCAGTTGCCAGGGTTTAGTGCAGCATGAGCAGGTGTAGAGTGGTCGAACCTGTGACATGGCTGCAAAGAGTGCTCCCGGGGGTAGCGATCCTTCCCAGAGCGGTCACGAGAGTGATGGTCACGGGAGCGATGGTCACAGGAAGAGCAGAAGTGGTCAGCAGAGTAGGCACCACCACTCTTACCCGAGCCATAAGTATAGTCCTTGCCGTAGTGAGGATGGCTTGATGACCTATCTCGATGGAACCTCTTGCGCTTATGGTCATGGTAGGAGCCCTCGGACTTCTTCTTCTCCCTCCTGGACATTTCTCCTGCCTCCTTCTGGTCCTTCTCGATCTGTATGCAGCGATCGATCATGTCATGAAGGGTGTGACTCTTGGTGCCTCCCAGGGCCACCTTGATCTTGGGGTTCAGACCCTTCCTGTACTGAGTGATCTTCTCCTTCTCAGATGCCGCAACATGCAGAGGTGCATAGCATAGCAAACTAGTGAAAGTGTTGGTGTACTCGTAGATGTCACACCCCTTCTGAGTGAAGTTACGGAATTCCTCCTCCTTCTGCTCCATGAATCCCTTAGGAACATGGTACTCGATGAACTCATCAGCGAACTCATCCCAGGAGATGTGGTCGGGGTCCTCATGAGCTTGGCGGTAGCTATCCCACCAGGAGCATGCAGCTCCAGTGAGATGGTGAGCAGCGATCCCTACACGTTTCTTAGGGGTACAGGTGGTCAGCTCTAGCTTCTTCTCGATCTCCCAAAGCCAATCATCAGCTTCCAGTGGTTCCTTGTAGGTGCCATCAAAGGTGGGTGGCCTAAGCTTCAGAAAACCCTCGAGTTTCCTTCGGAAGTCATTCAGGTTGCCTCCATAGCGGTGGTTGGCCCCATTGACCAATGCGGCTAGCAACTGCGTCTGTTGCGCCATCACTTCCGCCAGGTTCAGCGGCGGTGGTGGTGGCGGGTTCGGCTGCAATGAAGGGTTAGGCTACGGCAGAGGGTTTGCCTGTGGCAGAGGCCCATTGCCATTGGCATCACCTCCTCCAGCGGCACCTCCTCCAGGAGCACCGCCTCCAGCTGGCGGGGTCCGCTTATGATCGTTCCCACCCTGGTTGAGGTCGATGGATGGAACGTGACCACCCCTGTGTCCATGGTGTCTTCCATGCCCAAGCTTAGGCACGAGTGGAGGCGAACGATTACCCAGACGTGTGGAGCGATATGCTGACATCTGTGACATGGGTCGACAACGGTTTAGTACTTATTGATTCAACATAATTAAATGATTTCAATGATTTAAGGAAAAACATTTAATCTATCCAACACTCATACAAAGAAGCAATAAGAGGCATAAAATGTGATAAGATCGAACATTCATCACATGGTTTGTATTACATGGCATCATCTCTAGCAGCTATGCTAGATGACGTGCGAGACTCGCACTATGAGAAGGTAACTCATAGAGGGTACATCAGGGATGATACATCATAACTCATGGATAACAACTAGCTCAAATCTAACTCATGACGTGGCCACGCAGGGTCCACACTAGTTTGACTCGTACATCGGGGTGTCGTACACTGCTGGGTGAAAACAGCTTCCAAGAACCGTCAGCTCCTCTTGTGACATGTGAAGGTGCTTCACATAAGCCTGGGCCTCTCTGAACTCCTTGGTAAGTGGCAGGCTGGTGGGTGCTGGACAGTGGTCGTGCCTCAAGAGTGTCTGACCAATCTAGAAAGTTTCCTTGAAGGGGTCCTTGCGTCTGGCCGACAAAGGAAGTCGGTCTCGTAACTCAGCATATTCCTGGCAGTGCCTCTCATCGGCATTCTTCCAAGCTGTCTCGAGTCTCTTGTACCTATCCATCAAGGTCTATCATCAGGGCAATCAGATGGCCTTGGTTGCACTATGCTTTTGCCTCTGCTTTCTTCAAGTCTTTGACGAGCATTGCCTTCTCATATTGTGCGTGAAGTTTCTCTTGCCATCTTCCCGTGTCCTCTTCAGAAGTTCTCTGATCTACTTGTCCTTGTCAATCTCCTCTATTTCCAACTGGAGGACCCTTGCGTCGATGTAGTAGTTCTGAAGCCCAATGTCCTCCACCTTGTCCGCAGGTCAGCGACTTCAGCTTTGTGGGCTCTTGCTTGTTGGGCGAGCTTGTCCTTTAGCTGAGTGATGGTTGCCTTAAGACTTTTCGTCTCCTAAGCTTCCTTCTTGCAAAACTCTTGGTACTCCATCAGAGTGTTGTGGTCAAGGTGCCTCTTCTTCTCTAAATGCTCTATGTAGCGGTTCTGCTCGAAGAGGTGAGCGGTGGAGGTGCGGTTGCAAAGGCTTGTCTCAGCTAGGATGACCGGCCTAACCAGGTCGTCCTGCTACTCTGGTGTGAGGAGAGAGTTCAGGGCCTGAGGAAGAAGGCAAAACTCTGTGTTGCGAAGGTGCTCGTAAGCGATATTCATCACTTCACGCAGAGCTTTGAGGGACACAGACTGGATCCCTTCCTTGATTGAGTCCTCGATTGTCATCTCTAGGAGAGCTGGTACTGAAGGCAGAGTCTGACTTGCAGGGGTCTCCAGGTGGGTGACCACGTAGCCCTTGATTCCTTCTTATGGGTCAGGTGCTCCAGTGTAGGTGTACTTGATCTCCTCAACAGGCACTCCGAGCACTCCTAGAACACGGCGCAGGGTGTACGGGAAGCCTGAAAACTCCCATCCCTCGTAGGTGAACTCAGCCTTGGGTAGGCTGCTCAACGGTCCAAGCGGGGCCCAAAGCTTGTCATCTACACATTTTAAAGGAAAAAGGTCAGCAAGTCAGTAATAATAGAGAAGCCTTGCATAAGAAGAAATGCAGGGTCGGTATATAACCAAAAGAAAAATTGTTTTGTCCTGTACTAATGTCCATTTCTAGGGTTTTGTCCTAGGGTCAAGTATGGCTCCTAATACCAACTGAAATGACCTTGATTTTTGTGAAGGAAAATCTACAGAGTCGAAGTGTAATATGACCATTTAAATCATATTACCCGATAACAGTTGAATACCATAATCCATACATCAAACAAAAGAGTTTAATAGAGAGATTTACAATAACTTATTACATCGCCATTTGGCGGAATCAGAGTTCATGCAGCATAAAATTAAAAGCTTGAAGGTGCGAAAGCTATCATCTCTGATCCAACTTGAGCATAGGTACGAAACCCTCAATCGTCGTACTCCTGAGACGAGTACTCACTCCTTGAACCTGTGTGCCAAAGTATCAGTATGATTTATACTGGCCACTCCCACCCTATGCATTGCTTTATGAAAATTGGATGCAAAACATGGATATAACAAGAGGAACCTATAAAGGCTAGGGTTTCCTATGCAGCGATCTAGTATATAAATAATATAGTAATCAAGTTTTAAACATATTTCCAACCCACACCATCCTTCACCATCCATCTCTGGACCCCCATCCAAACTCCTCCAACACCATCTCAGACCCGTGTCGACAAGCCAACTCCCTCTCGGCTTGTCTCAGCGGCCCGCAGCGCTCAAACTGGCTCACGACCAGAAATCACACTCAGGGGAAAGGTAGAACACTCCACTCACTAGTTCGGTGCATCCTCCTAAGGAAAGGTCCATAGCCAAGAATTGGCATATGTATCGATCGATCAACCATACACTCTACAGAGGTTTCACTAATCCACTAGATAACCATCATCGGTGCTGATCACCACCTAGGCAGATTCCGGGAGCCTACTGCCATAGAACGATGCCACTCTACCATCCAGCTCTGGATCACTGAAACTATGAAGAGAGCATGTATCTACTCCTGAAGAGGATGCCATGCCATGTACCCGCTCCCGAAGAGGGTGCCATGATCGTCTTGGTAGGGTGTTAGCTCCATCCCATGCATATACCTTCCTAACACTACTCGCCTAGCAGTAGTGGCATTGATCTATCCAGCAGTTCGGTCGTCTCCCCCTTATGGGAAGCGAGTGGAAAGTAAGAGATTCCCAAGGTCCGAATACCAGCGCAGCAGTTCCTAAGTATGACCAAGCCAGGATGTCTTCATCAGGGTTCCCATTTAACGTGCTACCACGGCACACTCCTTCTGCCTTCCACCCCTCAGAGGCTTCCACCCAGGACTCTCCAACATATCTGAATTAGTCCGCCACAAACTGTTACTCATCGTAGATCCCGGCTCGATCGACTCAACCCTCACCCTACTCCCTGTCGTCGACCCAAACCCAGATACAGTGTCATCAGCTCACAAGCTCATCTGACCCATCAACACACACACATCAAGCCTGGCACCCTCCAGGCTCTCCCAGGGTTCATCACATCGCATCAAAATGTAAGCGAGTGAAATATATATGATTAAATATAGCAGATAAGCAAGTGGCTAACATAACAACGGGTAAGCGGGTGATAGGTTACAACAAGGTAAGGCTCATCAATTTATAATCTATCATGCAATCCTAGCATATGCGACCCATTATTTAGCAACATAAATAAAAGCACTAGCCATACTACATTTGCCATGCGTAATGGGATCTACAAGGTTGGGTGAGATGTGGCACCTTCACTGACGTAGCTGTCGCACTTCTCCTGGTAGTCACTGTCATCAGACCTGTCCTCGCTCAACCCTATAACCGAGAAATATTAGTCGCGAAAGCGACCCCTATTGATTAGTACAAAGAACAAATGCCAAAATAAGATCCAAATGCACTCAAACATAGTGAAGATGGGTAGAGCTCAATTTATAGAAAATTTGGATATGTGGATCATAATTTTCTGAGCTCGTATGAATTAGTTATGATTTTTCAAAGATTTAATCATTTTTTAAAAAAGAAAAGGACTGGTTTATTCTAGTGCTGACATGTGGCATCACAGGATTGGTCCACGTGTCGCGTGCGGGTCCACACAGTAACAGCTCAGCGGCTGATGTGGCAGGTTACGTCATGCTGATGTCAGCAGTCAACGGTCACGGTCAAAGGTCAATGGTCAAGTGGGCCCTAAATAGGTCGTTAACGGGCCGTTATTGGGCCGACTGGGCCGGACATGGGCCGGGTATGGGCGGGGCATGGCCCATCACGTGGCATGCTCTGGTGCTGCCACATCATCATCACAGATCCGAAATGGGCTCAGCTCACGGCGTTGGTCCACGGTACACCGCCCCTCTTGGGGTCCTTCTGCAGTGACTCTATTCCACGTAGACCGCGTCCATGGATCTTTCTCTAGGTCTTTGCAGTCCACAGACATATACTCGGTGCATCGGCATCCTTCGGCCCCACTTGCAGCATCACGGTGCAGGTAGTCCACGTCCACCGTCCTCGAGCCGACCGATCCCCTCCTCTGTTTTCCCTTGCCCGACGGCGGGGGCTCGCTGGCGGTGTGGAGCTCCTTGATTCCTGATGATTCTACGGCACTCTGGCTCCATCTTCTCATCCCACGGCTTTAGGGCAGTGCGGCGAACACAGAGAGGGTCTCCAAGTCGACAGCTTGGCTCCCGGCGGTGAGTTCCACGGCGGACGGCAGCTTGACGTCGATGGCGCTTGGTGTTAGCTTGACTGCATCTGAATCCAAGGAAAATAAGGGCACAGGGATGTGTCTGGGGTCACCCAGCAACCTCCTGCTGCGCCGGCGGCGACCATACGCCATGGCGGAGTCTGCACGGGCGGCTGCGCCCATGGCGGAGCTCCGGTGCAACCATGGTATGCAGCACGGTTCTCAAAGAGGCTCCCCGGCCTCCATCTTCTCCTCCAGCTGATGCAGCTCACCACGACGATCCTCGGAGTCATCTTCTTGTTCTCCACGGTGGCCGGTAGCGATGGGGAACAGCGGTGCAAGGCGACGCTCTAGAGCGGCTCCACGGTGGCATGACAAGGACAAGGTGGCGCGTAGACGGTGCTCTGGTGTGGCAAACAAGGAGATAGCATGTGCACAAGGTGCTCCTTAACGAGGCGATTCCAGATCCGGTGACGAAGCGGCTCGGGGCTCGGTGATGGAGTAGCAAGGTGGCCTCGCCGCGGCGGCGTGCAGCGCGGTGACGGGCATGGCAGCATTCCGGTCTGGCATCCTCCCGATGCCGTGGTCCTTGGGGCTTTGGCCGGTCTGTGTGTGCGTGTACGTGTGTCCAAGTAGGCCGGGTGAGGCCTTGGCCTACGCGCTCGGTATGAGCGCCATGGCCGAGAAGCAAAGGGCAAGGGGTTAGAAGAGCGGCGATGGCGGCGGTGCTCACTGGCGTTTGCAGGGGAAGGGAGGTGTGGTACAAGTCCAACTTCGGCAGCAGCTCATGGCTCCGCCCCGGCTCCTTGACTCGACGGCTCCGCAACAGCACGGCTCCGGCACGCAGCGTCCTTCGTCTTCTTCGGCGGCAGTGACTCCTTCCCCGCCCCCTTCTCCACCTTTCTTCCCCCTCCTCCTCCAATTGAGTTGGTTGGTGGCGAGTTGGAAACCACCAGAGTGGTGGCGGCGGCTGGGAAGCCCTAGGACGCTGTGGTCGTGGTTTTATAGGGGAGCCGCGGTGGTAGGTGACCGGCGGACAGTGATCGGGCGAGGGAGCTCGATCAGGCGTCCAAGGAGGGCTTCAGGTCAGCAATTGGGGGCTTGGTTGGGTCTAGGAAGTCAGTGAGAGGGGCTAGCAGGGGCTGGGTGCTGAAATGCTTTACAGCGGCAGAGTTCACTGCAGCGGCGGCGCATGTGCGCGCGCGCGAGAGGAAGATGCCCGCGCCGTGGGCATTTTGCTGCCGGTTGGTCGGTCCAGGTGGCAAGCTGGTGTGTGTCGATGAGGCGAAGGGCTGGATCGAGCGGCCGGGGCGGTTTGCTTAGGGGCGACGCGAGGGGGCAAGCCCTGACACGCGCGACGTCAGGCGCAATGGCCTGGTGTGGGGGAAACCTCGGGGAACATATGATATGTGGGTCCCCCAATGGGTTCCACTAGTCAGCGGCAGCGGCTGGCTCCTTTGGTCGCGACGCGAGGCGGCCGGCTCCTTGCTGGGCCGCTCGGTGGCTTGATGGGCCGGTCGACGCAGGAGAGGAGAGGGAAAAAGAAAAGGGCAGGCCGGGCCGGTTAGTTGGCTTGGGCCGAAGGGCTCTTCCTCTTTTCTCTTTATTCCTTTATCTTTTCTATTTTTGCCTTTCCAATGTGTGTGTGTCTATATATATATATATATAAAGTGATGTGCCAACTTCGTGTCGGTGTTTTAACCCTCGAGGGGTTAACACCAACGAGTAATATTGTAATCGCGTGCTCCCTAATCCGGTGGGTGATGCAAGAAGGACACAATGATTTATCCTGGTTCGGGCAAAGAAGGCCCTACGTCCAGCGGGGGGAGGATAGTTCGTGTTATCTTGCACCGAAGTGCTAGTACAGGGGAAAATACAAGCAGATGTGAGGAGTGTGAGGTGGAGCTTTGGCGGTCGGGCGCCTAGCTCTCGACCCTACACAAGCTCACGGTGTCGTTCTGTGATCTAAAGCCTTAGCTATGCTCTGGATCCTCTCGTTCGGGTCCGGTCCCCTTCTTCTAACGTCCTGGCGCCTCCTTTTATAGATGAAGGAGGGGCACAGGGGTACATGTGATTCGAGTTCGCATGGCGGATGATGTATGACGTTGAGGCCGATCACGTCGGTGCCGCTGTAGTGATGTACGTCGGTATGGGAGGCCTGCAGCCGTCGCGTCGGGAGTTGTTGAAGTTCCGCTCGAGGGTTCGTTGATGAAGTCGAGGGGCGACGGTCGAGGGTCTTGGCGGGAGTCGAGGGGGGTCGTGCCGAGGAGGTCGAACCTCACCGGATAAGGCCGAATCCCGGAAAATGCGGGAAACGTGCTGGTTTATACGTCTCGAGGTGGTGCTGGACGTGGCACAGTGCTCGGTATGGTGCTACAGTGTGGTACGATCCGCAGAATTCTGGGGCATGGGCGGTAAAAGCAGATTTGACCGCCACGCCTGCAACTATTACCGTAACTGTGGCCATACGGTCATACAGGGGTAGGTAGATTGCATTAAATGCGCCCGGATTCGTACGGGAGAGTCGGTAGCCGAGGGGTGCGCCGTCCTCGAGGACTGCCCATTCGCCCGGGCGAAGTTCCGTCCTCGAGGGCCGGCTCGTTTGCCGGGCGAAGTTCCGTCCTCGAGGGCCGTCTCGTTCGCCGGGCGAAGTTCCGTCCTCGAGGGCCGGCTCGTTCGCCGGGCGAAGTTCCGTCCTCGAGGGCCGGCTCGTTCGCCGGGCGAAGTTCCGTCCTCGAGGGGTCGCCCGAGTTGTACCCTCGTGTGTACAGTACTAGTCCGTTCGGTAACCTCTCGGGCAGGCTTTGGCTTTGGGTCGTTGTCGTCCGTTCGTGGGTCAGTCCGATACGTCTCGGCCTGCGGGCCTTCGTACGTTAGCGCAGGGGATTTATTAGAGGGTTAGTGTTGCTGATTTTACGGGGTTTAGTTCGGTAAACCAGGGGTTTGGGGTATCCGTTTCCAGGGTATCGACACTTCGAATAACAAAGTAGTGGGCATACAAGGCCCTTATATTTGTTAGGGTATTATTTTCTTAATATTTATTTGTGAAAATAAATATTATGGTTTCATTTTAATTAGCACATAAATTCAAAATAAAAACCAAATCACATGGTAATTTAAAATGCAACATGATGCATGCAACATGAGCTAGAGTTTACAAGGTAGGGACATGAGATACTTGTGTAATATAAGAGGAACTTTTCTACATGTCACAACATCACTCATAGGTTTTCGAGAAAAAATTTGTAACTTGGATTTTCGGGTTGTTATATTATTGATGAACATCTGGGAAGTGTAAAGAAAGATCAGTATCTTTCCTTTATGATACGGAATTGTGTGCAGTGGGAGCCCAGTAGTCAGTTGGATGCTGCCCTTAACTGAAACTGAAACACTGCACTCGCCACTTTACTGGAGAATATAGCTTTTCTTTCATATCCTTTGGACATTATCACTTGATCGTCAGTTATCTTTTCTCTGGTTCATGTTCGTTGAGAATAATTTGCACTGGTTACAGTTACTACACAGCTAGCAAGTGAACTCAAGTTGACAGGAACTTTTAACACACCATTTATTTGCAATCATTTGCATTGGTTATTGATTATGATTATCAGTTACTAGTTAATCTTGATTAGCGGAACCTACTTATCCAAGATTTTCTATGCTTGGACTAATGAGCTGACAGGCTCCTCAATCATGATTGCAGGAGTGTCTCCAGGTGCAATTGTTGTTCAGTCACCCCATATTGCTCAAGTGCAAGTGCAATTGTTGGACACAAATTCTGTAGCTTGCATAAAAGTCTTGCTGAAGTATGTCGATGGCCTACTTGAAAAAGTCTTGCTGAAGTATGCCGATTGCTGAAATATGTCGCAGAAGTCTGAGAACAACCAGATAGCAGTGGGCATCGCCTTTCTGCATTTTAGCAAAATTTGAAGTCTGTAAACAACCAGATAGTGTAGGCATCGCCTTTCTGCATTTTAGCGAAATTTGATCGTTTATTTAGTAGCTTGCAGTAGTTGATTTCATTAGAGCAATATCCTTTTTGAGAAAATGCAGAAGATGTAGGAAGTTAGGGCAGCTGTTCTGTTTTTTTTTTTTGTTAGCTTCCTATTAGAGTTCAATAGAAGAAGCTAGAAGCTTCATTTTTTTATTTATGTATGCTACTATTCAAATTGGCCTTATCAATGAGCGAACCGTACGTATGCTACTATTCAAATTGGCCTTATGAATGAGCGAACCGTACGTACGGATTATGTTACTTATTCAAATTGGTCTTATGCTTGGCGTAGAAGTGCCATCTTTCTTTTGTCTGAATTAAACAATGTGATCATTCATCCAAACAATTATTAGGGTGGTGTGATCATTCATCCAAACAATTATTAGGGTGGTTATTTAATTGACTGAAGCGATGAAGGCGAGCTGGCCGCCGGCTGGGCCAAGGCAGCACTGGCTGCAGAAATGTGTTTTAAAAGATTTTTAATCTATATACATGTATTATTTGAAAATATTTTTAATTAGCTCATTGTCTAATACTAACTTCAGCGATTTTTCAGTGGAAAAATATTTTTGCACCGGCGTTGCTGTCAGCTGAGATCCTCTTGAAGTGACTTTCCTTTATATAAAGCTTGATGTCCCCGTGCTTGCTTAGGCTTCACGAGGTGGGACAAAATTAGGCACTATTTTTGTGTTATGCTGGGCTTATGACCCTCCGCCAAAGGCTGCTTGCGCATGGTTAATTGGGCTACTGTTTAATCAAAGCCCATGAAATAGCAGCAGCATGCTATGATTAATTGTTAGAGAACTCTGATTTCTCTTTTTAATCTGTGACTATTGTAGCTAGTCTTTTCTCTTTATACTAACTTCAAATGTGATGGTTTTTTTCTAAAATTTTCTAAAATAATGCTCTATCCAATTATTGTTTTCTTACTACCATTGTTTTCATAATATTTCTTATGAATATTTGAAAATTTGAATTTTAAAAATGATAACTTCAAACGCTATTTTGAAACCTCAAATGATTTCGGCTGAAGAAGTCATGAACTACAAAGTTGTTGAACTCATCAAGATGTACAATTCTTATTTTCATCATTTAATCATATGATAAAGTAAAAGTAATATTGTTCACAAAATTTACATATCTATCTTATAGTTTATAGACCTCTATGGAACCATATGAGAGATATATAAAATTTATGAACAACGATGCTATCACTTTGTCAGATAAATAAATTATCAAAATAATAGTTATAGATATTGAAAAGATATGAAACTTTGTAGTTGGCAAGTTTTTGAATTGAAACATCTTGTTGAAAAGTACATTTGAATTTTCTAAAATTTGAAATTTGAATTTTTTAAATAATCTTGGTTGAAAAAACAACCAAAATAAGAGTTATAAATATAAAATTTATGAAACTTTGTTGTCGATAACCTTTTGATTTCCTCTCAACCAAAACTTTTTTTGAATTTCTCAACTTTGAAATTCAAATTTTGCAAACAACCTCGGATGGAGAAACTACCAAAACGAAAGATATAGATCTCAAAAAGTTAGAAAACTTTGTAGTTGTCAGGTTTTCTATTTGAATTCATTTAGGGCCTTAAACAATTGATTTACACTTTGCTTATAATTTTTTTTGTGAACAATATATAAGTGGTCGGTTTTTATCGCTTGGACAAGACGTGTGAGTGGTGGATTGACTTGTTATAGCGTGGTAGCTAATTATAGTTAACATGGACAAGTAGTGCATAAATAAGTCAAATCAAATAGAAAGAAATATTGGAAAAAAGATAAATAAGTCGAAATTAGAAAAAAAAAAGGGAAAAATATAGCCATAGTGGTAGGAATCGAACTTACGCCCTCTGTAGGGAGGGCTGCAAGATCTACCACCAAACTATGCTAGGACATCGATTGAGTTTAGCGTCCTAGCATATTTATCAGCAGAATGAATGCGTAAAAGTGTACTGACACCACAACTCTGATATTTGCGGTAAAATTCCAGAATTAGTCATCCAACAAAGAAGATCGGCATAGCACAAGGATAAACTCACCATGGGAAGTAGCAAACCAACTGTTTACTATTACATGGTTTGCAAAAAATTTGCTATCACAGGCCCTTGTACCAGCAGCATATAAAGTCAGGCTCCCCAGCCCAACCAAGCCATGCTGACCCAAGTAGCACTAGTGAGAGGAGCTGATGTGTACGCAGTGTGATTCAGGAATTCGAGAGCATCCAATTGTTCTGTGCTTTTAAGCTGCGTGCAACGTTGGTGAATGGGCAAGGGAATGAGGGGAGGGATGGAGCTGACGGGTGGGGCTCCAGGGGTGGACGTGATCTCAGGAACATCCCCTGGCGTGGCGTCCATTTGCAAACTGCTCTGGAGTCCTAAAACTAAGACACACATCTTGGCTCACTCAGCTTGTCGTTAGCATCTGGACACAAAGGCTCTATTCGATCAGCACGGTTTAGCCTCTGGAAAGAAAGGCTCTATCATGCTCCAACACCACACTTGCTCCCAGTCGTGCGCCGGCTCCAGGCACAGCCTCGCGAGCAGGATCGCAGCCGCCGCCAAGGCGGACGGCAGGAGCTCCAGCCCGGCGACGCCACCAGCTGCAGCAGCCGGAGGAAGATGTCGTCGTCGGCCTTCATCACGTAGTCGTAGGGGTCGTCGGCGAAGAGGCGCTCCACCGCGGACAGGAACGTGTTCGTCTTCCCGCCGTTGAGGTTCTCGCAGCCGTCGAGCACGATGACGTTGTCGTGGGCGAGGGTCTCGAGCGGCACCCGCTCGCGCGGGTCGTCCTTGTACAGTCGGCAGAAGACGAAGCCGACGTCGAGCCTTCGAGCCCAGCGGCGCGGAGCGCGGACTCGAGGTTCTGCATGACCGGGAGGACGTGGGAGGCCAGGTCCCCCGGGACGA
Source organism: Bothriochloa decipiens (assembly GCA_023333625.1). Lineage (NCBI taxonomy): Eukaryota > Viridiplantae > Streptophyta > Magnoliopsida > Poales > Poaceae > Bothriochloa > Bothriochloa decipiens. The sequence continues at coordinate 15,751,201 of CM041628.1, forward strand.
CCTCGTTGGCCGCTGCCACGAAGAGGAAGCGGACGACGCCGGCGAAAGGGCTGCTCGTAGGCCTGCACCCACGACGACGCGAACGAGGGGTCGGAGGCCAAGCGGGCGAGGTCCTCGTTCAGGGTGCCCACACGACGCCCAGGCCCGACCCTTTTGGAGCGCCGCGTGGACGGCGTGTCCGGGTGGAAAAGCCGGACGCCGGTGACGCCCCGTCGTCGCGGGGCGTCGTGCAGCGGTGCAGGTCAGGCCGCTGCCGCCAGGGACACGGGCGCGGGCGCTCGCCATGGTTTTCCTCCGCGAAGGCCCGGCCGCGGACGAAGATGACGTCGGGCGCTGCTTCGCCGCGATCAACTCGCTCGCCATGGCGATCACGCTGTACCTCCTCGTCGGGGACCTGGTGCTTTTCGCGTCCCCCGCCGCCGTGCCGTCGCTTCTGCCGTTGAAGTCGTGGGTGAAGACCCGCAAGGCCGCGAACGCCGACCTCGAAGGAGGCGGTTCCTTGGCGGCCGCGGCCGCGCCGCTCCTTCACGGGGCGAAGGCGGCGAGGAGGACTGAGGAGGAGGAGGCGCCGGCCAACGGCGAGCGGTCGTGGCTTGGGGAGGAGCACACGTACGATCGCGCATGAACTTGGGCAGCGGCGGCGCTGACATGACGGAGAGTGAAACCCTAGGAGACGTTCTCTCTTTTTCTTTAATTAGAGTGAACACATTCTCTCATCTAACTATAGTGCTTCAATCATACAACCTAACTATACTACTCTAATCATTATTTTAATAAATATTAGATTACCATATTACCAATGATTAGAAAAAAGAAATACACAAATATAATTATTGCTTTTTTATTTAGAGTCCTAATTATTTAAGTTTTGGAGGAAATAGGAGAAAATTTGGCACATATAGCCCACCGACCATAGAGATGACAATTTTCTCCCATTTCCTCTCTACAATTTCCTCTTATTTTCTTTGACCTTTCTAGCCGTTGGATCGGTCGACGTGAGCTGTCGATTTTTTTCCTCAATTATTATAAAAAATCTCATGTGTGTATATATATACGCCGGCTTCCATCAACCGTGCTACAAATACAGCCTCGACGTGTACGTGCCGTCCTCCTCATCGATCCCAAGAACACACCATGCGGTTCCCCACCACCATCACATCGCCATGGTCCATGGAGGCGGACACGCAGCGCGTTTCCGCAGCCAGCGCCGGGCTCACGTCGTTGGCGCTCCGTCTCGCGAAGCAGCTCGCCGCCGACAAGAGTAGCGACCACGGCGGCAACCTTGTCTTCTCGCCGCTGTCCATCTACGCCGCGCTGGCGCTGGTGGCGGTCGGAGCACAGGGCGCCGCCCTGGACGAGCTCCTGGCCCTGCTCGGCTCCGCGTCGCGCGACGACCTCGCCGAGCTCGTCCGCAGCGCGCTCACCGACGACTCCGCGTCCGGCGGGCCGCTCATAGCATTCGCGTGCGGCGTCTGGCACGACGACGAGGTAGTCGTGAAGCCGGATTTCAGGGACACCGTCGTCGAGTGCTTCAAGGCCGAGGTGCGCGCCGTGGATTTCCAGACAAAGGCTGAGGAAGCACGGCAGGAGATCAATAGCTGGGTGTCGGAGGCCACCAAAGGGCTCATCGACGGCGTGCTTTCTCCTGGTTCCGCGGACGCCGAGACCGGCATATGATGCTCGTCAACGCCATCTACTTCAAGGGCAAGTGGGAGAAGCCTTTCACCAAGAGCTGCACGGAGGCGGAGGACTTCTACCTCCTCGACGGAACCACCGTGGAGACGCCGCTGATGCGCGGCTGCGGCAGGTACCTCGTCGCCGTGCACGGCGGGTTCAAGGTGCTCAAGCTGCACTACGAAACAGCCTCGGCCTTCCCTCCGTTGGATGGCGAGAACGAGAAGCGGGTGACGAAGGTCGCGCGCCGCCGCGCCGTCGGCAGGTACTCTCTGTGCGTCTTCCTGCCGGACGCGCGTGACGGCCTGTGGAGCCTCGTCGACGAGCTCGCGGCGTCCGGCCCGGCGTTCCTGCACGACCGCCTGCCGGTGAGGAAGGTCTGTGTCGACAAGCTCCAGCTGCCCAGGTTCAAGATGTCCTTCTCCAGCGACCTCACCGACGCCCTTCGGGAGATGGGGCTCGAGGCCACGCTTGACCGTCGCGACGAAGGTGCCACCGACCTGACCGACATGGCCGAGAGAAGAGGCTACGCCGGCGTGTCGCCCAAGATCGACAAGGTCTGTCACAAGGCGGTCATTGAACTGAACGAGGAAGGCACGGAGGCTGCAGCTGTGACGTGGGTCGCCATTCCGACAGGGTCTGCATCGCCTAGTCCTCCGCCAAAGACTGTCGATTTCGTCGCCGACCATCCCTTCGCGTTCTTTGTCATGGAGGAGGTGTCCGGCGCCGTCGTCTTTGCTGGCTACGTCCTTGATCCGTCGGAGCGACAGCTGCTCCTGTCAATCCTCTGCTTCCTCGAACGAGCCAAAAATATGGTCAACGCTCATGGCTAAGGATTTTTTTGGACGCCTTTCACCTTAGTTATGTTTGATCACAAGTGTTTAGTTGACAAGTAAATTTAATTTTATTACAAAAAGTTTCAATATCATATTAGACAAGTAAATTTTGTTGTCATAATTGCCTAAGATTAGTTACCACAGATTAGTGTTGGGAACCAAACGGTCCCTTAGATTTGTACGCAGAGAAGATTGAGTACTACTCTTTTGCTCCGTGGCTTAAAGCTTTGTGCGCATCTCAAATGTAATGAAACTCGTTAATTACACATGAATAAAAGGCTGTCATGTTAATTACTCATGAATAAAAGGTTGTCATGTTAATTACTCATGAATAAGAGTCATATACTGTACATCTAATGCATGTCCAAACTCTGCTGTCTTCAATGCTCAAACCGCTTGAACTACAAGCAGATACTGTTAAATTTTCATACTGTACCTCACAGTTCATGTCTTTATGCGCACCACAAACGAACCTGTCATCAGGAAAAAGAACCAACAAGATTTCCTTTGGAATGGCTTTTGATGTTTCAGTATAAAGAATGAAAAGTTCCATCTAACTCAATCCAGATTGTTTAAAATTCAAAACATTTTCAAAGCTGAAACTGAATGGAAATCAGCACGTATCATACTTCCACAAAACTAAAATAATTTGCTAAGATGAGTACTGAGTAGTAAAGATCTATAGGGCAATGAGTCAATGATGGTAATAGGCATGGAACAGACCAAATCGGTCACACAACCATATCATAGGCAACAATTTATCTAGTTGATTACGGGTATAAAAGGTAAATCAAACCACAATTTATCTAATCTCCCATTGCAAATTATAATACATAGCTTTTGCCATGCACAACTTCGATATACACTGTCTAGATATAATAAAAGTATCTAGAAAAGTTCAAAACATCTTATAATTTGGAATGGAGGGAGTAGATTAATGTCTGAATCCAATCTTCTAATATTTCACTTCACATAGCCCTCGCTGCTAGATTACACATTGCAATAGTATCTTAAAATCAAACTTTCTATATCATGACAACCTCTGGACAATAAGCACCATACTTGGGTACTTGTTTGACTCCAGTGGTTGATATAAGATGTGTAACAGATCATCAAATGATGAAAATTAACTACATGTCAAAAGGTCATAGAAAACAGCATAGCTCAACTTACATGCTGGAAGGTTTGACATGTCAGCGGAGACAGAACACGGAATTCCTAAGTTGGTCAAGGCACCTCTTATCAACCCACATGGAAAATACAAAAGCATGGTAGTTGTTTGGGCTGCAGTATCACCCAATGCTGCAGAATCATTTTCAATTGAATCTGTGTTCTCTGTATATGGATCTAGAGAAACACGAGTAAGCCACTGAAAACAGTTATCTTGAAGGACAAAGGTACCCTGCATGTACAGTAGTCAAGAGATGTCAATGTTTAACAAGAAGGAAAAACAGGTAGGAGGTATTTATGCATCACCCTATGGTTTGTTTTCAGATTGTCAATCTGTTTCTTGAATAGCTCTGACTAAAAGTCTTTGCAGATAAATTTGATTCCTTCAAGATGATCACTAAATCGAGGGCGCTCCATGGTATATCTGAATATGAACAAAATTTTGGTTGAGTCTGCAGAAGTACATGCATTGGAGTGTTGCGCTGACTAAAAAATTAATCACAGAAAACTGAGACGATTTGCAGAGCATAAAATACTGTGCTGGAGACGTTACAAGCAGGGAGGCCTTGTGCTCTACAAAACTAAAGAATCACAGCACAACAGTAAATATGTATGCAAAGTTACAAAAAATCATCCACCAAAATAAGATGAGGATCACCTAAAACAAAGAATAGAACAATATTATGAAGAGAATAAGAGACTTGTATATAACATTAGAATAAAGAACATCTAAAAATCAGAGATAAATTTCTGAACTTTAAAATGGATGCAATAATTTGTTTGATACTCTCCTCCACCCATAAAGAGGTTATTTTTAGCATTCAAAATTTGCCCCACAAAGAGTTTATATGGAGATCTTTCCCTATAAGATAAACAGCCAGCATGCTGTTTGCATGCGGAAAATTAGGGCAATGATCTACCACTAACCAAAAGACATCATGGATGAGAATCACATCTAACAGCATTAATTAGGGCAGCTAAGGTCATTTATCCAGGCTACTAATGTGTCTGGGAATTTCTACAAATAAACTCTTTGTGGAACAGAGGAAATGGTTAGAAAAAAAATCTCAAGCATATCAAAAGCAACTAACATTCTATAGTTAGGAGAAAAAAAAAGATAACATCATAGTAAGTGTTAAAGATGTATGTGGTGAAAGCAACATTCATTAACTTGACCTAAAATTGTTCATGGAATAGTATATAAGAACATAAGAAATGCAGTTCATCAATCCAGTATTAACTATGGCCGTCAATAATTTCAGAGGAAACATGTCGTATTATCAGTTATGCATAAGATGTGCGATAAAAGGATGTGGCTATGAAATACAGATGGTTCTAAACTTCAGTAGTCAGCCCACTCCCTGCTGCATTCAAAAAAAAAACACTGAACCGTCATTCAAGGTTCCCTGAACAATCACAACTACGTGTCAAAAGATTTATACAAAAATATACAACTAATTTTTACAACCATAAAGGTGGGTAATTAGTTTGCTTTCTAGTTCCATAAAGCTTAGACCACATGGAGTTTATAAATTTTCCTTAAGGAATAAGCTGCAATCCAAAATGCCCAAATCACCTTCTCCTCAACTAATAAAGTGTTAGGTACCCGATAAAGTTCATAAGACGTATTTGAAGGTGGTGATGATATTATGATAATAGATAGAGCATGGACATAGTCCTTCACAGGATAGCTGTTGTTCTTCGAAGTTGGGTTATCTTATGCCCGCGAGAAAAGAAAGAGTTGTTGTTATCTATCATCCACAAGTTCAAGGAAGAGGCAAAGGAAGTGTTGTGGCTGCCTTTCCGAGTGGGGGCCTGATTACCAATCAAGGGAAGAAACAAGTTAATGGGAGTGTTTGGATCAGTCCAAGCTCCTGGAAGCTAAGGAGAAGCCAGGGTCTCTCTGAATGAAGTTCTGGAAGCAGCGTGGTGGGAAAAAAGAAAAGAGGTGTCGTCAATAGTCCTCTGTCTACTTTTCCTGGAACTTGTATCATCATTTTGCTTTCCATTATCCTTGTATCTGAGATGTTGCATCAGCTCTGGCGTCAACTGATCGCCTGAGGGATCTTTGAACTGTAAATGTACACTGTTGGTCTTTCATAACAATGAAAGGCCGGGGATATCTGCCCTTGAACTCTAAAAAAAATAATAGATAGAGCATTCATGCTGGTTATGAACCCTTCAAATTAGCTTCAGAGTACAACTGGCTCAGTTTTTCAAATAGGCAAATGTGGAACAGCCCAATGATCAAACATGTCAAACAGCAATCTTCAGGAACCTCGACAGTACTAGCACCCACGGAACGACAGAATAGAATTTTTTAACTTGACTTGGGTAAATGGTTGAGTAACTTAAGTATATGAGAAGATTTTTACCATCCACACCCCTGATTACTTAATTAGACATGTGCTTGATTGATATAACTGCTAGCAGTTGTTGATAACTAGACACTTGCGGAACAATACTTGCACCTGTTTACCAGAAAGGGTGATACTTTTAGTTAACACCTTAACGTGCTGAAAATGTGCCGCTTGGATGACGATCGTTAATCCAGTAGTCCTTGCCCCAATACAATCAGTTTTTTCCCTAATACATATTAAAACGGTGGTGATTTGGACAGCCAGGCAAAAATTTCATTCATCTAAGGTTCCCAAAAGGCACCTGAACCATCAGGTTTAGACTGGATCGTCAAATCTAAGAGCCTGTGCCAAGCCGCCAACTAGACCTCAACTAAGAGAAACATTTTGAGATTTACCCATATCAGTAACCGCCTAACGGAACCATGCTAGGGTGATAGATCATCAATTAAGATTTGGACTTGGAACCTGAGTGCAGAATTTGGCAGATGAAGAACATAATGGGAGAAAAAAGAATTTGTTTCTGGACGTACCTCTCAGAGAGCTGGTGCCCAACCTGGAAGCTGATGGCCTCGATGCGGTGGGCAGCGAGCTCTGGCTTGGCGGCATAGAGGCCACCGCAGTAGACAGCCACCATCTCCATGACCACCGTGTCAACACAGCTCTCCGCGATAGCCATTGGTTTATCAAGAATGTCTAAATTTGTAAATGAGGAAATAACATTAAGGACTTCGCAACTTTAACACAACTTTTTTGTTGCAAAAACAAAGAGAAACAAAAATTAAAAAGGCAAGTTAAAAAAATCCAGATCTCTTATAACATAACCAAAGATTAGATGGATCGAACTATTACAAATTTACAACTAAGGACATCCCTGGGATTGAATTGCATGGACAGCACTACATATGAATGCTACAGTAATGAACATGATCCTGATAAAAGTAACTCATGTTACCAAAGCAGAACATCAAGGTCAACCATTTGATGCCATCATCTAAGTGAGGCTCAACTACTACCAAATTAGAAATCATATAAATTATAAACCGAGAAACAGTAATTATTGTTTGGGCTGTTAGAAATTTCATAAAAATGCCTATTTATTGTGAAAATAACATTTCAGGTAAAATAAGCATCATCATTTGCCATCTCAACAATTTGAGTTACTGAATGAGGGGGCAAAATGCTCTAGAATAGTAAAATTTTTTGTATGAATAGATCTGACCATCGCATCCAGCAAAGTGTTTGTGACTTTAAGCTTTAGTCTTTTTTTTTATTACTAGTTAAGTGCCCGTGCGTTGCTACGGGTATGTAACTCTATACGTGATGCATTCAAGTTATTCTCAATTTCCTATACCCAGGCAATATTTTGGAACAAGGGAAAAGGAAATTGACAAACAGTCAAGCGCGCACAGAACCTTGACTAAGCATTTCAATCATGTACAGGTGGTGGGGCATGAGCCACAGAAAAGGGGAACCTGCACAGAAGAATGATAATGCTCACTTCAATGCATATCCTTAACTTTATAATGGATTCATAGACAAAAAAACACAAGAATTCTCAGATAATGGCATAGAGAATGGCATAGAGGATCAGAAGTTCCTTTTTTGAAATGTCAGATCGCTGAATTTCTGAATATGGTCTATATGGTTTGTAACTTCAGAAGTTGGTTGCACAAAATTACAGAGTGCCCAAAATGTAGGCAGAAAGTGCTTCCAAGCCAACTGATGAAAACATGAAGAATGCTGTGGAACTTCCATAGAGAAAATAGAACAGGTATTAATTAACAGTTTTTATGCCAAAGGTTTCATTTAAGATTGTGACTTGCCTCACATCAGTATATACCATCATCGCACTACATTGCCTTAGGAAAAGTTGCTGGCCTTACACATGTTCCCAATTCAGTGATCTTGACCCCCTTAAAGTAAACCTGAACATACAGAATCACCAAATTAACACGCTTACCAAACTGTTATCGCAACATCAGTCTTGCACATATAGAATCACCGTCAGCCTTGCTTCGCAATTCAGTGCTTCCCAATTCAGTGATCTTGCTTACCAAACTGCTATAGTAACACCAAATTAGCATGGTGATTATGCACATTACCAAGCAGTGGCATAGTATAAGGTTAGACAGGTACTTTTAGTGAACCTGACCCTGCAGAACCTGATTGAGTGCTAAAATAATTTACAAAACCCATGCACAACCTGAACCTGACCCTACACCCACATAGGTCCAACGTGTATGTGCCTTTTAACACGGAGATATAATGCAACCAAGAATAACATGACATATGACAATAAACTAATGTGACAATAATCTCGAAGTGATGCCTGTTCTTCAGCAGATTAAAAATTTCATGGAATGAAATAATATAATTCCAGAAATGAACCCATTAAAACTGACAGTCACTACAAAAGTAATCTAAGTCCATCGGAAAGCCTTTTAATTTGACCAATTGCTAGACATTAATCAATAAATCACACAGCAAGGTGTCGTCCAAATGCGTTGTGCCTTGCAATATCCTCCTGCTGCTGCTAGCTATTCCAGTTCCAGGTGATAGAGTAAACAAATGCATTCCTTGACATTCAAACAGGGGAACTTGTAAGGTAAAAGGAACGAACAATTGACTGATTTGATTTGAGAAAAAAGTTCAGACAAGATATAATGTCTATACAGGCTGCTGCAGTTCGCATTGAAATTCGAACCTGCTCGCATTCTTTTCTTCCACTCCAGTATTCATTTGACATCTATATTGTCTTATCTTTCTACCTTAAAAATTCACCGGAGGAGAGGAACTCGATCTCACCTTTGCAGGGGAGAAGAGAGGTATCTCTGAATGCTCAAGCACACCGCAGATGTGCCCTCCTCTTCCAGGCCGTAGATGCGACGCCCAAAGTAGCAGCATTTACAGGGAAGAGCATATAACGTCTGGAAGAACTTGAGCTCTTGCTGCAATATTACAGGGAAGAGCAAGATGGTTGCATACAGAGCGTGCTTCTAGCTTGCTTTGAGCAGTCATGCATTCACCCAATAGGCATTCCATCGAACAGCTTGAATGCAGTATGAAAACACCCGTAGTACGTAACCAGGGACAACACATGTACACCACTCATGCGTTTACGAACGAACAAGCAAGACAGGCCGGTGCCAAGGACAACGAAGCAAGACAGAGCGATGCCGATGCTGCGTTCCTTGGAGCTGTTGGGTGTCCTGCGTCGTGACGACGACGGCGATGTCGGAGCAGGCAAATAGCAAGGCGGTCTCCTCGGCCCCGATGATCGTGTGCCGCGGCAGTTGTCGTCGAAGTGTGCGGAGACTGGAAGACGTCGGCGTCGCCGGCGGCTGGGGCGCGTGGGGGTCGTTCTGCCGATGCGGCCTCCTCGTCCCGCGCGGTGTTGCGCCGAGGCAGCCAGCAAGGACGGCAAGGGCGAGCTGGGCGGCACACGTCGACGTCGGGGACAGCTGGGCGCGTCGGGCTCCTCCTGCCGCTGCGGTCTCCTTGGCGGTGCCCAAGCAGGCGGTCGGCGACGGCGAGGGCGACGGCGAGGTGGAGGCGGGGGCGGACGGCGGTTTCGCGGAGGGCGACAGGAGAGGTCGGACAGCGGTTCCGCGGAGGGCGATTGCGAGCTGCAGGCGTGGGCGGCACGGGCGGGCGGCGGTTCGTCGAGGGCGACGGCGCGGTTTCGCGGAGGGCGACGGCGAGCTGCAGAGCTGGCCGAGGTGGGCGGACAGAGCTTGTGGGGGCGGGGCGGGGGCGTGGTGAAGGCATGAAGCGCGTCGTGGGCGGGGCGGCGGTTCACGGTCAACTGGACGAAGCGGGGGAGGGTGATTACGCGGAGGCAGGCCGATTACGCGGTGGATACGATATCATTTCATTCCTTTTATAGGAGTAAGATTATTCTCGTTCAAGCAGTATGGAGAAAATTCACCAAATCAAAAGGTTTTCATCGGCTGTTGTTTCCAAAATCTGATATAACCACCAGGGGAGGACCAGTAAAGGACATGGGTGTAACGTACATGTACACCCAATATTTTTTGCAAAGCAACCGAAGTTACCTGTAATTAGATTCAGATCCGTACGAGTAGTATGTAAGGGTTTGGGCGCACGGCTTCACACAGGAAAGGAGGACCAAGGGGAGGGAATACCTGGCCAAGGTGCTCGTCGCCGGCCAAGGTGGCGAGTGGCGAAGTAAGACGGACAGCAGCGACGGTTGCGGGGACGCCGAGGCTGCAGAAGGCGGGCGCCGCGCCGGAGCTGGTCCCGAGGACGCTGGGCCCCAGGTGGTGATCGATAGAGCGCAGTCTCCTCTCCGGGTTGCGCCGCGGCGAGAGGATGGAGGAGATCGGCCGCGGGCGAGACGAGTTCAGGCGGCGGGGCAAGGGTCGAGCTAAGGTTGGAATAAGCGCTAGCCGCTAGGCGGCGGTGTCGGAAGCTCGACGAGCGCGCGAGCGAGAAAGAGCGCGACGGAGAAGAAACCGAAGGACCTGACAGGTGGGCCCTACACGTAAGATCCACAGTCAACATGCCACATAGCATGTATAGTTGGTTCAGATCTGTTTGGAATTAGACGTGACCCGAAACCAAATTTAAAGATAAAAAATAGTATTTTGATTGTAATAAAGGTAACTAATCCTCATGTCAAACTTCCTGGATCGATCATGAATTTTTCCTCCAATAGAAAATATGACGTCTTTTATTCATCACTAGCAAATTTACCCATGTGTTGCTACGGATCACAAAATCCATAATACTCCCTCTATTTAAATTATAATACATTTTGATTTTATTTCTACAAAGATTGCTTGCTTTTATTATATATCTAGTAAAAATCAATGCTTAATAATAAGAGGCAAAATACTCATGCCGCTACGAATTAAGTCCACATCTATTGCAATGGATTTTATCATTTTCAAAAAATTATAAAAACTTATCAAATATTTTTTTCACTGGAAACTTAAACTATCTCCAAATGCATTTAGGTTTTTTTATCGTATTCAAAATAATTCATCTTTATACCAATTCTTATGTTTCAGATTAAATACAACCCTAACACTGAGTCTCTTCTGGTCCCACTGGTTTATATTGCTAACTTTTTATAAATTTTAAAACTTTTCAAACTGCCTTTGGAGCAGACTATCTTGGGTTTATTTATGCCCTTAGGCTTTTCAAGATTTTCGTTTCACACACGGTTACACTCTATGGTTGAAAGAAATTTAACAAAATTTGAATTTGAAATTTTAGATTTGATTTAATTTTATAAGTTTTAGTCATTTTAATTTTTTAAAGACAAGAAGCTAACAAAACACTTTGTATTAGGATCTTAAAGTTTACGTAAATATCTTGAGATCAACTTTTACTATATCCATTTTTTCAATTGGAACACTCCACTTTTTTCTATTCTTGCGACTAGCTCCTTGTTGATGACAAACTCACTCATGTGCTATTTACACGATCGGTATGGCCCGCTAGGACAACCTTTCCGTCGCTGTGATCTGTGTCGCTCTCGTCCACTACCTCTATGGTCGCTTTGTTTGAGTGTAGCAGAGTTCATCAGCTCGGACCTCAGGACAATCTGTGCCATGTGGGAACCCAGGCAACCATAGCCCGTACCTAAATAAGGCCATTAACCGTCCTAGGCGTGAACTCTGCAGAGGAGCGCTCTGACGTGAAGCGAAGACACTTTTACTGTATCATTTGTTGTATATATATTTTGAGATAAACTTTTACTAAATAAAGTTTTTTATATGGGACCCTCCACTTTTTTCTATTATTGGCAACAACCCCTTTCCGAATTAGATGAAGAACTCACTCATGCACTCTCGAAACAACTTACAACAATTTTGCGTACAATGTGTAGCGAAATTGGCATTGCTTTACAAAATCATTATTGCTATTATTGATTTTGCAAAACAGTTGTCAGAATTTTTTTCTTTTTTTTCTATTTCATTATTTTCTTTTTCCTTATTATTTTTTCTTTTAATGTACGGACCGAAGGGCCAGCCTTTTCTATTTCCCTTTTTTCTACGGACCGGAGAGATCCGGTATTGTTTCCTATATGGACGGGGAGGACTTTGGGTATTTGTTTTTCTATATGGACGGACTAAGGCACAGTTTTTTTACGGAAAAAAGGACGGGCGGTCAGAAAAGTTTGGTGGATAAAAAGGAGGTGGGAAATTTTCACAATTATATATTAGGTAGAGATATATAAATTAAGGCGTTCCTTTACATTTGAGATGCGCTCACAGCTTTTAAACGTAGCAATACTCGATCTTATCTATATACCAATTTAAGGGTTCCCAGCACATAACTAATCTATCAAACAAACTAAGGTGACATGTGTCCAAAAGAATACTGAGCCAAGAACGTTGACCATATTTTTGACTCGCTCAAAGGAAGCGGAGGATATATATAGGTGACAAGTAAAATGGTCTAAACCACCGGCTGGGAAGTTGAAGCTAAACTGTGATGCATCATTCTTCCCGTCTGCTGCCATGGGGAGTTGGGGATTTGTTATTAGGGACAGTGATGGAGATGTTATCTCAGCAGGAAGAGGCAACGTGGAGCATTTACTTGGAACATTTCAAGCCGAGCTCATCTCATGTTTGCAGGGGTCCCAAGTGGCCATTCTATTGGGGATTAGCAACCTTGTTTTTGAAACATACGCATTGCAAGGCAGGCGGGCTCTTTGCTCAGATGAATTCAGCGCTGTAGTGTGGCGGGAGGGCTGATTCCCAAGCTCAGTTTCTTGGTGAATGTAAATTTTTCAGTGCGCCTATGTACCTAGAGAATGTAATAGGGCGACTCATGAATTAGCAGCTAGTGGGTACGATTACGCCAAACGAGGAGAGAAAATCTTAGGCTCTCTTTCAGACCACATCAATGTATTTATTGCTAATTGCTAATGATTTATCAACACATGAGTAATAAGTAGTATATATATACCTAGTTTAAAAACACACACTTTTTCTTACTCTACTATGATATGTGGAACCTAAAAGAAGTTTGGCTAACTTTAATTGTCAATCAAGGGATTTCCTATTTTTCTAACAAATAGCTTTTGTTCAGGCAACAGCCAATGAATGTGAGCCATCAGATGAGAGAGAGACCTATAACGGACCTAAACTCCCACAAAGAAAAATATTAATAAACATTTCATTCTAATGTAAGACAATTACAAAAATATGACCTAAATTGACACAAAGTCAATTAACAATAAACAAATCTTTAAACAGTAACACAATTTAAAAATTTTAATCTGGATTGACACAAAAATGTATGAATCTTGATGCAAGATCAAAGGATCACGTTATCACCTGCAAGCTTGATCACCTGAATCATAGATACATTTCAGTCGCCTGCTATTTTAAGAAAATTGGTCAAGTTAATTAACACTTATGATCAAACTTGACTAAGTTGAATTGAAGTGTATGCAAAAGAATCCTGAGCTATATTTTTGGCTGGCTCGAGGACACAATCAGTTGTCACTGCGATGGATCAAGGACGCAGCCAGCAAAGACGATGGCGCCGGACACCTCCTCCATGACAAAGAACGCGAAGGGATGGTCGGCGATGAAATCCAGAGTCTTTGGTGGAGGGCCAGGCGGTGCAGACCTTCTCAGAGAGCCGACGACGTATGTCACAGCTGCGGCCTCTGTGCCTTCCTCGTTCAGTTCAATGACCGCCTTGTGACAGATCCTGTCTATCTTGAGCGACACACGCCGGCGTAGCCTCTTCTCTCGGCCATGTCGGTCAGGTCGGTGGCACCTTGGTCGCGAGGATCAAGCGTGGCCTCGAGCCCAATCTCCCGGAGGGTGTCGGTGAGGTCGCTGTCGAAGGACATCTTGAACCTGGGCAGGCGGAGCTTGCCGACACAGACCGTCCTCGCTGGCAGGTGGTCGTGCATGAACGCCGGGCAGGACGCTGCAAGCTCGTCGACGAGGCTCCACAGGCCGTCGCGTGCGTCCGGCAGGAAGACGCACAGAGAGTACCTGGCGCCGAGGCCGCCGCGGCGCACGACCTTGGTCATCCGATTCTCGCCGTCCAACCGGGGGAAGGCTGAGTCTGCTTCGTAGTGCAACTTGAGCACCTTGAACCCGTCGTGCACGGCGACGAGGCAGCTGCCGCGGCCGCGCATCAACGGCGTTTGCACGGCGGTGCCGTCGAGGAGGTAGAAGTCCTCCACCTCGGTCAAGCGCTCGACGAAGGGCGTCGCCCACTTGCTCTTGAAGTAGACGGCGTTGACGAGCATCAGGCCGGTGTTCTCGTCCACGGAGCCAGGAGAAAGCACGCCGGCGATGAGCCCTTTGGTGGCCTTCGAGACCAAAATGTTGATCTCCTGCCGTGCTTCTTCTGCCTGGGGTACGTGTGATTGTGCGAATACGTGCATATTGATTGATCTATCAGGCATGTAATCGCCGACAACGGCGGACGGAGAAGGTAGAAGAAGAACGTTACGCACACGTACCTTTGTCTTTGTCTTGAAATCGACGGCGCGGACCTCGGCCGAAGCACTCGACGGCGGTGGCTCTGAACGCCGGCTTTAAGATCACCTCGTCGTCGTGCCAGACGCCGCACCCGAATGCGATGAGCGGCCCGCCGGACGCGGAGTCGTTGGTGAGCGCGCCGCGAACGAGCTCGGCGAGGTCATCGCGCGACGCTGCGCCGAGCAGGGCCAGGAGCTCGTCCAGGGCGGCGCCCCGTGCCCCGGCAGCCACCAGGGCCAGCGCGGCGTAGATGGACAGCGGCGAGAAGACAAGGTTGCCGCCGCGGTCACTACCTCTTGTTGACGAGCTGCTTCGCGAGGCTGAGAGCCAGCGACGTGAGCCCGGCGCTGGCTGCGGAAACGCTCTGCGTGTCCGCCTCCGTGGACCATTGTGATGTGAAGGTGGAGGGGAACCCGAACCGCATGGCGGTGTGCTTGGGTTTCTTTGTGTTTTCGGGGATGGATCGATGCGAGGAGGACAGCACGGCGAGGCTGTATTTGGAGGACGGCTTGATGGAGGTGCGCGTGTGTATATATACTGGGAAAGAATTATAATTCTGATCGATACGAGTATTGTTTTCTATATTACCATACCAAAAACAGGTTCTAGCTTCCCTCTGTAAGCTAAGCTGCACATTGATTAGGTGAGGGTTGGCCAAGAAATTCCATATATGCGGAGGTCGGCGGGGTCCGGAGATGTCAAGCGCGCCGCGGCGGCAGTTCTGAGATACGGACACAGAGTATCGGGATACGTACGATACCTATCGGCCACGCAGATACACGGTATTTCCTCTGAAAAAAACACTGAACCGGAATAAACTATATTGTATATGAATTACAAGCTAAAAATGGTTACATAGCAAGTGAGCGCCACAAGAAGGACATGGGTGTCCTTACTCATTGACGTAGAACACGACACTAAACCACCCTCATGAAACTTTCCAGA
Organism: Bothriochloa decipiens; assembly: GCA_023333625.1. Taxonomy (NCBI): domain Eukaryota; kingdom Viridiplantae; phylum Streptophyta; class Magnoliopsida; order Poales; family Poaceae; genus Bothriochloa; species Bothriochloa decipiens. The sequence goes on from CM041628.1 coordinate 15,766,669, forward strand.
CTCCAATGGTGTTACTAGCATCGTTTGATAATCATACATTGAATCAACCATTCTCCATCATGTCAGGGTTATCCTAAATTACCACGAAAACATCCTAAAATATTTCCACCTACATTTCTCCAGCTGACGGGTGGGTCATAAAGTCTTTGTTTGTTGACCCAGCCAGGCATCTATATCAAGTCCTCTAATGTATTCACTAAAAGGATTTAGATGGCTAGAGGTGTCGTGATGAATAGCCTATAAAGATTTTCTACAAATTGCAAAGCTAGAGCAAAGTGATTAGTATAACAAAGGATCCCTATAGCCACTAGTTGCTCTTGCTCTACTAGCACCCAATGCAAGCCCCTATTCAATTCTGGTATCTTTGGTTTCAATTCTTTTTGCGACCACGCGCCAACCCTAGGCGGGTTTTCTTTGATCAATCTTAAAGTACTTCAAAACACAAAGCTACAAAAGAGAGCAACTAAAACTATTTACTACTAGAACTAGCTAATCTAGCTAGCAAGACAAACAACTACATACAAACAAGTGATGAAAAGTAAACAATAAGTGTGTAGAGGCAAATCAACAAAGGGCAAGTAACGGACACGAGATTTATCCCCAAGGTCTGGTTGATTTCGACAACCTACATCCTCGTTGTGGTGAGTCCCCAAGTGACAGGTGTAACAAGCTAGACCTACAACTTAGGTGTGTTGATGCAAAATTATATCTGCAAACACACCGGGCTAATACCCAAAATCGATATCCGGAGCGTGCCAGTCGATTTGACCTGTTAATCGACAAGGATGATAGATTTGAATAAAACCCGAACGAGACGACAGCGATACGCCCGGACGTCAAAGCTCAGATGATACTCGATAACTGTTGAACAGATCAGACGAGACGACAGCGATACGCCCGGATGTCAAAGCCTGAATCTTGCTCGGTAAAAGCGGAACCTGCAAGGCCGCCGGAGATCAAGTTGATACAGCCCGTCGACTCTTGAAAGAACTCGTTGAAAATGAAAAAGTACTGGTGACGAAGTCGCCGAAAAGTAGATTGCTTGAAAAGTAGATAAAAATAATAGGTTTGTTGTATTGATGATTATTTTTTTTACATTGTCTCTCGGTACATATTTATACCCTGGTACTATGAGTCCTAAACAGACACGACAAAGTATTACCTAAACAAGTCTTATCTCTAAGGAATAAAAAGAATAACGACTCGTACCAAGGTCGGACTCAAAAATAAACTAATAAAATAATGGCATAAATATCGCCAGTTTCCTTATCCATTGCTTTACGATGAAACCTCTACCGGCACACTCCTCATCTCTGTAGATTCCATCGGCAACCCATCAATAACGACTCAGACCTGCTTTCCATGTCCTTCAGCTCCGCTTTCCATCGGCAACCATGCCTCAATCTCTATCGGCAACAGCCCTCTGGCTTCATCGGCAATGTACGAGATCAACATGTCCTTTATCGGCACTTACCCATCGGCAACCAGAAGCAACGCTGGAGAAGAACCACTCCCTTGCCGATCAGCACAGTTTTCGATCCATATTGACACGTGTCAAAAAACGGTGTCAACAAGGTGCCACAAGAATCAATCAAATGGTACACTCCAACTAGCCACGAGCATTCAACTTGAGTTGATAGTCGCGGTCTCCTAGGAGAACAAGCACGAGAGTCTCTAACAATTTCTTGATAGGAGGCGACAATAATCACCAATAGACCTTCAACAATCCTTCCATCTTCAAGATGGCTAGGTGACGTCGACAACCAACAAGAGTGATAAGAGCTACACCAGCTGTCATGCCTAACTAGTGCCACGAGATGCAAATCGATGAAGCCTCTCTAATCTTGCCCTAAATGTGAATCGAATGGGTCCCTCCTCAGCATTGTTGCCTCTTGCCAGAGAACGGGGGGAGGAAGGGAGACACCACTAGGCTGTCAGCATTAGAGGAGTCGATGTTGAAGAGGAGGCCGTCCAACCTCGTTAGCCCATCTTCGACGCTTTGATCTTCTAGCCGAGGCGCTTGTCCCATGGCCTGAGGTGAACTGGGTGGCGTGGATGCCGATGTCGGAGTGCCATATGGCGGGGCTGTGCAAGGGTGGGAAGGTGGGCGCTTGTCCCATCTCATCTACGCTTTCAGCGATGGTATTTGGCCTAACAAGGGTTTCCAAATGATACAGGCCGTGGTGCATCCTCATTGTTAGTTTTACTTCCGTGTCCTTTTGTTTAGGTGATATTATTATTTGAGATTTTTTGGGTCAACTTGATTCTTGGATTGCTGTAACTTTGAGTATATTGTGTCTGGCTTGTCTCAGTTTGAGCATGTATATTGTTGTGACAATGCATCAAGCAGCCACAGGGCACAAACGCCCCCCTTTGGCACAGATTCATCAAGCTATTATAAAGATATGAAGAATCCAAACAGCAAGCATAGTAATTCACCTCAAATTCTAAACTAAATAGCCCTCATTTATCAAGTACTAAATTATAATTCCTGCAAAATGAAGAATCCAAATAGGCCCGTAAGCGAAAAATGAACCATATCATAATGAATTTACAGTGACACCAGATGTACAGCAACCACTATTGACTACTTGATAAAAGAGAACCTATGTATATACAGTTTCAAGAACCAACTACTTGACCATGAAAACTGGAAGGAAATTGCTCCGCCGCCAGGTTGGCCCACCATCACGCGCTGCAGTTGGACACAACACCGCCGCTGGTGTCGTCGAAGCTCCCAGCCGCCCGGTGCGCCTATCCCCGCCGCTATAGGCCGTGGCTCCCGTCCTTGTCGTGGAGACTGCATTGGTGGTCATCATGCCGCCGCATCGGGTGGGCACTTCAGATCCGGGCTCGGCGTGGTGACGCAATTGCGGCATCACGCAACGTTGCCTAGCACCGCGCCGCCGCCGTGGCACCACCAGCATCGTCGCAGTGTCCGCCAAGCCAATCACTTGGTGTTCCTCTTGACGATGGGGGCGACGATGAGGGTGGAAGATACCTTAACTAGGTGTTTTCTCCTCTCTGAATTTGGGTTGTTGGATCCTAGATTCGGCCTTTAATTTCCATCTTCAAAACTTTACACCTATCATATCGAATGTTTGAACACATGCATTAAATACTAAATATAGATGAAATAAAAAACTAAACAGTTTATGTGTAAATTACGACATAAATCTCTACTATAATGTAAAACTTCTCAAGGCAATTTCTTCCTTCAAAATCAAGGGCTCACAATATACCTACTACATATCCAAAGGCTGCAAATAGATGTTTGATGAGGCTTCCCACTCTCCCTCACCCAGTGCCTCACGCTACGTCGCCCGCGCCCCTCATGCGAGCATCCGAATACATCATCGCCCCATCCCGACACATTGTCCTTCCGAGGAACCGCCTTCCGCCCGCGCACCATGCCCCAGCACCATAGCTCGTCCTCGCCCTAGCTCCGCAGCTCACCCCGCGTGTGTGCAATTGAAGCAAGCAGCCGGCAGAGGGAGGCGTGGAGCAGCGACCCAGCGGCGGATCAGAGCCGGCTCCTTCTCCTTCTCTCTCTCGCCCTCACCGTTCTCGCCGCCTGCCTCGGGGGACTTTAGTTCAGTGGACGTCGACGCTTCCATCTTCAACGCCTTCCTCCGGGCCTTGTCTCTGACTTCTTTTTTCCCCGTTGATTGGATACAAATTGAGAACAAGTATCTTTTTATCTGTGTTTTTTTTCGTTTTTTCCCTTTTGACTTCCATTGATTGGATGCAAATTGAGCACGGGTTTTGTCTCCGTGCTAATTTTGTCTCGTGTTACCAATTAGATCTCATTGTCATTGTCAACCTAAACATATTGGCTACTTCCTAATTAAAATGAATTAGATTTAGAATTGGATTAGCACAATGACATTATATGCCGCTTTTACTTCACAATGAATTAAATGGTTGATCTCATTGTTGTTACCTTATATAACTTTTTTCAGCATGGCCTGCGTCAATGTGACCGCTGTGAATCGACATGATGGTCAATCTACAAGTAGGTCAGTTCACGGACGAAATCTATAATCTATTTTTTTATTAGCATCTAAATATATTAACATCCTATCCTATGTCACACTTTACAACTTTACTTTACGCAACTAAACAGTATTCTAAATCTGCGGGCATGAATCCAGAGCTGCCCGTCGACTTAGGGCCGGCCGGCAGTGTCCAATTTTGATTTTTGAATCGGGCTGGCGGCTGAATTTTTTTTTAGTCTGGAATAAGGGGGAGGCTGGCCGGTTCAGAGTTTTAGGCTCCAGCGATTCAGCCCAATCCATGTAGACCTTTTTTTTTCCTTTTCTTTTCTTCTTTTTTTCTATAAAAATGGAGATTTTGCAAAAAAAAAACAAAAATCATAGAAAAATCATAAAAATTACCAAACTAATTAACCACATGTCAAAAGGTCATAGGAAACAGGATAGGTCAACTTACATGCTGGAAGGTTTGACATGTCAGCGGAGACAGAACACGGAATTCCTAAGTTGGTCAAGGCACCTCTTATATCAAGCCGCATCGGAAATACAAAACTATGGTAGTTATTTGGGCTGCAGTATCAGTGTATCACCCAATGCTGCAGAATCATTTTCAGTTGAATCTGTGTTCTCAGTATTTGGATCTAGAGAAACACGAGTAAGCCACAAGAAACGGTTATCTTGAAGGACAAAGGTACCTGCATGTACAGTAGTCAAGAGACGTCAGTGTTTAACAAGAAGGAAAAACAGGTCGGAGGTATTTCTGCATCACCCTGTGATTTGTTTTCAGATTGTCAATCTGTTTCTTGAACAGCTCCGACCAAAAGTCTTTGCATATAAATTTGATTGCTTCAAGATGATCACTAAATCGAGGGCGCTCCATGGTATATCTGAATATGAACATGGTTGAGTCTGCAGAAGTACATGCATTGGAGTGTTGCGCTAACTAGAAAATTAATGACAAAGAAAACTTTCATATATATTTGCAGAGCATAAAATACTGTGCTGGAGATGTAGAGGCCTTGTGCTCTACAAAACTAAAGAAGCATAACTAAGGGACTAATTGGTTCCCAGCACATTAACTAATCTATCAAACTAACTAAGGTGACATGTGTCCAAAAGAATACTGAGACAAGAACGTTGACCATATTTTTGCCTCGCTCAAAGAAAGCAGAGGATATATACATAGGTGACAAGTAGCCATCACTGGGACGGATCAAGGACGCAGCCAGCAAAGACGACGGCACCGGACACCTCCTCCATGACAAAGAACACGAAGGGATGGTCGGCGACGAAATCGACAGTCTTTGACAGAGTGTGCGGTGCAGCCCCTGGCATGGGGCGGACGTAAGTCACAGCTGCGGCCTCCGTGCCTTCCTCGTTCAACTCAATCACCGCCTTGTGACAGACCTTGTCTATCTTGGGCGACACGCCGGGGAAGCCTCTTTGCTCGGCCATGTCAGTCAGGTCGGCGGCACCATCTTTGCGAGGGTCAAGCGTCGTCTCGAGCCCTATCTCCTGGAGGGCGGCTATGATGTTTCTGGAGTAGGACAACTTAAACCTGGGCAACCGGAGCTCGCGGACACAGACCTTGCTCGCCGGCAAATGGTCGTGCAGGAACGTCGGGCCGGACGCCGCAAGCTCGTCGACGAGGCTCCACAGGCCGTCGCGCGCATCCGGTAGGAAGACGCACAGGGAGTAGCTGGCGGCGTCACCGCGGCGCGCAACCTTCGCCATCCGGTTCCCACCGAGACGGGGGAAGGCCCGTCGTGCACGGCAACGAGGTAGCTGCCGCGGCCGCGCATTAGCGGCGTCTCCACGGCTGTGCCGTCGAGGAGGTAGAAGTTCTCCACCTCGGTGCAACGCTTGGTGAAAGGCTTATCCCACTTGCCCTTGAAGTAGATGGCGTTGACGAGCATGAGGCCGGTCTCGGCGTCCAATGGAGGACGAACCACGTCGGTGATGAGCCCTTTGGTGGCCTTCGACACCCAGTTATTGATCTCCTGCCGTGTTTCCTCTGCCTGTGTACATGTGAATAATATACATGAAAAAGAGTAATACCAGTTATACTATAAACTAAATATCAATAGATTAACGATATAATATGTTTTTATAACAAATCTTGATTGAGACATAAGTTTTAATAATGATCACTGTAGACTTGGTTAAAGTTTGATCGACAAGAATGCCATATATAGGTCTTTTTTTGGCCGAGGGAGAATTGGTTGACAAGATTGCTGAGGACGGAGATCTATCATCGGGCATGTAATGTAATTGCCGATCGACGGCGGACGGAGAAGAAGAGCTTTACGCGCACACGCACCTTTGTCTTTGTCTTGAAATCCACGGATCGCGCCTCGGCCTTGAAGCAATCGACGGCGGTCGCCCTGAACGCCGGCTTCAAAACCATGTCGATGTCGTGCCAGACGCCGCACGCGGATGCGATGAGCGGCCCGCCGGAAGCGGAGTCGTCGGCGAGCGCGCCGCGGACGAGCTCGGAGAGGTCGTCGCGCGACGCGGCGCTGAGCAGGGCGAGGAGCTCGTCCAGGGCGGCGCCACGTGCGCCCGCCGCCACGAGGGCCAGCGCGGCGTAGATGGACAGCGGCGAGAATACGAGGTTGCATTTACCGCCGTCGCTTTTGTTGGCGACGAGTTGCTTCGTGAGGCGGAGCGCCAGCGACGTGAGCCCGGCGCTGGCCGCGGAAACGCGCTGCCCGTCCGCCTCCATGGTGATGGTGTGATTGGGTCTTTGGGTTCTTGTGGATTGGATGGATTTACGTACGGCGAGGCTGTTTGTACGACGGATTGAAGGCAGCGCGCGTATAATTGAAAACTTTTCCGAGCCACTTTCCTTCGACATCAACAACTCACGCCACGCCTGACGGTGCTTCCCACTCTTTCGTTCTCCCCCGCGCCCTCACGCATGCGAGCCCACGGATCCAAAGTTCGAAAGCCACTCCCAGCGTCATTTTTTCCGAAAAACGATCCCAATTTCTCCGGCGCCAGCACCTCCCCAGTCCCCACGCACACACCCACCACCCCCATCGTGCAGATGTAACCTTGAGGGCGCCGCCGCCGCCGCCGGTTGACCCGATCCCGACAGGCCAGGTCGCGTAGGGGCGCCGCCGTTGTTGCAATGATGCTGCGGGGCGCGACGCCCAGGGCCGCCGCCGGTTGTCGCGAGGCTGCTGCGGGACCGGTCCCTCCAATCTCCTCGATCCGGCGCACCTGGCCGCCGCCGCCGCGACGCCGCCTCCACCCCGCTGCCGCCCTCCACCGCCGGGCGCCCGCTGAGACCGCCGCCTCGACCCCCGCTCCCGGCCTCCACATCGCGGCTCCATCCGCCGGTGGCTGGTTGCCGCCTCCGAACCCTACAAGCATCTGGACAACGCCGCGGAGGATGCCGACGCGCTGGTCGGTACGGCCGGTTCGTCGCGCATCTCGTGCCGCACAGGTGTGATTTGCAGGTTTGTCTCACGCTAGAGGAGCTCACGACGATGGCGGAAACCACGCGATGCTCCTCCGGTTGACTGCTCTGCCTCACGCTCCTCAGGGACTGCCCAATCCCACATCGGCCAGGCCGGTATCTAAGTCGGACACGCACGGAGCTCTAATACTGCCTCGAGCATAGCATTCAGGTAACAATTCATCCAATTCCTCTCCGGCTAGCTGTATGTGATGCTGGCTTCCCACATCCACGTTTACTAGGTCTGATCCCTAGATCAGGTGAATGGTTTCTGATCGATGTTTGATTAGGGATTAGCCAAAATTGCATATTGTTTTCCACGATCCAGTGAATTTAGTACTCCTATCTAGAGTAATTGTTGATTTTTGCCTATACGTGTGTTGGACCAGAGTGCCCTGAAATCTTTTAAATGCACTGTCACTTTTGATCTGTAAATTTTCATAGGCCAAGTTCATATTGCCAGTTTAGAACTTTATATGTAAGCCTTGATGTACAGATACTTTGTATAGTATGTTTAGTGTTAATTTCATGTACATTACTTCTATTAATATTTTTATTAGATCTGCATAAATCAAATACACATCAGGTTTAGGCACATAAACCCAATTCTCTTTTGCCATTTAATAAATCTGTTAGAAATGGGATAGAAACTGACATGTTGTTACGGAATTAGGTTCATTGTGGTAGTAATAGCATAGCAGTACCAATTTGATTTGTAGGTGTCAAATTTGACCAAACCAATTGGTAGTGCAATGAAACTGAATGTTTGTGAGTTTGTGACACAAACCACTTGGAGTTTGCTCCTAGCTTGTTGCCTGCTTGACAGTTGCAAATTGAAATTTGCCTTTACCCATGTGGCGTCTCTATTTAATAAATTGGTTATCACAACACTGTTGTAATACAGTCAACTCCCTTTTGCAAATTTACTGCAGTTCCATCATTGTTGCTTATCTCGTGAGATCAGAACAGAAATCTCTTGGAAGGTCTATACTCTCTTGCCCTTGAAAGAGAACATGTATCTTTTCATCTACACTATAATCAGCTGTGCAATTGGGAAGAGGGGAAAGAGTAATGTTGAAGGTGCATCAGTATATAAGTATCAGAAGTCCAGAGGATATACAAAATCAGTGTTGATTGTAAGCAAACTAACCTGGGAAGATTTGATTAAATGTTTGCTCAATTTGGAGAGCTCAAAACCTCCAAGGTTATGATATAGGTGATGCACATCTAAACTGAATAACCTTGTTTGTTCAATTTGTAGGAGTGAAGGCTCAAAATAATCTGTACATTATTTGTAGAATACTAAAAAGAATGGTAGATGTCAACCAGATAAAAGAAATACACTGCAATGATTGTTGGGAGGTGGGTAACCTTTTTAACACAGCGCCTTCCTAGGATTGTTGGGAGGTCAAGAGTAAAGGAACTAATAATCACTGCTCGTAGATTTGATGTAGTGGAGGCTGTAACTATGGGTCAGTTTAACATATTTTTTTTTAATACAAATAGTCAGTTTAACATCTTCATATTGTCGATGCTATTTCCTCTGTTGGAAATCTTACCATGATTATAGGTCTACAACTAGCCTTGCCTTTTTGTATCCAGTGCAGGTCCGCAGCAAAATTTCTGCTTTATAAACTGTCACCCAATGCTCGAGCAGACCATTCTAACCATTGGCGATTTGAGATGTTTTGTAGGTTTGTCAAAAGTTGTCATAGCCACAAAGTGATGGTGCTTACTATTCTCGTGGAAGAATGAAGTATACTGCAAAATGCGCTTCCTAGGATTGTTGGAAGCCCATTCCTGGTGGAGGCACCAGCGAAGCACGTCGGGCCCAGCCTGATTGCATGGCCGTGAGATGCGCACCACCGGCAAGGCCACCAGCGCACATTGTCCGAGGGCTTCCTTGTTTGAGAATAATTCCTAGATATTTTAAGAGTATTTTTCATAGGTCTTCTTAGACTGACATTACCAAACAATCTATGGCAAATTGTGGCGGACCACAGTTTCTGTGATGTGTGCCAAAACTCTCTTGCTATGTAGTGGTTGAATGGTAGAAAATCCATCCATGAATATGTAAAACATAGCACTCCAAAACGAATCAATGAAAAATTGGTGCCACGCAAGTTCTGAAACTTCAAATTTTTAATTGATAGAAGTTCTTGTGTAGTATAAGTTGGCTACCAAACCTAACAATGGGAAACATCCTGATTCTCAGGGAGCCAGAGATGCAGAGATGAGTAACGGGAAACAAATTTTATCTTGTCTTGTCTTTCCGGTGTTTAGAAGTTACTTCCAGTACGTGGCATGGCAGATTGGGCATATGTTCAAACTGATGCTTAGCTTTTGTGGATGCTGCTGTTGTGTGCCCTGCTTGCAATAGGGGATTCCCAGTTCCTCATAAACACAGTTAGTAATAAGAGTTTCTAGCTAATCTAAATTGTGCTGTCGATGCCTGTACCATTCATGTGTGTTGCGTTGTGCCCTTTTCCATGTGCCTTCTAAACCGAGTGGAACTTGTGTAATATAGAGATTGGAGGCCACAAAAAAAGTGCAAGGTTATATGGGCATGTTACAATCTATCAGTGAAATTTTGTTCTTGAAGCAATTTGAGGATTACTGTTGTAATAACAATTGACCAAATATAATATATTGATTTAGTTTACTATATTTTTCAAATCGTAATGTAGGTTGTTTACCAAGTTCGATCTTGATGAACTATTGTTTAATGTATGTTACCCTAGATGTCGTTGTAGCGTTAGCACGGGCACTATACTAGTACAGGGAAAGGATAATGACTTTTATCGATCCTGCTACGAGAATCGTTTAGAACGGACTCTTTATATTACCTAAAAACAGTTTCCAGCTTCTCTGTTCGCTCTTTTCGTTTTTTTTATATATTTTTCTCTCACAAAACAGCATCAACCACAAAGAAGAGAGAAAGAAGAACACCAACAAAGACACCTTCCAATCTAGTTTGTCTTATAAACACCATACTTGTGTCATGTCATCATCGGAGCCGAGCCGTCACTTGCGGCCCGCTGGACCCATCGGTTATACGGACTCGCCACTCGTACCATGTCATACAAAGTTACAAACTCCACATCGGTCGCTACCCGCCGTACCACGTCCTACGAAGCCACCAACTCCACATCCATCGGTTGCACCCATAAATCCAAATACAGAGCAAAATCACGGAGTGATTCAATAAAGAGATAATAGGAGAGATCTAGAGAGACACCTGCGAGCTGCCAATGCCTCGCATTAGCACCGCTGGCTCGGGCGGCCCTAGGCGCTGCCAACCTATGTGATCTAATATGCCACCAGACCGTGCGCGCATTGGCCCGCATGGCTTGGCGTGCCGCTATCCACGCGGCAGTGCTCCGCCTCATGAGTCAAGGTGGAGAGAGAAGGGGAGTAGGAGAGGGGAAGGGGATTGGAAGCGGCATGTGTGAGAAAGGTAGAGAACTGGAAGATAGGGAACATATAATTGATAGAAGTTAACTTTAGTTTGGGGCTTGAGATCAAAGTCACTGTGATTGGTTATACAACTTGATATTGATACTAATAATTCTAGATTATTTTAAAATCTAGCAGTGATAGCTTTGTTGCTTATGAATCTTCAAATTATCCGACAATGATGTGCTGACAGTGATTATCTGCTTTGACGCAGTGGGTGACTTGCTAACCATAGGACAATCCTGCCATGCTCTGTCCGGCGGCGGCGGGCCTTCCAGGAAGTGTTGGTGGGTCTTTTGAGCGAATAACCAGTGCCAAGGAAGCGTAAGTAACCCTGATTGGCTTACTGTTAGTGTTTAGGCCTCCTTCGGACTGGGCTGGGCAGCTTCGGCCGATCTGCTTGCTAGCTGCTCAGTTCATCCTCGAACAGCAGGTCGTTATCAACATCCTCCGACTGCTGCTTGCTCCTCCTGCACCCCCAGCGGCAGCTCCAGGCGCACCTAGAATTGAAAACAGCTAGCTCCCTGGAGTGCGTGGACATGATCCGGGCAGTGGCCGCCGCCCTGGGAAGCACGACGCCGTAGCCGTCGTCCATGTACTCTGTCCCCTCCGGGAACACCTGCCAGAGCAGCGCCCCCGGCTCCGGCGCCGCCGTGCCGTGTCGAAAAAAGGAGCTCCCCGTACACCGCCTGGATGAGCTGATCTCTCGTGGTCGCGTCGAAGCCGCCGCTCTTCCGGGCCTTGGTGGTGGACGCCCCGAACTCCGTGAACACCACCGGCATGCCGCCGAGCGCGCCCTCGGCGTCGGCGATGTGCGTCCGCATCCACGACGCCACAAACTCGAGCTGCGCCTCCAGAGTCGCGCCCGCCGGCATCCAGGCGTCTGGGTACATGTGGACGGAGGCGAAGTCGACGCCGAGGACGCGGTGGTTGCGGACGAAGTCGGCGCCGACCTCGCCGGCGTAGGTGTTCGGGTTGGCCGGAAGCCGCGCCGGCGACGAGGGGCCGTAGAAGCCCTCGACGCCGACTTCCAGCAGGTGATCCGGGTCGATGGACTTGACGTGGAACGCCATCTCCTGGATCCACGCCTGCAGCGTGTTCCCGGTCGGATCCGACGCGCAGCGCGGCTCGTTCATGAGCTCCCACGCCATGATGGTCGGGTCGTCCTTGTACGTCACGCCCGTGTACGTGTTCACCCTCTTCAGCATGTTCCTGACGTGGCTCTTGAAGTAGCCCTTGACGGTTTCGTCGGAGAAGAAGTCGTCGTCGTCGGAGGTGGTGTTGGTGAGGCCGCCGCCGGCGTCCCTGGCCCATTTCACGTACTGCGCCTTGCCGCCGTAGTCGTCCCAGTTGTTGACTAGTGACAGTATAAGCCTGATCCTGTACTTCCTTGCCTCGCTCACCACGAAATCCAACGCCTTCGTGTACGTGTGCGTCAGTCCACAAACAAGCAAATCTCGAGCCGTTAATAAGTTCACATATATAACTTTATTATAAGATATTTTGAATGCATTTTGATGATAAAATAGTATGAGGTGACGTCTCACCTTGAAGACATCCTCGTCATAGACAGATGGCGACTTCTGAAGCGCCCCCCAGCCACCGTCGTTGAAGGCCCAGGTGCGGCACACGGTGAGGCCGACCGCCGCTGCCTGCTGGAACACCTCGGTGGCCTTCCCCCTGGTGGACGGGTCGACGGCGAGGATCATCAGCCAGTACGCGTTGAAACCGTTCACGTAGAACGGCCGGTCGCCGACGACGAACTGGTTTCCCTGGTCTTGACCATCCGCCACTGCTCATCGTCGACGATCACGTCGCTGCAGCTGCCTGCACTGTGGCACGCACGACATGTGCAGCCATGCATGGTCGTCAAGATCGTAAACTCATCGCGATCGAACTAGAACACTGCATGGACAGATGCAATGGCTAGAGAGATAGTTATTAATTTGATGATGTGAGATACCCGTTGACGTTTGGTCGTCTCTGGGCAGGTGTATCGACATCAGCAGCGCCACCCAGTATCTCCACAGGTGTGGGATCTAAATGACCATGGCTCCCATCTGTCAGCATCAGAAGAATGGCAGCTGCCGCCACCGCAAAACGTCGGAGAAAGAAATGGATCAGAGAGACTCTTGCTCTTGCTGTCCCCTTGAACACAGTCTCCATGGTCGTCGTTGCAATTAACCGTATGAACACACAACACACGGCAAGGAGGATAGAGTTAAACTAACAAGGTCTTCGATTCTTGTGTTGTGTGTAACTTGCATTGAGTATATAGACTTCGACCATATATATAGGAGTATATATAAAAAAGAAGGTGAGATCGATACATATGACGGGGAATTGTTTGCTGCAACACACGCATACATAGCAGTGTGACGGAGTCACATGGAGACGTGTTTATTTTGATATTGGCTTGCAAGCAAGAAAAACCAGTAAGTGCTGGATTAGCTAGCCAGGGGCGACCAGAGGTAGTAGCTGACATTTACACACTTTGGTTAGATCAAGGTTTGAAGCAAAAGGAAGCGGTCAATTCAGGTCCCAGGAGGATGCAGGTCCCAGGAGGATGGAGGCGGGAGCGAAGTAGCTTCAAAGCCGGGTAGCGTGGCGTGACAAAGCAAGCTTCATGGATTATGGACCTTGATTTCATGGACCACGATGTGCCATGTACGTGCGGTCCCACTAGAAATGTTGGCCCCATGTGCGGCACATCACCCTAGATGGGCCGAGCCGCCGCTACTCATTGGGCCGAAAGCCCATGCGCGGATGACAAGAAAGAAGAAGCGATTAGGCCCGCTCGTATTTTTTCCGCCGGAAGAACACGCACGTGTGCAGTGTGCTCAGCTTCTTCTCCTCGTGCAGCCAGCCGCAGTCGGGGTACGGCGCTCTCTCCGGACCAATCCTTCCCTCGATTCACGCGGCGAACCGCCGCCGCACACCGCCACCAATCGCAATGGCGAACCCGCTGCCGTACTTCTCCGCCGGTCCGTACTCGGCGCCCGCACCGGCGGCCAAGGATCAGGGCGCGGCGAAGGAGGATCAGGACGTGGCGCAGCTCGTGCTCGACCTCTGCGTCCCGGAGCTCCGCGAGAAGGCTCTCTTCTTCCTCTCCAAGGTGAATGACTCCTGTCCCTCTCTCGCCGTCACCGCGTTTGAGGGTGGATACAAATTCCCCCCCGCCGCCTTTTCGGTTCTCTCTCTTTCTGATCGCCGGTGCCGCGCCGTGGTTTTGGAAGTCGCGGCCGTGGTGGTGCAACGCTAAGACCTAGCGGAGGTTGAATGCACTTCTGTTGTCAGATTGGCTGTCTAGGGCAAAAAGACTACTTACGCCAGGCTCCTGTTACTCGATCTCCGCAGACGCTTCAGTGGTGGTATTTCAGTGCAGTATGCTTGTTCTGTTGTTCAAATGTGGAAAGCAACGGGAATTGCCAGATGTTCTTCTGTCCCTGTGTTTTAGTTTTGTGGGGAAAGAAAATAATTTTTTTTGTGGGAAAAAACAATCAATTTTGGTGTATGATTGCGATCGTTGCTTTTTGGTTGGTATTTGTTCTTCTTTGCTGTGCTCAAGCTATTCTTTTTAATTTTAGTAATAGGGCCTTTAGATAGACATTAAAAAGGGCCTCTGGTTTCAGTGCACATGGTAACGACATGGTTTTGATCTGTACTGAATAGTTAATTTGTTAAGGTCAAATAGAAGATACTTAAATTTTCTGGTGGCGTCCAGTTTGAACAATCTGGTGAGTTTCAGACAGGAGCCTTTATAGGGCGCTGTGCAAAATGAATTGTGCAAGCCCTGAAGATTTGGTTGGGTCATGTGAATTTGAGATTTTTCAATATGGTAGATGAGAAGTGGGGAAACCGGGAAACCAGTTCATGAGTCTAGCATTTTGTTTCCCTAAGCTTCCTGTTTTCATGATAGTACTTTTGCACTGTTTAGCATCCTTTTATATAAAATTCGAGATGGTGTACTACAACAATTTGATGATGTGCTATGCCTACGTCTATGTGTTCAGTGCAGGTTTGTTCTGATCTAATGTTTCTGATGTTACTAATTTACTGCTCTATAGGTCGAATGAAGTCTTGATGCTTTTCTTTTTGGTAGATAGTTATTTGTTACTCATACTCAAAAGTACATTACATTATACCTCACATGTTAAACTTAATATAAACTGTTTCTCAAAATATTTGATCGTTTAGCCCTAAGTATATTGATTTTTGAAGATGGGACTGAAGTATTCATTTGGAGTGATCTTGGTTATTTCTTTCAGAAAAGAGAAAAATCTGAAGACCTTGCTCTGCTACTATGGCACTCTTATGGTACAATGGCTACACTACTCCAGGTGGGTTTAATACTTGCAGCTTTCTGAAAACTCAAGGAAACTTGTGGCATCATAGTATCTATGAACTTAGTAAGTTAGTATGCTGTTTGCATTAGTGTGGTGTACATGTATATTGTTTCATTTCATGAGAGATCAGTTGAATCTTTCATGGATCCTTTTCTGATTGAAGTCTGTATGGCTACTTGAAACATATGCAGGAAATTGTGTCAATTTATCCATCACTTTCGCCCCCAAAATTATCGTCTGACCAATCAACTCGAGTCTGCAATGCCCTTGCACTCCTTCAGGTATGCTTTTACATCAGAAAGCAAAGTACTAATGGCACTGGGGATGCTTTCAAGTGTCATGTATCAGTTCATTTTGATACTAAAATCTATCAGTATTATCAGGGATACAGGATATGTTACCTTAGCCATGATAATATGAAAAGCTGCCAGTTTCATGGTATACAATATGGGGTTGTTTTAATGTGCCATCTATCAGTTCATGCACCTCAAATTGGTTTTGTCCACCACTCTGTGTCCTTAACTTCCTTTTTGTATTACTTGTGCAGTGTGTCGCATCGCACCCTGATACTAGGATGCCATTCGTAAATGGTAATGACTGCTACTATGCTTATGACCGAATTATGAATACCCTTATAATGGTGTACTTTAAAGAATATGACCCTATCATCCTGAATTTTCTCTTGTTTAAACCACACACTTGATTCTAAGTGGTAGAAAGTATTTAGTGTTTCCTGTAGAAACTTTCCCCTGTACTGATTTTACTTTTCAGTCTTCTGCTTTATAATATACACTTTTCAGTAACTGTATCCTCTTGCAGCAATGGTTCCACTGTACCTTTACCCTTTCTTGAACACTACCTGCAAAACAAGAGAATATGAATTCTTGAGGCTTACCAGCCTGGGTGTGATCGGTGCTCTTCTGAAGGTAAGAAATTTAAGACAACTAAGAAGGGCTTTGAATTTCTATTAGGAGTGGTGGGAGTTGTGCAGGTTATGAATTTAGATTTTTTGGATACATGCATATTCCAGTCTTACCGATTAAATAATCTAATTGGGATTTTAAATCCTATGGATCCCTATATAAACATTAATAATTGTTTAAAGAGCTGAACAGTGCTGTAATTTGTTGAAGGCTTGAAATCCATTCATTTTTCTTAATACCAGATATACTTTTAAAAAATAATCTCAACTTTTTTTTCTGGGCAATATATGCAGTTTGATGATCATGAAGTCGTTGCGTTTCTGCTGAAAAGTGAAATAATTCCTTTGTGTCTGCGCGCTATTGACATTGGCAGTGAACTTTCGAAAACGGTATTTACCAATCTACCCAGCCATCACTCAACATAATAATCTTTTATGTTTGCTTCTATGCTGACTACTCAATTGGCATGCTCCTCTCTTGTTCTATTCCCCATACATCTTGTTTGCTATTTGAGAGATCAAGCTATTTCAGTGATTAGGACCATGTTGCAACCTATTTTACTTTTCTAGCTGAAAAATTAGTTTCACAATGAGATACTTGTCTGGTGTACCTTCATTTCTTGTTTGTTTTGGATGTAAGACTCCATTTGATTCTTCAATACTTGTCGTGATTGTTTCTTGAAATATAATATATCCAAACATTTACCCTGTCAGGAATTTAACTAGAACATTTGGATGTATTGCTTCAGTTTCTTTAACTGAGTCGCAGGTGGCCACTTTTGTTCTTCAAAAGATTATGCTTGATAATGACGGGCTTGCGTATGTATGTACTACTCCTGAACGTTACTGTGCTGTAGCCAGTGTGCTAGCTCAGATGGTTGAAGAACTTGTTGGACGGCCTTCCCCAAGGTTGCTGAAGCACATAATCCGCTGCTACCTCAGGCTGACAGATGATCCAAGGTTTATGCTGTGTGCTGTGTGCAAATTCCGACCTTGTAAAGCTATTCTCATGCTGTCCCCATTCTTTTGTACACCTATGCAGGGCCTGCAATGCGCTACGCAATTACTTCCCCACCGCGTTGAGAGACGGGACATTCAATGACTTTATCGAGGTGATTTCACTATTTCAGTGTCAGAAGAATGAGTCATCGTTGCTTCTGCAAAGAAGCTACATGACAGCATACGCTGCAAATCCTGACCCTAAACTGACCCTGAATCCTTGATGCAACTCTAGGTTGATCTCACGGCAAGGCTATGGCTCCACCAGGCGCTGCATAACGTCATGATGTCAAACAGTGGAGGCGGCCCTCACACTGTCCTGGGTCGTGCCATGGGGATGTGAATGAAGCCGGTTGCGACAACTCATCATCTGTCGAGGCCCAAGAGCGTGCCTTGTAGTTGTAGGTAGTAAGTAACCATAGCCATAGGTGAAGCAATCCCTTTTGGAGGGAAACAGAAACATCTTTGTGCCGTTCGGATAGCGAAGAGAATGCTTCTGTAACTATGGAGCTTAGTTAGTGTTTAGAGCTGTAAAAAGCCCAGCTTAATTTAGCGTCTCCAAGACGGAAAAGGGCCAAACTTGGCCGACTTGCAGGCATCTCTTATGAAGTGAAGTGTTGCATTGGTTGTTAGAAATTTGAAATAACAATACACGTAAATCTGCTCTGTGAAGACTGCATGTTCATGACAGGCTTTAGTCAGTCAGCAGAAGCCGCTGCCGTGTGTTTGTGTGCTTGAGACAGAGGTGTGTTGCTCTTGCTCATTACAGGTGGATCGGCAGACGGAAGTTCCGACTGAAACAAAGATATTTTCGTTTCTTCTACGCTTGTACTTGTACTAATCAAAATGTCTTTGTTTAGCGCTGCACTGCGCCTTCTACTGATAAACTTGGTATTTGTGGGTTGGTGCGCTTAGACCTGTACACTGGTCGTGCATATGCATCTGCAAAATGTCTTTGTTTAGCGATGCACTGCGTCTTCTAGTACATTTCTACTGGTAAACAAAATGCATTCTCTTTTGGGGTCAGGTCAGGCATGCATCTGGGCATGGCTGCGTTCTGCGTTATTTTGACCTGTGAATCTGTGATCGGAGACAAGGTGGCCCTTGACTCCTCCACAAGGCCGTTTTTCAGCAGCCACCGGAAAAGCTCCCGAGCCGCCGCTCAGCCGACCCCGGCGGCCAATCACCTCTCTGTATCTGCCTACGGCTGGCTCACCAACACAGAACAGAACAGAACAGAACACTCCCAGATCAAACCAAATCCAAATTTGATTACTAATACGACCCCATCAAAGGCACACAAGTGCAGCAACGACTGTTTTATGTGCGGGTATTAAAAATGTGTTAGCGGAGCAGCTACTCATCACCCAACCAGATGGAGATGGGTTGCTAATCGCGGTTGGCTGCCTCTCCAAAGTCCAACCAGCGGCGGGGTCGTCTCTTCCGTCACCTCAAGAGCTCACTTTCTCGCCCTCTATAAACCCGCCTCCCGCCCCGCCGCCCCTCTCCGTCCCCAGATCAAAACCCCCGGCCCGGCGCCCCCTCGTTCCTCTCTTCATCGGCCATGGCGCCCGCTGCTGCTGCGTCCCGGGTACGCGCGGTCCTTCCCCATGCCCCTCCGCCTCCGCGTCCGCGTCGTGCTCTGCTGACTCGGTCTCTCCCTGTTGACCTCACCTGCAGGTGGCTGTCTCGTCGCCGGTCTTCGGCTCGGATGGCGGCGCCAGGAGCTCCGGGATCAAGGTGCGTGCCTCGGTGCCGTCCGTGCCGGAATCTTGCCCCGTTCGCTGTTTTTTATGAGGGAATCTTCTGCAATTCGGCCGGCGCTGGGTTGGTAGATGACTAGAATAGTTAGATACTAGGTAGTAGTACAAGATTGGTAACAACAAGGTTACAAGGGGTCAGTTCAAATGTTAGATAGCGCTGCTAGATAGGTGCTAATTTTTCGCAAATTAAGCCATCGCTTATAAAGTTATAAGTCGTGCATATCCACGCACATCTTCAGTAATTCGGGGTACCTGCTGCTGAACTCGGTAGTGTTCTTGTCAGTTATTATTCTGATGAACTTGAACTCACAGTGCTCTCAAATGGCAATAAATCAGTGTCCTAAGATTGGCCTTTTCATCGTGCTCTAGGGTAACAACAATGTTAGCTTCGGCAACAAATCCTGGGTCGGCGGCGCATTGGCCTGGGAGAGCAGCTCCAAGCGGCCCAGGCACATGAACAAGGTGCTCTGCATGTCGGTGCAGCAGGCGAGCAAGGGTAAAGTCTCCGTTGGGCCGCTCCATCTCGAGAGCGCCAAGGAGCCGCCTCTCAACACGTACAAGCCCAAGGAGCCCTTCACGGCCACCATTGTCTCGGTGGAGAGGCTAGTCGGCCCCAAAGCTCCCGGGGAGACTTGCCACATCGTCATTGACCATGGTGGCAATGTTCCTTACTGGGAGGGCCAGAGTTACGGTGTCATTCCTCCTGTAAGTATTCCCCTGCTCTCTGTCATTTCCTTTGTCTAAGAAAATACATTAGTTTTCTTCAGTATTGGTGTCATGATTTTCCTTTCAATCATCGTGTAATGAATAATCAATTTGGCATAGTGCTAAGCTGCTAAATATATTATTTTGTACAAATAAATATAGATGTCCTCAGATCTGTCGATATTATTTTCAACATACCATCAATAATTTTCAACATACCATCTGATATATTATTCTCTACAGATAAATATAGGCATACTGATGTCCATTTCAGATCTGTAGATATTATTTTCAATATACCATCTGATATATTCTTAGACCACACTAGAGGGGAAAATGTTATGGTTCTATGATTGCCAACATGGCATATTTGCAGCAAAATTGGTTTTGATTAATATTAAAATGCTATTTTAAATTCATTTCTTTTTCTTACCCATCATATATTCTCTTCACATTAATTCTCTCTGAACCTTGAGTGCCTTTTCATCTATTAGGGAGAAAACCCCAAAAAGCCTGGAGCCCCACAAAATGTCCGGCTATATTCAATTGCATCGACTAGGTATGGAGATTACTTTGATGGAAGAACCGGAAGCTTGTGTGTTCGCCGTGCAGTTTATTATGATCCAGAAACTGGCAAGGAGGAGCCCTCAAAGAATGGTGTCTGCAGTAATTTCCTGTGCAACTCAAAACCTGGGGACAAGATTCAATTAACAGGTAACTTCCTGATGGATGAAAAGGCACTCATGTTTGTTTTTAATGTTTTATAGTCCTAACCGCAATGGTACTTCTTTAGTTTTTTTGGTAGATGATCTGTTTTTTATTCTTAGAATCTTTATAATGGCACACTAGAGATGAAAATTAAGACATAGCAG
Source organism: Bothriochloa decipiens (assembly GCA_023333625.1). Lineage (NCBI taxonomy): Eukaryota > Viridiplantae > Streptophyta > Magnoliopsida > Poales > Poaceae > Bothriochloa > Bothriochloa decipiens. The sequence goes on from CM041628.1 coordinate 15,787,190, forward strand.
GAAAAAAAAACCTGCTTCCAACACATTAAGGAACATGAGGTCATTATCACTTATCAGTGTCACAGATTTGAGGTATTCTGATTTAACCATGTGCAGAAAATGTTCTTTAAACACTAGCTACTGCAACAAATGACGACATGTGTTTTTCTTTTTACTACCAAGAAGCTAAGATTATCTGTAAATATGACTATGACCCTGCACACTATTTGTCTGTCCTGTTTTCCCACGTTTAGTTTACTTATATGATATATGTGATGTTGCGAAGACTTCTGATTGCCCATATGGTGCAACAACTACAGATTTTCATTTATTTCAAAAAAAAATGATTTCTTCCTTAATTATCTCTCAGATATGCCACTGCTTGTATGGGCATTTATATTTGCCTGCTAGTATGGTTGTTCTTTCAAGTTTATGGAAGAAGATGGGTGTTGTAGGCTGGAAGCATCTCATATGATTTCATGACCTCAGGTCCCTCTGGCAAAATAATGCTTCTACCTGAGGAGGATCCAAACGCAACCCATATCATGATTGCTACTGGCACCGGTGTTGCCCCCTTCCGTGGGTACCTGCGTCGCATGTTCATGGAAGATGTCCCGAACTACAGATTTGGTGGCTTGGCCTGGCTCTTCCTTGGCGTTGCCAATTCAGACAGCCTTCTGTATGACGAAGAATTCACCAGCTATCTTAAGCAGTATCCAGACAACTTCAGGTTAGAATAACCTCATCCATCATAATGCCTCATTTCATGTACTGATGCTATCCTTGCCAACAACTGTGCTTTGTTGTTGACTTGGGAGCTTGTCAGTTTGTGTCGCCATAGAACATTGCTGCAATTTGAGAGTGCAGTGTAGCATCACTGAAGTACTTATATCCAGCACATTTGTATAAAACCGAGTCGTTCTGAAACATGTAGGTATGACAAAGCCCTCAGTAGGGAGCAGAAGAACAGGAGTGGTGGCAAAATGTACGTCCAGGACAAGATCGAGGAGTACAGCGATGAGATTTTCAAGCTTCTGGACGGTGGCGCGCACATCTACTTCTGTGGTTTGAAGGGGATGATGCCTGGAATTCAGGACACCCTTAAGAAGGTGGCAGATCAGAGAGGCGAGAGCTGGGACCAGAAGCTTTCCCAGCTGAAGAAGAACAAGCAATGGCACGTTGAGGTCTACTAGGACTGGAATAATTGTAATTGCAACCCGTAATGCTGCGCGTTAGCATCAGGAGACAACACATGATTGAAATTGAATCGATGAATGATTCTGGTTAGGTGTAAAATCACAAAAAGTTCTCTTGGTGAGAATCAGAAAATCGCCTTTGTAATTCATAAAGCTTCCGCGTCACGGTTGTCCGTGGAACGGACCATGTAACTTCAGCCGTTTACATTTGCAGTATAGTGCTTTTGCCTTTTGGCAATATTTCCAATTAGAGGCCTCAATCTAATTCGTACACATATGAATCCTGATGACTTGAAAATGTTTCATGGCTCCTGGTGGAGCCCAGCCCCAGCGTCTCCTATATATATATGACCTAACTTCACCTGCAGCCTGCCACTTTCATTGAAACGCTTGCATTTCTAATCTTATGAGCAGGGGGAAACAAATAAAGAAGTCTTTGCATTGCTGCCGTTCAATGCTTGCCCCTCTGACCAATGATACCCCGGTACGTCAAGAAGGGGCCGTATCCCGGATACGCGGCCGAAACGTATCAGATCAGAGAAAATAAAATAAAAAAAACTGATACTCGAGGCGATAGGTATCAGCCTATTCACAAGTCGCGCTGATGACCCAGCCCACTCAAGCAGTCTTGATCCCTTTTTTGATGGAACCGGCCTTGATCTCTTCGAAGTTCAAACTATCTTAGTTTTTGATATGCATTATCTTTATCTTTATCTTTACCTAATATTTAATCACGAAAATTTCAGTCCACCGGTGCTTTTCTTTCGCCCTTCGTGCATGCGTTCGTGTCCGTCTGGGTCATGTAATCCTGATTAACGTTAGAATGGGCGGGGAAAGAGAATAAAAAGTAATACAGTGTACTAGATGTATAGAGGTAAGAGAGAAAGAAACGATGAAAGAACCAAATCATCAAAAAATCATAAAAATATCAGACCATTATGTTAGTTTCATAAAAAATATGATGTATCCATAGATGTTATGAATGTTATTAGATTATATTTTATTTAAGCTAAGATATATTTATAACTAAATAATTACGAAAGGAAAATATACCAAGGTGTCACTTTTTTCTATTGGCTACCGTGTCCTATACATTAACGACTGGCAGCAAGGGTCGTGCTCATGGTGCGCTCTACGTCAAATTGGGAGCTTGTCCCTCATTGTGTGAGATACATTTTTAACTAAATATTTACGAAAGGAAAATATACCAAGGTGTCAATTTTTTTTTATTTTGCCTACTGTGTCCTAAACGTTGACAACTAGAAGCAAAGGTCGTGCTCATGGGGCGCCCTACACTAACTCGGGGAGCCTGTCCATTGTGTCCACTAGAAACGACTCGGACTGGTCGTGGACACACAAGCGTGGACATTGAAGACACAGTTGGCACAAGACACCAGCTGCAGGACTGTCCAATACTCACGTGTGCAGAAAATGGTTGTGACCGCGATGAGACTATGCTTTATTTGCTGATCGCGTGAGGGTCGCATTCCGAGAAGTTGGACATGCGTCGTCCCACATCACTAATCGAGGTCCTCGTCGTCACCCAAGGCTCTCCCGATCTCTAGCCTCGTCCTTGTCAAGGGCTAAATTGGCTAAGTGAAGCCAGCGAGGAGTGTTCGCAGGTCCACCATAGCCCCGTTCCTCGTTCGGTTACTACCCGACACTTGATGGCGATAGCGAAAAGGTTTAACGAGGAGCTACACCACCACAACATGAGTAGGACGAAGACAAGTAGCTTTAGCATTTATGCCTACAATAGCAGCAGTTCCTTGCCAGTGAAGCCAAGAGGTTTTTTTGATAAAAGTTAGGAGCTCGCAGATTTTGAATACCAAAACCAAAAACTGCTCGAACACAATAATGATGATCGAGGAAAATACTTTACCTGGTTTATTTACAATATATACTAACCACAGCCATATTCTTTTGTCATCAATAATAAGAAAAAGGTTGGCTGATAATTTACGATAGTGCTACATCGTTCTAATTGCTCCGTATAGTTTAAACATTATATCTATTTTAAGACGTATTAAAACAGATAACATGACTATTATACTTATAAATCTCCAAATCGCTACTATGTAACCACTTAACATGTTGTCTGACCCGGTGCAACGCACAGGCATATTTTGCTAGTTATTAATTTAACTTTAGAAAGATTAAAACGTATATGTGTATCAGGTCTTTTTGTTTTTGGAAAATGCCGTATCCTCGTATATGCATACCTTGCTACCTATGTCACATTGTTTTTTCTCCTTGCTACCTGTATATACCTGGGTCTTGTTCAGTTCATGGAGAAGCCATCTGATTTTGATCGATTCAATAGCGTTCTGTGTGAGAGTAAATAATATTCTCACTTGGAATCATCATTTATATATGTCATCGACCAACTCCATCATCACCTTCTGTGAACTTATAGTCTTCAAAAGAATGCAGTGCTTTCAGTTCAAAGCCACGAGAGATAAGGAAAACGGAAAATCTTCTCAAACCAGAGTAGGAATTCGATCAATCGCTATCAATGCCAGGAGGCAGAGGAACGAGAACCTTTTCCGAGAAGAGTCGAGCGAGGGGCTTTTAGCTAATTAGATCTACGACACCAAGTAAATACCATTTAATTAATAAAAAAATCTATTTCTATATTAATCCTATTTAGAGACGTGATACTGTTTTCTATGAGTTTAGTTATTTTTCAAAAAAGTTTACTTGGTTTTAAAACAAAATTCCTGATACGAAAGTAAGTAGTTTATTAGATGAAATATTTTTTTTTTGAACGAGGGTGACAAGAGACTGTGCCAAATTCTATTGCTAAAGAAGAGTTTAAATAAATTAACATAAATATGTCTCATTGCATTTGTATATAAAATATACGTATAAAAGTTCCAGCACAAACAAAAGTGAGCCATGTCACTGTCACGCAGGATGAGGTCAGCATGACAGCACCCTCTCCATCGACAGTTTGCGGCCCAGCACGCACGGCCCGCCTGCCGCCACGCACTGGCCCCTGGCGGCGTCACGCCCTGAACCGCCGCGTCCTCGCTGGCCGGCCGACGTCCGCAGGGGCGCGCGCTTGCCTCGTCGGCTCGGCCCTCTCCTCTGCCGCCACGCCCGCCCGCCTCCCCCAACTACTCCCCCGCGACGGCCCCTGCCTCTTCTTGAGACCCACCCGGCCGCCACGCCACTCTGCTGATCACACGCGCGGGGGCGTCCCGGTCGCGCGCATTACTCCGCCCGGACTCCGCTTCACTCCTTTCCTTTCCGTTCCCGTCCCCGTCTGGCCGTCGCCGTCGCCGTCGCTGTCCGCCGCCTCGGTCTCCCACTCCCACTTGCCACCCTGCCGGTTGTCTCATCCTCCGCCTCTTATCCTCTACACCCCTGGCCTGTCTCTGGCACGGGCCGATTCGCTGGCATGGCAGTTACCTCCCGCTGACTCGCTCTAGTGGTGAGGACTCGACCCGCTGCAGTCGACGTGGTGCCGGCGGCGAGCGACGGCGGAAGCAGCCATGGAGGCGGTCCAGACGGTACGCGATCTGATCCGCTTTTTCCTCGTCTCTTCTCTCTTCTCCCACGCGCGCGTGTACGTGTTTTCTGGCTTTGTGCCTGTTTGGGTCGGTATGAATGGGCTGTTGTTCATCCGCTCGCTCTCACCTTCTCTTGCGCGACTGTTTCATCTATTGTTTGTATATATGCGTTGGATGAAACATGTGTTGTTACTTTCCGCGTCTGTACAAGTTGTTTGCGTAATTGGCGTCTGTATAACTTGATCGAGAATTATCTACGGTTTTCTGAAATCTGTCACACACACAATCACCAATCCAGTTGCTCAGCGCAACAGCGTTCACTTGCTAATTCAATCAGAACTACTGTTAGTATAGAACTGTTCTATATTGTTTTATAAGAAAAACTGTAACTGTCATAGTGTCTTCATGAGAGTTTTCGCCGCGCTCATATGTGGTCAGTTTGTGTTTGAAATCGGATGACTCTGGTTTAGGGATTCAATTCCAGTGGGTTCTAAGCCTAGCACCTCGTTCTCATTTTCATGCCTATGGTTTCAGTTCGATCAGACTCTCTGTATCCAGCAAATCGTATCTCATGATTTGCGTCAACCTGTGACTACATATTCATTCCATGGAATTCCCAGCACTGAAGTCAACACTTGAGCCTACCATTCTGATCAAGTTCCCATTTTGTTCGGTTCTCCAATGTTTACATCAGTCACCTTTTCTATCGTCAGATGTTGAACTACTCTGAAAAATCTGAATTATGAATATCATCAGATGTTGAACTACACTGAAAAATCCAAAAACTTGCTGCAGGTACCGAGTGAGAGAGTGAACCCGCTGCTCAACAGGTCACGCAGTCCATCCATCGTCACTCGGCTCCAACCTGACGCCGGCAACGGCGCCGGCTTCTACGACAGTTCCGCCTATTCTTTCCTCGACAGCACCAAGCCCTGCGCCACCCGGTTCAGCAGCGGGTCGGTGACATCCGAGGACTCGCCGGCGCTGACGCCCAGGCTGCTGTCCTTCAAGTCCAGCTCCAGCCCCGACAACTGCTCCTCCTCCGCCGAATGGCCCGACCGTGCGGCGGCGTCGCGCTCCAACCGGTACCTCTTCGACGCGAACGCGCAGGCCCGGTGCGCCGAGTACCTGGACCTGATGAGGCTGGAGGTGGATGCGCAGCTGGGCAAGCTCAAGGGTGGTGTCACCGGCCTGGAGAGCTACGCCTTGCCGGACAACGGCCGTGTGGTCGGCGGTGCGCACCGGCACCTGGGCATGTCGCTTGATGTCATGCTGATCGAGATTGACGAGAGGTTCAACGCCCTGAAACTGCTCATGGGTTCCGTGTTCCGGCAGGCGAGAGAGATGCTTGGTTCGGTCAACTCTTCGGTGTCTGATCTGCAGTCGGAGAATGAGCTGCAGCTGGAAGTCTTCAGTGCACTCATCGGAGAGTGCGTCAGTGGTCTGCAGGAGGAGCTAGAGAGGAAGCTGTACGAGCAGATTAACATCACAAACACCTTGAGCAGTAACTGGAAGGAAGCCATAACTCAATTTGCCGCCATGCGCGAAGACCTTGGCAGTCTTTGTAAGCTACTACTGCCTTTAGTACCAGAAGCTCATATTTTGAACGGCAAGAGTGAAAGTCCAGGCAACAAGAGTAACAGATGGATGTACAATTTCTTTGGAAAGAAAAACAAAGAGGATCGTTCTCCACGTGCCCAGGACAGCAAGAGTTTCAGGAAGCAAAAATCATTTGGTTCAAAGGATGTCATCTCAGAAAAATCTGACTTTCGCCATCTCAACAGTATGTCTAGAGAGCAAGTGATAAGCTATTTTAAGTCTGAGATCAGCAAACTGAAAAGGATGCACGAATCAGCATTGCAAGAGAAGACAGAAGAACTGTTCAGGTTCAAACGGGAGAAGGGGTCACATTCTCTCAAGAATGACATCGAATTTGAACCTTTGAGAAAGAAAATTCCAGAGATTGTATTGAGAATGGACCAAATCATTTCCAAGAATATAAAGGTACCAGCAATCTGCATGACCCATGACGAACTTGACGAAAGATGCAGACTCATGAGCAGAATCGATGCTTTGTTTTATGAAAACCAGCATCTCCGAGGGTTGCTTGCAGATAGGACGAAGGATGTTAAGACACTATCGTCGCAGCTATCTGAAGCCAGTACAGAACTGTCGATTCAGTTGTCGTCTGAAGAAGAGCTCCTGAGACAAATCGACAAAGTTAGAGAAGACTGTGAGGATCTCCGAATTGAAGGTGGTGTTAGAGAGGGAATATACCAAACTGTTACAAAACAATTGCTTGATGACTGTAAGGACAACATGGAGGGTGTGGCACTAAATCTCAGTGCAAAATTGTCCTCACTTGAATCTGCAGTCTCTGAAAATAATAAGGCATTATGTCTATATAATGAAGAAAATCTCAGGTTAAAGGAGAAGTTAGCAGAGTTAGAAAAGGAGCGCTTGATCCACGATCACCAGGAAGTTCCAGAAGTCATAAAACAAGAGAGTACAGAAATTGTTCTGCGTGACATCGAGGTTGAGCCTCTCACATCGCCGAGAAGATCAAATGGGAATGATTTGCAGTATGACAAACTTGTGAACCTAAACTCAAGCTTAGAGCAAAAGTCAGGTGTCCTGAAGGAAATGGACAATAAAAAAATGGTTCGTAGCAGTAGCCTCACTAGGAATGAGCAAGAAAAGCAGCTGGAGTGCATTTTAGTATCTATCATGGAATTATCAAAAGAATTTGTAGAGATTGAGAAAAAATTGTCAGCGGAAAGAACCGAGAACAGGTTTGTTTCTGTTCATCTTCATTACAATTGCTTCCCAGCCATTTTTATTTCCTTTTCAAAAACACGATTCTGATGTTGAGCATGGTCGTTTCAGGTCACAGGATTTGAGTGATCACTGCAGCCACATGGTCAGACAAGCCGTGGTACTAACAAAAATCGGGCTCTGGTATAAACAAATGATTGAAGCGAGGCGTTCTGAGCTCCAAAAGGCTGAAGCCAAGGTACTTCTAGAATTGAACTTGGGTTCGACTGCAAGAACACGTGATATGTAATTACATAAGTTCATTATGCAGAAACTCATGAGATGTTTTTGATGTGATCAGGTTATGATATTGGGTGACAAGATCACTGCACAGTTAAGCCTTCTCCAAAAGATATATTTAACTCTTGATCGTTACTCCCCTACGTTGCAGCAGCATCCTAGTGTAAGTACCTCAGCTGGAGATGCTTTGCATCCATATATTTTGCAATGACCGGTATAATATTCAGAAGATCGCAAACATTAACATGGTTGCCTTTGTTTGCAGCTGCTAGACTCTTTCTTGAAGACATGCAAGCTTGTTGCCGACATGAGAAGTAAACAGAACGAAGGCGATACGACATGAATGAGGATGCGGTATGGTGAGATCTCCCTTGGTAGCTACTGCTCCTCATGTGCTTATCCATGTTCCACGCCTGCAGTTACAGACCAAGTAAAGGATTCTATTGAATTGAGGTTTCAGAATTCAGATCATGATTTTCTTTATATCTTAGTACCAAGTGAACCAACAGCTGCCTTGCTGATCTTATGCAATGCAAGTGGTAGCTGTTTCTATCTGCAATGATGGCCAAAAATCTGAAACCACGTGCAGGACAGAAGACATGTACAGATGGCATTGTGCTCAGGTGCTTGTTGGTTAGAGAATATAGGGTTGTTACTTGTTTAGTTAGCAGCCTAGGCCATAGAATAGAATGTACTGGATGATTCTCTCACTCAGACCAAGTAGAGAATATGTTAACCACATTGTAAGCATAAAATTTATCTTCCCCCCACTCTGTGTTGATGAGTATCTTTCCTCCATCTAAATTGATGGTATTGCTACTCACTGGGCGCGCTCATTTGGTCCACCCACACTGAAATGAAGACATTCGGGCAGTCTACCCACTTCATCCTCCTTTCCTATCGCTACTCTGCTAGGTGGGCTTCTAGGCCTGTAATCCCCTGCTCCGCGTCTCGGCCCATTATTTGAAGGCCCAGCTAATATCCAGGTGCGTGAGTGCGTGGCTCGGCTCCGCCCAGTCCGACTGATAGAGCAAGCGGCGGGGAACGACTATACGAGACAGCGTCACAGCGGCGACTTCCACTGCCGTCGCACAGCCGCCGCCGGAGGCCGCGCGCGCCGCCGTCTCGCCACGGTTCGTCTCTCCCTCTCCCCTCCGTCCCCTCGCAGAGCTCGGTTCCCGTTCTGTTTTCGCGCTCCCTCCCTCCCCCTCGCATCTGACACTCGCGACGCGACCCTCCAGAACTGAATCGCCCTCTGTTGATGATGGGCAGCTTGCGCGCTCCGCCGCCGGCGCCGGCGCCGCTCGTCGGAAGCACTAGGGTTGCCTTCCGTTCTGGGATTCGATTTTCCTCAGACACAGTCATCAAATACAGAGGTGCGCGCCTGTTGGTCTATATATTTCTTTTTGATGTTGCTGCCCGCCTGCCCCTGCCAGCCACGAGTTCCTGAAGGTTCGTTTGGCTCTGTTTCATGGAATCGCGCATTGCTTCCTGATTTTCAGGGCTAATTACTAGTAGCGCGATGAAGTCGTATAGGCTATCTGAGCTCAGCGACGCCGAGGTCAGCGGCCTCAAGGCTCGTCCCCGCATCGATTTCTCGTCCATATTTGGCACGGTGAGATGACACCGAGATTACTCATGATGTTGCAGTTCAGTATTGTTTCGTTTCATAGCTTGATAACCATGAGATTCTGTCCTGTGCAATTAGGTGAATCCAATAGTTGAGGATGTCCGTGTCAGAGGTGATGCAGCAGTTAAACAGTAAGTGTTGCTGTTATGGATGGGCTTTTCTTGGACGACATGGTAATTGTGCTTAATTTTCTGGGGGGTTTTTTTTCAGCTACACAGAGAAGTTTGACAAGGTCACGTTCAATGATGTTGTCGTTCGTGTTAGTGATCTTCCAGATGCAGAGGTAATTGTCCTGTTATCTGCAACTGAGTTCTGCAATTTCATTCAAATCATGTAGTAGGTAAAAATTTGATGCTGCTCCCCACATCTTGCTGTTACTTCTCTTTGGACTTCTGGTCTGATGTGATATATATCCATGCAGTGTTGAACATGTTTATCTAGGACGACATGTTATAAGATTATTAGTTGCTTATTTCTTCAATAGCATCTTGCAACTCTAGGATTTAGCTTCTTGCAATCAGAGCATGCTAATCCTTACAAATATGTGTATCTGATGATAATAAGTTTATTTGTTAACTGCAAATGTTGCTTATGTATATGTTGTTTCCTCTATTTGCTGCATGAGTTTGGTTGTCTTACCTACATAAACACTGTAGCTTGATCCAGCTGTGAAGGAAGCCTTTGATGTTGCATATGACAATATATATGCCTTCCATGTTTCACAAAAATTACCTGAGAAGACAGTTGAAAATATGAAAGTAAGAGATGCCTCAATGTTTCCATTTATAAAGTTTCACCTTTTCTATAGGCTCTACTTTAATTGTGTATGCTCTTTTGTGAATATGTGAAGGGGGTAAGATGCAAGAGAATAACAAGATGCATTGGTTCTGTTGGGCTGTATGTCCCAGGTGGCACTGCAGTCTTACCTTCGACTGCATTGATGCTTGCTGTGGTATGCTTGCCTCTACTCAAGTCCTGTCAACTGGATTAATTCAGTATTTGAATATCTTCATATAGTTCCTCTTTTTGCCAGCCTGCACAGATTGCTGGATGCAAAATTATTGTTCTTGCCACACCACCTAGCCGTGATGATAGCATATGCAAGGTACACTTCAGCACTGGTACTCTTTTTTTTAAAAAAAAATTGTTGATCAAGCACTATATATGTTTCTTGTTTCCTTCAGGAGGTTCTTTACTGTGCAAAGAAAGCTGGTGTAACACACATATTGAAAGCTGGAGGAGCTCAGGTACTAGAATATTTTGATATTATCTTGCGCTTCATTATTTAGTTCAGTGCTCTTAATGTTGTTTACTTTCAGGCAATCTCAGCAATGGCATGGGGAACTGCGTCGTGCCCAAAGGTATTTGAAGTATATAAACCTTCCGGTTACATGTCTGAAATCAGTAGTGATCGTTTGTGTCTATATACTGGCCTTTATTTAATATATTGCCTTGCTTGTTAAATAATTCTCATAGAACTTAATAAACCGTAGTGTTTTAACTGGGCATGCCCTGCTCTTGGTGCTTTAAACTCTGCCCAAAACAACTGTTAATGTATGGAGATGTTGACTCACCAAGTTGCACAGCAATTATTTATGTTTTTCTGTATTGGCTATGGACTCTGATTCGATTGCATAACTTTTGGTAACTTTGTTACTGTCTGCAGGTTGAGAAGATTTTTGGGCCTGGTAACCAGTATGTAACAGCTGCCAAAATGATTCTTCAGGTTTGTTCTTGTTCTTTCGTTGTAAAAGTTTACCATTATCTTCTTTGCCAAGACATCTTTTTCTGTGTTCAGTTGTAAAAGTTTACCATTATCTTCTTTGATGCAGAACAGTGAAGCTATGGTATCGATAGACATGCCTGCTGGCCCTTCTGAAGTTTTAGTCATTGCTGATAAATACGCAAACCCAGTTCATGTTGCTGCTGATCTGCTATCTCAGGTATTCTATTTGTTGCCCTGGTCTGATCTGCATTGCTAAATGTTGTTCATGTTGCTATTTAAAATACTGAATTTTGAGAATCATTCATATATAGAGAGGTTTTATGATGCTGAATTCCCTATTGTCGCACATGTTCATGATGTATGTCATTACAGTTAGTTAAATCTTTTGTAGGCTGAACATGGCCCAGATAGTCAGGTTGTTCTTGTTATTGCTGGAGATGGTGTTGATTTGGGTGCCATTGAGGCAGAAGTGAGCAAACAGTGCAACGCGCTTCCAAGAGGTGAATTTGCTTCAAAAGCACTTAGCCACAGCTTCACTGTGTTCGCCAAAGATATGGTTGAGGTGATTCGTCACATCTATGCTGCCCATTTGTGTTTTAAGTACATCCCCATTCTACTGTGACCTCATCACCTCAGTGCTTTCCAATTCTGCTGGACATTTCCGAGGAACTTTGACATTTGTTTCTGCTTTTTGCAGGCGATATCGTTCTCAAATCTGTATGCCCCTGAGCATTTGATCATCAATGTTAAGGATGCTGAGCAGTGGGAGGAGCTCGTCGAGAATGCAGGTAGACATTTTCGTTATTAGCTTTGGTATGCTCAAATTGGTCTTCATGCAGATGCTACACTTGGCATATCTATCTCAAATTTTCGATCTCAATATTTGGTTTCCATCTTTCAGGGTCAGTTTTCTTGGGACAATGGACCCCAGAGAGCGTGGGCGATTATGCAAGTGGAACAAACCATGTCCTTCCAACCTATGGTTACGCGAGGATGTACAGTGGTGTATCACTGAACTCTTTCCTCAAGTACATTACTGTCCAATCCCTGACAGAGGAAGGACTGAGAAAGCTGGGTCCATATGTCGCGAAGATGGCCGAAGTGGAAGGGCTAGAGGCGCACAAGAGAGCCGTTACCCTCAGACTGCAAGAGGTTGAGGCCACTGTAACCGTATAGTTGCTGTCATGATCCATTGTAATGTTCAAACTCGATGTGGGATGCTGGAATTCTTCCCTATTGATGTGGCTGAACTATTGATGTCTTCCAAACAGGCTCTGAAATGTTAGAAAGAGGCGTTTCAACTGGTACAACAAATAATGCTCATTGCACTCCGATATGTTTCTCTAATAAACTGAGCAGAACTACTTGTGTATGTAGTGTTCTCGAATTAGTTATTATTTCCCAAGTTGCTTTTGCACCAATTTTTGGATTGTGCATATGCATCGATTGTGTTTCAAACAGCCTGACAAGTATATATAAGATTTTGATGAAAAAGAAACAATAAAATGGCAGACTGGAATCAACATACGCAATGGGATGCCATCGGTGGATCATACAGAGCAGCCGCCAGCCGAACAGAAATGCAGTAAGAAAAAGTCTATTTGGTCTCGCTCAAAGTATAAATTCGGAGGATATTGTATACCCTAAAAACTGTTTAATATACCAAACGAAATGGTTCTAACTGTTGTTTAAACTACAATCGAATATTTCAGGGATAGAAATGCAAACTACTGGCCAAGCAGCTTTTGCCACTTTCTTTTCATTTGCTTTTGCTCCTCTCCAAAGGCAATGTGTCCTATACTTATCTAGTTGTTTGATTGATCACAGTTTTTGGCAAAGCAAGTGTGCACATCATGTAAGTTGGCAGGGCAGTAAGCACTGATATTGGAGAAACTAAAAAGTGGCCAGCGCTTTAATTTACATGGAAATTTAAAACTCGCGCACATCACAGCATGTGGCCTAATATAAATGCTAGTGTGTTACTTACTTCGTTGAATCTCACCAAAGATTGAGCACAAATTAATTTTAATTTTTTTTGAGGAAAACCACCCTTTATTAGTTCATAATTGAATTACAAACACCGTCAGGTGGTGACAAAAACCAAACATGTCTACCAAGAGACAAGGATACAGAGCTCCTAGCTAATCTATACGCATCCACATTTGAACTTCTTCTTTCATGGACGAACTCCACGTGAGGGAAGGTTGCACTCCTCATCTTGATCTCTTTCACTATTGGCCCATATATCCCCATTCCCTCTCCATAGATATTCTTCACTGCGTTGATACAGTCGCTGGTTACCCTAAACTTGTGCAATCGTAGGTCCGATGCCAACGCCAAACCCTCACGACAAGCTATTGTTTCCACTACTTCCGGGCTGGTTATGCCTTCCAATACTAGCACTGACGCTACCAAAAACTTCCCTGCTTCATCTCTCGCCACTGCGGCGGCGGCAGAAAAATCAGAGGTCTTTGCTATTGCTGCATCCACATTTATTTTAGCAAGACCTGGCGGTGGGGGTAGCAATCTTGACAATGACGCTGGCAGTCCGCCCTCGCTGCTCCACTTAGCCGGCTTGGTCACCATGATCTCTTCTAGATATCTCTCCACAAAGCAGTGCATGGACAAGGGGCTTTGGAAAACATTCTCGTGGATCACCATTCGCCTCACATGCCAAATCGCCCACAAGCGAATCACGGCCCGTGTGATTGCCTCATGAGGCAAAGTCTTCCACAATGTCGCTAACCATGCTCTCGCATCTCCTTCATTGATCATACATATTGCCCCCGTGATCTCATCTCGCTCCAACGCCCAAACGGCCTTCGCCATATGACACTCCATGAGGGAGTGTTTCTAGGAATCCGGGCCGCCGCAAACACTGCACCGGCTGTTATTCGCCATGTTTCTCCGATGCCGAACATCTTGTGTAGGAATAGACTGTCGTGCTAGCCGCCAGAGGAAAACCCTAACCTTGGAAGGTACCTGCACCTTCCATAATGTACCCCACTCCTCTTCTTCCCTGGTATTTGATCTACCAGCCGTGTGCTCTAACCAGTTCAATCTCCTCTCTCTTGTGTGCACCATCATTCTGTAAGCCGATCTCACTGTGAACAATCCCGAGTTCTCATAGTGCCACGCCCAAAAATCACCTTGCGCCGAAGTACAGAGAGGGATACTTGTGATAACTTCGGCATTCATCGGTAAGAAAAATTCATTCACCATCTGTTTGTCCGACCTGCGAAGAGTCTGATCAATCAGCTCGCTAACTTTCTGAGGGGGGTCATTTTTAACACAGCATACTGGCCTCATCAGGCCATCTCTTGGTAGCCAATTTGACGACCAAATATCAGTTTGCTCCCCTATGCCAATCCTTCTGATTAACCCTGAACTAGGATATCTCTTCCCTCAATTATTGGCCTCCAAGTGCGTGAAGGGTTCTTGCCAATTGTTGCTTCCAAGAACTCACCTTCCGTGAAGTAGACGGCCTTGAGAATCCGAGAAATGAGAGCCCCCGGGTCTTGCAAAATTCGCCATGCTTGGCGAGCGAGAAGAGCCAAGTTAAATAACTCCATGTCTTGAAAACCAAGACCACCCATATACTTTGGTATAGTCATATCTTCCCAAGCAACCCAACATGTCCGACGCTTCCCATCTTTACTTCCCCACCAAAAACTGCGTATCAAGCTGTCCATATGCTGACAAAGGCCCCTTGGTAATTTAAAACAAGACATTGAATAGGTAGGAACAGATGGAGCCACTGACTTAATAAGCATCTCTTTTCCTCCTGCCGATAGACACTTCTCCATCCAACCTTGAATCCTGCTCCAGATCCTATCTTTTATATATTTGAAAGCCTCATTTGTTGAGATACCCACATCCGTTGGCATCCCCAGATACTTCTCTTTTAGTGCTTCAGAGTGTATATCCAGTATCACTTTAATCTCCTCCTTCACTTGGGTAGTACACCCCTTCGCGAAGTGGATAGATGATTTCTCCATATTTACCATTTGCCCAGAAGCTCGACAATAAAGGCGAAGAGCATCCTTCACCTCCTCCGCATTCTCCCTATCTGCCTTGAAAAACAGCAGGCTGTCATCCGCAAACAATAGGTGACTCACCATCGGTGGCGACGGTGCCACCCTAATTCCACTTAAGTTCGATGGCTGTATTTTTGAATTTAATAGGCACGAAAGGCCCTCTGCTGTCAGCAAGAAAAGATAAGGAGAAATTGGATCTCCTTGACAAATCCCCCGAGATGGTCTGAAATTTTCTAGTATTTCACCATTAAGTAACACCGAAAAAGTGTTTGACCTCACCAGCCTCATAACCATGTTCACCCATGTGCAACTGAAACCCAACTTCAGCATAATTCTATGAAGATAATCCCACTCAACGCGATCATATGCCTTCTTCATATCCAGTTTAACCGCACAACACCTATTCCGTCGTGCCCTCTTCTTTTTCATAAAATGAAGACATTCATATGCCGCCAAGATGTTGTCCGTAATAAGCCTTCCTAGCACAAATGCCGACTGCTCTTCCGAAATAATTTCTGGTAAAATGACCCGCAATCTGTTAACCAAAGTTTTTGAGGCTATCTTATAAATTACATTGCACAAGCTGATGGGACGGAACTGCCCCAATTCTTCTGGTTTCTCCACCTTTGGGATCAAAACAGCACAAGTGTTGTTAATCAACGAAGGGTCATCCTCCCCCTTTAGCACCCGCAAGACAACTTCACACACTTCATCCCCACACAAATCCCAATGTCTTTGGAAGAAATGAGCTAGATAGCCATCAGGTCCAGGCGCCTTTGTTGGGAACATTTGAAACAGCGCTGCCTTGATCTCCTCCTTAGCCACCGGGGCTTCTAGAGTGGCGTTCATTGCCTCAGAAACTTTCCTTGGCACTGTCTCAAGGAGAGTATTCATGTCCTCAGTTCCTTCTGACCAATAGAGGTCTTTATAAAACCCCAAGGTGAGCTCGGCCATCTCTCCTCTATTTTCCGTCACTTGTCCATCGGGTTTCCTGAGTTTTGTAATCAAATCCCTCTTCCTCCGTTGGCTAGCGTGCAAGTGAAAGAAACGGGTATTTTTATCTCCTTCTGAGAGCCATGTAATCCGTGATCTCTGCTTCCACCTGATCTCTTCTCTATAATTCAATTCCATGATCCTCTCCGTGATCTTGGTCTCAACATAGGACGGACCGGTCCTCAAAGGGTTCGATCTGATCTCTTCCAATTCAGCTCTTAGGCGCTTCAATTCCTTGCCCACATGGCCAAAGGAATTAGCACCCCAAGCTCCGAGTTTACCGGCCACAGCCGTCAGTTTCTCCACCAACTCATTTATCATGCATGCCTTTCCACACTGCTGCCACGAGTGACTAAACATGGCAGCAAACTCCTCGTGTCTCTCCCACATCATTTCATATTTGAAAGCCTTCGATTTCCTCCTGCCTCGGTCCTGATGATGGCGCCATGTCAATATGATTGGCCCATGATCTGACGCTGCAGAGGTGAGCTGTTGTACCTCTGCCCAAGGGAACCGAGCACACCACTCCGCTGTTGCTAGCGCCCGATCCAGTCGCGCACGACACCATGATCCCCCTGACACCTTCTTCTCGAAGGTCCAACTCCGCCCAACAAAGCCTAGATCTTGGAGGCCACACACGTCCACCATATCGCGAAAACCAGCTATCTGTGCTAGGCTCCTCTCTTGGACACCAACATGCTCCTCCCTATGGAGGACTTCATTGAAATCTCCAATACACATCCACGGCAACTGACATATGGACATAATTGATTTAATCATGCCCCATGTCCTATGCCTCTCCCCTGTCTGCGCTTCACCATAAACACAAGTGAAACGCCATGCATCCTCCCCGTCCTCTGTAATAATTGCATCGATGTGACACTGAGAGTACGGTAAAATCTCCACTCTTGTATTATTATTCCAAAATATACCCAGTCCACCACTGCGACCTGCACTACTAATAGCAAAGGAACAATCAAAGCCAAGAGTACTCTTTAACTTTTCTACCCTTGCTTTGTGTACTTGAGATTCAAGAACACAAAGCACGGTTGGCGCAACTCGCCTCGCAAGATCGCGAAGCTCTTTCACTGTCGCAGCGCTGCCCAAACCACGACAGTTCCAGCTCAGGCAACTCATTGGACCCGGCGGCACTCCTCCTCGGAGCCCGCCAACAATTTGCCCGTGCTTCCTTCCTGATCACCACAAAGGGTCATCAAAGGAGGCCATGAAAACTGTTTATTCTCATGATCCCATCTCTGTGTAACAACATCTGATACTACATCTGGCAAGGAAGTCCCACCTGTAGCCTGATCCGAGGAGAGTATTTCTGGAAAAAACCTTACATATCGTTGACTCCCATAGCCAGCATCACTAACATCAAAATCACTTCTAATTTTCCCTTGTGCAATACTATGTGCACCTTGGGCAATAGCATGAACCAAGTCAAGACATCGTCCAGTCGCATTATCACCGGAATATTGTTTGGCTACTTCATATTTGCATTTCTCTCCAGTCGTTGTTCCATTAGCAACCTCTGATTTAAATGTAATTGAAGAGAATGGAGGCAACGGAAGCAATACCTCCGGATTAAGAGGGAGACCACGTGCTTCACTCATGCCTTTGTCGGAGATGCGGATCAGGTAGAGCAGCACGTCGGAGAGCTCCTTGCCGAGATACTCCTTCTCGGCCTCGTCGCCGAACGGAGGGAGCGGCGACGAAAGCTGTGGAAGCGGCGGTTGTGGTGGAGCCCGAGAGGCGGGTCGACGCGCCGCCCCCCTCCAAGCCGGCAGAAGTGGATGCGGTCGCCGGAGGTTGCGTGCGTGGATGAGAAGAAAGAATCGGGCAGGAGGGAGGCGGCCTCGCCGCTCGACCTCAGAGCTCGGCCGAGGGCGAGGGCAGGGGCGGCTGTGGCCGGTCCGGATTCTGGAGTCGGCGGCGGCGGTGGTGCGCCACTCGACCTCAGAGCTCGGCCGCGGGCGAAGGCAAGGGCGGCGGTGGCCGGACCGGATTCTGGAATCGATGGCGGCGGTGGCGCGCCGCTCCGGTGCGACTGCTGAAACAGGGCGGCAGGGCGCCGGATAGCAGCAGTGCGGCGACGTATGGCTGGCGCGGGAGCGGGGTCGGACGGACGAGCTGACGCCGACCACCGGAATACTCGCGCCGACGGGATGGCGGCGATGAAATCCTAATCGCTAGGGAAGTCGCCCCGAGCCGCCTCAGCGCCGGGGAAAGGAAGTCACTGGCTATCTCCCTGAGCACAAATTAAATTCCCGGGGTTTTTATAATCTTGATGAAAAGCCCAACAAAAAGGATCAAAGGCCCCATCGGCCCATCCTGACTCTCGCAGACGGCCATCCGACCGGAGGAGGAGCAGCGGAGCGGGCACCAGCCCGCCGGCGACCGCGACCTGACCATCCGCCACTGCCCACTGCGCACCTGCCGGCAAGCCCATTTCTGTGAGAACGGCAGCCCTAGCCACTAGGCTCCAACACTGGCTCAGCCACTCCGTCGTGCCGATCCGGAGCTCAACGGCGACTGCGGCCGGTGGGATAGGGCGGAGGCGCAGAGGCGGGAGACTGCACCTGTACCGCGTGAGGTAGGCTGGGCGGCGCGCCGGCGGAATCACCGATGGGTGATGCGCGGGCGTCAGGGGAGGGCCCGCGCTGCGTTGGCTGCGGCGGGCGCGTGAAGACGCTCTTCGTGCAGTACTCCCCGGGCAACATCCGCTTGATGAAATGCGTAAGCCACACAAGTGCTCCTGAGTCCTGACCTCATCAGTCTCTGCACTGTTCGTGTAATCCGTTTTGATTTCTGCTTGTGAGCTGTCAAACTCTCTGAATAGTGAATACTACTGCCTTTGTTGTGCCTACTAGGATAACTGCAAGGCTGTTGCTGATCCCTACATTGAGTGCGAGTTCATGGTACGTTGACCCATGAACCATGCCTTTACAGCTTTGTACTGGTTTCGGATGTGTTAGCTGCACGCTTGAGTGGTTGACTGAAGTGTTGGTATCTGCTTGCTCCTTTCTAGATCATCTTGATTGATCTTGTCCTGCACAAGACAAGGGCATACCGCCATGTTCTGTTTAATAAGCTGAGCATGGGATCATCTGTTGACAAGGTATGAATCTATGCTTTCCAAGCTGGCTCTGATTGCTGTTTCACATTCCTGCAAATATCGAATTGTGCTTGGCTCATACTGCAAACATCGAATACCACCTTTGTTTTCCTGTCCTCGTAGTAGTAATGCTGTAAGCATTTATGCATTTCACTTTGACTTGCCTTACCTAAACTGTGTGAAACAATTGTTACTGGAGATGCCCACTTGTAGATTGAGTAGTTAATGTATGGATGAGGCTAAATATGGTTTGGTCATCGTTATTCATGCTAGATTGCCAGGATTCAGGAGTGCTTTCTTTCTACATTAAAGCAAAGCATTTACTTCTACCATATCTTTTCCGCTTCAATTTTGTCTTGTGGAGTAACACAAGCAATCAGGATGGTCAGTAACAATAAACATCATCAATGATGTGGCCTGTTCCATTTTTTACTCAATAATTCACATGCTTCTGCTTGAAAAAACTGAAGCCTTTGCTTTCTGCGTTTTGCTAACGATGGCATTCCTGTTTCACTGATACTTCAGCCTTTGGTGGACCCTTCACAACAGCATACAAGAACCAATTTGGCATAAAAACATTGTTTTCTATCCGTATAGGTTTTAGACGAATAGTTTGACAATCTTGTTGCGATCTACTCTCATCTTGTAGTGATTTCATAACTTCCCTTCAAGAACTTATTTGGTGGGGTACATCTTCATGTCCATGTATAATTTGATTCCTTTTCTGATATGTCTGTTGTGTTCCGGTTTGCAGGGAATACTTTACCGGTCTACTCTGATACATATTGCTCTTGACGCATGTATCCTTAATATTCATAAATCTTTACTTTGATTTTGGTTACTATGAACTATCTGCCCAACTTAAACAGTCCATAACTATGTAAGTCAGAATATCATTTTCGAAAGGAAACAGAGCTGATGGGGCTTCTTCTAGGAGTATTTTCTCAACAGTTTCCAATTGCACTGAGGTGATTATAGTTAACAGCATTCAAATATATTTTTTAAGTGCATATTGTCATAACAGTGTGCGCAACATTTTGTTGCTCTCCAGGTTATTGGTGATGCATTGATGGGAAACATCATATTTATGATCATGTTACTCCTGGGAGTGCGATTTATTCTCAAATTATCTTTCGATATTATAAGGTACAACTAGCATGACAAGTTCTCTTGTTAGAATAAAACCTTTGTTGCTATGAATGGGTACCTGAGTGTTGATGGGATTTATGCAGCTAGAAGATATCATGCAACAGTCTAATAGTCTCATAGTTCATTTCTGTTGTATTTACATTTTAGTATATCTTACTTTATTTGTGGTTTAGTTTGATTGTCCATGAAATTTATTTGTAATAACAATCTTTTGTTACTCAGGTATAGGGATGTTCTGTTCGCTGTCATCATTTCAAGCTACTTCAAGTTGTTTCTTTTCACAATGATGGTATAAAA
The DNA here is from genome assembly GCA_023333625.1 of Bothriochloa decipiens. Lineage (NCBI taxonomy): Eukaryota > Viridiplantae > Streptophyta > Magnoliopsida > Poales > Poaceae > Bothriochloa > Bothriochloa decipiens. The sequence goes on from CM041628.1 coordinate 15,807,884, forward strand.
GATTTTTTTAAGTATTAATTGATTCTCTTCTAAGCATATGTGCCATTTCTTTCTGAATTTAGTATGGATATTTGCAGGTTTGGGAGTTTCCATCATCTGTTATATTCATTGTTGAAATGTTTGTTCTCTCATCAAATGTTGTAGCCCTGAGAGGTACAAAGCACTGCACATTTTCCCGATGAATATATTCATTCTCCAAATGTTTTTCTAGTCAGTAGGATGCATACATACATTAACAACAGTTTTGGTAAGTATTGCAAGCTTGTTGCAAAGCATAAATTGAAACATTTGTCCAAGTATTCACTAGGCGTTTTCTAGCTGTAAGGATGCTTACGCATCAATAATATTCCTGGAGCATAGGCCATGGGTAGCATAGATAATTATGTTAGGGCTCTGTGTAGCATCAACTGACACATGGTCAAAGTTTTTTCTATCAATCCTGCCATTTTCTGATACAAACATATATGGCATGGTTAGATGGAATGGGCCCTTTCTGTAATCAAGATCTGTACTGATGAGATCAGACAGATGTCCTTAGTTCTGACATCAAATGATCAAGTCTATGGCATGCTCCCTTGTATCCTATACAATCGTTCTCAGCATCTACATGTTCATGTCTGCTAGAGCGTTCTGAAGTGTTAGTGAACTAGTTACTTGGGACGGTTGATGGATTCCTTTTTTTTTTTACTGAAACTGTGACAGTTCTATTTCTTTTTATTTAGGTGTAAATTATGTTCTTTTGCCGAACGGTAAACCCGTTCAATGTTGTGTGAACTGACCATACCTTTTCTTTGCAGTTGTTTCGCAGTTTCCAAAAGCCCACTGCTTCGTGGTTTGCTTACTAGCACATGCAGCAAAATACTTGACCCAGCGATGGATCCTTGGAACGCCATGAGCCTGAATTCATCCAGATCATCCTCGAGCTTCAAGTATGGCCCCAATCTATAGATGGACCGTCATGGTGCTTCTAGGGACGTCTAGGTATACTGTGCCCTGATGGTGAGCTCTCATGGTTGGATGCTGGCTTCTCGAGCCTAGGATGCTTGTTTGTGCTACTCACCAATGACGTGGCCACTGATGATGTCGCGACATTATTGTTAGGTGTATAATTCAAGGACTGGATTCCTAAGTTTGGTCTGTAGTAAGTAGGTTTTGCTCGTGTTGTCTTGTCCCTCTATTTTTTTTTAGAAGTACACGGTAGCCGTCCTAGTTGAGCTGTGGCCTGTGGTCTGTGAGCCATGGTGAAATTGCACGGCCTCATGGCATCTGTGCAGCCCAGCACCGGCTGCTGAGCAATCTTTTCCATGTTGTACTTGTGGCAAAGACGGATATGGCATCTTTACTCGTAGGTAGTACAGTAGCTGCATGAGTGTTGTGTTGTGTGGTTGGTACTTGGTCCCTTTACCCTACCAACGGACTACGTAGCCTTAGCAGCATCTCCTGATAACGAAAGAATGCAGCAGGAAGGACCTAGTATTAGGCTTTACCATTGTGTTCTGCTTTGGCGGTTCTATCGACATTACCTGTGAAAATTTTCGTTTCCTGGTTTGGCTCGGCTGCAGCTGTTCTCCTGTGACCAGTGGAGCCTACCTCTACCACTATGTGTTGGATTGCAATCTGCAATGCACATGCGTTACGGCAGCAGGAGTTCTGGGGGCTGGGTCTCAGATAGTCAGATTCAGGCTCCCCGAATCTGATCAGGGCCTTGTTTACTTCGCTAAATTGGCGCTATAATTCCTGTAGCGGAATTTCTCTAGCATTTAGTTTGTATTTGGTAAAAATTATTTAAACTTTGATTAATTAGGTTTAAAATGTTCGTCTCGCAAAGTATAATAAAACTGTATAATTAGTTTTTGATTTCATCTACATTTAGTACTTTATGCATGTGTCGACATTTTAACGTGACCAGGAATAAGAATTCTGTATAATAAATTTGGTGACCAAATTTGATCAACTAAACAAGGCCCCGGCGCGTTTTGGCTCGCTCCGTTTTTTTTAATAGCCTTGACCAACCTGAACGCTGACATCGCCTGCCTCTCCGTGCACCGACAATGGCTGCTCTGTGATCGCTGTGTTTGAGATGAACCATAACATGCATCGTGCGATTACTTCTTGTCATGAAGTGCTGAGGTGATGGGTTACTGGAACTGAGCCCACCTGGCCACATTGTGGTCTCTAGGCATTTACTCTGTGAGGCCGACGCATGGCTTCGCGACGATAATGACTGTATCTGTTCAAGCTTACGGTTGTCTGTCAACGTACCTGAATGCGTTTTCAGTGTAACGATGATGATAATGATCACGATTGTGTGCTATGTATACTGTAGTGTACCGACCATTTTGCGCAAAGGCAGCTTAGTGTGTGTAATGCTCGGTTTATATGTAAGTTCAAGTGCATCTCACGTCACAAGTTTTAAGGGGGGCACTCAAACTAATTTTCGAGAGAAAATCAAGTCTGACTAAATTTTGCTAGCCATCGTTGACGTGATTGAGCATGCACCAGACAACCACCTGAAAACTAGAACCGACAGGCATGGTTTTGGCAGCAGGATTTTTAGGCACGGTGTCATAGCGAAAAGCAGAATCTTTTATAAAACAGAAAGCGGTGTCCAAAAGGAGGAGCTTCCTCTAGTTGTGCTTAGAACAAAGTCGTCTACAAAAGTATTGTGACTTGTTAGAAAATTGCCCGAGTAATTTCAGTTGATGCGAGTCATTTATGATGTGTAAAACTAAGCTCCATGTTTATTTGCATGGAGATCTCTGTACAAACTTGCTTTTCTCTTGCTATATACAGGAGGGTCAAGTAAAAACTAAAGCCTACTTTTTTGCCTGCTAATCCAAGCTTTCATTTCATTCAACTAGTCGCACGATCAGGCAAGAGTCATTGTTAAATAAAAGGTCAGGCATGATGTGGCCAAACAAGCAAGATATATGATCATCAGGTTGGTTTTAGGTAGGCAGGGGACAGCAGCTTCTTAATGAAAATGATTAACGCGCGCTTTTAGACGTAATCTGCGCGCGTGTAAATTAAAGTCCACGTCCCCGATCATTGCCGGCCTTGTTTGCTGCAGTTGCGCGTCGCCGTCATCATCGCGCCATCGCGGCACCACTGCACTTCATTGACAAGTGGAGTAGTACGTGCTACTCGCGCACTTCAGTTCTTGTTATTAGTTGTTTCTACTAGCGCTATAGGAGTAGATAGCTACAACAGTACCCCCTCTCCGTTATCATTCATAAACTGATGTGGTTAATGCTCTAGCCACTAACAAAACATGCTCATCAACCACCACGTATATATAATTTTCTTTGTTCTTTTTTTTAAAAAAGGAATATATTAATATCCTAGCCTCTGCATCGACTAATGCATATAGCTGTTTATTATTACAGTATTACATGCAAGCATACCAATTTTAAGAAATCTCAAAAACAAAGTTTTGAGCCATCAAGATAAAAAAAAGTTTTCAAATAGAAAAAACTAGAGAGCAACTCTGTTTCTAAATCTTCAGCCATGACATGCAAACACCTCCATCGCGGCTGTCTCAATAGTCCTACAGCCCGTCTTTATGAACAGGTGTTCCTCCTCCTTCTGAAGTAGGGTCCAGTATCTTGTCCAATATGTCGCCTTGAAAATAACCTGTAAATAAGATGGTGTTGTGAAAACACAATATCATTACGTGTTAATCAAAGTGCTCAACACATCGCACTTGCACATACAAGAATTTAAGATTTTATTTTTCTATTTAACCGTACCAACCAACCTGTAAACAAATTGTGTACACTAGTTGGAGGTTTTAGATTAAATGAAATATGAATGATTCTCCACATTTTAGCGTAATGACAGTCAAAGAGTAAATGTTGTATAATCTCATTGGAGGAACAAAAATAACACTTTTTATCTCCTTACCACTGTCTCCTAGCTAAAGTATCTTTAGTTAAAATTACTCCCTTGTACAAGTACCACATAAAAACTTTAATCTTGAGAGGTAGTTTAAGTTTCCAAATTAAATTATTGTATGGCAGTGCCCGTGCATCTAACAATGCTCTGGACATGAAATTAACTGAAAGCAACCCGTTTTGATGTAGCCCCCACACAAAGTAATCTCTTTGGTTAGTTAAGTGTACTTCTGTAATCATGGCCACAATATTGTGCCACGCCTGTAAATTAACTCCCGTCAGAGATCTTCTGAATGCTACATTTAACGGTATCGTAGACAGTACTAACCTAACAGAAGCACTTTTTTTTCTCACGATATTGTATAGTGACAGAAAGATTGTTTTGAGAGGGCGCTGCATTATCCATGAATCCTCCCAGAAATGCACTTGAGATCCGTCACCCAGGTCAAACCTACCCATAGACAGGAACTCATCCTTGACCTTCATAAGGCCAGCCTAAAATTGAGAGTCCCCAGGCAAGTGTTGAACCTGAGTCAAAGTTTTATCCCTCAAATATTTATTTCTAAGCAACTGTTGTCATAGTGCATCCCCATTTATCAGCTTGAAAAGTCACTTGCTTAGCAAGCACCTATTATGCAGACCTAAATTTAGGACTCTCAATCCTCCCTGGTCTTTTGGTGTACATACTATCTCCCATTTTATTAATCTATATTTCTTCTCATGTTCATCGCTTTGTCAGAAAAATCGAGACCTGAAGTAATCTAATTTTTTCAAAACTCCTCTAGGAACCTCAAAGAAAGACATCATAAACATAGGAAGACTACTTAGAACCGAGTTAATTAGGACAAGCCTTCCTCCCACGGAAAGAATCTTACTTCCTTAAAAAAGAAAATGAACTTGAAAAGTGTATATTATTGAAAAGCTTTTTTTTTGGGGGGGGGGGGGAGGTGGCAGAGAGAGAGAGCGAGAGAGAGAGTCTCCCCCCACGAGATTTCATTGATCAAGTGGCTCATGAAGTCTGATAATACAAATACATGTTTTTGGATTTAGCTTTGCGCACATCACATTGTCTGATGAAACTGAAAAACCGAAAACACGAATGACGATGGCGTGTGTGCGCAAAAACAGAGGGGATTTTCATCCAAGGACGATGGCGTCTGCGCATGAAGCACTCAGAGGGGATTTTCATCCAAGGAGATGCTGCCCATACGGCATACCCTCGCACACACGCCAATACAGGGGATTTAAATATATATTGCTGTAAAAAACTAGTGTTTCTTATGTAGGATATGATACCCTTTTTTCTTGTATTTATTCGCGGCTAGAGAAGGGATAATAGAACTTTTTGTTCTTTTTTGAGATGACAGAGTTTTGCTTTTGCATAGACTGAATGATGGCAGGTAACTAACTGAATGAACGATCTGTATCTTATCTTGAGGAGCATGGACAGTCCTTGTCGCACCAATTGTTTCCCAAACGGTCAAAACAGTGTACTGCATGCATTTCCCTTTTTTCTCAAAAGGAAAAAGAAGAAAAGAACAAAAAAAGAAATGGAGTACTGCATCCAGTTTGGCGGGCTACATCACGCCGTTATGTTTTTAAGCTGACTCATTCTCAATCATAACGGAGACAGAGGGAAAAAACTAGTCGTCCAAAAACGACTCTCTCAAAAGTTTGATGTACACATTAGCGTGCTGTGCGTACTTTCTTATCCCGCAGTAGTGGTGTCACCTTCGCCTTCACTGACATCGATATATAGACTACTTTGGTTTTTCACAAAGGCAAAGTATTACAGTTTTGTACACTGGTACAATGTTCTACAATTAATACAAGGAGGCTAAGATAAACCATTGTTTATATATCATTTATTTTGTCTACATATAGGACAAGGGGAAAGATGAAATACTCTAAAACCTCACCCATGCAAATAGTATTTCTTAAATTAATTTGCTCTTAATTAGGACATACAGTACTAGTCATCATACTACATGATCAACGGCCACTAATCTGGGCACCAACTTATGTCCCCTGTGCATGATTTCAACGCAACAAACAAAATCTCAGCAGAAAAATAATGCCTGTCCTAGTCATGTAGATTAGTGTGGAAGGCATCATGGAAACCTACTTAATTTCTTTGGGGAGACACGTAATGTAATGCAGCTTTGTCAGGAACCAATCAGACTTATCCATGTACCTACATGAATGCGCTACAAGTACTCATCCAATATATAGTGGGTAATGGGAACACGCGTAGTAATTAAGAGTACCATTGTGTAAGTACACATAATGTACTGAATCATATATTTTGCTGAAAAGGATAATATTAGTATTTTAAATAGTTCCCAAATGTCACGAGCAGCAAGAATCTCGTGGAGGGACAAACAGGAATATATGGAAAAGGGGGCAGACATGAAATGGATTTATGAACAATTCTCATAGGCTAGCTGCCTAGCTCATATATATAGACAAAGAGGAATATATGGAAAAGGCCAGTGTCAAACATGAAATGGATTTGTGAACAATTCTCATAGGCTAGCTCATCTAGCCAATATTCCTGACGTTGACATGCATGCTAGCTAGAAAAGCTTAAGCAACGTTGCAACACAATTGCAAAGTGGCGGTGGTCAAGGGCACCCGTGCTAGGCGCTTTTTTATTGCGAGTGCTACACCAACCGTTTATCACGATGATTCAGCAAAGACGCCTCCAAAATCCTTAATCAGGTCGAACTCAGCAAAACAAAAAAAAAATAAAGTTGCTTAATGATTAAAAAAGCTTCTTAGTAACGCCAGAGATTTAATAGCACTTTATAGAGAGGGGAGACCATATGTCTCTAACTCTCTACCAATGCACGATACCTTTGCGTGTGGTGTCTTCTTGTACTGTGCTACAGTGGTTTGGATTTGATGCTTTAACAATATTATACGGTACTATTGTTTCACTTGTTTTTTACCTATATGCCCTCTTGGGACAAAATAAATTGAATTATTGTTTCTTTTCAAAGAGAAATTTATTTAGGCTCCCTTTGGAACAAAGGAAAAAATAGAGAAATTCTAGGACCCCTTTGTGACACAGAAATTTTACAAGAATCATATTAGAATTTTACAGAATTCAGTTTTTTTACCAAAAAAACATAGAAAACAGGGAAAATCCTATGAACCTCTTTGGAACAAAGGATTGGATTCCTACAAATCCTAGGGAATCCCTATATAATAGCTTGCTTCGTAGGGATTTTGTAGAAATTCTAACCCCGAGGATGAACCTCATGAAAGTTTTTGTGTCATCTCTCTCACAGAATTCTTATGTCTTTCTTGTGGTCTGTTTAAACATTTAATTACAGATTTATGTGTTTTAAATCCATAGGATTCAATATACTCTCTCTATCCAACAAAATATGCAACTACGGGTTACGTCACGACAATAGTAGTGTTTAAACAATTTTTTTAGAGAATATTATTCACATTTATGGCTCCAATTAATTTATTACAAAAGTACATTTCATAATTAATCTAATGCTATTTGTTTGATATCATTATACTATAATTGACATCGTGCTAAACTTGAGATACTAAACTATGACATTATGCTAGAATTGCATGTTTTCTAGATGAAAGAAGAATTAGGGTATTTTATTCCCATGTTCTAGCCTTTTGTTCATGCATAAAAAATCTTGTTCCAAAGATATCCTTGTTCTACATCGGTCATGCTTCAGCTAGCAAGAGTAGATAGGAAAAAGGTCTAACTTACTTCCCTCAGCCACCGCGTTTATTCGATTTTCGGCCCTAAACTATGAAACCAGTCTTTTTTTTTTAACCTCTCGAACCCTTTTTTTTTTGCATCTTCAATGATTTCTAAATGTTTGGATGTTTTAAACAATAATTTCTACTTCGATTTACCTCTCGTCTTTAAATTTTCACGTTAATCCGATTTAACCGTATCTCCTATGGCTTATGAGCATCACACTAGCAAAACCATAATCAAATCAAAACCAGCTAATTAATAAAGATACAAAAGTAAATGGTTTTAAAAGTTGAGGCGGTAAAAAAAACTGGTTTTGTAGATGTGATTCTGAGAGAAAAATCTGACGACCACGTTAGATTAGAGAGCTAAACTGAGCCTTTTTCTGAGTAGATATATACGTGTGACTGAGGGTTATTATGGCCCCCAATAAACCGTAAAAATATACATACAGGCCTAAGGGCCTATAGGTACCTGCTGCCCGGTCAGCTAGCACGGTTGAGAGAGTGCTGCATGTCTAGCCTAGCCTTTGGTGACTAGGTGTAGGTAGCGGAGTTTGTTTGGCCGCGTTTAGATCGTCGATTCGGGCTGCAGATTCGGTAAAAGCTACAGTATCATGCAAGGTAATTTTTTTATTTGCTAATATTTATTTAAATATTAATTAATTAGGCTCAGAACGTTCGTCTCGCAAAGTATAATAAAAATGTTTAATTAGTTTTTGATTTCATCTATATTTAGTACTCCATAAATTTATCGATATTTTGATACGATGGGGAATAGGAATTCTACGTCGTTGAATTTTTGGGTGAATTTGAGTAACTAAACGAGGAAGGCCTTTGTCGTGGTTACTATTCATCGCAAACAACATTCGCAATGCGCGAATCATCATGCGTGTCGAGATCAGCAGCAGGGAGCAGTAGTGATTAGTGATCCAGATCCGACGACTAATCAATCCAACCCGGCCGGGGCCGATTCATAGGATACCGGGCGGACAGCGCGGCGTGGGCCCAATGCAGGCAGCACGCATACATTGACACGACGGCGCGCGAGTTTTGCTTCGATCTCGAGCGCTCGATCAGTCAGTCCATCCAGCCAGCGTACTCCTAATTGCTTTTAGTACAGGAGCAGGAGTGGGTACTACGGAGTAGTAGTACTAGTATATTGTCTAGCTGGCGGTACCACCACCGTGCACGTACATATACAGATCGGCTGTGCCGCCGGTACGGCCGCCCGGCGACATGCATATGCAGCTGGGGACCGCCGGCCGGCCGATCGGAGGGGTGTGGTGGTGTGGCAGCGCGGCGCTCGCCGACGCCGACCGACCCGATCAGACGATGACGTCGACGGCCGTGCGGCGCCCGGCTCGCATCCCCGCCGGCCGGCGTCCCCCATCGGCAGACCGCAGCTAGCAGGCCTCCTGCCTTGATCGCATCTCGTATTACCTACCTGTCTCACTGTACTGTCGTTCGTTCAACCATCGCACCACGTTCCAGTGTTCGTTCTCGTTCCCCTTCCACGGCACATCCTACATCAACGCCGCGCGTGTGGCAGCCGCAGCACGGCAGCAGAGCCTGCATGCACGTGCGCGCTGCCACAGTGGCTCCCCTCCAGTCACTGAACAGAGACCGCTGAATGCCGTGCAGTGCAAATGCAGCGGCGAACACGACACCAACCGCGCACTCCTATGACAACAACGTACCCCCACGCGAGTTAATGCACGCCACGGGAAACCAGCCCAGTCAATAATTCCCCTGCACTGCCACGGCGCCGCCGTAACTACTGTTCCTCTCCGATGGCCGATGATCCAATCCAACAGTAAATAAAAACGATCTAACAGTCCGTAATTACCGTGCTGTTTGTTACTGGTGCATGGTGGTGGTGGTCGTCCTCTCGCGCCACAACACGCCGAGTCAACGCCACGAACCCACGCTCTCCAGCTCCCGCGCCCCGCCGCCCGGCGCCCGCGCGCGCCTATATAAAACGTCTCCAGTCTCCGCCCCCTGCTGCCAACTGCCGAGTGCCGAGAGTGCTCCCCACGCCCGCACGCCCGCCCGCACGCGGCAAGACGTACCGGCGGCGAGAGCGGAGATAATGGAGGCGGCGAGCGCGGTAGACCCGGCGGCGGCGGGCCTGGACGTGGACAAGCTCACCTACGAGATCTTCTCCATCCTCGAGAGCAAGTTCCTGTTCGGCTACGACGACCCCAAGCTCTTCTCGCCGGCCTCCGCGGGGGCCTCACCAACACCGGGGGCGGCAGCTACAGCGGCGTCGGGGAAGGCGACGCCGGCCAGGCCCGCGGCGGCGGGGGCGAATAAGACGAAGGTCTGCGTGCTGTCGATCGACGGCGGCGGGCGCGCCGCCGACGGGCTGCTGGCGGGCGCGGCGCTGGTGCGGCTGGAGGCGTCGCTGCGGCGCCGCACGGGGGACGACGGCGCCAGGCTGGCCGACTTCTTCGACGTGGCCGCGGGGTCCGGGGCCGGGGGCGTGCTGGCGGCCATGCTCGTCGCGCGGGGCGACGACGGACGCCCGCGCTTCTCCGCGGACGACGCCCTCGCGTTCCTCCTGCGCTGCCTCCGCCGTGGCGACTGCTGCTCCTGGTCGTCCGACGCCAAGGGCCTCGGCGGCCTGCGCTCGCTGTTCCAGTTCCGCCGCCCGGGCGGCGGTGGCGGCGCGGCGGCGTTCCGGAGGGTGTTCGGCGACCTGACGCTGCGGGACACGGTGCGGCCCGTGCTGGTGCCCTGCTACGACCTGTCCACGGCGGCGCCGTTCCTCTTCTCGCGCGCCGACGCCGTGGAGACCCGCGCGTTCGACTTCCGGCTCCGCGACGTCTGCGCCGCGACGTGCGCGGGGACGGGGGGCTCGGCGGCGGCGGTGGAGGCGCGGTCCTGCGATGGGTCCACACGGATCGCGGCGGTCGGCGGCGGCGTCGCGCTGGGGAACCCCACGGCGGCCGCCATCACGCACGTCCTCAACAACCGGCGCGACTTCCCTCTCGTCGCCGGCGTCGAGGACCTCCTCGTCGTCTCCATCGGCAGCGGCGAGGTCTCCGGCCACGACAAGGAGGAGCGGCAGCGCGGCGCCGCGTCCACGTCCCAGATCGTCAGGATCGCCGCCGAGGGCGTCGCCGACATGGTGGATCAGGCCGTCGCCATGGCGTTCGGACATAACAGGACAACCAACTACATCCGCATACAGGTCAGTGTCGCTGTCCTTCACTGTGCTACTCTGCTCGGACAATAAATAACCTGCTCATTTGCATGCAGGCGACAGGGACGCCGCGGGGAGCGAGCCGTGGCGCGGCGGCGGCGGCGGCGGAGCCGGAGGAGATGCTGGCGCAGAGGAACGTGGAGTCGGTGCTGTTCCGCGGGAAGACGGTAGCGGAGCAGACCAACGCGGAGAAGCTGGAGCGGTTCGCGCACGAGCTGGTCAAGGAGCGCGACCGGCGCAGGGCCATCAGCGCGAGCCCGATCCCCGGCGCGGCCCCGGCGCTGGTCAAGCGCCACCAGCCGTCGGCGGTGGCGCCGGCGTCGTACGCGAGCCTTGTCAGCCACACTTTCGCGAGCATCATGTAGTAGGTTGTAGGCCAGCAGCCAACGGGCCCGCCCAACTGAGACCAGGTGTTTGTTTGGCCTGCCTGCTACTCTGCTAGTGCTGCTCTGTTCATGTCCTGCGCCATGTCGATTCCTCAGTTTTGTATGTAAAAACGCAGGACGTGTTCTGTAGTGTAGTAACCTGTATCCTCAGCTCGAACAGCTGAATGTATGTATGTATGTATGTATGTATCTTGAGAACGAAATGCTCGAGCACAGCTTGTGAGTTTGAGCACAGCTCTGAGCCTGTGACTGACTGGACTGAACAAACCAAACCTGGATGTGTTGGATCTGGAAAATAATACAGGTCACCACACCAAGTACCTGGTAATGACTCCTGTTTGATGTGGGGCTGCCTGTCTTTAGCTTCAAGGCAAGGTAAATATTGCAATCATAGCTGATGCGAAGTAGGAGTAGTATAATAGTAGTAGAGTACTTAACAAAGTACTAGATGCTTGAAAGAAACTCTAGTGAATAGAGATCACAGAAGCCTGGAACACGTAAACGTTGTTTTCGACGCCTGCGTGTTCTCATCAGACATGCATGTAAGCATGTTGTTACAGTACTCGTGTACCCGTATGAATGTGCCTGCCGTTTTGGAACTCGGGACCAGTAATGCTGCCATTGCATCCGCTTCCACTGTTCCAGCCATCAGGGCGTCCCCAACGGGGTAAAATTTGCTAGCGATTTGAGTACGTGGCAGAAAAAAGAACGAGTGAATCTGAATAGGTAGCAACGAGCATCTCGACTGTCTCGCACAGACTTCTATAAATATACTCTCTCTGCAGCTGAGACCCCACCCGTGCTCATGCCGTGGGGTTCACAGCTTTCAGCTTTTTTTTTATTTATTCTAATCAGCCGGCGATTTGCGCTTTGTTGTTGAGGACGCCCTCAGAATTCAGATACACTGTTCCGATCCGGCAGCTTGCTGCTCGGAGTTGTACATGTTCCGAGTCCCAAGTGCTGCAGCGCAGAAATAAACATGCAGAATTCATTCAGCACAGACCAAGTGGAACAGCTAGCAGCAGTGCATATGCACCGGTGGAATTGGGTTCTTGTTGTGCTCACATTGTGCGTTTGTAATTGATTAACGGTGCAGGTGAAGAGAAGTAGCCAGACAGACCTGTGGCAAATACTTGGGTAAACTACTGCACTACTAATTAAGCGTGATGCGTGAAGCAAAAAAGTCCATGATCACGTGTTGGAGGAGTGTGCAGTGCATGTGACGGTAACTGAGCACCAAAGACGGACCGGGCCGGGAGAGAGATGCATGGGGCAGCTCGATCTGCTGCAGCCTGCAGCGTCGTACGTATATAATGCATTCTTTAACTAGAATGAAGAATCCTAAGGCGAGGCGATGGTATGGTGCTCTGCTCGATCGATCTCACCCTGAACGGAATAAGCCAGCAGGCAAGTGTCGCCCTTAGCTTCATGCGACGTGAGTCCGGCGACGCCGCTACGTGGAGGCGTCGACACGCGCTGAGCTTGCTGTGTCTGTCTTCACGCGTCGGTGCTTGCATTGCAATTGTTTTCTTTCATAATTACTACAATTTCATTAGATGCTACTACTAACGGTCTAACGGTTTTTTTTAGTGACGGCTGCGTTATTAGTTATTACTGTACAGTGTGGCTGGTGCTTTTGGAGCAGCATGCTGAAAAGGTTTACTTTTACTACATGTTAAAATGCTTCTTTATTTATATGAGATGAGAATCTAAGTTCTCAATGTAGTTTCCCTTTATTCTATTTAATTTGTCATAGTGGCCTAGTGGGTGGGAGCTTGTGTAAGATCCTAATTATCCTTACTAGTGCACATGTGAGGCCAGTGTTGGATTAACCCATGACATAATGTACCGTATATGATAACAATAACAATGGTCGGACCTACATCGCGTCCTCCTTTTTGGACCTACATCTTCACGCCTGCGCCCTCAAGGCAGCTAGCAATGCTGCAGGTGCATCCGAAGGGCCGGTAGAATAGCAACCGCAGCCTCCGCCCTCTATGGCAGCTAGGGCGCGTTTGGTTCTCGTCTCTAGCCACCCAGGCCTGCTTATGGGAGCCAGGCTCCGGCGAGACAGGCTAGCTGCATGCAGCCTCATTTGTTTGGTCTGTGTAGCGCATGCAGACGAGCACATGCAAGCTGAGTTGATTAGTTGTCGTGCTTTCCAGCCAGGCCCGGCAAAAACGGACTCCACATCCGTTTATTGGGAGCCAGGCTCCGGAGGGCTTGCTGCATGCGCTCAGCCAGGCCGTACAGGGCTAGAGAACAGGCATCCAAACAGTATGTGTGAGCCAGGTCTGTCTTGGTCCGGGCAACCAAACACGCTAACCACCAGTCCACCACCACACCATGCACTCCTCAGTCTCGATCATCGGTACAGACAGCGCCTGCGCCAGGGGTGAATAGAAAAATTAGCACATCATCACTCACCTTTAGTACTGTACCCGGCCAGAGTTAATTATGCTGCTCGATCGCATGCTATGCTACGGCAGCAGCAAGACAAGAGATTACGGGCAGCAGGCTAGCAACCAGGTGGCGCGACCTCCGCATCACCGGCCGTGACACGGCCCGTCCACTGTTGCTTGGCTTTGGCTGCTGCCTGCCTGCCTGCCTGCAATGTCCGGTGTCCCCTCCGTCGTCCGTCCCGGCTATGCTTCGTTGGATTCCATTCCATGCTAGGCGCAGAGGCCACACTTTACTGCGTGAATGAATATAATCCATCTGCAAGTAGCCGGCCGGCCGAGAATCTCGCACGCACGCACGCAGCCGGGAGCTCGATCTCGTGTAAGCTAGTCGCCTAGTCTAGTCGATGAGACACCTTTGCAAAGCATCGATCGCGGGACGACACAGGCGTGTTTAGCTTGTGGTTGGTTATTACCGATCGTGCATAGGAAATGCTCTTTTCTTTGTTTGGTTCTTCGCAAGGTGCGAGTTAGTTGAATCGTTTGGCCTTTCGCTGCTGGTAGTGTGTGTTGGTATTACGTATTGTTTGTTTACCACGGATGTCAGGGGAGATTGCATTGTTTTAGGGATCTAGGATCTTTCTCATCACATGTTGACTACAGTAGGCTTCTAGCACTAGTTTTTTTTTTCTTTCTAATATATATAACCTCTCTACTGCTCTGCAGCTTTACTAGTATTTTCTCTTATTAATTAGCTACTAGTGGGTTTGAATATGAATATATAGAAAAGTTAGACCTGCAGTGTTTGTCCAGGAATCCTTCTTCGATCTGCGTCGCTCTGAAAACGCTATAAAAACTGTCAAGACCACGTCCGGAACGTACTGTTTGATTCTGGCTCTTTCGTTGTCCTCCTCCACTCCACCTTGTGTTAGACTGTTGACACGGTGAGCACCCTATTCACTTTTCAATCAAGCATATATATATATATATATATATATATATATGTACATGTTCAGCAGGTTCATTGCATATTGATTCATCAGGCATAATATAAAAGCGGCTGTCAGCATTTATTTATTTTTAATAAATACAAAGAAAAATATTTTCCGTCAACTATAATACGTGACGGTTAGTTGGGGAGATTTCTCTTCAATAAGAAATACCGAAACCAATACGTATCATGTATAATATATCCTATACTAACTACCCAACATAAATTTGGCCGGTGTGCTCCAAGAAACGCAAACAGGGCTTCTTCCCGAGTGGCATCCGAAAAAGGTAAGTAGGCGACCTCCGATCCGATCCGTATTGATTTGCCGCATCAATTGGGTAGAAAATGACTGCTTACTTGACACATATACGATTAGCTAGATTGATGGACCATCAGTAGTAGGACCCATACATCTAACATCTCCTGTACGTACTACGTGACTGCTCCAGCAACGTGTAACGGGCCTCGACTAAGGGCCTCTGTCAATGGCTTTAATGTGGCTTCGGATAATTTTCTATCCTAGCATCACACTGTAGCAGAATCTACACTGAAGCCAACCCAAACTAGCTTCATCAATCTCTCCTCCGATTCTTGCTAGTTTGTTTTATTAGTTTAGCTGGAGAAAGAAAGGTCGATGCTAAAGTGTTTTCACACAGGAGAAGCTGAAGCTGGTGTGAAGATTAATTGAGGAGGACAAAAGTTCACACACAGCAGGAGCTTATACAGAAGAACGAGAATTGCTGCCCCACCTGTCAAGAACCATCAGTGAGCCTGCGAAGAGCACGAGCAACACGTGTTGACAGCTGAAATCTGGCCTGCACAAATTCAGGTTCATATACTTGATCAGAAAAAATTAATGTGGCTACTATACTTAAGCGTCATAACAAAAAGAAAATCTCAGCACCAAAATAATACCGCACCAGATATAACCTTAATAAGAAACGGAAAATTGCTAAAAATGGCCTGCTTTGTTATAAACTGTTCCTGCAAAATGACTTGTGTGATGAACATGTGCATCTGAACTCTTAACGATTTTTGTTCGCCACAAGCTGGGTTCTTTGCTTCTTAGAGAAAACCATACTTGTTCAATTCAAATCAGGTGGTGTTAATAATTCGTTTCCTACGTAGACACGGCCTTCCAAAAAATTTGCCAACGTAGACACGGCCTTCCAAAACAATTGAGCCTGTCAAAAATACTGAAGAAGCAATAGTTTGTTTGGGCTTCAATATGGGCTTTTGAAAGGCCGAGATCCTCACTTTTTCTTCGGAAATTCACAAGAGCAGGCCGCGGTACGCTTCTTGGGCTTTTGCGGGGAGAATAATGAAGAATCCACTCAGGCCACCGTATATACCGACCGTCGCTCCTCTCCAATTTCCACACCGCGTTCCGTTCCGTTCCGTAACGCATTCGGCCATTCCCCAATCTCGCCGCGATTTGGCCTGACGAGGTCGCCGCCTTCCCGCTGTGCCCGAGGCCCCGAGCCCGCCGCCGCGCTACGTCGCCCCTGCGACAGAGGAGGAGAATCCCAAATTCTCCATCCCCATGGCAACGCGCGCGCCGCTGCAGTCTTCTTCGACCGGATCCGTGACGGTGACGATCGACCCGTCCGCCTCATCGTCGTCCTCCACCGCAGCCCCGCCCCCCGCGGCCGCGGCCGCGTCGGCGCCGGCCCCGGCCCCGGCCCCCGAGTCGGTGGTGCTGCGCCTGAAGCGGCGGGCCAAGAAGAAGGTGTCGTGGAAGGAAGGGACGGTGGACAACGAGGGCCTCGGCCGCAAGAGCTCGAAGAAGTGCTGCATATTCCACAAGGAGGTTCCCTTCGACGAGGACTGCAGCGACGACGAGGGCCCCGGCGGCGGCGGGGGCCATCAGTGCCCTCGCCCTCATGGTGACGCCGGCGAGGGGACCAGCGGCGGCGGTGGGTGCTCGTCCTCTTCCCACGACCATGGCCATGGCCATGGCCACCACTGATTGGTTATTGGGCCCTTCTCGATCTCTTTAGGTATTGGGAGTCAATCGATGCTTATGTTTAATCTGGCCTGATGTAATTAG
Organism: Bothriochloa decipiens; assembly: GCA_023333625.1. Classification (NCBI taxonomy): domain Eukaryota; kingdom Viridiplantae; phylum Streptophyta; class Magnoliopsida; order Poales; family Poaceae; genus Bothriochloa; species Bothriochloa decipiens. Next base: position 15,824,546 of record CM041628.1, read on the forward strand.
TTGAGTGAAAACACCAAATTCGTGCTCTATGGTTGGAAGAGACGTGTTTTTATGATCGGTACAATTGTTGTATTGGTGCTTGACGAGCAAACAGGCAATCGTTTGCTGAATTCAATGTTGACACCTATATTTTGCTTAATATGATTTGAAGCCTGCTTGTTATTGCTGCCCCCAGCTGTGCAAACAATGTTTGCTATAGAGCTGAGGTTCAAAACTTCTGTAGTTTCTGATCCTAGCTTCTTATTGTGTAAGCTTCTTTTAATGCATATTTAACACTCATTTATGCAGTTTTCAAACTTAATTGATGAATTTTAGACTTATTAAATTACTTAGCACCTGTATACCGAACTGGGGAGGCAAATTTCAGTATTTTACTATTGTTTATCAAATTGCTCAATTGGAACCCGAAACCCTGGTTCTGCCACTGCCTTCCATGACCAGTGTGGTCCCTTTCGCATACCGGTGAGACTGACCCACACCAGCAGAAGAGGTGCCGTCGTCCCCCACGCAGCAGCAGCAAGGTACACCCAACTAAAACTCCCTGTGATCTGGATTATTTAGTGTAGAACTATTGATCAATAAGGCACAGCATGGTGCAAGCAAGGCACAATTGCACAGGTTACTCTCATACAAGTATTTGATATAAGAACTAATTAACTATGGAGCATTGGATGGCTATGGTATGCTTGCTATGCTATTTCTAGTTTTTTTGGTCCCCAGTCACATTTAATTGGTCAGCAACAGTAGTATTTATACTATGGAGCTGTCAGTTTTCCCTTGTAATATTAACAGACTAAAACAGTTTTGCTTGCGAATCTTTGCTGATTCAGTACCTTAAAATTATTCTTTATGCACTTGGCAATGGGTGCATAAATCATGCAAAATGGAGGCAATCTTGTTCATCCATGGCCAACTACTTCTCACAGTTACAACCTATGCCATCCTTCTCCCTCGAACATACCGGTGTGATTTCTATGCCATGGCTGGTGTAATACCCATGGGAGAACGGTGTATGTTGTAGGCATGAGAAGTAGTTGCCATTCAGGCTCATCGGTTCATTCTGGTTTAGCAACACCTCTTTTCAAACCTACCTGCTTAGGAGCCTGCAGTTTTCCTCCTCTGTTGTTTGTACAATCATAATAGACCATAATTATGTCATAAATTGAGAACTATGAATTGTAAACTAGCATCCAAAGTTGTAATGGTGCCACAGATTCAGAATTTTTTACATGGTGATCAGATGAGGAAAATAATGAGGTTGCCCTCTGCTCCTCTCCCTCTCCGCATGTCGACCTTATAAAAGTTATTTGCCCTAGTCCTTTATGTTTGTTGTAGTTCTTGTATGCAAATTAATTGCACTAGACAATGGCTTCTCCCTGATTTGTGAATTTCCCTTTAATAAAAAAAATGTTCATAAATTGAAGGTAGAGTTTCAGCATTTCATCTGAAGACTGAAGACTTTTAGTACAAGAAGACTTTTAGTTCTCTTGTACTTTTAGTTCAAAAATATTCTTTATGAACTAAAAGTCTTCTGTCTGATTTGAAAATGGAAGTACAAGAGAGCATTTGATATGCTGAAACTCTCTGCAAAATGGAAGGGACTTTATCAAATGCTTCTCCCTGATTTGTGAATTCTTGGAAGCCCTTTTTGAGGAAGAACAAGAGAGCAACTGAAGACAGAGAAACTTGGGACAGAATAACTTTCTGCTTGCATCTCTGCATGTAACTCGACAGCTTCACTTGGAACATGAGTCTGTGTCGTGCCATGAGATTATCGAGGTAAATTAAACTACAAAGCTACAGTCACGAGCTGAAGCTGGTTTTACCTAGTCAATTTTACCTAGTACCTACTAAACATGGTTATAGGCCGACCAGCTATTTTCTGCATTTTTTTAGTTCCCAATTTGACAACCTCTGATTGATAGTTGCTATGGGGTATATGATTAGCAAATTGAGTTACTGTATGGTAGCATGTGACAACCATTCGTAAATATTTTGCATGCAAAATTTATCTTTGTAGCAACTTCTGTACACTTGTGAAAGCCATGTCCTTTTCACTTCAATCACTTAAAGGAACCCTTGAACAATTGTAACTGGCTGCTTACCTGGTGAATTTCTGTCCTATTTTGACCAGGGATTATGCCTGGTACGACATTCTGGTGACTAGGACTGTTAATCATTGATAGGAACTTACTACATAGCAATGAAGTGTCTAATGGATCTAAGGGAAACAAATATAAAGTCCCTTCTCTTCTATGTTGGAGAGAACTTTAAAAGAGAGATTTGTGGGAATCACTCCCCTGAGTTTGATATTTCTTATTATGTTTTTGGATGTAAATTTATTCTTTTTTTTTTTAAGAAAATGGAATCCAGCCTCTGCATCCGCGTACAACCATTTCTTACAAGATTTCTGGCTCAAACATTGGACAATCTAAATAGGAAAAGAGCACACTCAAATTTTCTGTTCTTGTTTATGCTATGCGTTTCATCAATTTCTGTTTTGTTGCATGGACAGTTGAAATGGGACAAAAGCACACTCAAATGTATTGTAGGTAAATGGGTGCGTACGGTACCATGCTCAAACAACTAGACGGTATATGTATATTGTAAGCTAGTCAGTTGTCAGCGTGACATTATGTATGCCAAAACTGAACTAGAAGAAAAAAAATGCAGTCTGGTTATCCCCATTAGCAGGTTGCCATTGGTGATTTTGCTATGCGACTTGCACGACAAGCATTGTTCCCAACTCAAGCCCCTAGGTTCGACCTTGATATCCCACGGCATTTTATACTCTAGGCTGGCTGCTATGAGTGGTGCCGTGGTGGCATCATGATGTGCCCCTTGGGAGTCGGTGAAGGTCTACAACGCCCTTTGTGCACCTCAAAGCCAACACATAGCCTAAGCTGTGGCTTGGGTTAGCACTTAAGCGTAGCTTTTCGAAGCAGATTTCATCAATGGCAAAAGCCAAAATAAAAGACCTCCGATTCAATGGCAAATGATCACGTCTTTAACAAAAAAGGTATCAACGCCTGCTGTTGCTTTATTCTTTATTCAATATCAGCATAATAAACGAACAATATGTGCCTCAAATAAGGCTTGATTGTTTATTTCTGTAAGAGAATGAAGGCATAAATACAACAAATTACAGAGAGGGGCCCTGAGGACCATAATAGGTCAGTCACAACACGGACGGGAGGCTTAAACATTCAAGGATTTTGGAAGCCCCTCTCGTAGCACTAAGGATTGCTCCTTCGACACTTGGGTTTGTACAGAAATCTCCACAAATTGCCAATTTCGTGCTCTTGTCCCAAACACACTTATCATCTCCACTAATTGCAATGGCTGGGAAAGCAGCACCCCTGCAATTTTACATATTATCAAATACCAACAGGGATGGGGGGAGATGGTAGTTCTTTCAATACAACTAAAGATGACAACCCTAAAAGATATGGTTGAAAAAACTGACCATCTGTGAGCTCTCATAAAAATTGGTTGTGGAATGCTTAATCCAGTGGCCTGGAATTCACTGAACAATTCCTCTGCCACCTTAGAAAGTGCCTCTGCTGAAGGTTTCCGTGGACCAATATTCTTTACCACCTTGGAAGCATACTCGGTCGTCGAATGCAACACCCAACATTGTCTGAACACAAACAAAAAGTACATGAAGTGAAAATTTGTGACACCAGATAACGTGCTATGTGTACACACAAAAAACCAAACACGTACCTGTTAGGAGGTACACAAGCACGACCTGGCTTACTACTATTACAAAAGGCCCAACTCAGAGAATTGGAATTGTTGAAAGAGAAACCATGAACAGGTACCTGATTAAAACATCATTAGGAAGACAAATAGACATTTTGTAGGAGGCAGCCGAATAAATTCAGAAACCGACAAATGAAAGTTGCTTATAGTATCATTAGCTAAGGAGCAGCGTCATGCCCATAATTACCATGATGGTAGCTAATATACAGCTTGCTAACTTGAGGATTATGGGAAACAAATGTTTCCTCCAATGCTGCATTTCTTAGTATTATTTTGGTGACTACAATGCCTCTGAGGTTCCAACTTATGGTCCATGTGCATGCATTTTGTGTTCACTGAGGTTTCTTTGCATAATGATAAATAGTGGGCCCACATGCATAGTAAATAAGTATGGACTGACTACTACAACAAAGTCATTAGTCCCAAGCAATGGAGAAAGTGGGAAACTTTGTGAGTGGATATAATTTAACATTACACATACCATAGCCAATGGTTCTGAGAATGCTACCATAAGGGCAAAACACGGACGAACTGGGATATCTTGAAGTACTGTAGGCAGGTGTGGAAATGACGACAAATCTGAGGAAACATTATCAAGCATTGGTCAAAGCATGTAACTCTCATGCATTGCACTTGAATGCAGATAATGATGCTCAGTAATTAGTACCAATTTTAATAAGTAACTAACACAAGTGCAAGTAGTTAGCATCACCATTTAAGTGGACTCTTAGGTTCAATTCAAACATGCTGCCTGTCTCTATGTTAACCATTATTTTGTCCTTACTTACAAACAAATACATACCAAGCATAATCAGAAAAAAAATGACATGAGAGTTCCTGCTACAATGACTTAGAATTTCCATAACTTACAGAAACATAGACAATCTGAACCGGAGGCATGAAAAGGAGTTGATTTTGGCAAAATAAATAGTATCTTTTTGCAACTAAAATGGTGATAAGAATACTACTCATTGACTAAAGTGATAAACATCTCATTAGGAGTCAGGAAACAAGATTATCTTCCAAACTAGAGCAATGATATTCAATGGTATTATGGGAACAGCAGAACAAACCAAGAGGTGGCGGTCTTCCAGTCAACCCAGAAAAACTTTGTGAAGCTACGTTCTTATCTGTTGCTACGACGTAATCAAAATAGCCAAGATCTTTCCCATCCAAGCTAGCTAGCGACCATGAACTCCTATCTTGAAGCCAGTCCATCTTGCCCACAGTGACACCGAATTTGGCCACCACACCTAGCAGAAGCAGAGTATGCATGTACATTAAGCATCTGTACAGGCTCCTCAGTCCCTGGAACAGTATGACACTCAGAAAGTTGTAAGTCTGAGGTCTAACCATCCTCTACACAGAGTGATTTGCATATTGAGTTCATGGCTGGCACTCCCACATACTTTTTAGCTGTTCCCTCCTGTAAGAAGTAATAACACATCCCAAGGAAAAAATGTATTATATTAAGAAAACCATCAAATTAAACCTCACGGTAAAATTTCAATATTGGCTACTCTATGTAAATCATGCTTCTTGAAAGTACTCTTAACACATCAATGTTAGATTTTCTGAGCAACTGAAAGCCTACATGACACTGCCTAACTTCAAAATTGCTTCGCCTCGTCCCTTAGACATAGATCAAGGTAATCATCAGAGACAATCCAGATGGACAGTACACAATACACAAGTTTGGCATACCCAAGCTATCAGATGCACATTATGTACAGTAGTCATTGCCAGGTTTCGAAACTGAGTTTTAGCCAACTTCTAATTGCTTAAATATCTATGTGGGACCCTCACGGTGAAAGTACTAACTGTCGTGATCATTTCAGTTTTTTAAAGTATATAATGGATAAACCTATGTCAAGGGTTGGGATTCAAAGCTCGAACCTTCTCGAAGTCTGTGAATTTGCCGGTGGCCAGATCGAAGAACGCGAACGTGGCCTTCCACTCGGCGATGATCCCCCGCGCCTCCCACCCACCGACGACCCGGGCAACCTCGCCGTTGCTGACGGTGAAGTAGGGCGCACCGTGGTCGAACCGCAGCTCCGTGCCATCCTCCATCACCTCCCTGCGCTCACCCAAGCCAAGCCAAGCACCGACCAGTCAGAGCCGGAGCGACGCGCGCGCAGGGGGCAGGGGCAGCGAGCGAGTCAATCGGTCGAGCACCTCCGCTGCGCCATGCGGCCGCCGGCGCCGCGGCCGGAGTCGAAGAGCGTCACGGCCACGCCCCGCGCGGCGAGGAGCGACGCGCACACGGAGCCGGATACTGCGATCGAAGAGCAGAGTGAGATTGCAGGCGCCAGCCCGAACGGGGCGGATCGGATCGTTCAGATGTTCAGGAATCAGAGGTGCGGTAAAGGACGAGAGATATAGGGTTGAGCGTCAAGGCTGCTGCTTACTTCCGGCTCCGATGACGGCTACATTGGCGGCGGCCGCGGCGGAGCTCATGGCTGGACGCTTCGCGGTCGGTGGCGATCGACTGGGAGCGATTCACCGGAGAGTAGACAGAGCGGTGGAGGTTTGCAGCTTTTTATCCCCTTTGTTTGCGCGGGATCTGGACTGGGCCAGGCCGGCGGGAAAGCTTGCGACTTTTTATCCCATTTGCGCGGCCGAGACTGGACTGGGTTGCGCGTTATTTTGTATCGACGTGGCGCCGCGTGGACCTTTCAATTTTATATGGGCCTTTCTTGATGTGGGCCGAGCATGTGAAAATATAACCCACTACTTGTTTATTTTTGAGGGAATACAGCCCACTATTTGTTTGCTGGTGCTGTGGTTCAAAAAAAAAAAAAAAAACACTTTGCCTGTCTTAATTTTTGTGAAAGTTTGCTTTTCCTCCGTAAATAAAAAATTCAGTCATGGTTTTGTTTTTTTATTTTTTGATATTTTGGCTGAATCTTTAAAAAGTTCATAGTAAATCACATAAAAATTAGAAAATAAAAAATCTAATTTTGTTAGACTCCACGTGAGTGGATCCATATAGTACATATATAATATGCTATAATTTAGTACATAGTTTTTGCTGTAGATTTATATCTATGTTTTTTATAATTACTTGGAATAATTTATAACTACATTTTCTATGATCTAATTGTGCTTAATTTTTTATAGTGGGCTAATTATTATATCAAGCATAAGTTTGGTAAATCTAGAATGAATTTGATTTTATTGTCTTGACTGGATAATTTTAATGACACGGGAAAAATGTAGTACCAATTTGATTTCTTTGTCCTTTCCTCTTAATGAAACACATGCACAATACGTTTAATTGTAAAAAAAATCCTTTTCCTAACTAGATGATGCAAATGATGTACGGTAAATTTAGTATGGTTTTGATTCCCTTGTCCAAACTGGATGATGCAAATGATGCACGACGGATGAGCATGAATTTGACCTAATTAGATGATGTAAAGGCTGTACGGAAAATCCATTACGAATTTGACTTGTCCTAACTGGATGATGTGAATGTGGTTAAGCTTGGTGCGTGATGACATGAGACCACCCGATCGAACTTATGAAGCCTTAAAGGGCAACCGGGGGTGACAACATGAAACACTAGCTAGCTAGTCTCTGGGTGTTCTTTTCAGTTTCCTTGCATTGTAAACATATGCTCTACTTGGTAGTGGCCTGAGTAAAGGTTTCCGGGTAAAATAACAGACGCCCACGTCCATCCATGAATCGACAACACAGATTGCAGCGTGCAGGGTACTTAGAAAAATATGAATGGAACATGCTGCTGTGCTGATGCACGTATCATGTATGCCTGCCCTGCACCTAGCGCCACTTTTTCCCGCACTTAACGGCACTTTTAGATTAGAATTTTTTTTTGGCGACCTACCTTTTTTATGAGATCATCCAATGCGACAACAACGCCATTTTGGGACAAAATAAAAATAAAAATAAACCACAGCACAGTTTCCTATGTACATACAGCTAGGTTTTATGGAAGAACTTTGTATTCCTTTCTCTACTACTACCCTAGCTGGTAACAGACTAGCAGGTGATGACGAATTGGAGGATGGATGTTACCTTGCCTACACTGCAGGCATCCTTGCTATAACCACGGAGTCTGAGAACTAAGCTACCATGCCAACAAGTCATTCCAGACTTGCCCCCCTCGATTGGCTCAACTGGACAAATGCAAGCTAACTGCAGGAACAACGCAAATCCTCCATCCTTGACTGTAACGTGCCTCCTGCTCCACTTGATGCTCAACATGTACCCTCCCCCATTATCTACTGATTTTATATGCACCATGCATCACCAGTTACACGAAAGCTCGCCGGCATGACGCACTGGCCTCGCCCTTTATATAAAGGGAATGCAAAGCTAGCCCACACACTGACCCATCTCCATCATCCCAAGATATCCTAGCAGCCTCCGTTCATCTGAACGCCTTCCATACCCTCGTTCTCGTAGCAACCGCGTCTTTAAGCCTTTATTTCCTTACTTCCATCGCGGTTTAATTTGTTCCCAAGCACTACAGCTCACCTGCAAGGGGAATTGAAGATCCAGCTGATAAATCACCTGATTGATACATACATGGATCCAAAAGTTTCCGTTGCTCTCACCCTATCCCTCGTCGGCGGTTTAAGCACCTCCCTTGGTATGTACCAACATTTTACTTCCTCTCTTTGATGTACGTTTTTTTAGAACACTCTATTTGATGTACATTCTCATGATCACTTGAGTTGTTTGTACAATCTTGGATCTTGAATTTGAAACGACACTAGTCATGCTGGCCCCTAGGTCTCTGTCCAAGGTTTTGAACTGGACTGGAATAAATCGATTATTAGTTGAGGTTATATTGCATCTGAGAATAAGAACTTGTAAAGAATCCTATCATGTCAACAATGGCAACTATTTGCACACATATGTATTCGAGAAAAAAACTATTTGCACACATATATTTCTTCAGGATAAAGTTCATGGTACATAGAGGCAGGCCATATATAATTAACCACACATAAGGAACCTATTAAGATGACTAAATATTTTATGTATCCAAATGTATATTGCCCACATTTATATACTCCACATAACTAAAGATTCTTGTATACTGCTCACCAGGTGCACTGTTGGCTATACTCAATCAAGCTCCAAACAACAAAACACTCGGGATTTTACAGGTTGATGATAGTGTCACTATTTACTAACCATTGCCCACAGAGTTACTTTCAAAGAATGACAAGTTTGATTGTCCACAACCCAACATTTTAAAAGAATATTTTGGAAATTTTGCAGGGCTTTGCTACTGGACTCATGCTGAGCATGTCATTCTTTGACCTGGCTTATGATGCTGTCAATGCCATTGGTTTTCTCAAAGGAAACCTTTGGGTAAGAAAAGCAAGATACATGTTGTTGGGTATTTTTTTTTTGGTGAAATCTTCTAAACATTTTGACATGTGGGTTGCAGTTTTTTGCTGGAGCACTGCTGTTTTCAACAATTGCAGACGTTTTCCCTGAACCTGATTGCAATGTGGAAGATGAAAATGACAAACAGGTACAGCAGCATAGCTTCCATCGACTTGGTTCAGTAGTCAATGGGTAACATTTCAATGTGAAAACTAACAAAGCAATTATTCCCCACTCTATATTTCATTTAAAAATAAAGGCTGGTGACAACAAAGCAGGAAAGGAACTTATGATGAGACATCGCCGAAGAGTTATATTTAGCGTAGTTGTCACAGCAATTGGTAAGCCCTAAACATGCCTAAACTAGTTTTGTGGCTTTATATATATAGAATAGATTCTTATAATAAGTTCCTTTCTGTCAATGCCTCGGGGAGGTACTACCCCTAGGACTTGAGTTTTTAATATACAATATATGCTTTTAATCATGAATATCATGAATAATATGTGTCTTCCTACAGCTACAAGTTTAATTGGTTTAATTTAATGATTGCCTTGAAAAAAAAATACAGTTGCTGGTGTGAGTTTGCAAAACTTCCCTGTGGGGACTGCTGCATTTCTCGGAACAACAAAGGTATATTGTCCACTGTTTCCTGTCTAGCTAACTTAATCTTTGTTTTCACAATCTCAAGGTTGTAACTTAATATTGAATATCAAATATTGTATATCTGACTAGTCTTATCTACTTATCAGGGCTTTCGTGTTGGTTTGAACTTGGCCCTTGCCATAGCACTACACTACATTCCAGAGGTATTTTACTCTACACTACAGTACATTCCAGGGGTTCTACTTCTAATGTTCTAATACCTTGTTATAGTTACAATGTGATAAATTTAAAGAAATAGCTATGTAGAAAGTAGCATATTTCTTCTTCTCAACACACAGTTTAGTTCACAACATAGATCGAATGTGCTAATACCTACCTGCTGCTTTCATTCATCCCCAGGGTATTGCAGTAGCTCTCCCAGCGTACTTTGCCACTTGCAGGTACTAATGTATTTTTTTATATAGAAGCAATATGTCCCCTTTCATTTTTGAATATGTTATATCAAAGTGTTGAATCCCATTTTATCAAATAATAGCCACTAACCACTAAGGGCACTAACTGCATGAAGAATAAAGAAATATTTTGTTGCACTTATTTTGTAAACAAAATAAACTATATTTAAAATTTCAGTAATGCTTAGTTTCCATGTCTCTTGTGCAGCAAATGGCAAGCCTTCAAGTTAGCAACGTTATCTGGTTTTGCAGAGCCACTAGGTGTGGTTATTGTGGGTAAGTTGACTTTTTAATAGTGGTCACAATATAATTGAGCTATTAAGGTTTGAAAGCGGATTATAGATACATTTAGGACGGAAGATGAATTGATCAAATCATTTTGATGCAACAGATGCAATAAAAAATTCACTAATTATCTGTAGCAGTTCCCTTGCTATGCAGAATGAAAATAAATTCAATATTAAGTTAATATACATTTTTTAGAATGTTATGCTAATATAAATGAGGAACTAATTTTCGTTGGTTGAACTATTGTTTTGAAAGTATAATTAGTACTATTGGTGTGATACTAAACTTGCAATACATGCTCGATTGGCATGTGGGTTCTTGTGATTGGAGGGTGTGGGTTTGATTACTCTGTGACACACAATTATTCTGCTTCTTTTTCTTTAAAAAACGAAGCAATATGGGTTTAAGTTTACTTATGTTACATGGGCTGTGGGCTTAGGTTCCTTGTGTTTCATGTGCTGGACCTGGGCCGCAGCCTATCTAAAAAACTAGAAGCAATATTGGGCTTAGGTTCGTTGTGTTTTATGGTCTGTACGCAGCCTATAAACTTAGAAATAATTTATTTAGTTCCACTAAGAAAGAAATAATTTATTTAGTATTTGTCATTATTAGAAATTGAAAACAGAAAAGGGTAAGTTTGGTTCCAAAGGTTAAGTCTTTGTTGACAACATGATGTCATGATTGAAAAACAGTTGAGTTCATAGATTGTACCTCAAAGCAACGCATGTGTAACGTAGGGTTTTTTTTTTTTTTTTTTTTTTTTTTTTTTTTTTTGCAGCATACTTATTCCCAAGCAACTTGAATCCTGAAATATTGGAAGGTCTACTTGGATTAGGTAACTGTAATTGCTATATAAAAAACCATTCCTTTCAATTAGCTAAAAGTACTCAACTGATATTTTTTTCTTTTTCCTTTTTACAGTGGGAGGAGTGATGGCTTTTCTAACACTGTATGAAATGCTACCACAAGCATTTGAATATGCTGGACGCAAGGATGCAGTTAAAGCTGTATTTGTTGGTATGGCCTTTATGTCTACGAGGTGCGTTATGCTCTTACTAAAAGTTGCATGTACATGAGAGAGCGCGCAATTTGATTAGCCTGGTAAACATACTAATTCTATATATCACTTGTTTTGCAGCTTGCATTTTCTAGATGCTAGCCTCCCAAAGGAGATGAGCGCTTAACATAATTTGCGCCTAAACCAGTTGATGTAATGGTCAAGAAAATGTCATCATGGGTGCTGCAACAAGGTACTGTTTCATATAACTGTCACCCTTTTTATTAAGAGGATGATGTACATTATTATTATTTTGATAAAGGATATGAAGTTTTGATTGTACTGGAGAAATTATTTGGTCTTTAAAATGTAGAGCCAAATTAGGACCCAAGATTTTTGCGTAGACAAAGACCCATCGGTTTAATGTTTGAAATAACACTGAAATTCTGAATAATGCATGTATGTATCTACTATAATATTTCACTTTAGGCCGCCGTGATTGTGAACTAATATTAGCTAATCCTAGGATATCGCAAATTTGTCAGTTCAAGATATCTTACTATACTTTTAACCAGTCGAACTTTCATATTATGTACAGGTACGGTGTCGGTGGGAAGGATGTACATACAGTTCGAAATCATGATTAATGAGATGTGTTCAGCAATAATAGGACAACACAATGACTGCAGATCAGGGCTTTTAGCAATGTCCATGGGGGATATGTGACCACAATGACCGCAATACAATCATATTATCAAGAAAAGAAGTATACAAAGGCACAGGCGAACAAAATAATCATGTACATAGAGGCCAAAACTGTTTATATTGAAGGAAGTAGCTAGTCACAAACCACTAATATGATGTAATATAATGGAAATAAACATTACATACATGATACATGATTGGCTGACATGTCTGGAGAGCCATGATCTGAACACCCCTACTGTAATAAATTCAATTTACACGTGTCCAGAGTGCACCTTTCATAACGTCGATCTGGACCTTTACTTATTATATATATATATATACTGCGGAACTCAATCCCTTCTTGCAACTATCTAGTAGTAGCAGCAGTAGTAGTCTAGCAGCTAGATGGCACATCAGTGAGAGAGGTGGCTACCGATAGTTCAAAGAAAAACGCTTCAAGAATGGAAGGCATCAGGAGAATAGATGTAAGGAGGGTGACTAGTGTTCTTCATTCGTGCTACGGATGCATTAACAGAGGTGCCGAAGCAAGCACAAATTGGCCATTCGGACGAACATAGATGTCTGAAAAGGTAGACTTCCGTGCTCTGGTAGCAACGGAGAAGACATGTCTCGCTTATGCACTAGGCGTGTCCTTTCAGACCCAGGCCGGCTTGCAACGAACTAGTCTGCAAATTCCGTGGCTGTGTTCAGGCCTTGCGCCCCTGGTTGCACGCGCCTTAGGCGCGCCACCTGCCGCGCTCGCCACTGCGTGTCGATGGAGGCCTTGTGGACGGGTATGTGTCTGAAGAAGCTTGAAAGCCTAGGATATTGTCTTTATTGGAGTCATGGTTAAAATCCATTGTAACGATCCTTCACAGCTCAGTAGCAATTACAAGAGTTTGGGATACAATTTGGGAAGAATAGAGGGAATCTAGACTGGGATAGCAAGGATCAAAGGTAGGTAGCAAGAGCAGCAGTTCAAAGGGCTATTGACGGAAGGTAGGAGACGATAAGGTTCGGGTTCAGGTTCTACTCAAAAGAAGCTGAGGCAAGTGCCAGTCGGTCGGAAACCGGAGGACTTGAGGTCGCGTATCGTTTCAGCGTTGGGCCTCGGCTTCTTCAGTTGGGCCTCAGCCCATGTCGTATGGAGGTGTGTGTGAGTCAGCGGCAGAGAAGTCAATTGGTGCTCGCGAGTCGAACATACTCTGCTGCAGCGCGCGTGATTTTTTAGTTAGTCCCACCTATTCATTCTTTGGGCTGTGGCTCTTGTTTATGTGAACACATGAGCTGCACGACGTGGATGAAGAAAAGTGGCTTGTATGACTTGTTAGCCAAGTAGTTGATTTCACTTATTTAAAATGTGTGCTTGCTTTCTTGTATTGTATATAGAAAATCTACCGCCCAAAATTTAGTTTATGCTATTGTATTTTCTTTACTTTGAAATCTATAAAATAAATCCAAGGTCCATATGTTTTGAAAATAGTTTTCTTTAGTAGTGACTAGCTATTATATTATATAGCTACTTATGTATAAGTGTGTAACAATCTACGTGTAACTTACCGATAAATTATACATATAACATTGTATATATGGATATAAATTTACTACCACTATTATCCGAGTCATTTACAAGAGCTGCCACCTTATTCCCAATATAGAAGCCGCCATCATTGGCTTGTAGGGCAATTATAGTTTGGCCCCCAGCTGGTAGCTCATTGTGTTTAGGGGTCGCTTCAATAGTTGTACTATGGGGTGTCGGTTTCACTGCTAGCGCGCCGGTCCTAGAGACCGAGGCAAACTCAAACTCAAGTTGAATTGGGCCTCACGTTTGACTTGGACGTCTTTGCTAGTTTTCTTCGCCTTCACACCTCTCTCCAAGCACTTCATGATTCTCCCCAATGTTTGTAAGCATGATAACATCATCATAGGTAGCAATATATTATCAAAACTGTGAAAATGATCACTTAACAGTGAGGTCACCTCTAGATTTAACTGTCATATTTGAGCTCTAGTCATTGACCTTACAAAGTGGTTGGAGGATCAACATGTGCATCCGAAGAAGTGATATCCTCATTAGGTTCAGTCCATGTACCTAGCTGTATACACCTCCTCGATTGTGCTTTTAGGCCCGGCTTCCACTCAAAACATTGGATCGTCACTTGTTTCTCTTTTTCTTCATTTAATACAAATTTTAGCGCTAGAATCAAGTGGCACAATATTTTTTCTGATTCCAATGAGAATCGGAACCGTTCCACCCATCCAAACGGTGCCTATATGTAATCAATCATACTCGCTCATGTGTCCGGAGTGCATCGTCATAATGTTTGGACCTTTACTTATATATATAGTACTTCGGAGGCTATCCCTTCTTGCAACTATCTAGTAGTAGCTGATGGCATTAGTGTGGTGACTAGCTATAGTGCCCGATATATAAAAGGAAACAAGAATAACAACTTTGAGAATGCAAGGCATCGGGAGAATAGATGCAACTAGGGACTAGTGCTCTTCATTCGCACTATATGGTTGGGCTTACAAAGGTTCTGGAGTAAGCATGAGTTCGTCAGTCAAATGAACACAGATGTTTGGAAACACAGACTGCCTTGCTCTAGCAACGAAGTGAAAATTCCTGCTAGTTACGCCCATTTATTTGTCCAGACGCTTATGCACTTCGTGTGTCATTTTAGACCCAGGCTGGCCTGTAGAAGTTCGCCAATCCAGTGTTGGAGACGTACGGTATCGACTCAGCTGTCAAATGCATGTGCCTGACTCTGCAGTTGTAGTGCTCACATTTCCAATTCAGTGCCCTTGTTCAAGAGTTCGTCTATTCATGTGGATACGAAGGTGTCAACGAGAATGAATCCTCGCACTTGCATATGCCGCCGCTACAGTAAGCAGTCGCTTTGCCGAGTGCCCCATGTACTTGACAAAAAAAACTCTTTATTGAGTGCCTCAGCCCGACACTCGGCAAAGAAATTTGTTAAAAAAAATTCTCTTTGCCGAGTGCAATGACCATTGCACTCAGCAAAGCTCCCGTAACACGCTCTGCATTCAAGGGTTCACAGCGAATGTGCCAAGAATGGTATATGCTGCTGGACTTGGTCTGCTCTCTCTTCGGTCCACCTACACCATCATATTAGTGCATTTGCCGAGGAGGCAACCAGCAGATCTCCAAGAGCTGCCAAGGGGAAAGTCGGCTAAATGGAGCTACGAGTTGTCGCGAGCTTATTTGCGCGTGCAAAACTTTAACTCGATCTTCAAAATGAAGTGTCCTTTTTTTCAATAACTGGCAACAAGTTTTTAATAATTAGTTTTGCTCTCTAGACTAGATGCATCTGCCAAGACCTCTTGTCTAAAACATTGCTTATAGATATATATATACTCCAGAGCTCAGCCCTCCGAGCAACTAAATAAATAGCAGAGTATAGCACCACCCGTAGGTAGTGTACTGTGTAAAAAAATGGGAAAACAAGGAAACCAGCTTTGAGAATGGAAGGCGTCGGGATAATAGATGCAGGAAAGGTGACTAGGTATCTTCATTCATTCTATGGATTCGTTGGCGAGGTCACAGAAAAAAGCACCAAACAATCAGTAGAATGAACATGAATGTGTCGATATGCAGGAGATGGGGAAATTCATGCTCACTCAAGCTACAAAGAGGCAGCGAGTGTGAACTTCCTTGATGCGTGCAGGCGCAGTTGGCTAGCAGACGAACTCAGAGTCTACTACACACGGTTGCGAATCGAAGCTAGTCTCAACCGTCTTGATGAAATGATGACTATGGACTACTCATTCTAGCAAGCAACGGAAGCTACTACACACGGTTGCGAACCCAAAAAGAGCTTTGAGTCTACAGCTAGTCGTCTTTCATGACTTATGTTCAGTTTGATTCATTTCGCAGTGTGGAATTGGATTTGGATTTAGATAGCACCATTTTTAACATTTTAATCAAAATTAAAGAGCTAGCACAGCACACCATTTTGCAGTTGTGAAAATCCATCCAAAGTAACACAAACAAACAGAAGGGAAATGTTACGTTCTAATGCGAGTAATCTCCGTGTTCTGCTTTAGCCTACACAATTTCTTTTCAGCATTTACAAACTCGTACACAGTTGGATATACTGTGAAGATTGTTTCATCAGAAGTACACTTGTACATCCATTTAAAGAAATATTGTTGTGACCGATGATGGGGAATTTTAGATGAGAGTTGGGGAATGGCTCTGGTCTGGTGGGCTGCGCGTGTGTGTTTTGATCTTAGGCAGTTATGTTGACGTTAATGCACGCAGACGTGCAACGCGCTTTGCAGTCGATAGGTTTTGGATGCTACCCATTAATTTTCTCATCGGAACCGAACCGAAATTCGAATATCCGTACACTTGAGTCTCAGTTTTAACAAATTGATCCGGAATTAATTAAATGGGTCTCAGTACTTTTTTTTTGCAAGGGTACTGGCTATTTATAAGTGTCCGGGGTGCATCTGCCCAGACATCTTCACCTACGATTCATATATACAGTATGCAACTTCAGGAGCCCATTGCAACTACTAGCTAGATGACAGCAGTGAAGAGTGATCACCATTCCTACTTAAAAGGGAAGAAAACAACTCCAAGAGTGGAAGGCACTGGGAGAGGAGATGTAGCTAATGTGAGTAGATCCTCTCTTCATCCATTCCATGGATGCACTCACAAGGCTGCACAAGCAAGTGACAGACAGTATATGGACACGGATGTTTTGGAAGGCCCAGCAGGAACACTGAAGAGCTGTGCTCGAGTCTCCTCTATCAGTCTTAGGAATAAGATAGCAACTAAAACAACTATAGGAGTGGCCGGTTGGATTGGGATCTGAACTCAAATTGCTTCACAACTCTAAACCAATACACCACTCAACAACTGGAGATTGAAACCACTATGCAACCACGACCACTACAAGAACACGTACCATAACACCACCTGAAAAGATAAAGCCGTCAGGCCGACACACCATTGCTCTTGCTTGTGTCGTCGTCATCGACATTATCCCACAACTACCAATTGCAAGACAAGTAGTCCTCACACCATCAGATCCGCTTGCACCGCCTATTGGTGTTGTCCAACACAAGACTAGACAAGCAAAAGCAATGCTAGCCACCATAGTCCACTGCAAGCCTCCAAGCCCTAGCATGGTATATGCATGCTCATTAAGCATCTGTATGTTATGTTACCTCGATCGGACCCCAAGGAACAGATAGGACTATGAAGGTTTCCAGTGTATTGTCTTGAGTCAAACATGTTTAATTTGATCAAATTTATATTATAGTGCAGCGGCGGATCCAGCGGCGCGGGGGGTGGGGGGGGGGGGCGGCGCTCAAGCCCCTCCTACCCATGGAAATGCCATGGGGCCCCCCCTACAAATTTGAGGAGGAAGAAGGAGGGAAGGGGAGGTGGGAGGAGGAAGAAGAACAGGAGAGCTCCCCCTGGGCTCAATCCTGCCTCCGCCGCTATTATAGAGTACCAAAATTTATGACAGCAAACTAATATCATTAGATACTCTATGCTATATATTTTCATACTTGTTCATTTGTTGTCATAAATGTTGTTGTTTTTCTATAAATTGGGTCTTGAAAATTTTTGACTAAAGACAATTCTAGGAATTGATTTGTTCTTGGGCAGAGGGTGTACTTTTACTCTTATTTCAACTAAAACATAAAATGGTATAATAATTGAAGTGCATATGTAAGCTACTAAGTTTAAGTTACGTTAACTTTATCAACTCCTACATTAATTAATTAGGCATAGAGAGCAAGGATTCAACTAACTCATGCCACAGTAGAGCTAAACATCATTAACTAAGTTCTACTATTGTTACTGCAATGGAATCAACTACACTTCCACGTATTAAATTAGCCAACCACAAGTAGATGAGAAGGTAAGAAATGGGCAAGATCGCCACACTCACGGTTGTCCTAGAAACAATGTCGATTGTAAGGTAGTTTTGTCGATCCACACCATGCATATGTAAACGGCCTTGAAATGTCGAGCATGAAGGGTGGTTGCTACTGGACTTGCTGCGATATCTTCAGTCCATGGAAAGGATCGGGGCAACCATGCTGATCCTAGCTAGAATCTGGTGCTTGGCAGATGAAAACAGCGCACCTCGGTTTCTCGTGGACTGCATACGCATGTGATTCTTTCCTTTTTCTTTTTTGGTTTTTAGTCCCTGCCATGAGCGGTCCATGTTGGGTATAGCTGGGCCGTGCTTTAGGCTTTTTTTAGAACTTATAACTCGTTGTTGTATTAATAATATAAATTTACTAGAACGTTCCGAGTCTTTGACAAAAAACAATTCAAGATAACGTAGTACAGTTTTGAGAACGGATGAGCGGTCCATGTTGGATACACTTGCGAGGGCTCTCTCAGAAGCAACCAAACAATTAGAAGAATGGACACAGAAGTGTGGGTAGCCAAGAAAGGAGGAAAGTCATGCTCACCCAAGTTACCAGTAATGACCAAGGGGCCCGGCGAGTGTTTATTTACCTGCTTGATATGCATGCATCAGCTGATGAGCTGTCGCCCAGACACATATTCTGTGTGTCATTAGAGAGTAGATCGAGGGACAAAGCCAAACATTCAAGCAGCGGTAGGAGCGAGTGTGGATTGCCAAACATGTACTAGGTGTCATTAGAGAGTAGAGACAGACAAGCAGCGGCGACGAAGCTGCCAATCTAGCTAGTGCTAGAGGCGACGGTGTCTTCGGCTGTACTAGTAAGACGACTTGGAGGTTGCGGTTGTTGCAGTCCATGACAACTTCGAAATTCATGTCACAAAAACGTCCAAAGCCTAAACAACACTTGGGAGCAAACATCAACATGAGTGCACCCTACGGAGAGCCAACCAGCCCCCCACTGCCGGCGCCGCCACTGGCACCGCCGGCCAACCACCAGCCCCCCATCCTGCCAGGCCCCAGCATCGCTGCTTCACCTGCCAACGCTGTCCCGGAAGAGTAGGAGGAGGAGGAGGTGGAGGCCCTCGATTGGGGCGAATCTGACGACGACATTGAAGACGAAGCAGGCGGCCTTGAAGATGGAGCAGCTGGTTCCTCGCCGGATCTGTGCCTCGAGCGCGCTGATTCGGTGGCTGTCGCGAGATCCGCTGAAGCAATGGCGGATCCCGGGTCTCCAGAGCATCAACTCTCGATGGGGGCATCTTCTGACCACATCTCCGTGAATGCACTGTCCAAGTCCACTTCGGTGAAAGCAGGGGCCTTGAAGACGCTGAGGCCCTCTGCTCCGTCTGCCAGCCGGTGGAGGAAGAGGGTATGGAGGCGCGTCGATTTGACGACCATTACCGCCGACGGACCTGTGAAAACTAGGACTCACCGCTCCAAGGCGCCATTTTGCCAAAATAAGACGGCCGCCCACCCTACCGATGCCAGATCCAGTGAGCGCGGCGGCAGCTCCACCATTAACGAAGACGACGGGGAGCCACTTTCACCAAAGTGGCAAGTCTACAGAAAAAAGCATTGGTGGCGAAAGGATTCGCCCTCGCAAGCACCCCCAACGGGAGCACCCCGGCGCGCCGAGGCGCGGGCTCCCACGGCGCCCGCCCATGCTCGCGACGACTATAAGAGGAGGGTTGCCGGGAGGTGTTTCCGGTGCCTTGGCCTGGACCATCAAGTCGCTCAGTGCAGGGATCCCGTCCGCTGCCTCTGCTGCTCTGGCAACGGCCACATCGCCAGCTCCTGCCCCGCCAGCCACCGCAATCCCACCATCTTCGCTCAGCTGCGTGCCCGCATCTCCTTCCCTACAAATAGCATCCACAGTCGCCTTGCCTTCCCCGACCTCTGCCCACCAATCTCCTCGCCGCAGTTGCAGAGCACCCAGCCGCCCCTGCCGCCTCAAAGCTCCCCAACTCAGCCATCACCGCCGGCTGGTTCCAGCCACCCCCCATCCGACGACCCCGCAACGGCGCACGTCCCTGGCCATGCTGCTTTTCGCCCGGCCCTGAGCCGCGTTCCCATCGTGGCATCTGCTGCCATGACGGCCGAGGCAGGATGCCTCCTGGTGCACGCAGTGACCATCACGCTGCAGCCGGGTGGCTACTCCCCTTCGACTGCGGAGGTTGGTCGTGCTCTCGCGGTGCAGCTCCAGGTGCCGCGGCACACCTTCCGCGTCACCAGGCAGACCTCCGCTTCCTTCGTCGTGGACTTTCGGTACGCGCCATCGAGGGACAGGGCTGTCCTCAAGGGCTCCCTCACCATTGGTGGGGGCGTCCTCCTCATCAGGCCCTGGCGCTCGGTTGGAGGAGGGGGAGAGATGACCTGGTGGTTCCACGTCAAGGTGACGATGGAGCACGTCCCCCCGGAGGCGTGGAACGAGGACGGCGTGAAGGTGCTGCTGGGAGACGACTGCATCTTCGACAGATTTGATGGCCCAGTTGGAGCTGACGAGAGGGAGACGTCCCAGTACCTCACCTGCTGGGTGTGGATGGAGCGGCCGGATCTCCTGCCTAGGGTGGTTGAGTACTGCATCTTCGCCGCGCGCGCTGGCCGGGCCATGGAGCTCCAGGACCTCCCCGTCCCCGACACCATCCCGTCCACCCCCCCGGTGGGCAAGTACGGGGACAAGAACATCTTGGTTCATCTAGAGGGATATGAGGACTGGAGCGTGCTGCCATCTGACCAGTTGGACTCAAGGACCTCCTCGGAGCACGGGAGCTCAGTGCCTTTCACCCCGTTCGTCTGGGCGGCGGGAGTGCTGAACGGCCGCCCTGCGCTCGCTCGGCACCTCCTGCCTCGCATCATGGGGTGCAGGGACCCGGTGCCACCGCAGCGCCGCGACCATGACCACGACAACGACAATGATGATTTCAACAGCGCCCATCACCACCAGGATGCACCACGAAGCTCGAGGGCTTGTCAGCTGCTCTCTGGGTGTGTTTCGGACCGTTCGGTGCGCATCCAGTCCCACTCGCCGCACCCTTACCGTCGGACTGTGGCAGGCTGGGACCAGGAGCAGTCGACCATGGAGCGGGGCCGGCCTCTGGCTCACTCGCCGCGGGGCTCGCCGCAGGCACGCGAGGGACTCCAGCACGCCACGGAGGAGTGGGAGTGCCGCCGTTCACGCTCGCCACGACACGGATCGGGCCTCTTCAGCAGCAGCTTCATCGACCCCCTAGCTGATTTCTGTTGCAGGCCTAGCTCGCCTTCAAGCCCAGATCATTTCGACGACCCAATGAACCTAGAGGCCTCTATCCGTGGTCCTGGGCTGGCACCGGCACTTTCAGCTCCGCAGTCCCCGACCTACGTGCCGGTGTCGGACCTCTGGAGGCCGGTTGCGACGGCACAGGATGAGATCGTCTTTGGGCCCGGGGTCCAGCATCACAGCTGGAGGAGGCTGACCGGGTGGGGGAGATCTCCAACCTTGCCACCAGGATGGATATCGATCACGCCCCAGAGACCGCCAGCACGGGGAGTGCGCCGCT
This sequence comes from Bothriochloa decipiens, assembly GCA_023333625.1. Taxonomy (NCBI): domain Eukaryota; kingdom Viridiplantae; phylum Streptophyta; class Magnoliopsida; order Poales; family Poaceae; genus Bothriochloa; species Bothriochloa decipiens. Next base: position 15,846,160 of record CM041628.1, read on the forward strand.
TGCTGTGGCGGCGCCACCGGAGGAGGGCGACTCCCACCACCTCTAGCACAACGATGAGCAGCCCGACCTCTACAGCGGGCTCTTCTGCAAGCTGCCACAGCCGATCCTGCAGACGCCGACCGCAGCCGTGCCGCCTGCTCCAGCACATTGTCCAAGGAAGGCAGACCAGACTCGGGTGCCCACGCGCTCCAGCTCGCGCCTGGTGGCGAAACCATCTGATGTGCCGGTGGCCCACAAAGCCCAGCGCAAGCTGATGAAGGAGCTCAGCTTCATGACAGTGCCCAGCAGGAGGCCGAGGCTGACGCAGCGATTACTGAGTACCTTGATCTGTACGCCGACGATCTTCCTCAGCAGGCTATCAAAGCCATCCAGGCAGCTGCTAGGATGGGGAACAAGAAGCTGGTCAAGATCCTGGAGGCGGTGCTGGAGGAGGCTGATGTGATGGGGATTGGTGCTTAGTTTTTATTTGATGTGTTCCTTCTGTTTGTTGCAGAGTCAGTGGTAATGTGTAGTAGGTCAGTGCCAGCAACAGCCGGTTTTCAGCCGGTGGAGTTAGGTTTAGTTCCTTTCTGTCATTTGCTTGTTGGGAAGATTGAGGATGAAGTGCATGACGGCCGTGGTGATTCTGTAGGTGGCCTGTCAATGCTATGTAGGCAGATGGTTTGTGTAACAGTCTGGGGTGCAATCTTAATAGAATTTGGTTTGCTGGCCGAATGCTTCCTCTTCATGTTGATTACATGGTTTCTAAATGAATAACGACTCCAAGATTCTGAACTGGAATGTAAGGGGTCTAAACAATGTAACACGATGGGAAGCGGTGAGTCTGATGTGTCTACAAGTAAAAGCATATATAATCTGCATGCAAGAGACAAAGCTGGACGAAATTGATTCTAATTTGGCAAAGGAATTTCTAGGTCCAAGGTATTACAATAATTATGAATACTTGCCTGCTGGTAAAACCAGAGGAGGAGTGCTAATTGCTTGGGATCAAGACTTCATCAGTGGGTGCTTGATCAAGAAGGACAGATACTGCCTATCAGTGGATATTACTGTCAGCCTTAGCAACAGCACTTATGTTCTCACTGCTGTATACGGCCCTACATGTGACGCTGAGAAGCCATCCTTCCTGGCCGAGATAATCCAATGTCAACCTCTGGGTAGAGCGTGGTTGTGTATTGGGGACTTCAACCTAATCTGTGAAGCACAGGACAAGAACAATGACAATATAAATAGAGAAAACATGCGTCATTTCAGACAGGCGCTTAATTCCAGTGAGTTGCTGGAGATCAAACTTCTAAACAAAAATATACCTGGAGCAATGGACGAAGGAACCCAATGCTGGTGAGACTGGATAGAGCTTTCTATAACTTGGAGTGGGACAAAATCTTCCCTACTGTTAATTTGGTGGCACTCAGCAGCTCCTTCTCGGACCACTGTCCACTGCTCATCTACAACCGACAACAGCCTTACTGGAGGGCTATCTTCAGGTTCGAATCATTTTGGACACGCGTGCCAGATTTTCTTCAGACAGTGCAAAGCGCATGGGTGATCCCGGTGGAGGGATACAATCCGATAATGCGCCTACACAACCATCTCCTGAATACAGCGGCAACACTTAGGGGGTGGAGCAAAACTCTGTTCAGTCAAGCCCGATTGCAACTGGAATTAGCTAATGAGGTCATTCTGAGACTGGACATGGCGCAAGAAACAAGATAACTATCGGACTCTGAATTGAGCCTACACAAACAACTGAAACAGCAAGTGTTGGGCTGGGCAGCAATTGAACATTCAAGGCGAAGACAATGCTCCAGAATTCTACACATCAAGGAAGGGGATGCGTGCACAAAATTTTTCCACCAAAAAGCCAAGGGCCGTCGTAAGCGGAATATGATCGCATACTTGAAGAATAGTGATGGAGAAATGACATGGATACACAGTGAAAAGGAAGACATCATCCATCAGCATTTTGCAAGCATCCTGGGGGGAAACTGGAGAGACAACACACGATGGACTGGGCAAGTCTGGCACTAAACACCTTTGATGGGCAGGTCATTGACCATCCATTCACCATGGATGAGCTCAAACATATTGTGGACGAACTTCCGGCTGAGTTACAGGTCTTTTCTATAAGAAGTGCTTTGACTACATCAAATTCGACCTGCTGGCCACTTTGAATGCTTCCATGATCTGCGAGCAGGCCCAATGGAGCTTCTAAATGGTGCAAACATAACTCTCATCCCAAAGTCTAGAAATGGAGAGCATCCGATGGATTTCAGACCGATCAGCCTAATCCATTCTTTTGGGAAACTTCTGACGAGGCGCTCACAATCCATCTTGCTTCGTATATCAACAGCCTAATATCGCCATCGCAAAGTGCATTCATCAAGCACCGGTGTATTCAAGACAACTTTATGTATGTGAGAAACATAGCCCGTGCATACCACCGGAAAAAGATACCTGCCTTGCTGTTCAAATTAGACATCTCCAAGGCCTTTGATACGGTTTCATGGGAATATATACTTGAGCTGCTAGAGAAAAGAGGGTTCAGTGCCAGATGGAGGGAATGGCTGACAACAATCTTCAAAACTTCACATTCTAGAGTACTCCTCAATGGAAAGGAAGGACGACAAATAAGACACGCTCGTGGTCTACGCCAAGGTGATCCCCTATCTCCGTATTTGTTCATCCTTGCGATTGACACCCTTCACAGAATCCTTGAAGTGGCCACCGAAAATGGAACTCTATCACCATTGAGAGGAAGAAACGCAAGGCTAAGACTATCCTTATACGCTGACGATGCTGTCATCTTCATAAACCCGATCAAAGAAGAAGTCATGGGACTATTTGGGATACTCGATCGATTTGGAGCTACCACGGGACTAAAGCTCAATATTGCAAAATGTATAGTGGCACCAATCAGATGCGCTGGGCTCAATATCGATGATGTTCTAGAGGGGTTCAATGGTCAGAGAGCTTCATTCCCAATCACATATCTAGGCTTGCCACTATCCCTGGGAAAACTGAAAATGGTGCATGTGCAGCGGATGATTGACAAAACGAGGAGTCACTTGGATGCTTGGCAGGGCCGTTTGTTAAACCCCGCAGGCCGGCGGGAGCTGGTCCGCTCGGTTTTAAGCGTCATACCTATCTATCTGATGACTTCACTAAAGGCTCCCAAGCAACTGATTGTAGACATTGACCGATCACGAAGGAGATTCCTCTGGACGGGGGATAGCGAAGTAACCGGAGCCAAATGCAAGGTAGCATGGACAGCAATAGCCAAACCGGTGCAATATGGCGGGCTAGGAATCATCGACTTGGTATTGTTTGGGAGAGCTTTGCGCCTGCGATGGCTGTGGTTTCAGTGGGTCAGCCCAGAACGACCATGGACAGGCACCGAGCTACCGGTGGATGCAACTGACATTGCTCTGTTCAATGCAGCAACGATTGTCACGGTCAACAATGGACAGCGGGCATCATTCTGGAACTGTAGCTGGCTCGATGGACGGGCACCTGCGACACTATACCCGAGTCTGTATGCGCACAGCAGGAGAAAGAACCGAACGGTGAAAGAAGCCCTGCAGGAGGATACCTGGGTCCAAGACATTGCACACAACCTGACCCCCCGACTAATGAGCAACTTCTTCAAGCTATGGCGGACCATCGAGCTTCATCACCCGGATTTAGACATCAACGAGGATGATAGCATCAAATGGACACTGGAAAGCTCCGGCCAATGTTCGGCCAAGTCGGCATACATGATCCAGTTCGCCGGACAAGTAGTTTTGCCTTTCCCACAACTGATCTGGGCAGCATGGGCACCTGCAAAATGCAAATTCTTCATGTGGCTACTCCTTCAAAATAGAATTTGGACATCGGCGCGGCTTCAACTACGACAATGGAAGAACAACTACTTCTGTGCCTTGTGTGAGAGAAACCTCGAGACAGCTGATCACCTGTTCTTCGAATGTCCCTACTCCCATCAAGTATGGAGTTCTGTAGCATCCTGGAGCCTTTGTCCTACCTTACAACCAGAAACATGGGAAGAGAAGAACGATCTTGTCAACTGCTTCCAGCAACTCATACTCACAGGAGGTAATAAGGTGCACACCATAGCCATTCTAACGCTCTGGAGCTTATGGAGCCGAAGGAATGCTATTATTTTCAGAGAGGAGCGCAAGTCGACAGAAGCCACGATCAACGAAATCAAAGACACTGCAAGGCTGTGGGTGCTGGCAGGGTGTGTTGCACTGAAACCATGTTCCGATGTAATTTTAGGTGCTAATTTAGATCGCGAGTAATCCGCTTTGTTTTCCTGCCCCGGGCAACTTAGGCTGTTCCGGGGAGCGCCGCTCGCGCTTGTAATGGATGCTTATTCTCCCTCTTAATATCAACCAAAGCCGGCAATGCCGGATCTTTCAAAAAAAAAAAAAGAAATTTATGTCACGAAATCCAAGGTCTATGCTTTAAGCATGAAAGCACAAGAACAACAGCGGAGATTTGCACAACAGTCTAGCTAATAATAAGGTTGTTAGATGGGATTGGGTATTTTTGTTTTTTAATTCTCATGATGTTTTTGTCTCGTACCTAGGACTTAATATTGGGAGATATATATTATATATATATACTTTATTAATTTGGTGTTTTTTTTCATTTCATGCAATCCATCCGGACGGTTAAATTCCAATTAGCCTGCTGGTCCGGCCCGATCCTACCCATGCATCTACTAATAATAACTGAAAGTGGATCAGATTGGACACTGGGAAATGTCTTGTCCGAATCCTACTACAAATAGTTTCATCAGATTCAAAACAGAGTACATAATGAAAAGATATGAATATGGACATTTCCGGATGTTGAAAATGATACAGAGTTGGAGAATCGGATCTAAAGCAGACTTGAGTCAGCAGATAATATCCGATCTAACTAGATGAACGGCTCACATTCATTTGAAAGTATCACGGTAAAACCCTGTAAACTAACATAGCATATGAACTGATCCATCAGACCACCCCGCCGATAGTCCAATCCAATCCAATCCAATGGCGCTGCTGCTCTCACGTCCCTTGTTCTCGCCCTTGCTCCAAAATCGAGCAATTGAGGCCTTGATGGAATGTAGCACCAACATACTCCTCATGTACCCTCGGCTTGAGAAACTTGTCTTCAAGGAATATAGCCACCGATAGCGTGCATTTCTTCTGACACTGATATAATCTCTCCTGATGCCGCTCTTTCCTAGATGGATTGTTGATGCATGTGTCACATCCATATCAAAACACAGCTAGAAGGTGCTTGGTGTCAGAAAAATTCTTTCCGGGAGCGGTGAACTTGCTCACGATCAATGAGATGCAAACAAGAACAAAGCACGACACAAGTAATTTTGGTGCTGTGCAAACTGCTACAGCTTTTCTCAATACATTAGCCAACTATTTATATTACAATGTTGAAGCTAAAATGAGAAAGCTACAAATAGGAAATACTAGACGCATACCTCAGGAGCAAGCAAGCTAGCCTTGCCGTTTACCATGTACGTGCATGCATACGTATGTCTACCATACTAAGACTTTCTAAACTCTATGCTATCTCCTATCAGAAAGATAATAAGGGAACTCAGGATTACATTGCCATGCTTACATTTCACCCCCTAAGCCTGAAGTTCCTTGCCGATCTTGACGACGCCTAGCTTCACACGTAGTTCACAAAAGCGATCTTGCGAAAGTGGCTTCGTCAGAATGTCAGCAATCTTCTCCTCAGTGCGGACATGCTCAATGTCCATCTTCCCATCTCCAATGCACTCCCGAATGAAATAATATCTCACATCTATATGTTTACTTCGGTCATGGAAAACCGGATTCTTACTGAGGGCTATAGCCGATTGGCTATCCATCTTGAGCAGGAAGGCTGCACGCTGCTCACTCTTCAGCTCTGCAAGCAATTGCGCCAACCATACACCTTGACAGACCGCCATTGTCCCTGCAATATACTCAGCTTCGCAGGATGATAACGCGACGACCTTTTGCTTCTGGGACTGCCAAGTCACAGGGCAGGAGCCGAGGAAAAACAACACACCCGTGGTGCTCTTCCTTGTATCAATGTCGCCGCCCATGTCAGCGTCGATGTACCTGAGTAGCTTCAGCTCCTTGCCACCACGCTTGTAGTAGCAGCCGTAGTCGATCGTGCCTGCGATGTAGCGTAGAATCCGCTTCACCGCGTTGAGGTGCTCGGTAGTGGGGGTTCTCCATGAATCTGCTGACATAGCCGACAGCGAAAGCGATGTCCGGCCTAGTATGCACCAAGTATCCGAGGCAGCCAACAAGACCCCGGTACTTAGTGGCGTCCACCGGTGCGGCTGTACTAGCCTTCGATAGCTTCAAGCGGGGCTCCATAGGAGTATGACACGGATTGCAGCTCACCATGCCCGCACGCTCCAGGACCTTGCGCGCGTACGCCGCTTGAGACAACTTGATGCCGTCGCCACCTTGACGCACCTCAATGCCAAGATAAAAGCAAAGTAAGCCCAAATCACTCATCTTGAACTTGGCGCTCATCTCTTGCTTGAACTTCGTGATCTCGCCGGCATCGTTCCCGGTGATGATGAGATCGTCGACATAGACTCCCACTAGCAAACGAGAAGCGCCCTTGCCACGAGCGTACACGGCATGCTCCGATGCCTTATGGCTGAAGCCGAGCACCACCAGCGTCTCATCGAGAGCTTGATATTCCACGCACACGGTTCCTAACGAAGTCCGTAGAGCGCTTTGTCTAGGCGCAACACCTTATCTTCTTGGCCAGCAACGACGAAGCCGGGAGGTTGCCTGACATAGACCTCCTCAACCAGCTCCCCGTTGAGGAACACGGACTTGACGTCCATGTGGTGCACCGCCCACCCCTCCTTAGCGGCGAGTGCCAGCAGCAGCCGCATTGACTCGATGCGGGCTACGGGCATGAAGACCTCCTCGAAGTCCACGCCCTGCTGTTGGACATAACCCTTCGCGATGAGCCGCGCCTTGTGCTCGATCACCTCACCAGCGGCGTTCTTCTTCGCCTTGTACACCCACTTCAACCCGATCGGCTGATGACCGGGTGGAAGTGGCACCAGACGCCATGTCTTGTTGCTCTCAATGGAGTCCATCTCCTCGGTCATGGCGCGACGCCAGGACTCGTGCTTCTCGGCCTCGGCGAAAGAAGCTGGCTCCTCCTCGATCTGCAGATGGAGCTCAGCAGCTACCTGACGTGCAGCAAAGAAAGTTGCTGGTCCGGCTCCAAGTATGTTGTCGATGGTGTGGTACCTCAGCTCGACGTCATCGTCGTTGTCGAGTCCAGATATTCCTCTGCGTTCGGGGGTGGTGAGATGAACTCTGGCTGGAGCAGTGGAGTAGCTGCTGGTGCTGGAGTCACGAGCGAAGGTGTCTGTGCAACAGACGACAACACAGGTGTGCTTGCCGCTGGAACGCCATGGCTTGCTGGTGTTGCTGGAGGCTCACGTGAAGAACCTGTACGTGGTGTTGCAGGAGTCTCACGTGATGAGCCAGTACTAGTGTCAACGTCATCATGCCCATGGACAAACTCCATCTCGTGGTACTCCACAATGAGGTCTGTACCGACCTCCAGGTCCTTGCTCTCGTTCTTCCAGCTCCAGGATGTTGGCTCGTCGAAGACCACGTCCCTGGAAACAACAGCACGACAACCGGAGTGCCACGGTAGTCGAGCTTCTTCAAGTGCGGCTTCGTCGTCTTGACGTACGCAACGCACCCGAACGTGTGCAGGAAGCTGACATCCGGTCTGCGGCCATGCCAAGCCTCATATGGCGTCATGCCATCGACGGCCTTGGTGGGCGCCCGGTTCAGCAAGAAGACGGCAGTAGCGACCACCTCACCCCAGAACATTGCTAGCATATTCCGGCTCTTCAGCAGACTGCTCACCATAGTGACGACAGTCTGGTTCCTCCGCTCGACAACGCCGTTCTGCTACGGCGTATACGGTGCCGTGTGCTGCCACTCGACGCCGTTCTCGGTGCAGTACTCCTCGAACGCAACAGAGGTGAATTCACCTCCATTGTCAGTGCGTAGCACACATAGACGCCGTCCTGTCTCCACCTCTACCTTCGCCTGGAATTTCTCGACGGCGACAAGTGTGTCCCTCTTGGTAGCGAGCATCGCCACCCACATGTACCTGCTCTTGTCATCCACCAGAAAAAGAAAATATTGCTTACTGCCGGGTGTAGCCGGCGTGATAGGGCCGCACAAGTCGCCATGGACCAAATCCAGCAGCCCCTCTGCACGCCGCTTCACCTGCGACGGGAACAGACTCCTCTTCATCTTGGTGGTGACGCAGTCGGCACAAAGCTGATGGACATGCTCGTCATGAGGCAGCCCGTGCACCATACTCCGCTACTCGAGCTTGCGCAGGGCGTCGAAGTGGAGGTGGCCGTAGCGTTCGTGCCACAACCAAGCGCTGTCACTAGCACGTGAAGCTAAGCATAGCGGCCGTGCTATCTTCACACGTAGCAGGTACAACCGGTTCGCCGAGCGCTGGACACGGATGATCAACCGGCCCTTGTCGTCACGAATCCGAAGAACGCCGTCCTTGGTGTGGACGTCGCAGCCGCCTTCGTCGAGCTGGCCGAGGCTGATTATGTTGGTCGTCAGCCTCAGGATGAAGTACACCCCCGTGAGTGGGAGGTGCTCGCCGGTCTTGGCTTCGAAGAGCACATTACCGGATCCCTCGATTTCAACCTCCGAGCCATCACCGAACTTGACGGTGCCGTGGATCGCCGTGTCGATGTCGATAAACATGTCCTGGCAGCCCGTCATGTGGTTGGTTGCCCCGCTATCAAGGTACACAAGCTGTCATCGTGCTTCGTCTCGCCGTCGAGCTTCACGAAGACTTTCCCCTCGATGACGCGCAAGGGTCGACGCTCGGACGGAGTGTTGGGGAAGACCGTGGCTCGGGCCATCAGCAGCGTTGGCTCCGAGTCTTCTTCAGCCTGTGCGATGTGAGCCTCACCCTTGGGCTTGCTATGGCAATCGTTGGCCCAATGACCATATTTGCCGCAACGCTTGCACTGGTTACGGTCGAGGGTCTGACCACCACTGGACTTGCCCTTGTTGCTGTCATGTGACGTGGAGCCAGAACGCTCGCCTTTGCCACGTCCGCGACCACCGCGCTTCTTGCTGCTGGCCCCGTTGGAGCTGCTCCCGCTGCCCTTCTCAAACTCACGGAGCTTGAGCCTGATGAGCCACTCCTCTTCACAGAGAAGCAGCCGGCCTTGGTTGTCGAGGACGGGTGCCGGCTTGCGTCGTTGCTCGACAGCGCGCAGCCTTCCAGTCACCTCCTCGACGGAGATGTTGTTGATGTCGAGCAGGGTCTCGATGGAGATTGCGACCTGAGCAAGGTGCTCTGGCACAACCTGGAGCATCTTCCTTACTACCTCGGCGTCATTGACGTTGTCGCCGAGGAGACGCAGATCAGCGGCGAGCCCGGTGATGTGGTTCACGAAATCTTCCGCGGTCTCCACCTCCTTCCACACCAGAGCGCTGAACTCACGTCGAAGCTGCTGCACGTTGGCCTCGCGCACACGCTAGACCCCAACACAAATCACCTTGATTGCTGCCCATGCTTCTGCTGCCGTCCTCTTCTCACGAAGACCTGCAAGCATGTCAGATGGAACGGATCGTAGGATCGCAGCGAGGGCCAGACGATCATGGCGGTAGCCGATCTCCTCGCCTTCCTCCGGCTCGACAGTGTACCACCATCCTGCCGCCTCCAAATTCACCTGCATCAACATCGCCCACTCCTGGTAGTTGGTGCGTGTGAGCATGGGGAACTTCGTGCCGGCGTCCTCCGCGTTGCGATGGACGACAACCTCGCGGCGCCCTCTACGCGGCGCTGGAGAGGGTGCGACGCGGCGACCTCGCCGCTCTTCACGACGACCACGCGGCGGAACAGACTGGTGGTTCATCCCTTCTCGTAATGGCTCCGTACCAAATGTCAGAAAAATTCTTTCCGACGGCGGTGAACTTGTTCACGATCAATGAGATGCAAACAAGAACAAAGCACGACACAAGTAATTTTGGTGCTGTGCAAACCGCTACAGCTTTTCTCAATACATTAGCCAACTATTTATATTACAATGTTGAAGCTAAAATAGGAAAGCTATAAATAGGAAATACTAGACGCATACCTCAGGAACAAGCAAGCTAGTCTTGCCGTTTACCATGTACGTGCATGCACACGTATGTCTACCATACTAAGACTTTCTAAACTCTACGCTATCTCCTATCAGAAAGATAATAAGGGAACTCAGGATTACATTGCCATGCTTACACTTGGTAGTGAGAAACAAAGAAACAAGGTTACGGAGAGCACACAAGCGCTCACCAAAAGATGAAGGTGTGACGACTAGTGAGGAACAGGGCTATATATTGCTCTATTTTTAAGAAACTTACTGAGCTCACCAAAAGATGAAGGTGTGACGACTAGTAGCTAGCTTTTTATAGCCTAGCTCTATCGTCAAAATGAACTTGCATTGAGTACGGGACATAAATTTCGTTGGCAGGCTACAGCTAGAAATTAATCCGTGCCATACAACCTTATTTTACTCTGCGCTACACATAACCGGCAATCCTGATACACGGTTACCGATAGGAAAAATAGCATCCCGATAGGAAAATAGAAAAACCGACAGAAAAATCCTATTTTACTATCTCTCTAGCTCTGTCAGAATTTTCAGTAGGTATACCGACAGTAAAATTGTTTTCCTATTTTTCCTATCAGTTGTTTGCATTTTCCCGTCGGTTTTGTATCAACAGGAAATTTTGAGTACGTTGCAAGCCAAAAAAAAGTTTGAGTTCTACAGCTAGCTAGTCAGTGCTATTTATATGTGACTCTTGTTCAATTCGATTCATTTCTAGCAGGGTGCATTTGGATGGCATCATTTTCACATCTTAACTCAATTGTTAATATATACGAATCCATATAATTTAGACTTGATGTGAAATGGATATATTTTGAAAGTTGCATTAGGGTATTATGCATTATGCTGAATTTTGGTTTACGCAGGGGTGCAATGTATTTTCTCATCTGAAACCCAACCAAAGTTTGGATATCCACATTAGAATCTCTGGATTTTAACAAATGGATTGATATTTTTCCATTTTGGTCCATGCGAGAATCAAACCCCAGATGGTTCCTACAACATTGTTTTGTCATCAGATACGAATATATGTTGCAAAATTTACAGGAATTCCTAACTCATTCCTAGCAAGAATTCGATTTGGACGGCATGCATGCCACTTCACCCTATAGATCTTATATATTGACTGCATGCATGGCGGTGAGACTGAACTGAAGTGTGTAGTACAGAGAAGCTATAGGCCCATATGCACAAGAGATAACCAACTAATAACACCTCTAGTGGAGCACATGCTGACATGCATGGTAGTCATATATATAGGATTATAGGCATACGTGGATATATGGAATGGATGTATTTCTGGGATACTGATCGATGAAGTGGACTGTTATAGAGATATATATGATCACCCTTATACAAGTTGACTATATATGGCGGGTCTTAGATGCTAGATGGAGGCCAGATAAATTAATACAAATTTCGGAAGGTGGAGAGTTTTTTTTTTCAATTATGAACAGTGAAGATGCACATGGGCCACTTTGACATGTTTAATTTATCTCAATTTAAATACATGTCGATACATTTTACTACAATGCTTAAATGTTTTCATGTTCACCAAAGCAGATGCCACGCTCTGTGTCTTCCGTACTTCCCCATCAATCAAAACATACACTGCCATAATGAAATACCGAACTCATTTCCTTCACCCACTTTTCTCCCCATAAACCGGATTCGTGGTCTTTGCCTAGTGCCTGAAGCACTCGGCAAAGCCCTATTTGCACTTGACAAAGGCTTTGCATAGTACCGCACTTGGCAAAGACCAGTCGACAAAGAATTTGACGGCAAAGAACTCTTTGTCGAGTGCCACGCATCAGGCACTCGGTAAAGATTTTGCCGAGTGCCAGGTAAGCACTCGGCAACGATTTTCTGAAAAATAAAAAAAATAAAAGGTAGCCAAGCCCATCAGCAGGCCCGCCGAGCCCATCGCCGCTGGTGAGGCCATCCTCGCTGTCGGGGCTGGGGAGGAGATGGGGAGACCGCGCGCGCCGTCTGGGCTGGGGAGGAGATGAGGAGGCCGCCCGTGCGGGCCGCCGCCCCCTACCCGCCGACACTGGTGGCATGGAGGGAGCTCGTCGCGGGCCGGAGGAGGCTGCGGAGGCGGCGGTCATCTGGAGGCAGGACTCGAATCCACCGCCGAAGCTTGCAGTGTGCGAGAGAAAGGGTGAGAGAAACACATCAGCATGAGCACGAGTCAACGGTAGAGAAGGGAGGAAGGGGGAGGTGTACCTTGCCACAATCGACGTGTTTGATGGCGACGAGGCCTCCGGCGGAGCTCCTGGCGGGGGCGGCGGATCTCCTGGCGGGGGCTCGCGGGGAAGGGGGGTGCGAGCCAGGGGCCTCGGGGGCGAGAGTGGCCGGGAGGTGGCGGGGGCCTTGCCGGCGGCGCGGACGGGTTGCCGCAGCGGGGAGCTGAGCGCGTGGGGAGGGCGTGGGGGCGTGCGGCGCGCGATGGGGAGCGGATGGGGGAGATAGGGTTCGTGGGGCAGTGGGGAGCGGGTGGGTGAGATAGGGTTCATGAGGCAGTAGGTCGGCCGACCGTGGCCCATATTGCCACACTGGGCCTTTGCCGAGTGCCATGGATAGGCACTCGGCAAAGAAATTCTATTTTTCTTTTTTTTTAAAAAAAATGTCTTTGCCGAGTGCCACGTCACCGGCACTCGGCAAAAATTTCTATTGTTTTTTTGAAATTTGAATTTAAATTTTTTCTGTAGCCTAACTATATTGTATTCAAGAAAATGTTTGAATTTGGGACCTTTTTATAACATTTTGCTATATTTATTGAATTAATTTTGTTTCCTTGTATTTTTCTCAAAAAGTAAATTTGAACTGCAGATACATGAAATAATGAATTGTAGCCATTCAAAAAATATTATTCATGTTGGAGAGTGTATTTTGAGGCCATGTCCATAAACTCATCCAAAAGTTTAAACATCTTATCCACGAAACATGACCATTTAGGTATGGTAGAAGTGTTTTTTAAATATATAAAATCCAAACAGTCCGAAAATCACGACACTCGTCTAGGTGTCATGTTATCGCATGTAGAGGCTATGATAAAAACTTTAAGAATGATTGGAGAAAGTTGTGATGTCGGACGCCAAAAACTCAGACATCTACACATGTGATCGAAGTCATCACACATGTAAAGATGTCTGGGTTTTAGGCATCCGACGTCATAATTTTCTCGAAACATTCTCAATTTTTTGCCACAGCCTCCACATACGATGACATGCCACCTCGACAAGTTTTGTGATTTTCGAACTTCGTTTGTATATTATATAATTAAAAAACACTTCTCTCGTAACTCGACGGTCATGTTTCGTGAACGTGTCATCCTTTCCCAATGAACAATCAAAATAAAAAGCAGTTAGCAACAAAACAAAGATGTCTTTGAGAGTGGAAGGCATCAGGAGTGTGTGCACAGGAATGGCAATTTGTTTGATTTATCGAATGGATGTGCTCACTTAGCTAATTAATAGTTCTCGTGTGGTTGGACATGCATGGTGAGATGCGATGAGCCGGCCCACAGCTCTGAATACTGTGACTGGCAAGGCCAGCCATGGGCAAGCCCATGCCCACCAACCAGCAAGAGCTGGGCTTTTCTAATCAGCAGGCCTGTTACTTTCTATGGTGGGCCTATCGGTTGGCCATTCTCCTTGTTGGTGGGGTCGACCGACCGAGCCAGATCTGCATGACTCGCTTTCGCAATCGTTCCCCTCCCTCTTGCGCGAGCGTGATCTCACTCCAGGCGGCGACGGTGAGCGAGTGGCGGCGACCTCTTCGTGGGGCCATACGCCAGCAACGAGCACCCTCCCACTTTCCTCCCATTCCCGTTGTGCGGAACCGACCACCCCAAGCCCTCTGTAAGAAGCTAGCTACTATGAGGTCATTACTAGCAACTTATTAACAAGTTGAAGGCTATACATACATAGCCAGTTTATTTGTATAGCCAGGCCCTATATATTATCAAAATGAGCCTAAGTTCATGACATAATGAGTAAAGTTAATGACCGGTCTTTAAACTTGTATGAGTGTGTCATCGTGGTCATTGAACTAGAAAGTGTATCATTTAGATCCCTAAACTAAATTCGGGTCTCGTATTCATCCAAACGGTATGAATTCGTACCCGTGAAAAGATATAAGACTTAATTGCTTAAATTAAAACATTGGCAGGGTTTATAAACAAAATCTCCCTGACACAAAAAATACACAAATATTTACATACTCTTGAAGGACTATTTTGAAAAATAACCATATCTTCTTCCTCATCGCTGCCATCGCACAGACGCCGACGAGCCACCGCACAATGGCATGGGCGAGACGCGGCTTCCACGCATAGGATCAGCCACAGCTGTGCGGCGAGAGTAGCCGGTGCCGTTGCCGCACAGGAGCGCCAGAGAGCCCCTGCCGCCGTAGCGCAGCGTGCACAGGCACCTGTGCTAACCATCACCACGCAGGTGAAGCAGCGGGCCGCGGCCGTGCACACGCACGTGCACGAGCCACCGCCGTGCACGTCAGTTGGCCTTCCAGTCGAACACCAGGCGAACGTCCTCCCCTTGTCCCTCATGCCGCCGCCTTGGCTCACCGTGAGGCATCGAGTGCATGCCCCGCTAGGCCTTGTTGAGAATCTGGCCTTCGGGTAGCCAGTGAAAGAGCCACGGGAAAGGGTTGCCCGTGAACTCCTAGTGCCGTGACCATTGCACCAACATACTCAGCATATACTACCAACCGGTGGAATTGGTCTAATTGATGCAAGGCAGCCACTGGCACCTCCTATGATACTAATATCCTCTCTCCTGATGCCACTCTTTCCTATATGGATTGTAGATGAAATCGTCACCACATCTATATCAATGCACGGCTAAAATGATTTATTTGGTGTGAGAAATGAACCAAGGTGACGAAGGAGCACTCGCACTCCAAGAGATGAAACTTGCTGATCGAGGTGATGGTTGGAACGGAGTAGCAAGCTAGTTTTATAGTCCCCTGTCGTCCAAATAAACTTAATCGAGTACATGACATAAATCTAGCTGTACTATTAGTACAGGGGCTAAAACTATAAATTAATCGGATCCGTGCCACACCACCTGATTGTATTCCGAACCGTGCTAGCTATATCGGCCTCGATGAAATGATGAATACGGACTACTTATTCTAGCAAAGCAACATGTGCTACTATACACGCACAGTTGCGAACCCAAAACGCTTTGAGTTTACAGCTAGTCGGCATACATGACTTTTGTTCAGTTTGATTTATTTTCGCAGGGGTCGAATTGAATATGGATTCATATAGTATCCAAAATTAAACCTACATAAATACGAATAGGAAAAATAACATACCCAAGCTAACTGAAATCACCGGGGATATATAATACATCTTGAATTGCAAAATCAGAGTGGAACAGTGTCAAACAACAGTGCTGGGACCATTACCACGCACACATGACACTGAATACGCAAAAGTGAAAATAACTAAAATTAAACAAAACAGTACACTTGTAGGCGTGGCATTACATAGCACTCCCAACAGGAAGCACAACAGCAAGGAGTGAAGCACCTCTGCTCGCCTTTTTCTTCAACGAAATGAGATGATGGAGTAATAATGCTAGGAAACCTTGCACAATTGTATTGTCCACATATTAGGGCACCTCCAGCGTGGAAGCGAACCGTAAGGTTCGGTGAAATCGGTCATAAATATGGTTCGACTATCATATATAGTGTAGACAATGGTACTAATGGCCCCACAAAAAAAATAAAGAATCTCTCTCTCTCTCTCTCTGGTCCGATTGTTGGGCAACGAGACAGAAGACGCGACCAAGTGCTATGTTTAGTCATTTATATTTGGCAAGGCTAGAACACTCTGCAAGATGTGCTCTTCATTCTGACAATCATGGTTCGATGGCTCCAACGTTCATGGTTCGTTTTTTTGGCGCATGTTTCGCTTTTTGGCCAACACTGGAGGTGCTCTTACAGATCTCATCTTTTCTTAACAACATTGAAACATGTGTGCTCTGCTCGATATAATGTTGCTGAAGCAAAGTAGTTAGAGGAAAACTAAAAGAGAAAGAAGACAACATTTTGTAGTTGCGAAAATCCCATCCAAAGTAACACAAACAAACTGAAATTTGCTAGTCTAACTGTATCTACCACGGCGATAAAACACCAGTGTCAATCATATGATTGTAGGATACACTCTGCTCATGAACTATCCAACAAGCATGCATTGCATACCTAGCGTCAAATTAAATGTTAAAAAAGTTGTGTCTAACTATGCCTACCATGTACAAAGACGGCCTTCAGCTAATGTCAAGCTTGTGATCGCTCTGAACAAATAAAATAGGACTTGCATATAACTGGCTGTAAGCTTTGATTTGCTCTACCTGTAAATGAACCTTGCCCCTCCTGATTTTTTTTAAAGTGATTGTAAACTAAGTTTTGACATACGTACTTCTGTCTAGGGTCTGCATTCACCAAGATGGCTGGAACTTTGTAGGGACATGGTTGACATTGTGCGTGCATTAGGAGCGCGCACCACCCAGTCGTCGTCAACCTCGCTATGGAATTCATTTCTTCACCCACCTATCCTTCTTGTTCCTCAGAACGAAAAAACCGCGGTTATAAGTGCCCGTGGAGTCTATTTCAAAAGTCTAGATATTTGCACTTACAAGCTTTAAAAAAATTTAAAACTTTGTCTCAAAGTAGTACATCACTAGATGAGCATTGTCCCAAAATTTGAGATTCAATTAGATTTTATACAAAAATTCATGTAAAAAAAATTTCAGTCACTAGAGGACAAAAATCAGAATGGGTGAAATTTATTTTTTCGTAAGAATTTTATAAAAGTTGTTTGAATCTCAAATTTTGGGACAATGCCCATTTAGTGATGTAGTACTTTGGGACAAAGTTTCAGTATTTTTAAAGCTTCTAAGCATGAACTAATCCATCCGACATTGTTGCCCTTAGTCGGATCCATGAACCCAAACCAAGCAATTGAGGCCCTGATGGTATGTAGCACCAACATACTCCGCGTGTATTCTCAACTTGAGGAACCAGTCTTGATGGAATGTAGCCACCGATAGCTTTTATGTCTTCAGTCACTGATATCTTCTCTCCTGATGCCGCTCTTTCGTAGATGGATTGTTGATGCATGTGTCACATCCATATCAAAACACAGCTAAAATGATTTACTTGGTGCGAGAAATAAATCAATCAGGTGACGAAGGAGCACACAAGCACTCACCAAAGAAGAGATGAAGGTGTGAGGAACAGGCTAATTGCATTGTTGTCAAGAAACTTGCTGATTGAGGTGACGATGGTTGGAACGGAGTAGCTAGTTTTATAGCCCCTGTCGTCCACATAAACTTCAGTACAAAGACATAAATCTAGTTTACCCGGCCCACTTATCCTTATTGTTCCTTGAAGACATCTTGTCGTCTAGACCTTTAAATAATCCAGAGTCTCTCCTCTTTTACTCCTACAACAACAACGCAGCTAGACTTCACAACATCGGTTACTCTTACGTACTAAGCTAATCCGATAATCCAAAGACATGCGTAAGGGAGACAAAGATGAATAGCTTTGAGAGTGGAAGGCATCGGGAGAGTGCCCAACGAAAGGTGACTTGTTCCACGCAACAACGTACTAGCTGATAGTACGTTCTCGCATCGTTGGATGACTTATTATTAGATAAAATGCTATCACTACAGATTATCTCAAACTTGTCAAGCCTGTTGCTTAAGTGGCTGCGATCACCGCCCTCGATCCTGGAGTCGGATAGCTCTATGGTGATATCCCATCTATCCACGACTCAAGGGCGACAGATCCCGAAACATATACATCGCATCCAAAGTTCAGGCCTGCGCTTCTTTACTCCGGGTTCTGGTAGCAAATTGTAGAAAGATTACCCCCAATTAATTAGCCAAACGCTGTATGGCGAGACAGTGCTTCTGCTCATGAATGTAACCAGGAGAGCTCATTGCAACTAATTTGTAATTTTGTAGCATTGTCTCACAAGAAAAGAAACAGTTTGCACTTACGTTTACAATTTTTTCAATGGTGGGTACAAAAATGTAGTCTCTAGTGTAAAGTTTGGTTGCGGGAGCTCTTCCCTGATGCTGCACGCCCACGACGGCCTCGCGGGCGACGCGGCAGCCCCAGCCGCGCATGAGCGCCATCACCGACCAATGGATCAAAGCCGGTGCGCGTAAGCTAGATTGTCTATTTCGTGAGTAATCCGCTTAAGTTGTAAGGTACGAGTGCAGCGCTTCATATAATATTTTCACTTCAAAAAACACGTGAAGGTATGGTTGTAAAAAACTCTTCTACTTAGAATATAAAAATACACAAGTCTTTTACGTATTCGAGTTTGGTTGAGGGGCCGATAAACAAAAAACGCTAATGAAAATCAAATCTAGCAACACTCCATATAGCACGGCCACTAGCGGGAAATAAATATTTTTTGTTATTTGGCGATTCACTTAAGCTACGGTCAATCGAGAATGACATAATTACACCAATTAACCACCTATTGTTGGGTCACAACATCTCTTCGTTGTTGTCGGACACCGCAATGCCAAGTTCGTTATGACAACATGTCAACATAGACGGTTTATACTCTCCCCGTCTAAAAGAAAATCGCCTAGTTTGTGGCAGTCAAATTTAAATAGATTTAAAGAAAGAGATTTTTTACAATACTTGTTGTGAATTTCGACGGCCCACAACGCTCGATCCAACGGCCACAAAGACCTAATGTAATGATATTTATTATTAATAATATTTGGTACATATTTAATCAAAATTAAAAATATTTGGCTTCTCAGAAAGTAAGAATAATAGTTTTTGCGAGATGGAGTATATTTTAGTAGACGACTGCTTGACTATGTATTATAATAAAAATATTCTGACCATTCTGCACAATGGAATTGAGACGTGATAATGGTGTAATTTGTCTAAATATGTCTCTTGACAGATCTCTAACTCCATTTTTCTCTGAAATTAATTGTACTGTCCTTTGCCTTCTCACTTAACATGGATCGGAATTTATTTCCTCACCTACTAGCTATTACTCAATAGCCAACCATTTTTTGATGAAAACTCAACAGCGCTACCCTTGGTGACATACATACTGACAAATCGATGATCCTGCCGTCTCTGGACCTTTATATATAATCCAGATCGACTCCATTTCATTTTAAAACATTGGCATCATATTTTGGTTACTCTTATTTGCTCATTTCATCGTTTTGAATGAACAGTCCAAGAAAAGAAGAGTTCGTGAACAACTTTACGAGTGGAAGGCATCCGGAGAGTATGCACAGGAAAGGTGAGGTGTTTCACTGTCCGGAGTGTGGATGATCTATTTGATAGTTTGCACCGCCGGCGACACCATCATCTCCAGCTTCCATAAGACTACGTGACGCTATTTTAGGTGGAAATTTGACGACATAGCAGATTGAAGCTTTGGACGAGCATTTTCCGGTGACCAAACATTGTCGGAAACTCTTCTCGGACGTCGGGGTGGGCTCGCTTAGCGAGCAGCAGAGGAGCGATGTCGCGTAGGTAGCAGTGCTGCTCCTTGCCCAGCTGTAGTCCTTTGTGTAATATCGAAATTTGCGTTGGTTTTCTAGCACGGTTTGGCCTACGGCATTGAGACCCCCGAGGACGCTTTTCATAAACGCATTATTTGTATGTTTATTCTCTTCTTTTTAATGCAATAATACACAAATCTTTTTCGTATTAAAAAGATCATTTGCTAGTTCTCATGTAATTCAACCTTGAAACTACGATAGGCTCAGAGGTGGAGACAGTGATGAGGCTGCGTAGTAGTGGAGTGCCCATATGGAGACATGGAGAGTAAGGCCCCTCTTTAGGTCGTAGGAAAATTTCCTGCCGTGAAAATGAGCAGGTTCTTGTGAAATTCCTGTACATTTTCTGAGAAATTATTGCGTTCCAAAGGGATCTAACTAGTGGGTTGTTTATATAAAGTTTATTAGTATAATCCATTTACTATATAATAAGATAAGATACTGTTTGCTTCCAGTGGGATGTTAATAATCCAGATTAAAAGAAATCTCAGAATCATAGAATGCCATCTAAACATACTAGATTTCAGTGGATTTTATAACGTATAAATACAGAATCCGATAAAAACACATCAGTTTTCTTTTTATCTAGATTCTTAAAATCCACTAATTGAAACGGTACCTAAGTAGCACATAGTATACCGTAACACTTAAACAAAAAGAACAAGGCAGCGTATGCTATGGAAACCAGCTTTATGTGAAAACTATGAAAACTCTAATCAAGTTCACAAATCTCTAATCTGATGGCTAGATGTAAAGATGAAATTTTTTAGCACTTAAACCCCCACCAATCCCATCCTAATCTATTTTTTTTCAAAACACCCCCAGTAGGTCGGCGTCGTCATCTGCTCTTCGCGACTACTCCATGTCGTACGACCGATCCCTCGCGAAGATAACATCGCCACCGCCGCCCCCATGGAGATAAACAGCGTTGTGGCCGCCACCGATCAACAGAGCAGGGCAACGCAGGACAAGCAGCAGGGATCCCTGGGCCCCTCGCGCGGCGCGACCCGACGTCGATGACAGAAGCTTCCCGGCACGATGGACTCGGTGTCAGCGGCGCTGAAGCCCGCCATGGAGAACGCCGGTAACCAGGGCACCAGGCAAGAATGGCGAGTGCCGGCCACCCTCCTCCTTCTTAAGCACGTACACAACAACCTCAAACTTGGTGTGCGGTGTGATAGAGCCGGGCTTTGCCAGCACCATGCTTCTCAACGATATCGATCGTGTCACCAACCTTGATGGTGCCACGCTCGATACAGTGGCAACCGTAGTATCGTACCACAACCGGTGATGGAGAAGACATCTTCAACAGCGAGTAGGAACAGGATGTCGGTCTACCGCTGCGCGGGACTGGAATATAGGAATACACAGAATCAACTAGCTTGAAGATGCAGTCCACCTACTCATCGTCGCCACGCTTGATGGCAGGGTTGCCCATGAGGGCCTTGAGCGCAGAGCCCGCGATGATGGGCACGTCGTCGCCCTGTCATACTCGTAGTTGCTGAGTAGCTCGCGGACCTGGAGCTCGACGAGCTCGAGCAGCTCCTCGTTGTCGACCATGTCCTTCTTGTTGAGGAAGATGACGATCCGGGGCACGCCGACCTGCTTGGCGAGGAGGATGTGCTCCTTCCTTGGTCTGCGGCATGGGGCCTACGACGCGAAGAGTAACCGGCGAGGGGGAGGCGGTGCCGTACAGTCGATGCGACGGGAAGAGTAATCGCACGAGGAAAGAACGCGAGGACCTGGTAGCCTATTGGGGATGATTTGCAAAAAAAATGGATTAGATGGGATGAGTGGAGGGTTTAAGTGTTAAATTAACCCACCTTTATCTCTAGCCATTAGATTAAAAAATTATGGTCTAGATTAAAGTTTCTATAGTTTGCACTGAAGCTTGTTTTCATAGCGTACGCTTCCAAAGAACAAATGTGATTTTTCTCCAAACAAGAACAAAATTGAATGAAAAAGGGAAGCTTGCAAGGCCAGCCATGGGCAAGCCCATGCCCACCAACCAGCACGAACTGGGCTGCTCCGATCCGCAGGCCCGTTACTTTCGCGTTGGGCCGGCCCATCTCCTTGCTGGTGGAGTCGACCGACCGAGCTAGATCTCCACGACTCACTTCCGCAACCGTTCCCCTCCCTCTCGCGTGATTTCATTCTGGGCGGCGACGGTGGGCGAGCGGCGGCGACCTCTTCTTGTGGCCATACGCCGGCGACGAGCACCCTCCCACTTTCCCCCATTCTCGCAGTGCGGAACCGACCACCCAAACCCTCTGCAAGCTATTTGCATCCGGATCTGACCCCAGTTACACGGCCGTGTCCCGCCCACGCAGGATCCAGATCGTGCTACGGCGGCTCCTACCCATCCGCCATGGTAAGATCCGCCCCTCTCCCCCGTGATCCTATGATCTGTGCCCCCTTGTGTTTGCGCTGGGCGGCGCTGCTCATGCGAGTTCCTGTAGATGGCGGTCACGATCTGGCAACTGTACTGGATCTCGTTTGGAATCTGAAGCTTTTTTTTTCTGTGCGCTTTTGTAGATTAATTTCGTGCTCCTGATCAGCCGCCAGGGCAAGGTGAGGCTCACCAAGTGGTATTCTCCGTACACCCAGAAGGAGAGGACCAAGGTCAGTATCCCACACTGCTCTGTGCGGTAACTCATGTATTCCTGTTCTGGTTGCTCTGTGTTCATCAATGGCAGTGGGTGCTAATTTCTGCAAGAGTTATGGTTGCTC
The DNA here is from genome assembly GCA_023333625.1 of Bothriochloa decipiens. Classification (NCBI taxonomy): domain Eukaryota; kingdom Viridiplantae; phylum Streptophyta; class Magnoliopsida; order Poales; family Poaceae; genus Bothriochloa; species Bothriochloa decipiens. Next base: position 15,868,669 of record CM041628.1, read on the forward strand.
TGTGTTCATCACTGGCAGTGGGTGCTAATTTCTCCAAGAGTTATGGTTGCTCTGTGTTCATCACTGGCAGTGTGTGCTAATTTCTTCAAGAGTTAAGGCTATGCATGTCATTTGGTATCGTGTGTGTGTCAGGACTTTGCAGACATAACTTGTTTGAACAAATCGATATATAACATTAATTAGTGAATGTATAGTGGTGGTTTTGTAATGACAAGTTAGATGTATAGTATGCATGTCGAATGCCAACTTCTAAAACTATATCTTTGATCCAGCATCCGTGTTTCTGTGCAGACTATGATGGATGGTTTTTGTTATGTAAACTTGAATATATTTGCTACCACTAGTATTATAGAGCAGCAGGCAGTGAGAAGTGACAATATTATCTTAAATTCAATCATCTGAATAAATTCCCATTTCTCCTACTCGTTGCCCCCTTGTTTCTTCCTCTAACGTGTTGTTGGGTAACAAGTGAGTTCCCCATGTATTTGCTCATCAATTTGATGAATTCACATAGGACTTCCCCTATTACGCAGACTGTTGGAATGGTTCTCCTGTGCCTGTGTTCTATGAAATATTCCAGTTTTACTGGTACTCGGTTTCAAGTACCCATGGGTTTTTTTTTTTCTTTCTTTACTATTTTACTGGCTTCGTATAATTCCGAAAAAAACAAGTTTTTTAGAGTCATTAAATCTTTTCTTTGTGAGGTGTTTTGCTGAATGCTTGTATATTAAATTTGGTACTCATGTTCAAAAGGTTATTCGCGAACTCAGTGGACTCATTCTTACACGAGGGCCCAAACTCTGCAACTTTGTTGAGTGGAGAGGTTACAAGGTCGTATACCGGAGGTATGCCTCAGCAGTGCTGTTGAGTTGTACTGTTTGTTTCATAGCCTGATAGGATATGCTGCTTTTGCAATATCTTCTTGCTAACTATTGATTTGGCTTTATACTATATATGGTGGTTAGGTATGCCAGCCTTTATTTCTGCATGTGCATTGATGCTGATGACAATGAGCTTGAAGTCCTTGAAATCATCCATCATTTTGTTGAGATACTGGATCGCTATTTTGGCAGTGTGAGTGTTCCAGTATTCAGTCTGATAATTAAAAATCAAAGATTCATGCTTTCATGTCATTGTTTTGACTGTTTTCTCTATGAATTCTTTAGGTATGTGAACTGGATTTGATATTCAATTTCCATAAGGTAATCTCTAATGCATATCTTTGGACCTGGGATTAGACTTAATCATTGGCAACTTTGTGCTAGCTCCTGATCATGCTTATGGGTGCGTAGTCATGTTCATCAGTCCCAGTTTTCGATTTATGCAGGCCTACTACATACTGGATGAGATTCTCATTGCTGGTGAACTTCAAGAATCTAGCAAGAAGAATGTTGCAAGACTTATTGCTGCACAGGTATGCAATCCTCACATTTGGCTAACTTGTCTTTTGGTATTTGCTTGAAAATTGAATATTTTTCACAATTACTCAGGACTGTACAGTGTTTCGCATGAGATTTGGCTAACTTGTCCCAGTTTATTTCTTTTACCCTGTGATTCTGTAGAGGATTCTTAAATAGCATTCTAACACCTTTGCTGTGCTTACTGACTTCCCATTTTCTGTTTCCTATTGAAGTAAAACTTGTGCATGGATTAAGCCACAAAGCCTACCTCGTTTCCTATATCACCCACATATCCAGTTACTCGGGATAGAATGCTGTACTTTATATGAACTAACCGCTGTTAGAAGTGCATGATATTTTTATCCTAACAAGTTTCTTTCTGAAATTTGAATTGTGCAGGATTCGTTAGTCGAGGCTGCTAAAGAGGAAGCTAGCTCCATAAGTAACATCATTGCTCAGGCGACAAAATAAAGTTCTTCACCAGTCTAATGCCTGCCCCCTTTGCTCTGTCTTGTAATTGTTATACAAGCAACTGTAATGCACTGGACTGCTAGTCCATTTGCTCTGCTCATGTTTTCTGTGGAATATGGATTTCAGGACTCCAGGTCATTTAGACTGAGCGTGATGTGTAACTACATTGTACGTGTTCTGCAATTTTCAGGATTTGCTCAGGCATAGTTGTAAATTCCTGATGTTATAAGTGCATATTTTCTCAACCTCATTGATTGTTTTTTTATGTCCTCCAATGACTGAAAACCACCGCAATTGTATAGTGTTGTGATGCTTTCTTCTCCTAAGTTGCCCTTGTAGCACCTGGGTTAAGTAGAGTTGAAGCTTGAGTGACTATATTTGTAAGCTGCTGTGCTTGTAAACAAATTTCGGTTTTCCTGGATTGATTGGTGCTGGCTTTTCACTTTATTGAATTCTGTGGTGGTCTCTGCCTGGTGACATAAAACAGACTTCATTTATCACCAACATCTCCCGTGCATGGAGTAATGCCATAGATGATGCACCCTTATACATTGGAGCAGTTCATACAAACCTGGGGGTTCATTCTGTTATTTTCTTCCCTGTAACTTTTCTTGCTACTAACCTCAACATCATCGAAAGGTAGGTACTTCTTTCTCTATGATGCCGGGCTTAGCAATGAGCTAGAGCTACTCCTATTAACAATGGTTGAGTATGAAATATAATAGGTTGAGAATGGAGGGCACTGGGAGGACCAACACTGTAGCTTGTAGGTAGGAGCGCCGCTAAAGGAGCATGAACTGCGCTAATCCAGAAGCTGTTTCCGGCTCACTGCAATCCAGAGCGATCGTGACTGAGCGAGAGCCACCCGTCAGTTGTTCAACCACACGAAGGAGAAAAGGATGGGCACGCATGAGAGTTCTAGACTGGAAGCAATGACCGACAAGGATCCTTCCAATGACTGACGTGGACGGCCGTGACTTAGCTGGTTATGTAATTCTGGGGAAATGCCAGTTCGTCTTCCTCCTTCCTTTTTTCCGCCACCAGCGAATCTGCCCTGGTTCAAGTTTCCAATCCTGCACGAGCTGCAACTGATGGTCGTAAGCTAGATCAGGTTATGTGGTACCACAAGGCACAAGGCTGTCATTGTTACTGATTATGTTCTCTGGTGATGAAAAACGATTAGAAGTTACATGCACGAAAGCATTTTTACATCAGTTTTTGCAACAAGACTAGGCAGTAGGCCATTTGAACTGTTACGTGGATGCAAAATCATTGTTGATTTCTGTTATGTATGACTATAAACCTGCTTCATTCCCTATTTCGCCCACAAATCCAGTGAGCACTGTTAGAAGTGCAGGATCTTTTCATCCTAACAAATTTCTTTCTGAAATATGAATTGTGCAGGATTCCTCAGTCGAGGCTGCTAAAGAGGAAGCCCAGCTCTCAGGCTACAAAATAAAGTTCTTTACCAGTGTAATGCCTGCCTCTTTGCTCTAACTTGACATTACAAGCAACTGTGTAATGGACTCGACCACTATCCATTTGCTCTGCTCATGTTTTCTATGGAATACGTATTTGCAGGCTCCAAGTCATTTAGAATGAGCGTGACTGCGCAGCTACTCGCCAAGATCAAGCAGATCGCCGACCTTTAGATAGAAGCGGGGGCGCCATCTAGGTGAATTAGTTCGCGAGTAATCGTCATGTGTAAAACTGCAGGGGAGGCGGAGCTTATTATAAATCAATGACCTCCCGAAACGCGTCGTACGCGATGTAAAAACTCTTCTTCTTAAATACAAAGATGCGTAAGTATTTTACGTATTCGAGAAAAAAAAACTATTGAATGTGTTCCGTTTCAAAGTAAAGTCCCAATTTTCAGGATTGGCTCAGGCATAGTTGTAGATTCCTGATGTTATGAGTGCATATTTTTCTCGACCTCATCGATTGTTTATTGTGTTCTCCAATGTCTGAACTGTAAACCATTGCAAGCTGTCAATGCTGTGATGCTCTATTCCCCCTAATTTGTGCTTGTAACACCTGGGATAAGTAGGGCTGAAACTTGGGTGGCTATGTTTATAAGCTGCTGTCCTTGCAAATAGATTTCAGTCTTCCTGGATTGATTGCTGCTGGCTTTTCACTGTAGTGAACTCTGGTAGTCTCCGCATGGTCACATAAATAAAACAGACTTCATTTCTCACCAATATCTCTTCTACAGCGAGTACTATCTTTTCGTACCCGTAATGCCATAGATGTCTGCACCCTGTGTGTGCGCCCTTATATTTCGGAGCCTTTCTTACAAACGTAGGCGAACCATTCTATTCTTTTCACCCCTTGAACTTTTCTTAGAACTACTAGGCTCTACATCATCGAAAGATGAGTGCTTCTTTCTTTATGATGCCGGGCTTAGCAATGAACAATTGTTCAAAAAGGAAATATTATAGGTTGAGAATGGAGGGCACCGGGAGCACCAACCATGTAGCTTGTAGGTAGGAGCGCCGCTAGTGAAGTACAACCCGTGCAATTTGGTAAGTTGTTTCCGGCTCACTGCAATCCAGAGCCACCGTGATTGAGCACCAACCGTCATCTGTTCATTAACACACGGAGGAGAAAAGGATGGTGGGCACGAATTCTGGACAGCATGCAAGCAATGGCTGACGAAGAGTCATCGAATGGCTGACCAGGAGCGCCAAGGCTTAGTTGTTGACTGTCATTTTTGGGAGATGCCAGTTGTCACTCCACCTTGTGTCTTCCACTCCAGTTTCAACATTTCTGTTTTCATCCATAGATTATATACCCTGCTTCGCTATTTTTTCCTCTTGGCCTGTAGTTTAGATTCCCATCGGCTAGCAACACACTCTGTAGTCTTGCACAATAAAAGCGCGCGCGATGGAAACGGAAGAAGCACAACAGTGCACAGTCAGCGATAGATACATAGTCGAGTTGCAAAAGGGAACGATCATGACGGAAACATCTAGGCTTACATAGTCGAGTTGCAAAAAGGAACGATGATGATGGAGACATCTAGGAGTGACCAACTGGGATTGAAACCAATTGCATCTCAGGAGTATTATGTGGCTGATTGGTGTAATTGGTGTTTTCGAAGACTTGAGACAAAGACAGAACTATTATATATTTTCGAAAGAGAAGTAAGAGATGTGCTGCAATTATCATTACATGAGCAAGATCTGTTTTGATAAACCCATTACTCTCTGGTTATGATGAAGTTAGGAGACCTGTTATTCTTGTCTTGAGCACTAAAAATCATACTAAAAACCTAACAACTATGACGAAGTTTACCCTTAATAGGATTCTGTGACTGATTGCATCCGTAACCTCTGTTTTTTTCCTTCCTCATTCTTTCCAAACAATTGCTCTCTGCATATTCAATCCTTTTAGATAAGGTAGATGTAGAATTGCATGAAAATAGGTGGAGATGCAGTAAACGGGGTCAGGAACCAAAATACGAGAAGTACATTCACATCGTAGTTACAACTGTATTCATAAAATAGTTTCAGCTTCATTTCAAAAAAATAAAATAGTTTCAGCGATCTAGAAATTAACTCCATTAAGCACTTTGTTATGGCTAGTTTTCATGTTGAGCTGAATCCACATTTTGGAGTACCAAATACTCCGAGACACAGTTTCTCAGAAATAACTAGCAGTAATTGACCTCAAAGGCAATTACTGCTAGTTATTTCTGAGAAAAATAAAACAATTCAATAGCCACCATTTGTTTTTTGAATCTCGACAAGCAAAACATCAGAACAATAAGTACTTGCAATTTTTTCCCTATATAACACAACAGACATGTAAATGAAATGAACTATGGAAAAATTAACAACTAAATATGAGCAACACTGGGCTTCATTACTTATCATGTGTACTCGGGAGTGTTGAGTGTGACACTGGTCATCAACAAACAATGAAGTCCCACTCCCAACTTTTACCTCTACAAAATGAACTGACCTGGACAACACAATCTATATATAGTACATTGGGCTCCACAACTTCCTACAGACCGTAGTGCCTTGCTCTTCTTATTTCAAATACTGTATATATCAGTTAAAACGTACTCAGCTTTCCTCTGTCTATATATACATACATCTTGTCTTCCTCCTTCTTGGATTGTAGAATTGTGCCTGATCAAAACTTCACATCTTACATGATATAAGAAAGTGATGTATTTGCTCAAGGGAATTGCAGAACAAGTTCGTAATGGAAGGCATCAAGATAGCTTTCATAAGATAGGTGATCTATGTATGCATCCGCAGTTCCCGTCGGAACGCCACTGTTGGTTGTCTCCTGTCCGGTGTCCGGCTCTTCGGTGCGAGTTGCGTGGCCGACGCCTTCCCACTCAGTGCCGGACGTGGAACAGGATCTGGCAGGCGGCCACCGATCCAGCAGGGTGCGAGTGTCAAGACTTGGACCTGGAATGCGGCCACCGATCCAGCTCTGTGCCAGTCCCAGAGACGGTGCAGTTTCAAGCGGGCGATCACCGTGCACACGACTCCCATGTCGTGAAGACGAAAAATGACGTGGCGGACTCAAGCCCGGTGCCGAACGCGCAGAGCATCGTTCAGGCGACTCCAATGTCAACTGTTCTTCACATCGATGTTTTCTCCCATTGGTTTTTTATTTTCTAATCTGAAGGTCGATCTTAGTCTGTAGGGGGATTTTCGTTGTACCGCAGCGTGTACGGGTCTTCCAACAACATCTTCAGTTCAGTTCGGCGAAGAGCCACAGTTTGGCTTGTCTGCCGAGAATTCTCCAAATTTCATCAAAGGACGTCGTCATGCGTCTCGTGTTTACCCATCGCTTGGCCTTTGAGCTACAGTTGAGACGGTGCGCAGTTAACATTTTGTGAGGACACTGGTGGTGCAGAAGTCCTGCTGTGGAGACCGATCAACAGTTTGAGGTTTAGCATCAACTGTCCTCAACTTTAGTTTCACAGATGAGCTCTAATCCGGTATCGTCTTCACCGATCAGTACAGCGAAAAATTTCTCAACCACATTGATTGTTTATTGTGTTCTAAAAAATGTCCGAAAACCATTGCAAGTTGTCAGCGCCTGTGCTTGCAAAGAGATATCAGTATTTCTTGATTGACTTTTACTGTGTTGAATTCAATATGTGCACGGTTGGATTACTCCCCACTAATTTCAGTCTGCTCTCTGCCTGGCCACATATTTCTCACCAATATCTCCCCTACACGGAGTACCATGCATCTTTCCCGTAGTCTGCACCCTTATATATGTTGGAGCACAAACATGGGTTGAATCGTTCTATTCTTGCGAACACATAGTTTTTACATAATTATTGTGGAGCGTCCTTGTTATGTGATGAGCGATTGTTAACATACTAATATTTTGGTGTGTGATCGGTTCGGTGGTTCTATTGATCCCCGGTACAGGGTTATGTGTCAAAACGGTGTCTCTTGGCTTCGTGATGTGCAGGTGTGGAGTTCGAAGGCGGTGGTAGCGGTCGGGAGAAGGTCAAGTAGGGCGTGCCGTGTTGACGGACCGGTTGCGGTGAAGGGGGGACACGAGGCTTGGACCGAGGGACCAGACGGCTGGGTGGCCAGCCACGGTGGCTGACATTTGGGACATCTACGAGCGCAAGTGTACACGGCGGGGAACGTGTACGGGCTACGCTACTCGCGGATGGTTTGGTGGTTTGCCCTCAAAACCATCGGTGACGGTTTGGTGGTTTGGCCTCAAAACCATCGGCGGGGGATGCGTACGCGGTACGATACTCGCGGGCAGTTTGGTGGTTTGTCCTCAAAACCATCGGTGGCAGGTTTTCCGGGTTTGGGCCTCAAAACTCGGGCGGAGGTCCCGTTTCAGACGGACAACACGTGGCGGCATCGGGGAGATCACTTCGGAGCGAGGCTACCGGTGAGGAGGCGCGGTGGCCGTCGGATCAGGAAAACTCGAGTTGGACCATAATGCCCCTGGCTAAGTGGTTCTCTCTTAGAATATCTAGGGGTAGAAGTGGAATTGTGTAATAAGACTATAAATAAGAGAGACTGCCTCCACTCAGTCTAACCTCTCACATTCCAGTGTTAGGGTTTCCCATCTTTCAGAGTGTGTGAGGTCCATTGTAAGACATTTTTAATGATTTATTCGTAGGAAGAGCACCCCTAGTGTGCTCGTGCCCTCTGGGCGTTTACCTTCATGTGAATTTCGTGATGAATTTGTGTTCTTGTTGTTCTTGAGTTATTCATCCCGAGTTCCTCTCCCCCCTCCAATTTCGTGGTCGGATTTTGTCGATGTTGCACCGTTTGAGTCCGTTTTTCTTGCATTGATTCAAGCTATGATGTGAGAGGATCAATCCCATCAAAGGGTTTGAACTAATTCCTCACGAGCAAGTAGATCGGGGCAATTTTATGTTCATGACAAGTTCTTGGTCGATTTTCATCCCCTTTGTGATTTCTCTTGATTCCCTTGAAATTGAGTATTGATGTCTCGAAGAAATCTTAACATCCCCAGGAACCTTCCTGCCAAGTTTCAAGTCAATCGGAGTAGTTTTGATTCTATTTTGGTCTTGAATTCGTTTGCTCCAGAATTCTGTCCGCAGATACCAGACAAGTCCGACCCAGACCCGGACAAGTCCGGTATTTTCCCTTTTTGATCTTGTTGGAGTTTTGGGCTGAAATTAAGTGGAGAACTTTCCTTTGGTATCTAGAAGCTTAGAGTAAAATTTTATAATTTTTGGACACCGTTTGATGAGGTTTTGGAATTTTCTCCCATAGCACGCTGTGCTGTCAGGAATACCGGACTTGTCCAAAACCAGGTCGGACATGCCTGAGATTTGCAAGCTGAACCCATATCGGACAAGTCCGGTATGAACTCAGACTTATCCGGTATTGCTCTGTGCAGCAAGGTATTTTTTTCGTAGTTTGCGCGTTTGAACTCTGATTGCTTCACCGCTTGTTCCGCTGCTTTAGTGGTGACCCACTATGTTCCTAGTGGACCTCTACCCTCTCAATAGGGTCGTAGTCGTTACCGGTTTATGTGTTTGCTTCTTGGGGTATTTTTTAAATCGAGGATCCGAAAGTTTCAAAAAAATTTTTGAGACTCTCATTCACCCTCCTCTGATCGCCTATCCGGTCCTTCAATTCTTTTCTTTCCTTGAACTTTATAGGATCTATACACCTACGCCATCGAAAAATTGGCACGTCTGTCAGGCTTGGCAATGAGCTACTCCTATTCACAATGGTTAAAAAGGAAATGTTATAGGTTGAGAATGGAGGGCATCAGGAGAACCAACCCTGTAGGGCATTGGGAGAACCAACCATGTAGCATGTAGGTAGGAGCATTAGACGTCCAGAGTGCGCCATGCAAGTAGAGTCGCTGTTCTGGATCAACAATATTCAGAGCCGCTGTTCGTAGACTCGGAGAAAGGTTGGTGCTGGTGCACACGGGTGTTGGATGAGTTAGAAGCAATACTGACAAGGAATGCTCGTGGCTCTCTTGACTCTAATTCTCTGGAAATGCTCGTTCATCTGTCTCCGTTTCTCCACACCTGCGAATCTGCCCTGATTCAGGTTTTCAACCTTGTACGAGATGAAACAGGTGGCCTAAAGCTACATGAGGCTGCCATTTGAACAGTTAGGCATTGTTTGGATGTTATATTTGCATCAATCCACATGTATTGGGGTAGATTGGGGTATATTTATTAGTTTTTTGAAAGAAAATTAGGGTGTATTTTAGTTCAATTCCACTTCGATACACCCCAACACATGTGGATTGATGCAAAAATGACTATATCCTAATAAGGCCTTATGTGGATGCAAATCATTGTTGATTTCTGCGATGTGTGACTACAAGCAACTGCACTGATTTTTTTTTTGTTGTCGTTTGGTCGCTCAGTTTGGTCTATCAGACAGGAGGCCTCACGAATGCATGTTTCAACTTCACAGCATATCCCAAGTATATCCCACAAGTTTATCATTTAGCTATGGAGAATGAGAAAAGACCACAAGCTGTTAGTCCTGTTGGGTTGGTCGTAACTTGTTTGTCAGTTGTCACTCCACCTTATTAGATTTCAAGTGGTGTTTACCAATCCAATTGCAACAAATTCTGTTTTGTCCGTACATTAGATATCCTGCTTCACTATTTTTCCCACTTCTGGAATGCAGTTTATTACTTTCGCATTGGCTTGAGGCAGGAGCACACTATGTAATCTTTCACAAGAAGAGCGGTGGAAACGAAAGAAACGAAGATTTCATCAAAGGACGTCATGCATCTCTTGTTTGATTGTTTCCCATCGCTTGGCCTTTCATCTGCAGTACCAAATGGCGTACAGTTAACATGGTTTGAAGACACTGGTGCTGCAAAAGTCCGGCTGTGGAGACCGATCAACAGTGTAAGATTGAGTATCACCAGTCCGCACCTTTTATTTCAGAGATGCCGAACGAAAATGTTTATAGAAAAAGGCGTCTCTCTCAAGCTTTTAGTCCTGATGATACTGCAAGTCTGGCACCTGACAGCGCCAACTTGTGTCAAGGGTCTTGCAATAGACCGACAGAGGCATCTTCCCAGGATCCACTTGCAGTCTGTCACAGCTGCTGTTTTTCTTCCTTTTCCTGCAAATTGCACAGCCTACTTTTCATTTTTCAAGCGAGATAGGGGAGCAACAGTCCAGTTTCGCCTCCAAGAGGCTCCGCCGGTGCATCCAGGCATCAAGGGGACTTTGGCCTTTGCCGAGGCCAATGCTGACATGGGAGGTGCCGCGAGGTGACTTTGACCTAGCTTGGCATACTACTACACAAATAATTTTTATAGACGTCTCATATTTCACTATTGCTCAGGAGCTCTCTACAAATATATTTTCACATATGTTTATATATTAATATAAATAAATCAACCCTGCAAACATGTCTCTATTTTTAGGGGGGGTTGCCTGTGTACACTTCCACTAAAAATGGTTGATTTCTAAGGGAGATTGACTTGAAATGGATCTTTAGGTGGTTTGACTAAGCGATCTGCCATTAAAAATAGCTGAGGAACTTATGTATTTATTACCTTTTCAAATGAAGTCGGATTAAGACAAAATTTATATGAGAATTGTAGACATATTCGTGGTAGTAGAGGGACAACAACAAATCTCATTTAGCCTCGACACGAACAGGAAGCGTCTGGCCGGCAGCGTGCCTAATCAACCACCACCGCACCAGCCTGAGGAATGACACGCATTTACTTATACACTGAATCACACACATGGCATTCAGTTCGTCCTCGGCTAGCTGCACCCACACATACTATTGCTAATCTCCGTTTGCTTCCTATATATGTGTGCCCCTCCTCTTGCGCTGCTTCTATATCTTCACAGCTGCTACACTACCATGCATATGCATGCGCAGCACGTATAGTACACTGCTCTCAGTGAGCAATGCATCTTGCTAGGAGTGAGAGGCGTCAGGATAATTCAATTCAAGCTATTACGACGTGGCCGTACGGCATCTGCTCCCCAGCGAGGCACGCAACCGCCGCAAACCTAGTCTGGGGGATTACTCACGCCAAGGCAATGCTGTCCGGCCGCTTACAGCTCGTGCTGGTTGCACGGGGACTCGAGGCCTGGGCGACGATCTACGGCATGAGACTCATTGGCCAGCAATTGCCCAACCAGCACTGTTTACAACGATCTGGGTAGCGACGGACAATTGTCGCCCTCGTCCTGATGGTGGACCAAATTGCACAGCCCCGAGAGAAAGCATTGATGCTGGCACTCTCAGCCACAAAGCGACGGATTCCGTCCAACAACAACAGCAACCTGTGTTATTACAGTAATTCTGTTTTTTGCTGTTTTCTTTCGTCGTTAATAAAGAAAAAACTGCAGAATGGGCCGTGTCCCATGAGTGTTAAGGTAACATAACTTGAATTATTTGCAAAAAGGATTTACACCAGTCAGCCAAAGGCCCGATTCTCAAGACGCCGAAGTCAAATACACTATTCCTCTATTCCAAACTATAATACGCTTTATATTTTCTACGTACAAAGCTTTTTCTGCACATAGATATATACTATGTCTAAAACAGTAAAAGCAATGGAAGGAAAAACGTCTTACTCAGTCCATTCCAAATTTTAAGACATTTTGGCTTTTTCTATATATATTCTTTTACTATAAATCTAGATTTGGTGTATATCAAAGTGACAAATAGAGGACCCAGAGCCATTTTGCGCATATGGACATGGAGGCATGCTTAATTTGGTGCTTCAATCTAGTTTTCGGCTCCAGCTCCTCCAGAGGTGCGGGTGCACGCAGAACCGTCCCAATGCAAACATGCACTTAACATTGAAGTCAACTGTTACCTCCCCGAGAAACTACTACACCCTTTGTCCCAAATAAATATAGTTGAGAGGAATCGATTTGAATCATCTCATATTTTAACCAAGTTACAAAAGGTATCAGTATTTATGATGCCTAATAAATATGACTAGATTCATCATGGAAAATTGTAATAATATACCTATTCAGTGTCATGGACTTTGTCAAGTTTTTATAAATTGCATTCTTTTCCGGACGAAGGTGGCACATGAAAATGATGTTACTAATTATTGCTTCATCACCTACAATGTCAAGATTGCTATAAAACCAACTTGAGTACATCATGTTATTTGACAATGCTGAGCATTGAAGTGAGCTACGTAAACCTCTCAACAAACTATAGTACTGTGTGAATATGGCATATATATGAGCAATGAGGCCATGGAGAGCCCATCACTCTAGCCCGATGTAAGGCATTTATATCATGTACCATCTAGCATGCGTCATTAGATTTATTGTCCAAGATCACATGTTTGCTTCATCTATATCTAGTCCTATTGCGTTGCTTCTTCCCTTTTAGTTGCATACTCCAACACTTAGCTTCGACAATCTCACTTCTTTCCTAGAGCGAGCACAAGTTACATCGATGAGGAGAGCAGGTGATGGCAATCGGGGAGAAGAGAAAAATGCAAGTCGATCAACATGGACATACACATAGTACGTGTTGGGGGGAGGAACTCTTGCCTGGGAGAGGGACGCCAATCAGCCCCGTGGGCCTTGTACGGCTGAAGGCAGTGAAAACCGCAAAATGAGCAAGCTCAGCACGCGGGAGCCTCCGCACCCGCAAGGGTCCGGCCTTCGCCATGACGATGAATGTGGGACCCCCATTGGGCCCTCAATCTCTGCTGTCCCCCCCCCCCGACCAAGTCGAGCGCCACGCCCCGCGCGTCGGCCAGGCTTGGGCCCTCGCGTCGCTCAATTTGGTTTATCACATAGGAGGCCTCAGGGACATATGTTTCAACCTCACAACATGTCACATATGTTTAGCATTAGGCTATGGAGGATGAAAAAAGACCAGAAGCTGTGAGTCCTGTTCAAGTTGGTCATAACATGTTTCTCAGTTCACTCCACCTTAGATTTCAAGCGGTGTCTTCGGCTCCAATTTCAACCACTACTACTAAAATTAACATCTGTGACGGGCACTTCATATTTTCTACAGCGGACAAAGGCTACGCCACGGATGGAAGGTCACGGTTAATCATGGCCTCCACCGTAGCGGGCGCCTTTGCCCGCTACGGAAGATAGAATTACCGCAGCGGGTACAATAGAACGCCTGCTACGGTAAAGAATGTAACACTCTGGTGTTAAGCATGCATAATCAATTGCATTCTTAAGCATAAGCATCATTATGCATAGCATTAATGAAAAGAGTGATTATCATTTTATGTATCATGCTTGTTTATTCAAATTTTGCTTGCCTTTCACATGAAGTGCATATGTGGTATGAGTGTTTGGTGTGGGATGACCTCTAAGGTAACCTAGACATGTTTAGGACACCAAATTAACCTAGGTTTATGTTCATGGTTTTGGTTAATTAAGCTTTGTTGTCATGGTTGACCAAGGTGGACCATTAGAGTAGTTTTGTTTGACTGAATTGGAAGTGGTAGCTAGACTGCTTGCATGTGTGTGTGCCCTAAATGAAGTTTGTAGATAATTTTATAAGGAACAAAAGTTGTTTTTACCACTTTTCATGAAAATGCTTGGAAGGTGTTCAAAAATGTTGAAAAAGGGCAAAATTGGGGGCTGTTTTTCCATTTTTGGAATTTTTAAAAGGTATTTTCTTTGGATTTTTGTATTTCAAAATTTAGGCAGAATCTGGCAAAACTTCTTTAATATGAAATGTTCTACTCTTCAAAAGCTACATTTCATCTATTTTGAGTTTTTGCTAATTCGGCTTAGTTTAAGAGTTATTAAGCAGCAAAGTTTGTTCTGTATTCATGGAAATAGCTTTTTGGTGACGGCTGTACCCTGGCCGTCAGGAAAATGTTCGGCCACCGCCCATGTCGCCCAGCCCGCGCGCTCCGCGTGGCGCGCGTCGACCGGCCGTCCGGGGCGGCAGCGGCCGTTCGGACAGGTTAAAGCGAGGCGCCCGCTCTCCCTCTCGCGGTCCCCTCCTTCATTTTCCCTCTCCCTACTCCGTCCCGCAGCGACGCAAGCTTTCGGCCGCCGCCGCGCAGCACCGAGCTTGCCTCGCCGCCGTTCAAAATTCGCCGCTTTCGGCCACGCATTGACCCACTGAGCCCCACAATCGGACGTGCCCGAGCCCGCTACACTTCCCTCCGCCCTCGCCTCGGCCAGTTGCTCCAAGGTATACTCGAATCGGCGAGTTTTCTCCCCGGCCGCCATGGCCGCACCTCGGCTCCGCCGTGGACTCGCCGCTCTGCCCGTCATTTTCTTGCCATTTCGTGCAAATAGGATGCGCTGTGCCCCGTAGCCGCTAGAGCCCTAGCTAACCGAGCCGATTAGGGTTCCTTCGCCGGGAATTTGGCCGCGCCGCCGTGCGGTTGGTCGCCGGTCCGCCGCGCACGTGGCCGAGCCACCTCGGCCGTGCCCCTGTCCGTTTTTACCTGCTCAATCGAAGCGCGTTGACCTGCTTGTCTTTTCCCTCCGGTCGGTGACGCCGGGAAGCCGCCGTGTCGGCCGGCGAAGCCACGCCGACGACCCTCCCGGCCTTTCCCCGAAGAAGGACGTTCGTCCTGGAATTCAAGAAACCCTAGGGGTCTTTGTGCTAAGTTGCCAGACACAGCAATTTACCGGTTAGGGCTTGGTTAGTTTCGGGAATCTTCAGGGTTCCCGATGTAAAGTGGTTTTTCCTTTTCTTTTTCAGAATAGATTTCAGATTTCAGTTTAAACTTTGAAAATTCATAACTTGCTCATTTTTCATCCAAATGAGTTGGTTCAACTTGCAGTATTTTTCTTATGAGATGATCTATGCATGAAAAATATGAAATGTGGAATTTGTGAAACTTTTCTGTATAGCTTTATTTATCTCTATTAATTGTATTTATCTTAGGAAATGCATAACTAATTCTCTGTTGCTCAGAAAAATGTGAGACCAAGTTTGTTAGTCTTCTTATGTCATGCTCTATCTGTGAAAAATGTTGTTAGGCTATGTCATATGTAAATTTTTCTATGTCTAGTTATGGTGCCTATTTTCATGTGAGGATAAATAATTCATAATAAATAATGTATAAGGAATTTGTGCATGAAACTTTTTGGAGAGTGTTTTTATGTCAATCTAGAGCTAATTATATTCTGAGATCTGTTGTTTGATATACTTTTATGTGCAAAGTATTTTATGCCCCTGGAATTGTGCTGCCTTGTCATTTTTGTGCAGGATAAAGTACTTACTGTTTTGACTTGAAATTCTTATGGTAGTCTTTATTTGGTATGATTAAGCTTTTGTAATTTTTACAGAATTTTCTGAGTAGTCTAAAGTCATGTCGTAGTTATACCCTAATTTCTTTCGTTTGTAAATAATGCTTTAGAGTTATCATTTCATGTGTGTAAAAATGCTTTTTATGCTATTCATGATATGTATGATCTTCTATTGATTGTGGTTCAGTAGAGTGTAGTGTGCAAAACCATGGTTGTTTATAATTCTTTATAGTGTGCGAGTAAATTTTAATGCGAGGCTTATTTGGAGATTTATCGGTAGAAGAGAATGCAGATGACATGTGCTTATCATACATGTTTTCAAATATCATATCATTCATCTTAGCTGAGCATTCATTTACCATCACCATCAGCCTTGTATTTATATGTATGCACGGTATTCATACGCACTATGCATCATACAGGATCGTCAGAGCTCGCGACGGTAGTTCCCGGAGCACCAGGAGAGGACGACCAACAGGAAGCTTTGGTTCGGGAAGCAGCAGCCGAAGAGGATCCCGAAGCTGATCTTCCGGAGTGTCCCGACCACCAGCCAAGCGCTTTCCTGAAAGGCAAGCCCCGGAGCATTCTTCCTGTGGTTTGCAAAATATCTAACTTGAGTCCTTTACTTGTTTGCTGCATTAAGTTATAGGCGTTGTTTTATACCGTTGCTGCATTACTTATATTCCTTGCCACTGTTTATACTTCAACCCTGTTAGGTTCAGGTACGATTATATGCTTAGCCCTGCTTAACTAGATCAGTAGAAGTCGGGTGATTTCCTGTCATCCGCGAGTTATAGGTGGTAACTCGGAATGGTTGAATACATTGTTATCTTGGATAACCATGTGGAGATAATAAATCGAGACCGGGCGGGATTGGAGTTGAGAATGAACTGGAGGTTCAATGTGGTTTATCCCGTCTGTGTTGAACTAGGACCCCGTCCGTTGTACGTCCTCAAGTCATATTGAATTTATGCCTCACATTTAGCTGGAAGGATAAGTCGTTCCGACCGCGAAGCCTAATTTTGATTTGGGCCGGGAGTCGACCTGCTGTACGCATCGCATTGGTGAAGATGGGGGACCACGGGTTACGCGGTTGTAAGGCCTGAATTTAGCATGGTGCGCCCTGCTGGCAGCCGGACGGTGCCCGGATGTGATGGTACCTGTTGATCTCGCGTTTTTCCTGAATTGGATGTCGGTGACCTGTAGCTCACCGTGGCTGGTGAGTGTGGTTTGTGTGAGGAGTACCCGCCAGCTGGTTAGTAATCGATTATAATCGCCATCGTTCCTGGACAGTGAACACTTGACTTGAGCAGCGGCATCGTAGTAAGAACTTGAACAAGAGGTGAGATGGTTGAGCTGATGAGATGGAAAGATCCTCAACCGGAAATGGTTAGTTGCTGTTGAATAATTATTACCATGCTTGTTTAGTACAGGTGCTAATGTAGCATGATAAGGTTAATCAGATTAAAATACATTGCTAGAAGGTTCTTTTAATTGTTCTTAATGCAAGCTTTTCCGCAATTTAAATGAGTCAGCTATCCTACTTATACAGCCTTGCATACTCCTTGGAGTCTCTTATTTTTAGTTTATGACGGATAAGTCTAGCTGAGTACAACCTCGTACTCAGGGTTTTATTTCCCATGTTTTTGCAGATGGTGAGATGCTTTATGGTTATTGTCAGAACTGTTTCTATCCCGCCTTGGGCGATGACTAGACCTTGGGCATGGTCACTCTTCTCTACTTGATGCTTTTGCTGGATGTGGACAAAGGACCTGGCACTGTATTTCAAATGTGTGTGTGTGGTATTTGAACTAAATCGCTTCCGCTTTTATTTGAAACTGAACTGGTTTGTAATAACTCTATTTCATACTCCGATGATGTTTTAAACTATGTGCGAACTGTGTACTTGTGAATGGAATCGCTAAACTATTACGATCTTGGTCGTGCCGCAAAAGTTTGAAATCCTTCGAGATTTCACAGACTACCGGGTTTATTAGGTCTCAATCATATGATTTGCTGAATTAATGGCGGATTATGTGCTTGTGCTCTAATAAATTGGTCGGTTCTGTTACAAAGAATTTCGGAAAAATAAAAATAAGCGAATAACCCTGGACAGGCCCGCCGAGCCCATCCAGGGCTGCAGCGTCGCCGCCGCCGAATCCGATCGTCCTTGCCGTCGATCCACTCTCACCTCCACTCCTTCATGGATCCACCATCGATCCGCCGACGCGCTCCTTCATTGGATCCACGGACGCGCCAGATCTAAGATGAACAGGAAGCGGGAGGAGAGAGGGAGATGGAGAAAGGAAGAGGGAGATGGAGAGAAAGAGAGAGATGAACTTTACCTCTTAACCCTAGCCCCGCTCGCCGGATCCACCACCGCTGTCGAGGCCTCCACCCCGGCCGGAGGTGAGAGAGGAAGGGGCGCGTCCAGGACCTGGCCACCGAGCCGCCGCACTGACCTTCGCCCGTGTGTCCTTCACCCGCGCGAGTACCTAGCCACCGCGCCACCGAGGGAGCAGCGTCGCCGCGCTATTCGCCGCCGCGTTATCCTCCACCACGAGGGGCCCTCCGCCCGCGCGAGGACGTAGCCACCGCTCCGCATCTCCACCACCGTCGGGCGCGCGCATCTTCCACCACCGCCGGGCGCGCGTCTTCCGCCTGCGTGTCCTCCACCGCCGGGCGCGCGCTCGCCGGAGAGAGTGGTGGGAGTGGAGGAGGAGGGAGGGAGAGACTGGAGCGAGAGAGTGGTGCGAGAGAGTGGTGCGCTTTTCCACCGACGCACGCGGCGCGCGGTGCTGCGAAGTGCGGAGGCAGGAGGAGGGGTGAGTGGGAGACCCAAACCCTAAGTCTGGCTTTTATAGTCCAAGCAGAAATCAGGCCTAGCTGGGCTATTGGGCCTTAGCGAAATATCGTGGCGGGCCTTATAGCATGCCCGCCACGGTAAATATATTTATCGCAGCGGGTCTTTTAAGACGTCCGCTGCGGAAAATACATATTTTTCGCAGCGAACATCTTAAAAGGCCCGCTGCAGTAAATCTATTAACTGTGACGGATAAAAGTGTCCATCTCGGTAATTAAAATGTGTCCGCCACGGTAAATCATGCGATGTCCGCTACGGAGGCCAAAATGCAATGTTGCAGAAGTTCTTTTTTGTAGTAGTGAACATTTCTGTTTTTATGCATGGATTGGATACCCTGCTTCGTTAGTTTCACTCCTTCTGTGCTGTCGTTTAGTTTCACATTGTCTTAAGTCAGCATAACACTCTGTAGTTTTGCACAATAAGCACACGATGGAAACCGAAGAGGCAAAGAGGTCCAACACGTTTCCAAGTGATAGATACATAGTCGAGTTGCAAAAGGGAATAATCATGACCATGAGAAATCTAGGCTTGGAGAGAGAGAGAGAGAGAGAGATTCTCACGTAGTACACCTAAACATTTTAGGAGTTTGTTTGAGGTCAATTACTGCTAATTGTTTTGAGAAAAAATAAAAATTTCAACAACTACCATTTGTTTTGGATTTCGACAAGCAAATCATCAGGTAAGTTCGCACTGTTTCTTTTTCTGTATAACACAATAGACATGTAGATGAAATGAACTCTGCGAAAACTAACAACTAAATATGAGTAACACTGGTCTCCATTACTTATCATGTGTACTTGCTTGGAGTGTGACTGTGGCACAGGTCATCAACAAACAATGACTCCCACTCCCAACTTTTACCTACATATATACAAGATGAACTGACCTGGAAACCACAATCTATATATAGTACTGGGCTCCACAACTTCCTACAGATCGTAGTGTCTTGGCACTCTTCTTATTTCACATACTGTATATCATTTAAAGCGTACTAGCTTTCGTCTGTCTATATATACATATACATCTCGTTTTCCTCTTTTTTGGGTTGTAGAATTGTTCCTGATCAAAACTTCACATCTTACATGATATAAGAATGTGATGTATTTGCTCAAGGGAATTGCAGAACCATTTTGTAATGGAAGGCATCAGGATAACTTTCATAAGATAGGTGATCTATGTATGCATCCGCAGTTCCTGTCGGAACGCCACCGTTGGCTCTCTCCTGTCTGGCGTCTGGCTCTTTGGTGCGAGTTGCGTCACCGACGCTTTCACACTCGATGCCGGACGTGGAACTGGATCTGGCAGGCGGCCACTGATCCAACTCGGTGCGAGTGCCAGATGCGGACTTGGAATGCGGCCACCGATCCACCTCAGATGCAGTCCCAGAGGCCGCGCAGTTTCAAACGGGCGATCACCGTTCAGGCGACTCCCATGTCGTGACGACGGAAAGTGACGCGGCGGACTCCAGCCCCGTGCCGAACGCGGTACAGTTTCAGGCAGCAGAGCATCGTTCAGGCGACTCCAATGTCAACTGTTCTTCACATCGAGGTTTTCTCCCATTGGTTTTTTATTTTCTAATCTGAAGGTCGCTTGGCCTTTGAGCTGCAGTTGAGACGGTGTGCAGTTAACATTGTTTGAAGACACTGGTGGTGCAGAAGTCCTGCTGTGGAGACCGATCAACAGTTTGAGATTTAGCATCAACAGTCCTCAACTTTAGTTTCACAGATGAGTTCTAATCAGGTATCGTCTTCACCGATCTGTACAACGGAAAATTTCTCAACCTCATTGATTGTTTGTTGTGCTCTCCAATGTCCGAAAACCACTGCAAGTTGTCAGAGCCTGTGCTTGAAAACAGATATCAATATTTCTGGATTGATTTTTTACTGTGGTGAATTCAATATGTGCACGTAAGGTTGGATAACTCCCCACTAATTTCAGTCTGCTCTGCCTGGCCACATAAAAGAGCATTATTTCTCACCGATATCTCTCCTAGAAAGAGTACCATCTTTGCCGTAGTCTTCTGCACCCATATATATGTTGGAGCACAAACATGGGATTGAATCATTCTATTATCTTCTTCCATTGAACTTTTCTTACAATGCTATGCTCTACGTCTACACCATCGAAAGATTGGCAATTCTGCCAGGCTTGGCAATGAGCTACTCCTATTAACAATGGTTAAAAAGGAAATGCTATAGGTTGAGAATGGATGGCATCGGGAGAACCAACCCTGTAGGGCACTGGGAGAACCAACCATGTAGCCTGCAGGGAGGAGCATTAGACGTCCAGAGTGCGCCATGCAAGTAGAGTCGCTGTTCTGGATCACCAATATTCAGAGCCGCTGTTCGTAGACTCGGAGAAAGGTTGGTGCTGGTGCACACGGGTGTTGGATGAGTTAGAAGCAATACTGACAAGGAATGCTCGTGGCTCTCTTGACTCTAATTCTCTGGAAATGCTTGTTCGTCTGTCTCCTTTTCCCCACACCTGCGAATCTACCCTGATTCAGGCTTTCAACCTTGTACGAGATGAAAAAGGTGGCCTAAAGCTACATTAGGCTGCCATTTGAACAGTTAGGCATTGTTTGAATGTTATCGTATTTGCATCGATCCACATGTGTTGGGGTGGATTGGGGTGTATTTTATTATTTTTTTAAAAGAAAATTATGATGTATTTTTGTTCAATTCCACTTCGATACACCCCAACACACGTGGATTGATGCAAATATGACTACATCCAAACAACGCCTTATGTGGATGCAAATCATTGTTGATTCCTGCAATGTATGACTACAAGCAACTGCACTAATTTTTTTTTTGTTGTCGTTTGGTTGTTCAATATGGTCTATCAGCTAGACAGGAGGCCTCACGGATGCATGTTTCAACCTCACAGCATATCGCACCTGTTGGGGTTGGTCGTAACTTGTTTGTCAGTTGTCACTCCGCCTAATTTGCGCTTGTTGCACCTGCAGGGCTAGTTTGGGTTGAAACTTGGATGGCTATATTTATTTGTAAACTTCTGCTCTTGCAAACAAATATCAGTAATTCTGGATTGGTGCAGGCTTTTTACTGTGGTGAATTCAATATGTTCACGGTTGCATAACTCCTACTAATTTCAGTTTGCTCTCTGCCTGGCCACATAAAACAGGCATTATTATTTCTCACCAATGTCTCACCTACAAGGAGTACCATCCTTCCCGTACTTTGCACCCTTATATATATTGGAGCACAAACATGGGGTTGAATCATTCTCCGTCGAACTTCTTTTACACTACTAGCTAGGCTCTACACCTACACCATCGAAAGATTGGCAGTTCTGCTGGGTTTAGGCTTAGGAATGAGTTACTTATCAAGAGTTTTGTTACAGTGCTTTAGTGGAACCGGTGGTTTCTCTCGTTAATTTTTTTAAGCCGGTGTTAACAAAAATTCATAACTAAGGGCACGCGATTTGAGAAGTAGGACTCGTTCCATCTAGAGTCGCAGCACGGCAGCACCAGCATTACTAGAGTCGAATCCTTACCGCACGGCAGGGTGCTGCTCCAGCCGCAGTCGCAGGCAATAAGGTTCACGAGGCAGCGGCTGGCCGCTGGCCACGACCTTTGACCGTGGCTTGTCCCAGGTGGCCATCCGGATCGGCGGCTGAAAATGGTTTCCGCGAGCGGCGGGGTGGGCGGAAGAGGTGGTGGTGCCCCTGGACTCTGTGCGTGCGTGCAGTAGTGTCCAGCGTTGGCTTCGTCATTCTCGCTCTCCTTACGCGTGTAGCCTCTTCGATGTGCGCCTATGTCGGTGGAGCACCACGGGAAGAGCTTGGCGACAAGATTGACTCCTTCGCCGTCGCCCGCGCTGGTGCACGCCGGCACAAGACGCAGCGCACCTGCCGTCGGGAGATGGCAGGGATTTGAGAAGCAGCTCCTGTTCCTCCACGATGAGAAGCTCATTTACTGATTCATAGAAGCCGTAAACTTCATAAAAGCCACATCAGAGACGTTTATACCCTCTGTAAACTAGTTCCACATATTCTTTGGTTCCGGCCCACAACTTCTCTCATTTGGTTCCTCCTATTTTTAAACCATCGGATCTAACGAAATGGACGGCTCTCGTTTATTCTAAGCGTAGTAAAATTTCTCAATTATCAATGGTTAATTAGGAAATGTTATGGGTTGAGAATGGAGGGCATCTGGAGAACCAACCGTGTAGGGAAATTGGGAGAACCAACCCTGTTGCCTGTAGGTAGGAGCGGATGATGTCCGGACCACGCATTGCGCCGCTCACTAGTTCCTGGCTCGCTGCGATTCAGAGCTGCTGTGAGCTGTTGAGCCCGATGAATGATTGGTTGGTGCTCACGAATTCTGGACAAGTGGAAGCAATGGCTGACAAGGAATGCCCGCGGCTCTGTTGACTATAATACTTCTCTAGACATGCTAGTTCATCTGTCTCCCTTCCTTTTCTCTCCTCACTTGTCGATCTGCCCTGGGTCATGTTACCAATCCTGGACTAGATGCAACAGATGGTGGTAAGCTACATCAGGCTATATATGTGGTACCAGAAAGCACACTGCGATATCATTGTTACTGATTATGTTCTCTGGTGATGAAAATCCATCGGAGGTTACACACATACACAAAAAAAAATATGTCAGTTTTGCTAAGAAGGCTCTGCAATACGACAATTAAATAGTTTTTATGTCAGTTCTTCCTTGGATGCCATTTGCAGTTTTGGGACTTGTAGGTGAGGGCGCCAAGAATTGGAAAATGACATCATATCGTTGTGGTGCTTCCAAATGTTCCAGCCATAAAGAAATAAGAATAAAGTGTTTTGTGCTGGGATCTTCATTGGACAGCAGATCCACGCAATGGAGACTACCAGAGAAGCTACTTGAGATGTCAAGGGAAGCCTGTACTCTCATGGACGTGGAGCACTCGAAAAGGAGATGGTCCGTTGCTTCATCAGCCGTAGAACAGATTTCACATTTGGTGCTATCAACACTCAACAATGGTTTTCATCACCAAGTTTCCTCTGTACTGTGGCACAGGATTTTATGTAACCCAGCCACATGTCATTGCACACATAGCTGAAGGGCAGTTTTCTCCGTGTCAAGAATTTAAGCAGATTGTTTTATTGAAGATTTATGTCACAACCAACAGGAAACACCTGGATTGTATTTTTCATAAGATCAATAAAGCACAGCGCATGACTAGGCACCTCTATGTGCTTAACCACGCTATTAGTTGGTCAGTAACACAAACAATCAAGTACGGAATCAGGCGTGCATGTGAGAGCGACCTGGAGAGGGCGCCTAAGTCATGGAATGGAACTCGACTCATTAGGCCTTGTACAATGGGAGGCGCTTATGGGCCGTTATGGGTTGTTGGGCCGTTTTTCTGCCAACGTGTATTCCAGCATGGACCAAAGTAGCCGCTCAGGGCCGGCAGCGACGCCCCGCCAAGCAGCGATGCCTACATGAGCTCTTGTGGGATTCTGTGGTGATGGACGCTTCAGCTGCTACACAAAACGGTTAATGCACGAGAGCTAAGCGCCATATTTTATTTTTCCACTGTAAGTTCGGTCAACTGAGAGACGCTTGCTGATATTGCTTTTTCTCTCTACCTCTAAGCGCCTGTGTAAGAGCCTACGCACTGTACATGGCCTTATCACATTACCTAGCAGTGCTCAAGGTTTTTCACGGAAATAAGGGGAATCATGTTGTCCTTGCTTAATTTATTTACTACTATCACATCCCTGACTCAGTCTAGCCCCTCCTCAGCAGTTTCTCTGACCTAGAGATCAGTCATGTCTCTTGATGTCTGAGGATCCTAGTTCAGAGAACATTTATACTCCACTATTTTGATCCTTCACTCAATTGGTTGTGAGGACTCTATATCTATATATGCAGGTCTCTTCTTCTTGTTCCTTCTGTTTTTTTTATGCGAGTGAGAGATGAGAAATGGGTCAAAAGAAGAGATCATCAGGGATTAATGTCAATCAGGTTTGTTAGAAATGGAAGGCATCAGGATGACCCATAAGACAAGAACAAATGCCAAGCATGTACTTCTTCCAAGATATCCAAAGTATTCAGGAAACCACCATAGCTGGCACACCTCTGGAAGCTTTTAACTGAAGGAGACGTTGAACCTGGTGTCCAGGTGTTTTGTCGCACTTGCCATCCTGGGATGCAAACACCACGCTGCCGGAGCCATTTTTTAAGCATCATCAGTTCATCGCCGAGCTTGTCAATCCATAACACACACACATGGGCACATGGCAATAGTTGAATGCCTGCATTCAGCCCATTGTTGCATTAGGTGCTCATGATTTTCACTCAAAGCAGGGCTTTCATGTCGTCCTTGTTCACTTTGATACTACTATTGCATCTATGCCTCTAGCATAACTAGCATGAAAACAGTTTCTATGAGATAACTAGTACACTCCTACATAGTACATACACTACATCATGACACACAATTGCCTAAGGGTCAGTTTGAACTACACATTATCTGTCAGCAATGGTATAACCTTTTAACGTCATATGTGCTGTCGGCAATGATTTCCTATGGCTACATATAAACTGTCGAGATTTGTCTGGGGAGGGGATAGTAAAACTGTCGGCAAAAATTTGTTGACACTGTCAGTGTCGGTGTAGCCTAACCGAGCCAACTATCGAAGTGTCGGTGAAAGTATGTACGCAAACGCAAGTGTCCTACCCACGCGCGGGAGGGGAAAGACTCTTCGCGAGCCAAATCGATCCATAGCGGGAACTGGGTGAGTGAATGAAAAAAAAAACCCTCCGAATATACTCCCCCTCTCACCCTCTAGCCTGCAGCACGTGAAAAGAAAAGTAAAGGGCCGGCCCCTGTGCGTGCTCCCACGCGAAGCCGCGCCGCCACCGAGCTTCCCATGCGAAGCCGCGCCGCCGCTGCTAGCCTCCCACGTGAAGCCGCGGCGCTGCTGCCTCCCACGCCTGCGCCCTCTGCCGCCCTCCTGCACAGCGCCGCCGCCCGCCACCGCGCGCCGGAACCCTAACCACGCCAGCCTCTATCGGCCGCCCCCATTCCAGCCCCTACTACCACCTGCAGCCGTCGTTGGTCACAGGTCCGCTACCCCAGCCCCTTACAGCATCACGCACACAGCCACATCCACCGGGACTCACCGCCGACGCCTCAACAGCCAACGGCCGTCACCTGCTTCGCCGGCCTCCAAGATTCGCCATCACACACGCATCTGGTGGTGCCCTCGTTCGATTCCTGGCCAGGCTGAGGTTCGTTGCCGTCCCCGGTGCCATCCCTGAGACCCTGACCTATCTCATGTCCCATTGATTCTGTTCTTTGGAAATAGCAGCAGGCGAACAGCTAACTTCGATTCCTATTTATTTTGTTGCAGAAAGGATCAGAATAAGGTGGCAAAGGACCAACAGATTCAAGCTTTAGGTTATTTCTCTTGCCAATATTTCCATTCAGATTCAGTCCAGAGTTTGGCATCAAGACAACCATAGCCAATGTCAACAACAACTATTCAGTAAACATTTTGGACATATTGGTAAGGCATTTCATCTTGAACGTAGATAAAAGTTGTGATGATATTTTATTTTTGTCCTTTAAAAATAATTACTTGTAGTGACATCATAGGTCAAAAGGAGTGGATATCTCGTCTAGTCCCGTGAAACTGGGTCTGATTACTGCCATTACAATTACAACGCATAATGCCTTTCCCTAGACTATCACTATTCATTTGCGGTAGCTTTTCTAGCTGTTTGATCTTTTTCTCACTCGTTAATTAGACGCAGGGTTTCTTTTTTTAAAGCACACCTAAGCGTGTTTTTTATTAAGCAGAAAGAAAGAGTTTTTGTTGCAAACCACCAACCCCCGGCTAGGTAACCAGTGTTACCCGAGCCAACGCACACCCGACAAATGATCAGCCATTACTCTTCAGATGCAGGGTTTCTAGCCTTGGGCCCCTCTTGTCATGCCATTACTCTTGTCAGCTCCTCTCGCAGTCAACCTTCTCATTTCTGCTATCCCACACGATGCCTTATCCTTGCAGCTGTGGCTTTGCCTTAATTAACTTGGAATCAGTACTTCTCTGACGTAACTACTAGGACTCCTACGTATATCAATGTCCGGTTGGTGGGGACTTAATGTCTGAGGGGTATCAGCCCAGTGAAAATTTACCATTAATTATTAGTCACTCATTTGGATTGGTGACGCTGTCTCTCTATATATGCTCTTGTTTTCTCTTCTTCCACCTGATTCTCCACGCAAGAGACATGGATGCGAAAGAGGGATTGGAAAGAGAGGGGAGAATGGGGCGGGGATGAAGAACTGATAAGCATGATTAGAGATTTTTTACAATACCTGTAGAGAATTTCGACGGCTCAAAGTGTCCGATCTGACGGCTAGAAAGGCCAAAGGCAATAGGAGGCGATTGTTGTGTCTATGATCGGTGGGCTATACGTGTCGCCTCCAAAACTGAGGGGGAGGCGATTCCAAATAAATGGGGGATAATTGCGTTATTGTAGTTTGTTTTTTTAATTAAGGGTAAAACGGTAATTTCATAAATGCAACATTTGTGTTTTGACAAATATTTTCCTTCACGATTTGTTCACGTTCTACTCCATCGTTCTCCCTCTCCACCGCCGTGATCCAACGCCGCCAATCCGTCGATCCGCGGCGGGGAGGTGGTGGTCGAGGGGCGGCGGGCTTGGCGAGGACGAGGACAGGCCAGCGGCGGCGCAGGGCGGGCAAGGTCGGACGGCGGGCGACCTCGGCCACGCGGAGATCGTGGCTGGCCTCGTCGCGATCCTAGCCGGCCTCGTCGGGCGGCGGCACGTCCCAATCCACGGGCTTCAGGCTGTGATTCGCACTCTCAGCCGTCGGCGAGCCCTCTCCCGCATCTTCCCTCGCACCTCCAGCCATGGTGGTCACCCCATCCATGGCACCACCTCCTGTTGTCGTGGACGGCGATGCGGCCGTCGTAGGGTGAGGGAGATATCGACTGCAGCAAGATGGAGATCGAGCCGCGGGCCTTCGACATCACCTCCGCGGGCGACCTCCGTCCTCGTGCTCGAGTCCGTGATCTACAGGGTCCAGCTGCCGCTGTCACTGTCAGTCTGTCACCATGTGAGCACTCTCTGCCTCCGACCACTCCCTGCTCTTTCCAGGTTTCAGTCTTCATTCATGGGATTCAGCTAAGTGGGCTGCATCCTTTGATGATGTGATGTGAGTAGTGAGTGAGGTGTTCTGGGTGATTGGCATTATGACGCCCAAGTCACCCAATTGTTGTATAGAAATATGAATAGAGAACTTTGGTGTGTACTTAGCAGGATCCTTTTCATATTTGTTGTTCTGAGTGGGATGATTCGAGCAGTTGATTCAGTTACCTAATGCTTAAACTTGTATGCCATGATTAACTAGGATGCTGCTCTGCTCTAGTCTGGGATGACTTTTTGATTGCATTATTCAGTTAATTCAATGAATAGTCACCTTGACAATAAAAATTGCAGTAGTGTAAGCTTTGGTTTTGTTGAGTTCCTGATCCAGGGATCCTCTATCGTAGTCCCTGAGATCTATGTAGATGATGGCTGAATGGGAAAACTGCGAAACTTATAAATTCCAGAACCCCCGTTGTCATGTTTTCCATCTGTGCTGGTAGTGGTACTTTCTGAACATTCTGTGGATAGTTACTTACTATGAACTAACATTGCAAACTTTGGTCTCTGCACAGGGAAGTATCTTGCCGAGAACCTGTCTCAGCTGTCAAGGTTCGCTACAGACTTAAATCGGCTACTGAAGCAGGGGATGCACTTCTACTTCCTGCTCGGTTCAGGGATAGGATGCTTAGTGTTAGTGGTAGTGCCTCGAAGTGTTCAGTTCAGTCCTCTGAATTTTCTGCTCTTTAGTCGCTTTGTAGTAACAATGATGCACATTGTTGATTGTTGTGAAATCAACTTTCTCTCATTAACAAAGTCACTTTAGCTCTCGTAAATTTGTATACAAAAGCCGGAAAAGTCATGCAAAGTCTGTTGGTTATTGTGCATTCAGGTTTCAGTGTGAAGCATGTATGACACCTAACAAAATCACATTGTCCAGAAAACTGGGTCGACACACATGCAGGAGGGGCTATAATTCACTTATTTGCTGTTCCATTTTCCAGGATACTTGCAATCAGTGCACTCAGGGATCCTTGCAAGTTAAATGCAAAAGCAACATGAACTTTTTCAGTGATTGTCTCTGATTTTCGGAATACAAATGGACAGTTTAAACAATAAGATTTGAAAAATTGGCTAAGCGATCTTCAAACAAAAAAAGTGATCTTCAAAAGCATTAGCATGAGACATAGCCTCGAGACCACAAAAACCTGCAGGTAAGTGTCCATCGGCAGAGCACTCAACCTGAGGAAAAAAGCAGTACACATCTGTTAAAGACAACTAACAAAAACTGTAAATATGACTGGAAACAATTGTGGGCACTTACCTGCAGGTTCTGGTTCAGTGAAGGGAAAAATAAAAATAAAAACAGAATCTAGATTTTGACACCGATGAATTCTCAACAGAAATATGAGGTTATGGAGAAACTTCCGAAGGCAAACATGGATAGTGAGCATCTGCAGATCCAGCAGTCTGAATCCAGAGGACAGTATGAACAGATTCTAAGAATCTCCTTATTATTTATACAATTCTAGCACAAAAGTTTCAGCACTCAATATGTTGTTGAGTAGAAGAATTACAGAAACACAACCGAATTTTTTTATTACAGCCATCTCCGTCCTTAAATGGAAGCAGCAGGCATACAACGCCATGGCATTACAGACATAGAAAATCAATGTACAGCAGTAAAGGCTTACTATACTAGTAGGCATCGATTTCAATAGTAGTGAGCACATAACTTGTCACCGTAACAATTGTACATCAAATTAAATATTAGAGGCCGCTTGGGAACTGAACGGCAAATGGAAGTACATGTTATGAAATGGAAGAAAATAGAATCATATACTATTTCATCTAGTCTATAAATCTTGGACATGTAATAATCTAAATTCTAGGATGGGTCATGTAAGAACAGGAAGCCATAACACACCTCCTCTAGGATAAAATAAGCTCCAAATTGTCATCTGTTAGTTCAGAGCAGTCCTTCTAAAGCTCTTGTGTTTTATTCCTTAAAATTCCATTTCCTTTCTCTAATTCAAGGCAAATGGCATTGGAACCTGCACCCCCTGCATTTCCAATGTAGAGAGCACGATCCAAGGTAAGCAGCTCTCTCAATCACCATGTGGCTAGATTTGTGATGTCTGTACCCAAGGACTCATTGACGACAAATGATATGATATGTTACTAAGCGCATAGGCTGGGAATATATCATTGACGACAAATGATATGATATGTTACAACACTGCAGATATCTATTACGGTTGGCTAAAACATTCAGAGTTGCTCTGTTTGTGCAAATCTTGCCTTGAGATATCATAAAATGGAAACAAATGCATTGCTGCATTCCCAATTCATGCTATATGAGATAAATCAAATTCAAAATAAGTGCAGAGGATAGGAACCTTTGGCCTTCTTTGATTGGAGATCGGATCCGGATCAGAGACTTCTCCACGGGGACGGGGGCCGACGCGACGACGTCTATGACGACTGCACGGGCAGGGGCACAGGAGCCACGAGCCAAGCGGGGGCGCCGGGGAGGAGGGAGAAGCGGGAGGTACGGCGGCGGCTTTGGCGTCGGTAGAGCAGGTACGGCAGCGAGGACGGCGATGGCGGCGGCTTTGTCGAGGTCGAGAGCCGGCGGTAGCGTGGGGCGAGGGCAGGCTGGCGCGGCGCTGCGAGGGCGACGGCGGCGGCTTTGGCGAGGTCGGGTATGGCGAGAGGGAGCGTTCGGGATAGGGGTTGACCAAATGCAGCAGTTGTGAATGACCAAGATACCCTTTACCAAGAAAATTAACATTTTGTAGAGGAGGCAATAGGAAGCAATTACAAGTATTATAAATGGTCTCGTAATATTGCAAAGGTTTGGAAATGGAAGGTATCAGGATAACCCATTGGAGAAACAAAAGGCTGCTTGTTGCATCATACTATTCAGAAGCATCTGCTATGTTGCATCATGTTATTCAGGACCAAATTAGTTTCCCCCAACTTAATGTGTAATTGATCAACTGGCTTTGACAATCTATATATGTAGCGCAAGCCACAAAATGGGTGAAAAGAAACAGAAATATATAAATACAAAATAGTGCACCACTATTTTCTTGTTGTAACGAGAGACATGAGGAGAATTTTTGTACCTAATTTTTTATCCTCCACTCCACTGGACTTCAATCACGTAATTTCTTGTTCGTGTGTGTTGTTTGTGACTGCATGCACAAACTGTTGGGGATGCGTCCCAGGGTCGGAGAGGCTTATTTCTTCGCTTGGAGTCTAACCAACAAATTCAGTATTTCTTTCATACCTGTGTCCGCAGGATCCAAAGGAGAGACCCCCGGAGGTAGGACCTCCACCGAGGAGGCACCTTGGGGGACCGTGAAGTTGGTCGGCGACGGAGGTCCGGCGGCGTCATCTCCCATGCTCGCGGAGGTCAATCGACCAAGCCCCCGACTCCCGCGGAGGCCCTGCCCAGAGGTGGTGACATCCCAAGGCAGCGACGTCGAGGTGGTGTGATGGGCCGAGCTGAGGCTCATCGTCAAGAAGCGAAAATGATGGGCCTCTCAAGAGCAGTGATGGGCCTCGACCCATATGTCGTAGCGACAAAGTAACAGACCAGCTTGCTCTTGAAAGGCCCGCATGTAATAGATTAAGTATCTAGGGTGTCGATACTCCCATTGAGGGCACACTTGTATTTTTAATCTTGAACTAAGTAGTCACTATAAAAGGCGATGCCCCCTGTGTAATGAAGAGAGTTGTCCTTTAGTAGCTGCAATGCCACATACCCTTGGGCCCACCTTGTGATTCCACCATTTTATATCAAGAGGAGGTTTATTTTGGTCCTATCATCCCTCCTCATTCTAAATTTGCTAGGAACGTGTCTCAACAGTTGGCGCCCACCGTTTGTGTCTAGCCGAAGATAACGTCTACAGATGCCACCCAGAAGAAAGGCCTCCGTTAGGAGACATACTGCCACCGAGGCGGAGGTACCACAACCCTCTGCTCGTGGGAGACCAAGAAGAAACACTTGAAGCACCTATGTCTCCGCACCAGAGGACGGAGGTGACGACGAGAACAACAATGCCGCGCAAAGGGGGGACCCGTCTGAGCAGCATCCGCTAGCCCAGAACCAAGAAGACAAATTGGCCAGGCTGAGAGATGAGATGCGCCGCATGGAAGCCGAAAGAGACAGGTTAAGGGCGCAGCAAGCCGCCACCCAAAGAACAATACAATCATCGCGTCAACCGGATGAGATAAGGCAGCAAATGGCTATTTTGCAAGCAGAAATACAAAGCATGCAACCTCCGGCAGCAAGTCCATCGGAGACCGCTCAACCAATCACAGCAAGTCGTCTCCCAGCTATAAACGTGCAAGCTGCGCACACCATAATTCCAAGACTACCCACACCATCAAGAGTCTTTGACCCAAAGTCACCACTGTCCGAAGGTCTGCAAAGCTCACCATGGCCTCCAAGTTACAAACCTGTGTCTCTGCCAAGATTCAATGGCAATTCAGATCCGAGACAGTTTATAATGAGTTTCGAAGCTACAGTAGCCTCCGTAGGAGGCAACGATCATGTAATGGCTAAATCATTTGTGATTGCAGCAGAAGGAGATGTACTGGCATGGTACTCAATGTTGAAGCCAAGCACTATATACTCATGGGAGAACCTACGAGACCAGATACTGGCAAACTTCAAAGCTTACACGAGCGAGTCGCTAACATCATCAGACTTGTTCAGCAACAAGCACCTCAAGGGCGAACCCCTCAGAGACTATTATCAGAGATTCCTACACCTCTGGGCTAAAGCACCAGACGTCCCTGATGGGGTAGCTATAGAAGCAACAATCAAAGGATTCAAGATCGGCCCATTCGCTAGTCAATTGGCAAGAAAGAAGCCAACCACAATGGCTCAGCTGCACAAGGAGTTCGAAAAATATTGCAGGTCCGATAATGACCTCCGCAAAAGATTAGAATAAGCGAACAGTCAAAGTAAACAGTTTTCAAATAATGGCAACAGAAGAGATAACAGGAACCAACAAAGACAACAATACCAGAACCAGCAGAAACAAGTTTTTAATTTGCGGAGTAGCCAACCTTCAAATGCTCGGGATAGAAAAGAAGCCAATTATGAGCAGAGAAATCAAGGAGGGCAGGACTACAGCAAAAGCAACAAGTCCAAGAACTGGAGCAAGAACCAGAAACCAAAGAAGCCATATTGTCTCTTCCACGGAGAGGACAAAGGGCACGTCACACGGGATTGCCCGGAGGCCTAAGAGACATTTGACAGGATGAAAAGCAAACAGTCACAACTGTAGCCCCATCAGAAAAGTAGCAGAGAGGTAAATCACACTCACGGTTCGCAGCTCCATCAACAATACAACCCAAGTTTCCCAAGATACAGTCCAGGACCACTACCACAACACAACCTGGCTCAACAGTACTATCCGACATCATTACCAGCCTGGAGACCAGTCTATCAGCAAACAGCGCAGCACCAGGGTTACACCCCAAACAGAGCAGAAAACGGTCTAACTTAACACTTATTGAATCAACACAGATGTAGACACCCCCGACGGCACAGCAAAGGCAGTATGAAGCATTACCAGCACCTTCACAGTATGCTTTAACCCCATCAGCAACCTCGAAGGCAGAGCCTCCGATGAAAAACTAGTTAAATCCGCATTCGACACTACCAACCATTGGCATGATACTACCTATAGCCGGAGGCTCAGCATTAGAGTTCGAAACCAAAAAGCAAAAGAAGGACCACCTTTGACTGGTAAACAATGTGGCAGTCCAGGGTGCTTACAGATCAACAGAATGGTCCAAGATGCCAATAGAATTCACAGAGCAAGACCTCCAAGTCAAAAGCTATCCGCACACAGATGCCATGGTCATAAAGGAAAACATAGCAGCCTAGGAAGTAAGCAGGATACTCGTGGATTCTAAGAGTTCAGCAGACATCATCTTCGCCAACGTATTCGACCAAATGAAACTCAGCAGGAGCCAGCTATAGCCACCAGACACCCCACTGATTGGATTCGGTGGAAAGAAGATCAACGCCCTAGGAAAGATATCACTGCCAATATCATTCAAAGATGGGGACTGTGCCAGGATAGAGTACATCACTTTTGATGTGGTAGACATCTACTACCAGTACAATGCGATACTGGGAAGAGGATTCGCAAACAAGTTCAATGTGGCAATACACATGGGGTACCTCTGCATGAAGATGCTAGCATTACATGAAATCATCACAGTGTGGGGCAGTCAAAAGGAAGCAAGAAACATAGAGAGAGCAATCTATAAAGCACACAGGAACATCAATACCGTAGCAACAGATGAGCCTCCGGATATGCCCGGGGGAGAGACCAACATGGCAGATCAAGAGGACACAATAACATTACCATTGGAAGAAGTAGTCCCTAATAGGAAAATGACCATAGGTGCCAACCTATCAGAGGTAGAAAGAAAAGACTTGTTAGAACTGCTAACAAAGAACAAGGACGTATTTGCATGGTCTGCATCAGATCTGCAAGGAATCAGTCAGGATGTGATTGAACACATCATCGACGTCAACCCAAATGTCAAACCTAGGAAGCAAAAACAGAGAAAGATGTTCGAAGAACGCATAATTGCATCAAAAGCGGAGGTGCAAAGGTTATTATATGCCAAGGTCATCAGAGAAGTCAAGTACTCAGACTGGCTAGCAAATGTTGTCTTAGAGCCAAAAAAGAACGGCAAAATGAGAATGTGCATAGACTTCACAGATCTCAACAAGGCCTGTAAAAAAGATCCTTTCCCATTACCCAGGATAGATGCATCAGTCGACAAGGCAGCAGGATGCAAGCGCTTCTCTCTGTTAGATTGTTTCTCAGGATACCACCAGATATGGCTAAGAAAGGAGGATGAAGAGAAAACAAGCTTCATGACCCCCTTCGGCACCTATTGTTTTGTTAGGATGCCAGAAGGTCTCAAAAACGCAGGATCAACATTCTCAAGAATGATTCAGATTGTATTGTGAGCTCAACTTTGGAGGAACATTATAGCCTATGTCAATGACTTAGCAGTGGTCAGCAAACAAACCGGATATCACTTGGACGACCTCAGGGAAACATTCGCCAATCTCAGAGAAGCAGGGTTAAAGCTGAACCCAGAAAAATGTATCTTCAGACTAAGCAAGGGAAAGATGCTCGGTTACATTGTTGGTCCAGAAGGGCTAAGAGCAAACCTAGATAAAATAAAAGCAGTGTTAACAATGAGAGAACCAGGAAATAAGAAAGAAGTACAGCGACTGACAGGCAGAATAGCAGCACTCAATAGATTCATCTCAAAATCAGCAGAAGGAAGTCTACCATTTTCAGAACACTCAAGGTCTCGAACAAATTTGAATGGGTCAAAGAGCAGTCAGAGGCATTCTAGTAGCTCAAAAACTACGTGACAAAGGATCTTATGGTCATAGCGCCAGATGTGGAGGCAACCTTGTTACTATATGTTGCAGCCTCCGCAGGAGCAATCGGCGCAGTGCTAGTGCAAGAAAAGGAAGTTGACAACAAAAGCGTATAGTACCTAGTATACTATGTATCAGAAGTGCTGCAGGGGGCAAAACTGAACTACTCGGAGGTCAAAAAAATAGCATACGCAGTAGTCACAGCATGAAGGAAGCTTAAACACTATTTTCAAGAACATGAGATCCTGGTCCCAACAGAACAACCGCTCACTAACATCCTAGGCAACAAAGAGGCATCAGCGAGAATCGGTAAATTGGCAACAGAAATATCTCAGTTTAGCATCAAGTTCATCTCAAGAACAGCAGTCAAGTCACAAGAACTCACAGACTTTTTGGCGGAATGGACATCTCCGTAGCATGCAGAAGACAAAGCGAAGGCTTTAATATGGATACTATACACAGATGGCGCATGGGGCATCCAAGGTGCAGGAGCCTTCGCAGTGCTAATATCGCCATCGGGCATCAAAACAAAATACGCAGCAAGACTATGCTTCAAAGCAACCAACAACGTAGCTGAGTATGAAGGAGTAATCCTAGGGCTCAGCAAGGCCAAGGCACTTGGTGCAAAATACATCATGGTCAGAACCGATTCGTAGATAGTAACAGGACAAGTAGAGAAAGACTATGTTGCCAGAAACCCAGAGTTAGCCACTTATCTAGAAGTAATCAGGGGTCTGGAATAAAGATTCTAGGGTTTTACCCTAAAGCACATCCCAAGGGGGGACGACACGGAGGCAGATGAGTTAGCCAAAGCAGCGGCAAATCAAACGGAGGTACCCAAAGGAACCTTCTTCCAAGAATTAACATCGCCAGCTACTGCAAAAACATCTAAGGCATTTGTGGAGGTACTCTTAGTAAACACAGAGGATTAGAGGAAAGCAATAATTGATCATATCAATGGAGTACATGTGACATCAGATGAAACAAGTGCAGCAAGATTGTCCGTACGAGCAACGAATTACACAATAATAGATGGAGTTCTATACAAGAAAGGCATAGTCCAACCATTGCTTAAGTGCATCACTGAGTCAGAAGACAAAGACCTCTTACAGGATATTCACTTAGGAATGTGTGGATCGTACATTGGCCCTAGAGCACTCTCAGCAAAGGCAATCAGGCAAGGATTTTACTGGCCAACCCATATCAAGGATGCATTGCACATAGTAACAACTTGCAGAGCATGCCAAAGTTTGCAAATATGCAGTAGTGACAGTAGAATACTTCACAAGATGGATAGAAGCCAAACCACTTGCAGCAATCACCTCCAAAATAGTCAAAAAATTCTTCTGGCAAAACATAATTTGCAGATTCGGGGTTCCAAGGACACTCACAATCGACAACGGAAAACAATTCAATTCAGACAAGTTCAAAGAATTCTACAAGAGCATCGGCACGCAAATAGCCTTCGCATCAGTCTATCACCCAGAAAGTAACGAAGCAGTGGAAAGATCAAACAGAATCATATTCTTAGCAATCTCCATGACATTGCTGGATCACAAAAAGGGCAAATGGGTAGAAGAGCTACCGAAGGTAGTATGGTCTCACAACACAAACGTATCAAGAGCCTGCGGGTTCACTCCATTCAAGCTACTGTATGGAGAAGAAGTAATGATGCCAGAGGAGATCAAATACCAGAGCCTCCGTGTAATAAAATAGAACCTCACAAAAGATGAAGAATATACCAAAGAGATATCCGAAGCATACAGCTAGAGGCAATCGACAACATCGAGAAATACCAAGATCAAACCAGAAAATGGAGGGATGGAAAAGTGGTCACTAAAAACATTAAAGATGACGATTGGGCAATGAGGCGGAGGCCAAACGCTCAAAACATAGGGAAACTACAGCCAAAATGGGAAGGACCGTTCATAGCCAAGCAAGGCGGAAGGAAATGGTCATTCTATCTACAAGATGCAGAAGGAAGAACATCGACTCACTCCTGGAACATTGATAGCCTTAGGAAACACTACACATACGTAGTATTATAAGCGGAGATCCATAGATTTAAATTCCTGCAACTTACTTCTTCTGCAAAAATGGCTTGCACTCTTTTCCTCACAAAAGAGGCTCTAAATTGGTGGTGAGGTTTTTAATGAGGCAAGACTGCATGTAATTAACCTCTGAATGTATAAAGAGGACCCCAAAAACAATACCCGAGACAGTCAAAAGCAGCCAGCACCACGACTGTAATATTCGAAAACTATTCAAGATTTACAAGGTCACTTCATGCCACCATTAAGAAAATTGAGAAGGCATGAAGCAACCTCCACGAAATGCCAAAAGCCCTCGAAATATCCCTGGCATATCAGGCATCGAGGCAGGCAATCAAAACCATAAGTTGCGAAGTGAATCGGGGAAAGACCTGTGAACCAACTTAGGCACCGGTACCTCAAAAAGTGAGCAACATCACACTCACCAGCAGTGACCTCTGAAATACAATATTAAAACAAGCGAAGGTAACACACACACATAGGTATGAGTTCACGAAGTCAAGCAATCTCCGCATCATACACCTTCCAAAGTGAAGGTAATATAATTAAAAAATAAGTTCAAGAACCGATAAGATCATTTAATATTCCAAAGCAGAGGCATTACGTAAAGCAAGATCATTTATTATTCAACTTTATGCTTACAACAGATAAGGCTCATTGCGCCTTACTCATAATAGGAACAATATGCAAAGCGCATGTATTTAACTGCTAGACTAGAACGCACAACCTCTGGGTAAAGATATCTAGCCACTCCACCCAGTTAACCTGCTACCACAAGACATGGAAGTGGCCCGGAAGTTGCTAACACTTCAGCCTACAAAAGAGCAAAGAGTGCAGCCTCTAGAATCTACTACCAGTACAATGCGATACTAGGAAGAGGATTCACAAACAAGTTCAATGTGGCAATACACATGGACTACCTCTGCATGAAGATGCCAGCATTACATGGAATCATCACAGTGTAGGGAAGTCAAAAAGAAGCAAGGAACATAGAGAAAGCAATCTACAAAGCGCACAGAAACATCAACATCGTAGAAGCAGAGGAACCTCCGGACATGCCCGCGGGAAAAATCAACATGGCAGACCAAGAGAATACAATAACATACCACTAAAAGAAGCAGTCCTAAACAGGAAAATTACCATAGGTGCCAATCTATCGAAGGTAGAAAGACAAGACTTGTTAAAATTGCTAGCAAAAAACAAGGACGTGTTCGCATGGTCAGCATCAGATCTGCAAGGAATCAGTCGGGATGTGATTGAACACACCCTCGACCTCAATCCAAATGTCAAACCCAAGAAGCAAAAACAGAGGAAGATGTCCGACGAGCGCATAACTGCAGCGAAAGCGGAGGTGCAAAGGTTATTAGATGCCAAGGTCATTAGAGAAGTCAAGTACTCAAACTGGCTAGCAAATGTTGTCTTGGTGCCAAAAAAGAACGAAAAAATGAGAATGTGCATGGACTTCACAGATCTCAACAAGGTATGCAAAAAAAATCCTTTCCCATTACCCAAATAGATGCATCAGTTGATAAGGCAGCAGGATGCAAGCGCTTCTCTCTGTTGGATTGCTTCTCAGGATACCACCAGATATGGCTAAGAAAGGAAGATGAAGAGAAAACAAGCTTCACAACCCCCTTTGGCACCTACTATTTTGTTAGAATGCCGGAAGGGCTTAAAAACGCAGGATCAACGTTCTCAAGAATGATTCAAACGGTATTGCAAGCTCAGCTCCGAAGGAACCTTCTACCAAGAATTGACATTACCAGCTACCGCAAAAGCAACAAAAGCATTTACGCAGGTACTCCTAGTAGACACAGAGGACTGGAGGAAACCTATAACTGATTTTATCAACGGAGTCCATGTGACATCAGATGAAACAGTTGCATCAAGGCTCGCCGTACGGGCAAGGAATTACACGATAATAGACGAAATTCTATACAAGAAAGGAATAGTCCAACCACTGCTCAAGTGCATTACAGAATCAGAAGGCAGAGACCTCTTACAAGATATCCACTCAGGAACATGTGGATCACACATTGGCCCCAGAGCACTTTCAGCGAAGGCAATTAGGCAAGGGTTCTACTGGCCAACGCATATCAAGGACGCATTGCATATAGTAAGAACTTGCAAAGCATGCCAGATTTTTGCACCACACCAGGCATCACCGGGAGCATAAACACAGCTAATACCTCCGGTCTGGCCGCGTCAGCGATGGGGGATGTACCTCGTAGGCCCATTACCTCCGGCTCAGGGCGGAAGCAAATATGCAGTGGTAG
This sequence comes from Bothriochloa decipiens, assembly GCA_023333625.1. Taxonomy (NCBI): domain Eukaryota; kingdom Viridiplantae; phylum Streptophyta; class Magnoliopsida; order Poales; family Poaceae; genus Bothriochloa; species Bothriochloa decipiens. The sequence goes on from CM041628.1 coordinate 15,908,011, forward strand.
CAGTAGAATACTTCACAAGATGGATAGAAGCCAAACCACTCGCAACAATCACCTCCGAAACAGTAAAGAAATTCTTCTGGCAAAATATAATTTGCAGATTCGGGGTTCCAAGGACGCTCACAGTCGACAATGGAAAGCAATTCGATTCAGACAAGTTCAAAGAATTCTGCAATAGCATCGGCACACAAGTAGCCTTCGCCTCAGTTTACCAGCCAGAGAGTAACGGAGCAGTGGAAAGGTCAAATAGGATCATATTCTCAATAATCTCTAAGGCATTGCTAGATCACAAAAAGGACAAATGGGTAGAAGAGCTGCCGAAGGTTGTGTGGTCTCACAACACAAACGTATCGAGAGCCACCGGGTTCACTCCATTCAAGCTACTGTACGGAGAGGAAGCAATGATGCAAGAGGAGATCAAATACCAGAGCCTCCGCACAATAAAACAAAACCTCGCAAAGGATGAAGAGTACACCAAGGAAATGACCGAAGCATACAGGCTAGAGGCAATTGACAACATCAAAAAATACCAAGACCAAACTAGAAAATGGAGGAATGGAAAAGTGGTCACTAAGAACATCAAGGACGACGACTGGGTAATGAGGCGGAGGCCAAACGCTCAGAATATTGGAAAACTACAGCCAAAATGGGAAGGACCATTCATAGCCAGACAAGGAGGGAGAAAAGAATCATTCTATCTGCAAGACACAGAAGGAAGAACATCAACCCACTCCTGGAACATTGATAGCCTCCAAAAATACTACACATAGAATGTAAGGACTCCGTAGATTTATAGGCGGAGGTCCCTAGATTTAAATTCCTGTAATTTACTCTTCCTGCAAAAATGGCTTGCACTCTTTTCCTCACAAAAGGGGCTCCAAATCGGAGGTGAGGTTTTTAATGAGGCAAGACCGTATGTAATTAACCTCTGAATATATAAAGAGGACCCCGAAAAGTGATACACAAAAATAGTCAAAAGCAGCCAGCAACGCGACTGCAATATTCGACAACTATTCACGATCTCACAAGGTTACTTCATGCCACCATTAAGAAAAATGACAAGGCATGAAGCAACCTCTGAAATAGCCTCTGCTAAAATGCCGAAAGACCTCAAAAAAAGACATGTCCTATCAGGCATCGAGGCAAGCAACAGCAACCATGCGTTGCTAAAAAATGAGAAGGCACGAAACAGCCTCTGCAAGATGCCAAAAGCCCTCGAAAAAGCCCTATCCTATCAGCCATCGAGGCAGGCAATAGCTACCATAGGTTGCGAACAAAGAAGGCATGAAATAGCCTCCGCTGAATGCCAAAAGCCCTCAAAAAAGCCCTGTCCTGTCAGGCATCGAGGCAGGCAACAGCAACCACAGATCGCGGACGAACAAAAAAGGCACGAACCAGCCTCCGCTAAATACCAAAAGACCTCGAAAAAGTCCTGTCTTATCAGGCATCGAGGCAGGCAATCGCAACAATAACTTACGAAGCGAACCAAAAAAAGACCTGTCAACTAGTTCAGGCACCGGTAGCTCAAAAAAGGGTAACATTACAATCACCAAAAGCAACCTCCGGAACGCAATATTAAAGCAAGCGGAGGTAACAATCACGCAGATACAAGTTCACGGAACCAAGCAACCTCCGCATCATACACTTTTCAAAAGCAATACAATCACAAGAAACAGATATTCCGCACTCTGGAACGGAGGCAATACGCAAAATAAGTCTATTCATTCGATTTCATGCTTACAACAGTCAGGGCACATTGCGCCTTACTCATAACAGAAACAATGTGCAAAATGCATATATCTAGCTACTAGACCAAAATACACAACCTCCGGGTCAAAATATCCAGCCACTCCACCCAGCTAACTTGCTACTGCAAGACATGGAAGTAGATCGGAGGTTGCCGGCGCTTAAACCTCTGGCACTAGCAATGACGGAGGCAAACCCTGAGAAACTACAGAATATCTCTTATCACCTCCCGGCTACATACCACCCTATGCCTCCGGAAACCAGGTCTCTTCAATCAAGTCCAACGCACGCTCGGTACGAAGAGAAGGAGGCGAACCTCCAACGCCACGGTGTGCATGGCAAATTCCAAGATCATCTGTCAGCACACCACTTTGCACCTTCCAGTCGCAAGCAACCACCGCATCCAAAATCCTTACATCAGCAATGCTAAATAAGAACGCAGCTGGTCGCCATCTCTGAGGCTGTTCCATTACGAGTCCTTACACAGTACCAACACAAAAAAGCTCATAGTAAGCACCATTAGTATAATGTACATAACAAAGCAGCCCAAATGATCAGGGGGGAATAGATCCTTTTATAAGGACCTTCAAAGCACCATTAAACCAGCTACAGCTACCTATCGTTAAAGAAAACAAGTACCAAACCAGTACCTGTGTTAAGTAGCCTCTGCAAGCGAGGACGCTAAACAAATAAATACCAAGGATACGCAAAGTACACAAGGGGTACTATAAAAGTAGAGCTCAACGACTGCATGCATGAGCAGCGGGAAAGGGCCAACCACAACCAGCTCCACGTAACCAAAACCCGCTTAAGGGAGATGGAGGCAGACGTCTGCATACGGACGACCAAAAATAACGAGATACCGCGCAAGAATTCGTAATAGTGTTGGCAAAAGAAATGTCCCGGAGGCAGCTGTGGCCTCCGGGACAATGCTAAAGAGGAAAGCCAGTAGAGCAAGCTAATCAGGATCATCGTTTGAATGGAGACAAGGGGGATACCGCGTAAGAACTCGTAAAGTCCTCCCGTCTCCGCTGAAATCAACCACAGCTTACCTCCGCAGAATAAGCATCGGGACGCACGGGCAAATTGCTGAAGACTGCAAAGTCGAACACAGCAAGACTGACAACAGCACTGGTCAAAGAGAAACAACGGTTGTAACATCCACCGTATGTTAACGATAAAGTTATTAATACACAAATGTGTCTCAAAGTGGATACAACCTCCGGGGAGGAAAACAGAAATCACCTCCGGAGGTAACACCTACAAAAAGGCACGAAGGCCTCCGACTAATTAAAGTAGGCCTCCGCAGCACAGCGGAGGCCGAAATGAGCAACCACACAAATTACATGTCCATCACAACATCAAACCTCCGCGCAAACAAAAATGATTACAAAGGTCTAGACGGACCACGCCATGCAAAAGAGCGAATAAAGCTAGGACGTGCGTTATCCAAATCGCTAAGAACAAGATCGAACATGTCATCCACCGAAAGCCTAGGAAACACCAACTTCCAATAAGTCCACAGCTCGCCGCTAACGTAAACATCATTGCGCATAAAGGTAATAGGCTCGACCTCCTATACAGGCCCCAAACTGTAGACCTGCGCAGGATGATTCGGCCATTAATATTTTACAAAACCAAGACTTAAATTGTTCTTTACATATGCACAACGGCACTAAGTCAGCAAAAGACAAAACATATACAATCACAAATGAAGATGAATTTCTACACCTCCTCGGCAGCAATCAAGTCCTGAGGCCCCATGCGAGCTCCCGGAGACGCTGCCGCTTCCTCCGCCATGCAATCAGTCCCAGCGCTGGCAGGAAGAACTTGGGGGGGCGGAGGCGCCAGCGTCGGCAGAATCCTCGGGTTCGTGCAGAAGTGCCGCCAAAACAAGTCGGCCCGTGACCGCTGCGGTTGCCATACTTCAGTTGCTGAAAAAGACAGAAAATAAGAGGGGAATCGCCAATGCAGCTCTCGCTAGCAAAATAAAGCATCAAAAACCAACCATACATACCGTTTTACGGGTAATATTGGCCATGGCAACGGTCTCCGACCGACTGAACTTGGACCAGAACTTCTCCATAAAGCTGCGCACGGTGGTCTTAATAAAACGATCCGTTCTACCAAGTTCAGCAGGATCTCCTAGCTCAGGGCAATCAAAATTCCCAATTTGGACAATGTCCTTGGACACAAAGAGCTTGCACAGATAGGTGGCGGAGGTCTTCGCGCTGAAATCAGAAATCCGGTCATAAACTCAATAAGATTGGCGAGGTTTCCCTTAATCCAAGAAAAGACACCGGTGGTATAGGCCTCATGATCGACCGGAGTCACCGCACCACCAAAGGCCCGGACGACGGAGACATAGGTTTCAGCCACCTCTAGCCCGATCAACCTCGTGGCGGTCAGCTCCTTCTCAAGCTCTTCAACCCTATCCTTAAGAGCCGCCGCTCATCATCCACTTCTTGCCGTAGAAGATTAGAAATCTCAGCGACTTTGTCCGCCCGCTGGTTGGCGGTAGCCTCCGCTTCTTTAGCAATGACCTCCGCTTCTTTGGCAGAAGCCTCCACCTCTCTAGCGACAGCAAGAGACCTCTTTAGCTCATCAGATTCAACCTCAAAAGCTGATAGCCGCTTCTCCAAATCGGAGGACTTCAGAGCCATTCGCTCCTTCTCTTGGGTCTGAGAATCGACCTCCGCCTTCAAGACCCTGATAGCTTCATCCTTCTTGACCAGTTTAACACAACTACTGGTTTCAACGGCCATGGACAAGGCGACGCTCTGGAGATAGCAATAAAACAATGCTCAAATCAGATACTCGATAGAGTACATAGCTAGAAACGAAAAAAATAAAACCAAACTTATAATAATATGATGATTAAATTGGCATCCATTAAAGTCTGAAACGGCAACCCAGCCAGACGCCGGTACAAGTCTCCACCCATTGAATCAGTCAGCTGGCCAATACCTTGAGCCCAGCTAAGGAGAGCACTTGTGCCCTCATCAGGGCAAGAGCCGGACGGGAGGAACCCAGAGCCAACCATGCCCACCGGAGGTCGCGAAGATGTAGGCTTTGCCTCAGCAACGGCCCCTCCGGGAAAAGGAACACCCGAAGCCGGAGGCGGCGGAGGGGCAGGCTGAGCGGCCTCAGCAGTAAGGATATCTGAAAGCAAACACAAAAAAACACAAGTCAAACAACGAAAACAAGAAAACACCAAATCTCAAGAAAAATATACATATCATACACATGCTCACCGAGCAAGGAAACTTCCCAGTCAGAGGCATAACCACAAGAAACCTTCAAAGTCATGAAATCCACATAGGTCATACTTCGAGTAAGAACGTTACCTTGACTCGAAGTGTATGCATCTTCGGGGACCTCAGTATCCTCCGCTCGGAGTGGGGCAGTCTCCGCAGGCTTCTCAACGCGATGAGCCACGCCATCGGCCTCCTCCAACTCATCCTCATCAGAGCTGGCGTCCAAATATGCACTAGCAAAAGGCTTTACAGAAGGCTCGGCGGGCGGTGTCTCAACATGCGCAGACACAGGTTCGGCGGCCGGCGAGACAGGCCTAACCGACGGTGAACTGGAGCCCGCAGCTGCTAAGGCATGAGACGCCTCCGGGGAACCAGCAAGCGATGGAGAACACTGAGACGGGCCCTCGGAACTAGGCAGCGTAAAGCACCAGTTTCCATCAGAAACTCAGTCCCCACCTCCGGATTGACTGTAATATCCCTATCTTCGTCATAGAGGTCCTCAAAAACGTCCACAATCTCCGCAGATTCAGCGGAGGCTCCTCTCTGCTTTTTTGGGCCTTCGCGCGCCAAAGCGCCAGCTTTTTTTTTCTTTCCCTCGGCGGCCTTCGCAGCAGCGCCGGTAGCAGTGGCCTTTGTAGCAGCGCCGGCGAGGCATGGTACCAGCCTCAGACCTTCGGGCAAGATACTCCTCAGAAACTTCTCCAAGTATCTCGACGGCCTTCTGCTCGGTGGCATGGACAAAGTCCTCTTTGCTCTGACCCTCAGGGATATAAGATTCCACCAGCAACACCAAAAACAGGAAGGTCCAGTTTCTGCAGGACAAACTTCTTCCTATCCTTTCCGCCAAGCAGAGGCCAGAAATCGGAGGCAGTCATCTCCTCCACAAGGTCTCTCCCTCCGGAACAACGGCAAGCATCAACAAATGCTCTAGAACAGGACTTCCTTTTCTCGGAGACGGTTGCCTCCAGCTTGATGCTGGTGTGCGGGTCCATTCGGGTCATAACGGAGGCGAAGGGAAAGGTAATGATCCTCCAACCATCCTCTCCGACCTCAGAAGCACCAGAAGTCTTCACATAAAACCAGAAGTCCATCCAGTCAGCGGGCTCCCACTTCCCCCGCTGACACCAAGAAATAGCAATCTTTTCCTTGCCCTTGCCAGGGTTCCTCTTGGCCATGAAGCTACACGATGCGAACTGCGCAAGCCTTGTTCCAACATACTTCGGCTGTTTTTGCAACTCGTAAAATTCTACGAAGGTGTTTATGCTGATTCCCCCACCATACGATTCGACAGCCCAAAGAAACTTAATCATATTCAGACACGCATGAGGGGTCATGTGATGAAGTTGCACGTCGAACCACTCAAGCACGTACCGAACGAAATTGCAGCAGGGGAAGCGAAGGCCGCAAGTAAAGAAATCCCTGAACACAACGGCCTATTCTCGCTCAGGCAGCGGAACAGTCTTTTCATCCGGAGCTCGCCCGCGGCCAACAGGGATGTAGCCCTTCTCCTCGAGGCCATCCACCATCGCCTGGGTCATCCGGCTACAACCAAAGTCGTAGCTGACCTTCGAGTCAGAAAAAGTAACCTTCGGAGGCATTAGATCGCAAGGGGAAGCCTCGACGTCAGAAAATTACTCCTCGAGATCCCTGGCCTCCGCAGCCGCTAGCATGCACTGCTCAAAAAGGCCAAGGAAGCCTCCAACTCCGACGCCCTGGAACTAGAAATAGGGGCCGGAGAACGGGCGGCGACGCGCGCAGCAGGGGCGTTTAGGTGCCACGGCGGCAGGATGCCGGCGCAAAGGCAAGCGCGGAGGCAGCAAGCAAAAAGTAAACCTACGCGAATCAAGCGGAGGTAGTAGCAAGCAGAGCAAGCTACGCGGAGGCAAGCAAAGGAGGGTACGGGTCGTTTTCACAGCCCACCCCCTTTATATAGGCAGCGATGAGGCGCCTCGAATTCTCAGCCCAACGGTCACGACGATTCACGAATCGAATGACAGCAGTTCAACGGACTCGAATCAACGCACAAGATTAAAACCGAATAACAATAAAAAGCAATTCCTCCGGTCCAACGTTCAACGCGCCAGGAGGGAGTCGGAGGTAATCACAGCCTCCATGGCTAGGGGCGTATAGATGGCTAGACCCGCCTCCGCTGGACCTAACCCTCAAGGGGGAATGTTGGGGATGCGCCCCAAGACCGGCCCCAGGACCGGAGGAGCTTATTACCTCCGATTTCTATCTGGCTAACGGTTCCGACTGTGTTCAACCTGGCCTACGCTTGCAGGTTTTAGAGTCGTCACCGGGGGACGGATCTCCGGCGGAGGTCTCCAGGAGATGCGTCGAATCGGTCGACAGCGAAGACCCGGCGGCGACGACCGTCGCTCAGGCGGAGGCTGCACCTCTGCTGGAAAGCCCCCCAGCGGAGGCTTCGAACTGGTCGACGGCGAAGACCCGGCGGCGACGACCCTCACTCAGGTGGAGGTTGTACCTCCGCTGGGTAGCCTCCAGCGGAGGCTTCGAACCGGTCAACGAAAGAGGCTCGGCGAAGATCACCGTTGCCGAGCGGAGGCTAGTTGACACAGCCTCGCTAGGCCCGGAGGCTCTGTGGAGGAGGCGATAACCTAAGGCTGCTTCTACCTGGGCGGTGCGCCAAAGCCAGCTGGGAGGCATGAGGACAGTTGGTGGGCTTGCTCTTGCGAGTGGTGATGGGCTACGGCCCATGGCCATGTCCAGGAAATGGTGGCCCAACGTGCCCCTAAGGGACCCATGTGTAACAGAGTCAGTGTTTAGGATTTGGAAACTCCCTTTGGAGGCACACATGTACTTTCAGCCTCGAGCTGGGGAGCCACTGTATAAGGCCACGCCCCCTGTGTAATCAGGAGGGGAGACCCCCTGATAGTTGTGGCATTACTTGCTGTCGGACCCACATTGTAAATTTTATATTTAATACAGAGAGGGAGGAACCATCTAGGTTACTCATTCCATCTTCACTCTAACCTGCTGGGACTCTGTTCCAACATAAATCATACATGAACCAACAGCAAGCAGAAAACCTAAGTTGCTAGATAGGTCATATGGTTCTCAGTATGGAGCTACCATCTCCCTAAGTCATAAATCAGAGGCAACATGAGCTACTACTTCCTAATTGGCAATGGAGTGTTTGTTGCACAACTAATGTACTTAAATTCTAGATAGTAGTAGCTAGATAGTATTTATAATTGTCTATGCTGCAGCACAACCAAGATAGCCAGGCTCCACAAAATACTTCTGATCATCATTAGTCAATGCCATCTATGCTGTGGTCCAGGTTTGCTGAAACATGAAAGGATCCATCGCCAGTTGCCCTCTACACCAAAAATAATGATCTGAGTATTTTTATATTTGGCACGTGAACCATGAAAGATGGAAATAAGAGTTATATTCATGTTTGGTGCGTATATATAGTAAATCAATATTTGCAGTTATATTCATCACTAAAGCAGTAAAAAATTAACTATAACCAAAGTGTTCAGATTTAAAAGATTGTAGTGAACAGAAGGGCAAGCCCAATAACAAAAGGGCATTTTATTTCAATTCACTAAATGGCAAGCCCAACACCAAGTTGTAGTGAACAGAAAAGTGTTCTGAGCTAATTTAATCACAAGGAACGTAAGTTTTACTGCAACCAAAGGGAAATGTGCCCTTCACCAATTGGCAACTGCAGTACCTATGAACGAGATTCCAACAAGATTATGAACCACTAGATAGATGTAGCCAATTTAATAGAGGCCAATAGCAAGATTATTAGGATTATGAAGCTATGCCCAACGCCAGACAAATGAAGGATTATGAGGGTAGGACAAAGCACTTCCATACCTGCTCAAAGAACTGCACCTATAATAAGGAGCGCTCTTCTGGATAGATTTTGCCATGTGCAGCCAATAGGAATCAAGGTAGCCAGCTAATAAGAACAAATTAAATGTTGGGCCCATCACTCAAATCTTCTGCTCTCTTGATGGAATCTACCTGAAAGAAGATACGGACTGAAAATTTTTATTGCCGCAAAGTCCATTGTCAGCATGCCTACTGACTGAGCACTATAATACTCGACATATAAGACTGACTATAAATTTTTCCCATATGTACAGAACAACATGCCACGACTCTTAAATCCTCAATCTATAATACTGACTACATCTGCAATTTACTATGTATTTTTCCAGTACCATCTAGATCCTGCCTTCAATCTTGCCACGTCATTTTTCTTTTCTCAAGGTATGTCAGATGGTGTCATCTCTTTATTGTGTAAGCTACTCAGAAAACCAGTTGGTCTTCGATAGCATATTCCCATTTTATCAATGAACCTAACATTAATCAGTGAACCACAAGCCAGCCTACTAAAAACCTAACATTTACATGCAGCTTCTTGTGAAACACTAAACAGGTCCTAATAAAGTACTAAGTTCTATTACTGTGTTGTAAAAAGAATGGAACTGATATTTTTCGTATGCAAATGAATAAACAATTTGTCATTGGAACCCTAAGTTAACATGAGAAATCATTATTATATGAAGTAAAGTATTAATACTGCTTCCCTGCTGCGTGCAACTAAAAAGTTCAGAGATAACTAACCAGATGCAATGGACACAAAGTACAGCAAAAATAAAAAAATCAGAGAGACAACTAACCATATCACAATGTTTAGGATTTGAGGACCGTATGGAAGCTTGCACTACAGTTATGGTGGATGCTGTAGAAATTATCTCTGACCATATTTCTCCTCTTCCAACTGGTGTAAATTAAACAGTAAAATTTGATTTAGACCAAAAATACAATAAAATCCCATAAATAGATGAACAAATTTCGTCAGAGACCATCGATGTTGCGGATCCATCATCTTGCGTACGCCAGCAGCAAATAATTTCCTGGTGGTGACAACCATGGATATTCAGATCTGAAGCACGTCTTTGTGTATGAGTTGAGAGGGGGAGGATAAACAGGAAATTTCGAACCTGGTAGATGGGGACGTCGACGGGGCTGGGGTTTGGACCGCAGGCAAGGACGGTGGGTGGCGGATCTGGTGGCTGGGGGCGGGGGCGACGGATCCAGTGGCCGGCGGCGGGTGCTAATGCGTGGGGAGGCAGCGGTGATAGCAGGGGCGCCGGTCCTCTGGTGGCTGGAGACGGTGGGGGGCGCTGCAGAGTGCAGGTGCCGGCGGGCGGCGCTTCAGGTGCCGGCGGGCGGCGGCGCTGGTAGTGGAGGCCGGCGAGCTGTGGCCTGGGACAGAGAGGTTCGACTTCTGTGTGGCCAGCGCCTAGGAGAGAGAAGGATTTGGGGGAGAGGAGGAAAAGTCACGGGCGCTGATGAGATGGGGTGTGCGGCTGAAAATTTTCCATATCCCGCGCTCTCCTTCGGTCCGTGTCTCTGTTGGCTGGGCCAGTGCGACCCGTGATGGTGGCCCACCCACGGGAGAGGCTATCACGGACGGTCCTGGCTCAAACGTGGGGGATGCTCAGGCTACCCTGACGCGGAGGGTGCGGGCCGACGGGGCTGCTCTGCACCGTAAGGAGAGAAACGACCTGTGGTAGTGCACGTGCGACACTATAAAACATTTATCTTTTTTTATTATTTTATAGTTTGTACGCGGTTATCATCTTTATTAGCCGTAGGTAAGATGTTTTTGCTGTAAATAGAGATGTCTTAACAAATAGTCACTACGCTTATATTTAACGTCACAGCATTTTTTAATTAATGTTCATGTCCATGTCTATGTTCTCTGTGCATTAGTTCCTTTTGTAATTGAAGATATTGATGAGGAAGGTCACAGTGAACTGTTTTGGATCCTAAAAATAAACTGAAATCATAAATATTTTAGAGTACAAACAATAATATTTGTTTCCAATCTATATTTTTTTCTAGTTTAATGTATTGTTAAATAGCAGCTTGCTTACCATATGCATATGTTTGAAACAAACCCTTCACTATTCCATGCTTGCGTGAAAGTTAGGATCAAATATTCTGTGGATTTCCTGCACACATGATAGATGATAGATTACTAACATGTAAGGAACTTTGGATAGTAATTGTCAAATGTGTGGAACTATATTATTATATAACATTTGGAATAAACAGTAGACATGCGCGTGCTACCGCAGGCGGATAAAAAAGAAAAGTTAACAGTTACTTATTAAGATTCTTAGAAGAATAACAATAAATTTTCAAGGATATTTCTACAATCATGATGATTCAATTACATTGCTCAAATATTAGCTGAGGGAGTGCAATTTCAACATCAAACTTGATATTGTTGGATAGCGTACGCACCATACAGATGACTAACAGGTGACTTTTGAACATTGTTGGCAGATAATTTCATTCAATTATAAAAGCTTCAGAAGTCTCCTTTTCATTCATTCCTACAACGCAAGTAGATGTTTTATTCAGCCAAAAACCTGTAGCATCGAACGACCACTACCAAAGTTTTCATGCTAATTAAGTACACTAAATAATTTATTAAAAGCTCCTGCTTTCATGCTAGCAGCTGTAGCAAAGAACATGTACAATACAGGTACGTACAGCTGGTATAGTCGGATGTCCAGATTAAATATACGAGAAAGCTTTTTCTGATAAAATATAAATTTAATAATAAGATATTATACCTTCCGGCAAATATCCAGATTAAATATTTAAGAAAGATTGTTGTAAAATAAATTTAATGATTAGATACTCTACCCAACGGTCTTTGAAATCAAAGTTAAAAAGAAAATAATGGCAATAGGGGGCTTCTCTTGAGGCTATATCATTAGCAGAAGGTGTATACCCAAGAGGGTGGAGGGAGGGGGACTGGTAGGGGCCGTTTCGCAATTTGGGCATTATTTGGTAGCTAGAGAGCTAGCATGTGTCTTTTAGTTGGGAGTTTCGATGGAAAATTAGAATGGTTGGGTGTCCAGGCCTCCAAGGGACCAAGATGGGTTGGATTTGGAAGTTTGGAGCTCATGAATCCCGTATAATTTCACAGAAATCAGTTTTATTTATAAACTTATATATACCAGCAAACATGCACGTGCGGCATGCACATGTCTAGAAAACATATTTCCTACTTTTTAATTGTCATTCTCTAATTTGTATGCAGTTACCATCTTAAGTATATATATAGCTTTGAAATATTTGGACATGTTAATATAATTTTTTAGCCAAATGCTCATCATATTCATACCATTGCTCTAGGCTTTAGTCAAAAGAAAAATACTGTGAAGTATTTTAAGGTGTAAGCAAACAGAAGGCAATGTCAGTATCCATGATATCCGGAATACAGACTTGCCAGCAAGACACCATATTTATTCTCCCTTTTTATTATGGTGTTAACTAATAAATTATCCATGAGATCCACAATGTTTCCTACTTTTGTTTTCTTCCGGCGGAGTCTTGAAATCCAACGGATGCTATTGGGTTGCCTATCCTTCCACGGGGCAATAATATCTTGCTGCTCCAAAAATGCTCAGGCATTATGCAGAGAATACATGCATTTCCTACAAGAAAATATTGTATGAACATTAGATATTATTGCTTGTCATTATACCTATAAAACTAAAATAAGATTAAATAAAAATATTGAAGTTACAAGTATGAAATCATAAAGAGATTCTTCATTTTGTGTTTTCCACTTTTTTTATTTTTTTCCCATTTATGCAAATTTGCTCTACTCCATATTATCAAACCAAAAAAAAGAAATGATAGTAATATGTAACCTTCATAAATCAGTTCTTGTCTCTGTGTATGTGGTGCTTCCACTAAACAAGTACACCTCTACCAAGCTACCTCAACCAGCTGCATCATGTTTCTCAAAAAAAAAAAAACAGTTGCATCATCTATTTGGTTCGATAAATAAATTCAGACTGAATTCCTGTGAAAATAAAAGGTAAAGCAATTAGAGCAAACCAATATTAGATCATGGGAATGTGGATCCTCACCCATCGATCAGTTTGGTGGTTCATCTCATATTAAACATGCAAGCTAAGGAATGAATAGTATAGCCAACAGAAAATTTCAATTCAAGCTAAAGAATCAGTAATATACCAACACAGAAAGAGATGGCACATGGTCTGTTTCAAGCTGAGGTTTGACACCCCTTCGCCCTATGGTGGAAGATGAGGGTCAGGGAGTATCAATCTGTCCAAAAACTCTTGTAGCTTCTGAAATACTTTCCCAGCTCACCACTGATATTAACAGCAACCGTGCAACCACAAATAGCCCTCATAATCCGTTGTCACAAAAACCTTTATAGCTATCACCTCTTCTAAAAATTGCCATCTAACTTTCTCATACACTTTTTCAAAGTCAACCACAAATAGCCCTCATAATCCGTTGTCACAAAAACCTTTATAGCTATCACCTCTTCTAAAAATTGCCATCTAACTTTCTCATACACTTTTTCAAAGTCCAGTTTCAGAATGATTTCACTTGACTTTGTGCTAGCTAATTCATGCAACACCTCATGTATGACCACAACCCCATCCATAATGTATCTTCTAGGAACAAAAGCAGTTTGACTGGGGCTAATAATTTTTCAGGAAGTTTGTTCCCCTTCCTCAAATGTTAATGCAATTTTGCGTACTAATTCTTCAGCTGACAAGTAATGAAAGTCCCAGAGTTCAAAAAAAAATATTAGGGGTCATGATGACAATTTTGTAAATAACATAGAGATGGCAAATTGGTATGTATTGCTTCATGTTGGAAGCACCTTTAATTATACAGCAAAGATTGATGCTAACTATGCAAAGAGGCAATCCATCAGATAAACTTGAGGCTAACCCATTAAGATTTACATGGTCCACCAAAAAAAATTGCATCTAAAAACAATTGCCTCAACGCCTTGTTCTTTTCCCTTCAAACCATAGAAAACCGAATAAAAGGGTATTGATTACAGGAAATTTATGTCTTGCAAGTATAGTTAATAATTGTCTAAAATCATTAGAACCAATCTCTAAGGGAATTCAAGCAATTTACACATGCCAACAAAAATAATTAGATAGCAATGAGAACAAATAGTGCACACACCGCAGCAGTGGAGATTTAAAAGCCTGAATGACATGATCCGAGGTAGCCATATGCAGTATTAATTCCTCAACAGGAACCAGTATTGAAGAGTAAAGCAAAGAGTATTCACTGCAATCCTAGAACATAGAATCCCTGTTGGATGTTTAGCTGCCATCCATGCCTCTTTGAAACTATCTTGAAATCATGTTTAAACAATAGAAAGTATTTCTAGACTATGGAAAAGCAGCTATTCATATCTCAGGACAGCAATAACGTTTCAACAGCCAAGAAAAAAAAAGCATCATCGTTGGGAATTTGGGATGGGATGGGATGGGATGGGATGGGATGGAATGGGATCCCACACCTGCTTGTGCCAATTCACAGCATGTGGCGGCACCCAGTGATCCTGTATGCTGCCTAACTTGGCCACACCCCGCACATGCCTCTGATCATTAGCACGAAGTCAAGAAAACGGTCAGACTACACAGATCCACTCACTTCTGTTTGTGGCGCGCTGCGATCTCTGTGTGATTGCAAGAGAGCGGCTACGTAGCTAAGACAATGGCAGCGGCCGGGTAGGGTCGATGGCCGGCGGCAGCGATGGCCGGCGAGTCGTACATCACCAGGCCTCTGCCCACCGTATCCCACACCGCGCTGGCGATGCTTCCGCCTCCCTTCACACTGCGGCCTGGATTTGGTGTTTGGTTTCGTACAACAGGAAGGGAGCGTGGGCCGTGGGCGTACCTGGTGATTCTTGTCGTCGACGAAGGGCTCGTACTCGTCGCAGAGCTACGCCGTCGAAATTTTTTTACTCTATATTTCTGAATTTGTACTAACCTGGGATTATTCTTCATGAGTTTGCACATGGTTTATTTTTGGAGAAAAAACTAGAAAACCTCAGGCTATGAAGTACGACAGTGAAGAGTTTATTTAAGCAAGGTCAAGGAGAAAAAACTAAAAAGCCTCAGGCTATGAAGTATGACAGTGAAGAGTTTATCAAAGCAAACTCTGGCATGTCCATCCAATTATTTTATTTTAGTTTATTTTATAACTACTTTACCAAAGTTGAATAGTGTTATCCATTATTTGTAGCTTTGTGACTTTCTTATGCAACTTTAATATTTAATTAATAGTTTCAATAATACTATGGTATTCAAAATCATAAAGTTTGTTGCACCTAAACACTTCATGGCACTTTAAAACCAAAGTATTTCACAAATTCATTATATTTATCTAAAACTCTAAAATACTTTGCATCCAAATACGACATAATCTTTGTTCTCAGGTCTACATACGAACTAGGAAATTGAATTCTCATGGTGCTAGAGCAATTGCCAAGGCTGCAATAGTTATTCTGACTTATTAGTTGTTGGGTAATTCTCTATTTTGTCTTGGGACAAATGTTTAGTCTTTTTGTTTGTATTTACTATTTTAATTAATAATGCAAAAATATGGTGTTAAACTAGATAGACTCATTTCTTTTTAAAATATGTCATTTCCTCAATCCTTCTTCAAGATAACTCATCTTGTACTAACATGAGACAGAGTTACCAAAAGTGTGTTGTTAATCAGGGTTTGTACATATAAATTGATTTATTATTCAATTATTGTCTGGATCAGTTTTTATGAACCAATTGAGATGATGATGATGATGGTAATTTAGTATTTCCATGTTTTAGACTTTGGATCCTTTTATTTATGCGGGTTATTACCTTTCCTTGTAAATCATGTGCAAGCACAATAGAAAACCTTGGTCGAAGTTTATCAATGCTAATAACCATTCATGTCGATTGGAGTGCTTACAAATCTAATGTCAGTATATTGCATAGTTTGAAAGAAGAGTTCAGTAAGCCTCTTAATAACATGCAATTATAACGAAGATAAAAAAAGAGTCGATGACAAGTTAAAGTGTACAGACCTTGAAATATTCTTAATATCAAATTGTATTCAAGATACTTGAAAGGTCACTTGCTTATGAAAAATCTCGAAACACATCCTGAGATGTGAATTTAGGTGTGAAAGTGTCTTTTAGGCAGCTAAATAGTTTTTTCTCATGTTTTGATTTTTTAACATCATGTAAATTATGTTCAAAATGAGGTTAAAATTGACTTTTCAAGAGACTACTTGTTATTTTTTAAGATATTATTTTCTAAAAGGCACGTGCGTGTCTCACGTGCATATCTACTAGTTTTCTTAGCACGTGCATGTCGCACGTGCATCTCTGCTAATCTATACTATAAAAGAGCAAAGGAATTGATAAATACACGTTACCTAAAAATTTATACCCACCTTATGTTTTAACCGTTAGATGTGACTTAAAATCTTGATCCAAGGGATATTATGTCTCCTTACCTCCTTACAAATGTGCCACCCTGTAAGATTTAAGATTTATTTGCGTTTTTTCTATTCAATTCATTGGCCTATGATATTTTTTATTCACCCAAAAAATTCTACCCGCTTCTAGATATAAACGGATACATGCATTGTGGGCCCAATAGGATACATATTATATTCTACATATACACGCGTACATACGAATGTCTATAACTATAACCCTCAGCCGCCGTCACCGTGGGGAAAGGGTAAAAAACGTAGGGCACTTGTGCCGTCACCGCTACCGCCGCCATGTCTTCGTTCACCAGAACAGCCACGCCGAGACCAGGGCAGCATCATGCATCACGACCAGGGCAGCATCATGCATCACGTTCACCAGAACAGCCACGCCGAGACCGCTGCGCTCAGGTGAGACACCTTCATGTACAAGTACGCTCGCTTCCGGGTCTATAAGAAAGTTATATATATATATGGTGCTCAGGGTATTCGGCGGCAGAGACCAACTTTCAATCGGCTGGTTTCATTGGGCGTGTAGTGCGCGCTGCTGTTGGGATATCATGTTATTTATTGAATCCTTGATTTAAAGCATCCTATCCTATCAATGGAATCCACGTATGGTTGAGAGTCCAAATCTTTACTGCAGTGATCAATTTGTTTATATTATTCCAATCTAATGTCCTTGCCCCTTGCAGGTTCGAAGGTGGTTGATTCCATGATCTCTCGGTTGTATCATACTACAACTTAAATCAAATCATCATAATACTTTTGGTCTTTTACAGGGAGCATCATACAGGAATTGTCACGCGGCTACAGTGCTTCCATGAATCAACAGGTTTAGTGGCAATTTGAAGGCTCAGAGGCTCCTAAATCGTAATATCTGATCGATCTTGGCACCTCAGAGCTCAACCGTGTCTTCCATAATCCATCACACCAATGAGCCATGACGGCAGCAAAGCGAGATGTACAATTGATTTTGTCATCTTCGTTTCTAGAGGTCCCGGGCCGTGTATTTTTGTTCTATCAATTATCTTTTTCATGTGAATATAGAGAACTGACATCGATGCTGCTTGCAATGATGCTACTACGGATTAGTTGTCCATATTTTTTCACTCCAATATGATGCATGTTCGCATTTAATTGAATGTTCGTGTGGCTCATGGTGATCCCGCTTGTGCAGGAGTACGTCTTTAAAAGTACAAGCCCATGCGTTCGTTCTGTGGACGCATAGCTGAACATCAGGCAATGCAAAGATCATACAGTTTAGGCAGTCGTCAAACCTGAAACCTGTCGATAAGAGCACCGTGAAAGTGAAGTTCAATGAGAAGGATGACAAGAGGTCTGTGAAGGAAGCACTAGAGAGGTAACTGGGCAAACATGTCCAAGTGAGTTCATTTGAGTTTGTGACTAGGCTAATTATAATATGAGTTTGAGATTTCTTCTATGCATTATAAAAATTAGACTTTATGATTTAGGTCAATTGAAAAATAATTTTCATATACGAGACTATGATTTTATAGTTATAATAATTGAGTGTAGAAATTTGATTGTTGTTCTTCTATTATGGAATTTTTTGCCGAGTGCCACGTCAAAGATAGTCGGCAAAGAGCCCCTTTGCCGAGTGTTGGAACTGGCACTCGGCAAATCATTAATTTTTTTTAATTTTGAGTTCAAACTTTTTTCTGTAGCCCAAGCATGTTGTTCACAAGCACATGTTCGAATTTGGGGTCTTTTTATAATATTTTGCTATATTTCGTTCAATTATTTCATTTATTTGAATTTTTTCGCATAATCTAAATTTGAACTGCATGTACATGAAATAATAAAACGTAGCCATTCGAAAAATGATATTTATGTTCAAGAGTGTATGTTGAGGCCGTCTCCATAAACTCACCTAAAAGTTCAAACACCTTGTCCATGAAACATGACCATCCACGTACGGTAGAAGTGTATTTTAATAATATTAATCCAAATAAAGTCCAAAAATCACGAAACTTGATGAGGTGTCATGTTATCGCATGTAGAGGCTATGATAAAAATTTAAAAATATTTGGAGCAAGTTGCGACGTCGGATGTCTAAAACCCAGACATCTCATATGTGATGAGAAGGTCATATTTCGTGGACAAGGCGTTCAAACTTTTGGGTGAGTTTATAGAGACGGCCTCAACATACACTCTCGAGCATGAATATCATTTTTCGAATAGCTACATTTCATTATTTCATGCACCTGCAGTTCAAATTTGGATTATACAAAAATTCAAATAAATGAAATAATTGAAAGAAATATAGCAAAATGTTATAAAAGGCCCCAAATTCGAACATTTGCTTGTGAACAACATACTTGGGCTACAGAAAAAGTTTGAAATCAAAATTTAAAAAAATTAATGATTTGCCGAGTGCCAGTTCTGACACTCGGAAAAGGGGACCTTTGCCGACTGCTTTTGGCTCGGCAGTCGGCGAAGATGCAATCTTTGCCGACTGCCCAGCGTGGCAGTGGGCAAAGAGTTTTTTCGATAAAAAATAGAATTAAAATTTTTCTAACCCTAACGGGTCGGCCCACACACGCACACACAGCACACGCCCACCCACACCGCCGCACACACCACACACGCACACACACAACACTCACGCACACGCCACCGTCGCCGCCGCCGTGACCCCAACCGACGGACCGCCGCCGCAGCCCCGCCCCTGACCGGATCCGCCCCCACCCCGACCGGCGGACCGCCGCAGCCGCCCGGCCACCCCGACCGGATCCACCCCCGCCGCCGCGCCCCACCCCGCCCTCACGCCCCTGCCAGCCGCCGGCTCCACCGCCCCCACCGCCGCCGTGCCCCACCCCGCCCCCGGCACCACCGCCCTCCACCTCTGTCGGGCTTCCTCCGCCGCCACGCCCCACCCCCCCGGCGCCACCACCCCCACCGTCGCCGGGCTTCCTCCGCCGCCTATCGAGGAAGGAGGAAGATGAGGAGGAAGGAGGAAGAAGGAGGCCGAGGAGGAAGGGGAAGAGAAGAGGAGGAAGAAGAAGGCCGAGGATGAAGGGGAAGAGAAGAGGAGGAAGAAGGAGAAGGAGGAGGAAGGGGAAGAAGAAGGAGAAGGAAGGGGAAGAGAAGAGGAAGAAGAAGGAGGAGAAGGAGAAGGAAGAAGAAGGAGAAGGAGGAGGAGGAAAGGAAGAAGGAGAAGGCCGGAGGAAGGAGGAGGCTAGTGAGGCGAGAAAGGAGAGGAGAAGGAGGCCGAGGGGGAGATGGAGTGAAGGGGAGGTGGTGCCTCAGCAGCAACGTCCCATCCCGTTCTCCGCGTGCATGCCCCGCCACCACTGAAGGTATACGGATCGTTTTGAATGTCGGCCTTCGTGCCGTTTTGGTTGTCGGCCTTCGTGCCATTGTAAATGTTAGCTTTTGTGCCTATGTTTTCTGTAGGTTTTGGAACCTCCCCGTGGAAGGGAGGTGCTGTCGAAATTTTCAATTGACACTAACCTATTGCCCTTTTTTGCAGAAGGACCCGTGGGAGGGACTCGGCCACCCCGATTGTCTTCGTCGCCACTGCCCTGCTAGCCTCTCTCCACCGCCGTCCTAGGTATAAATCACATCTTTTTCTTACTGTAACGTCCCGCCTCCTCGAGGCCAGGCCCGCTTACATCTAGCCGCTTATCTAGGACATAGACTACCCTCACAGATCAACACTAGTCTTTTCTGCGCACTTTGTCCTCACTCGTGCGCACCCAGGAAGATTTCCCGGTCGATCACCCATCCCTAAATTGCTCCAGGCCAAGCACGCTTAACCTCAGAGTTCTTTAGTGATGGGCTTCCGGAAAAGAAGTTGCAACTTATTGGTATGAGTATCCTATTAATCCTATTAAGCCTAGGCCGGGGTGTTACATACTCACCCCCTTAGGAGACCCATGTCCTCGTCGGTCAACCCCAGGCCAGGAATGTCCCCTCTTGGCCACGTCCGTGTGTCGAGTGCCAGCGCATATGTCATGCTGTGTGACCACTCCGGATCCACACCAGCCATGCACACCATGCTTGCGCAACTGACACACGCGCTCGTGAAACCGCAAGGGTCAGCTCCGATACCATTTGTAATGTCCCGCCTCCTCGAGACCAGGCCCGCTTACATCTGGCCGCTTATCTAGGACATAGACTGCCCTCACAGACCAACACTAGTCTTTTCTGCGCACTTTGTCCTCACTCGTGCGCACCCAGGAAGACTTCCTGGTCGGTCACCCATTCCTAAATTGCTCCAGGACAAGCACACTTAACCTCAGAGTTCTTTAGTGATGGGCTTCCGGAAAAGGAGTTGCAACTTATTGGTATGAGTATCCTATTAATCCTATTAAGCCCTGGGCCGGGGTGTTACACTTACCGTTGTCGTAATTAGGTCATGTAACCCAGTTAGGCGCTCTCGTCCGAAAGAGATTCGGTTGGAGGTATGTAGGTATTTTGCATATCTATGACCGTATCTGTTTTGGATTGTCCACATTTTTTGGACAGCCCACGGATGCGTAGATGAGTTAGCTTCCATGTTCTGCTTCTATCTGAGTCCGAGTTTTGGCAGGACCTCCCAGTTGTTCTATGGATACACACTCTCCCTGCGGGGATGTGTATCGGGAGAACAACAGGGAGGTGCTGCCAAAATTCTGACTCGGACAGGAGCAGAACATGGAAGCTAACCCATCTACGCATCCACGAGTGGGATTAGGACCTATCCTTCCCCTATTAGATGGTAGGAACGCCGTGTAGATGCAATTGCTGGTTTTATTACTCGCTTACATATATGTATGACAGAGGATGGCTAACCATGAGTAGGAGCGATGAATGGATTAGGGGGACCAATTATTTCCTGGAGCAAGCATTTGGCTTGGATGCTAAAGGGTCGATTCAGATGCTGTGTCCCTACAGCAAGTGTAAGAACTCAAAATATAAACAACAGAAAGATGTATTGAGAGATATTCATAGGCATGGATTCATGGCAAACTATACCCGCTGGATCTTTCATGGTGAGTGCGATCGTATTAGAGAGGAAAAGGTGAGAGAACGCCTCAAGGATTATGATGGAGATGCCAGGATGGCCGACATGCTAGTAGACTATAACGAGGCATGTGACAATGAAAGATTGGTGGAGGAGGATCCAGAAGAAACCGCAAAACAGTTCTACTTGATGATGTCTTTGGCACAGAAGCCCCTTCACGAGAGACTACAATGTCGCAACTGGATGGCATTGGACGCCTAATAGCATTGAAGTCGCAGTTGAGCCTCAGTCGAGACTGCTTCGATCTCATGTTGAAAGTTTTGGGCATAATGCTTTCGGAGGATCACGCGCTGCCGAAGAACACTTATGAGTCACAGAAACTCCTTAGTGCACTTAATATGCCGTATGAGTCGATCCATTGTTGTCACAAAGGGTGCGTCCTATTTAGGGGAGACCACAAGAAAGCCACAGTCGGCTTCGTTCAGAACATTCGGATCCCTAATGTTATCTTGCCTCCGTTGCCTGCCTCGTTGTTCTCTCCACCCCCGCTTCCTAGCCCTATGGGGACTCCGATGAGTATATATGTTTGTCTATTGCTTTGGCTTGTGTGGCCATCTGACAGGTACTAATGACATTGCTTCTCCTTTATGTAGCCACAGTCGGCGAGTTCGAACCCGACTCCTGGAGACGACCTTTCTCTAGGCCACGGGTGGACAGGTGGCCCGAGTCCACCTCACACGTGGGCCGGTGGCGTTCCTCCTCCTCAGCAGCAGGGGTGGTCTCTATGGTCAGGTGGCGCTCCTCCTCCGCCTCAGCAGCACGGGTGGTCAGGTGGTGCTCCTCCACCTCAGCAGCTCAGGGGCTAGATGTACTCCTTTGCACCATAGGGGTCCCAATGTGATGGCGGGTCACAGCACAAGCAGTGATGGACTGAGGCCTTTATGTTTTACATGTTGAACTTGTTATGGACTATTGATGGATATTGCACTTGTTATGGATATTGAACTTGTTATGGATGTTGTACATGTTGGATTTATGACTATATACGTGGATTTATGACTATATATGTGGATTTATGATATATATATGTGTGTGTGTGGATTTGTCTACTGTCATGTATGAAAAAACAAAAGAAAAACAAAAAAAAACAGTTCTCCCCAGCTTTGCCGACTGCCTGGGGACTTGGCAGCTGGCAAAGCTGGGCGCCACTTTTCCCTAGCTTCCAGCTTTGCCGACTGCCTGGTGACCCGGCAGTCGGCAAAGGTTTTCTTTTAAAAAAACAAAATTTCTTTGCCTACTGCTGGCTCGAAACACAGTCGGCAAAGAAAACAATTTAAAAAAATAAAAAATTCTTTGCCGACGGTCATGTCAGCAGTCGGCAAAATAGGCGTCAGAAGGCTGATGCCTTTAGGCTTTGCCAACTATGGTCTAGCTGTCGGCAAAGAATGCTTTGTCGTCATATCCTTTGCCGAGTACTCTTTGCCGACAGCCTACGCGGAAAGCAGTCAGCAAAGCCTTTGTCGACTGTTTTTGGCCCTTTGCCGACTGCTTCCAGCAGCCGGCAAAGAAGCTGAGTCCGGTAGTGATTCTAATTAAGAAGCTCGGCAGTTGGTTGAATCTATGCTATACTGTCCTTTTTTTTCTAATTCGACCCGATAGCTATTTGATCCAATTGTAGGGAAGGGACATGGTTAGTTTAATGCTGACACTGTTGAGTCTTGATGTTTCTGAGTGCGGGGTATCAGCTAGAGCCTAGAGGAGAAGCGGCTGTGCAATCCACTCGTGCAAGGGTTACCCCACGCCACTAATGAACTAGAAGTGTGCTAGCTACACCTTCGACAATTTCAGTTCATAGTGTGCACTTTAATTACATTGCTAGATTGGTTGAATTGTTGCTTCACCATGGTCGACAATTCCTATAAAAATTTTTATGTGCAATGCTTTGGCTAAAACATTGGTAGTAATATATTATATAGCTTAGTCTAGCGCAATGGTCTTTGCATAGATTGGTTACAGTGGCACTACATGTTTCATGATATTTGGTAATCTTAAGTGACAATACGTGGTCGAACTTTCTCTATCCTTCTGCAGAGCCCAGCGCAGCCTCTGATGAAGGAACAAACCGGACTAATTGATCATGTGGTGCACAACGAAGTGCCTTTGATAACCAAGTACATCCAAGGATTTTTTTTGTTGGTTTAGTTGTGATTGTGAATTATAATATAGAATTGTGGGCTGTTTGCTGGTGACAAACCGGAGCATGATCAAGCTGACGCATGAGAAGACGGAAAGTATCAGTTACACTCCCATGACGTGCCCTATGGATCAAGCAGTCAACAATCAGTCACCAGGTTTTGTTGATTCAATATAGTGGACCGTTCTTTAGATTTCATAGATAGTTCAACTATTTTAAGTTTATTAATGATTCTTCTAAATTTAGGTGCAAATAGTCCTATTGTTTTCAAGAGTTATTAGATAGTTTATATTAGAGTAGAAAGAATGCAAGATCTCTTTGAGGAAACAAATAAATAGAAGAAAGAATATTATTATTGCGAACACAGGACCTATTGTTTCCAAGTTAATGGATACTTTCTATGAAAGGACAACAGTAGTTTGTTCATAATTTTGATAGTCACTTGCACGCTCTAGGCATTTAGCCATGTTCCTGTTTGTTGTACGCTAAGATCTATAGCTGTATTTTTGTGGAATCAATATAGAATTCGCGGAAAAGATGATTTGCTTGATATTGAATTGAAGATCTCAATTATCTGTGACTTCTCTATAGAGTTTCACAGGATAGCTTTAGCACTAGGATTACAAAAACAAACAATGAAAACACATGTTTAACTCTAGAATGCAATAAAACGCCCTTAACATTTTTTTTGGTATGTGGGTTTTAAATTTGTCATCTGTTTTTTAATCCAGTAAAATGACAATAATAACTTTGGTTTGATATTTGCAGGTGCATTTTGCATGATGTTTTCTTGATTATGAGTAAATCTTCCTAATAAACATATGCCTAAGGCACTTCAGTGAAAATACTAGGATAAGATGATATCGATAAACAAGTTAGAAAATAACAAAAAAAAGCAATATATATCTTCTAAGCGCGTGCGTGCCGCACGTGCATGTTATTATTTTTGTATTATTAACTAGATTTGGGGACAGATTTGCGTGCGATGCAGTTTGTTGTCCGCAGGGGCATATCTCTATGGTTCGCTTAGGTCTATCGAGGTGCAAGTCCTGATTTCAGCCAGATGCTATGTAAATTTTGGGTTGCCACAGCCATGCAGGTCAGGTAAAAAAATGTAGTGGATATTTTGTTACTGGGGCCTCGTTTAGATTGCGAAAATTTTTCAACTTTACTACTGTAGCACTTTCGTTTGTATTTGACAAATATTGTCCAATCACGGACTAACTAGGCTTAAAAGATTTGTCTCATGATTTATAATTAAACTGTGCAATTAGTTATTTTTTACCTATATTTAATGCTTTATGCATGCGTCTAAAGATTGATGTGATGGAGAGAGAGTGAAAAACTTACAATTTTGATGGCATCTAAATAAGGCCTGGGTAACCAATTGGGGATTTGACAGCCTAATATGACACTAGATAATTGTAAGGATTTCAGTGCGCAGGATTAGATTGTGGTGTGGCTCGTACAGTTGATTGATGCTGATAATTGTAAGGATTGGGTTGCACTCTGATTTTTGTTTTCTGATTTGGCGGTAGGTTGGGTGGGTGCTCTATGTAATGATGCATTTGAAAAAAGAGTAACAAGATTGACTAGGTATATATATATATTACAAAATACTATTCGCCTGTATCGATCATTTTAAACTCAGCCGCTGTTCTTTCACTTATGCCTACAACCCTGCACGTGTTGCATACTTTCATTAGTCATTAGTGGGAGTTCAGTACCTCTAATTTCATTTTCTTGAAGTAAATAGCTGCAGGGTAGAAATAATCCTTATGTGTATCTTATCTTACTAGTTAAATGTCTGTGCGTTGCTGCGGGCTCGTTGCTATGGACAACACCATCTTTTTATATTTCCATATAGATGCACCTGTGTTGATCAGTTATACTTTTCTAAATAAAAAAGGTAAAATACTGAGCCCAGTAGATTCCACAAAACAGATTCCAAAAGATAAGTACAACACTGAGCCCAATAGCAAACGATGCAGTTTCTTGTGTGAATAGAAATATTTATTGGATTCATGACAACATTACGGCTAAGACAAAATTATAAGGCACCAACCTTTTGTTATATAAGGAAGCATCCAATACCTTAATTATGGTTTCAGGACCTTCTTATACGCGATATTCCTAGTGTATGTTCCACTCTGCTCTGAGTGCCTTTTTTGTCTTCTCTGGTTTTGAGCACTTTTGTTTCTTCTTATTAAGAGCAATTGGTGAAGACATAAGGCATTTAATTTGTCGCCAATAAAAAATCATGTCTTAAGACAGAAGGGGCTTAGTTTCCTGCCAATGAACAATTTGTTTGTAGTTCCAAAGACTTTAGCTGATGCAATTTTATTTGTTACCGCTTCCCAATAACTTGTTTTTTGCTGACTCCACAGCTGACAACTACAATATCTGTCTTATTTAGTTTACTGACACCAAAGTGTAGCAGAAAAAACTGGAAAATAAAGAGTTAGTTGTACGATTTTCAAATAGAGTGTATATACACTTCAAAAAGCAAGAACATGGAGAGGAGGGACCCTCCACCTAATAACCCTAAAAACTTAGCCTAATACAGAATATATCTCAATACCCAGGTAGCCAGTAGTGAAAGGAGCCGTAGATAATGAACTCCAGACAGCAAAGCATCCGTTCAAGAAACCTCGGCACCAAAGCATCTGCCGGAAAAGACGACGACCATGGTGTCAAAGCATTCACCGGAAACACCTCGGCGGCAAAGCATATGGCGGAAACTCGGTGGCAAAGCATCCACCGGAATAACCCGCTCCTCTCAGTCACTAAGGACCAAAGCCCTCCGGACCACGGGCGAGGAGGACTTACCTAAAGAACCATAGGCGGCAAAGCATCCGCCCCACCAGCAAGGAACCCGTCGGCGGCAAAGCATCCGTCATAAACACCTCGGTGGCAAAGCATCCACCGGAATGACCACTACTACAACTACAATAGGCACTAGCTAGGCATACCTAGGTGAGGAGAAACATGAAGCACAATTAGGCGCAAGCTAAAAAATAAAAAAAATAACACATATCTTCTATGTGCGACACACATGTGTCTCCAAAACGTATTTTCTTGTAATAGATGGATTATAAAAAAAAAGAATGAGAAGTCAATGGAAAGAAATTCTAGATTCATGCCCTAAATCTAGGATGGACTGACAATATATGCACTTAATAATTTAAATTTGCTCAATATTGATTTAAAAGAATTATTTGGTATGATATATTGTAGTAAATTTCATATAGCCATTAATAAAGCACAATAGCTTGTATTAATAATTCTGCTCATTACGGATTTAAAAGAATTGTTTGTAACAAAAAATAGATAGCTAATAATAAAGCACAATAGCTTCTATTAGTAATTTAGTTTGCTCATTTACTATATACTGTAGCAAACTTCATATAGCCAAAAAAAGCACAATAGCTTAGTACTACTCACCTTGCATAATTCATTGCATAAGTCATGATCTTTATTTTCTCAGTTTCATCGGCTATTTTGGATACACCAGTGAGTCAATGTGAGCCACTATGTCATATCGACCATGGGTTAACAACCATCAGTATCTTATTGCACTTCTCTTGATCACTATTGATCTGGATGGAAGCCTGTTCAGCAAAATTAGTAGTGAATTCTGGCCGGCCTTTTCTCCCCAACTTGCATTTTATTAAACTTTTGGTTAAGTTTCTAGCTGCTTCATTTTCTTCTCTCGATATCATTGTCGGTACTCATGATTCCTTGCACGTAATTCCTCTTTTTCTAATCAATGTTCCTTGAAGTTCAAATTTCAACAACATCCATTATTACACAAAAATTAGATAGCTAATAATAAAGCACAATAGCTTGTATTAGTAAATTAATTCTCTCATTACTGTACACTGTAGCAAACTTCAGATAACCAATAAAAAAGCATAATAATTTAGTACTACTCACCTTGCATAAGCCATGATCTTTATTTTCTTGGCCTCGTTGGCTATTTTAGATACACCAGTGAGTCAACGTGAGGCACTATGTCCTGTCGACCATGGGTTAACGACCATTAATATCTGATTGCACTCCTCTTGATCACCATTGATCTGGATGGTAATGAATTCTGGCTAGCTATTTCTCTTCAACTTGCATTTGATTAAGCTTTTGGTTAAGTTTCCAGTTGCTTCATTTCTTCTTTTTTCTCTCTCGATATCATCGTCAGTACTCATGACTCCTCGTAGGTATTTCCTCTTTTTCTGATCAATGGTCCTTAAAGTTCCAATTTCAATAACATCTGTTACATCTGCAGAACCTAATTTATCCAAATAAAAATGAATTTAAATTTAATTAATTTGATTTAAATTTAAGAATTGCATATTTTTACTAACCTTTAATGAACCTACGGATCAGGTGGGATTGCATATTTACCTTTAATGAATCCAGGCATGATCATGTCAGGCGTCTTCTGTTGATCCAGTAGAACATCTTTTTCTTTGATAAGTCTAGGGGGAGGGAGAGGGTCTCACAAGTTACTTTGCATTGTTCATATTTATATGGAATAATTAGTAGAAATAAATTATAACATAAACATACATGCTTTAGATAAAAAATAATTAATTTAACATACCTTTGTCACTTTGTGGCAACCTTAGAAACATACATGTACACAATAGTTTTTGTGCTTTTTCAACTGAGATCAATATGTAGCTTTTAATTTGGCTAAACCTCATATACTTTTGCATGGAACACCCACTTGGCAACAATATTTCAGAAATACAACAATTATTGATGTATCTATTTTTTATATCATATTTTAGCAATAAAAATGAAAAACATGTTTATGATCTGAAAAATGCTTTGTTAATATTATATTTTACAAAACTAAACGAAATAATCTAATCATTGGCTTATTGAAAAGAGCACTGGAAACTCAATAATGAACTCTGGTATACAAATTACAAAATATTGGATTATTGAAAAGTGCATTGGAAACATGTTAGGACGTTTTCAAGTGCAGAGCAGCTCTGAACTCTTCCTGCATCGCCCTGCCCTCTTCCTGCATGTGCAATATTTAAGGTTAAGGTGTTCTTGGATTCGGAATCTATGATGAAGAGTGGCAGGGGCTGCTTCTTCTGACGACGATGTGCTTCATCTCATCATCTCTTGATGATAAAAAACACCATGATGATCGTGTATTCGTGTGGCACGTCAGACAGAGTCTGCGTCAAACATAATGAACTCCATACCAAATACGAATCCGATGAGCCTTGAATCTTCACGTGCTCTTGCCGAACACTTCGTCACGTCGCTTCCTACCTTTGGCGGATGCGGCGGATCCGACAGAAGCCTTGCTCTCGCGTTCGAGAGCTTGATCGGTTCCTCCTGGACATGGCAGCTTTGGTAGCTGCTGAGGTCATTGGAGCTGGAGCTCCTTCCGGGACACGGAGTGCCTCTGTTGGCGGTTCTGCAGTTAGCTCTTCTTCTGCTGCTGCTGCTGAACCGCTGAAGGATGCAATGGTCTGTCCACTTCTGTTCCAGGCGCAGGCCGTCGACCTTCTTCAGGAATATCTCGTCCTCCACTCCTAGCTCCGGAGGCCCCTATAACCTACACCATTGCAGTGCAGATAAAAGAATAAAATATTCAGGTCAGTAAATTTGGTATGAACAGAGAAGCACAAAGTTAATGCCAGAGGAATATTTACTGTTGACAAACACAAGGTAAATAGGCAATGATACGGTCATGTGAGAATGCAGTAAAAGGATTACAATTACAAAGCAACATTGTGACTACCGCCACACGAGCATTTGGTGATTGACCAGTTAATAGAGATAGTACAATACAAGAAGGCAGCATGATCTGATAGATGAGAGTTACTAAGAGGTATTGCCCTCTTTTATATTGTTGTTTCTTTGGCCGGCTTTCAATGGGAGGAATCAGTGAAACAGCTGGACGAATTATTGTATATTTTGGTTGAAGGAATGGAGGGCAACTGTAATCGACTCACTTTCCTTTTTGTAAAGTCGCCTTTGGCATGCAGATGCACATTACACATATTCATTATTATATCCAATTATCCATGAGAAGGACTGAAGATTGTTTAATTATATGCATCCAAAGACCTCAGGGAGACAGGGACTATGCAAGATACAGATGCACTTTACACATGCTCAAATTATGTTTGCAACACGCACACCAGACAGATGAGTAAACATCTATTACCCTTGTGCTTAATTGCATTACCATCTACTTATAACATTATAATTCTACTGCTGGCAAATAAAGGCGAGAAAAGGATTTATAACATATAATTAATTAATGTTATGTTTAGACAAAGTTTCAGGTGGCTTTCAGGAACTTCTTTCGGTCATCTTTTTTTTAACGTAATTCTTTCTATCATCTTAATTTTAAGCTTGCAATGAGGTGTGAACTTTCAAATTCCGTTATCACAATAAATTTTATATATTAAGTTTCTCGTTTTGTATGGCACGTGCGCGCCGTACTCAAAAGCCACCGAGGGAGTAACCAGTAGAGGACAGGGAAACCGGTTCTATAGTAATTCCTAAATAAACGAACCATACAGCACAGCTGCACAGGCGACTGACTTAAATAGCAACAATTATTTAGGAATTAAATAGCAACGATTAGGTACGAATAGCTAAAAAAAGATTGATCTAATAATTTCCTGCAGAAGCTTGATTTCGAGTACAAATGACAATGAGCATGCATCACATGGCATTTATATATTTCACGCTCGACTGATTTAAGTTGTCACCATATGTATTTTTGAAGACGTCACCGGAGGTGTGAGAGCCCCACCATTGTCACCGTATGTACCTACTAGCTAGTTGATTGCTAGTAGCATCCAGCCGGCTCCTAGTTGTGTGGAGAATGTGTGTGTGTGTATCGGGAAAATGCTTGATCTGCTTGGTTCCATTGTCTTCGTCGTTTGTTCAGAATATAAATACGCATACACATACGTCATCCCTTCTAGTTTTCTCCATCTTCACCCTTACACAGTGGTAGTCAAGTAAGGTACTCTAAGAAGCACGCACGAGAGGAGAGACGCTATGTTTATTGGGAGTGTGAGGCATCAGGATAGTTAATTTTAGGCTGCCGCCTCGCACAAACCGACACATTCTCCGCCCCAGCGTTTGGTATCCCAGTGTTCGGCGGGGGGACTCACGCCACGGGCAACTATAATGGCTGCCGTCCATGGTTCCTGCCTCACACCCGTTTTCACAGTCTGGGACAAGGGGACTCATGCCACAGGATAGTAAATTTTACGTTAGCGTAAGCGACAGCTGCAGCTCAACGACAGCAACCTGTTCTGTGATGAATTAATTCATTATTTCCGAGTTCCCACAACTATTGCTTGTTCTTTCATCGTTCATGGGACGTACGTCATGTGGGATGGGCTGTGAGTCTCTCTCCATTTCCTATGGATGTTCGTTTGAGAGTTAATTAAGATGGTCCATATACGTGTCTCTCTATAGAATATACCTACCATGAACATATACCATCAGATCGGGGACAGCAAAATCCTTTAGAATTTAGAAACATAACGCTCCATTTCTTGTGCACACGATATCAGCGACGTGGGCGAGCTCCACATCCCCTCTGATGCCGACCGTGTAGAGGCGCACACGGATCCTATATGACATCTGTTTGTATGTTGGTGCTCGTGTAGAGACGTGAATTGTTATCTAAGAAAACAATTTCCTTCTCTCACTTATTTAATTGTAATACCGTATTATGTATTTCTATGAATATAAATATAGAAATCATCTAGTTTCTTGGTCGGGAGTGCCCTACGTAATAATAATTTTTAGTTAGCTAAACCATGCATACAAGTTTAACCAAATTTATTGAAAATTTTGTGATATTAATTAAAGAAGTACACGACAATAAAGATACGTCTAAAGAGGTACCATGTGCTGCTCATTTAATATCATAAACCTTATCGACCTCTTTCTTGCAGAAACACTTTGTCAAGCTTTCATTAGTTCCAACTTACAAAGACTCAAAATCCACGCGCTGCGCCTAATATCCAAGGCGAGGGAGTAAACAGGAGGATAGGAGAATCCCCTCCTAGTAATTTCTAAACTAACAATAAGTGAAGCAGCACATGGCAACTCATCGAGCACCAATGAATAAATACCTCAAGCGATTTGATTTCGATTACACTACGTGGCCATCGTGTACAGAATCACATGACATTTATATTGCACGCTCGCTTGCTTTGCCACTGCATTTATAGTATAGCTAGCTTGCATCAGGCTCCTAAGGGTGCATTGTGTGTATATATATCAAAAACATGTTTGACGACCTGCTTTGTTCGTTCATTCCCTAAAAAAAATACCTGCTTTTTTCGTCTTTGGATACACATACACATGCTTGACCCCTTCTTGTTTCTTCATCCACGTACGTGCTTGCACAACTACTAGTAGCAGTCTAGTACGTACTGTCCTCTAATAAGAAGCACGCACGAGAGCAGGAATTGCTAGTTGTTTGTTGGGAGTTTGAGGCATCAGGATAGTTAATTTCAGGCCGCTGCCATGCACAAACCATGCCTCACACCTGGTGCCACAGCGCATCTGTTGGGACCAAGTCCCAGCAGGTTTAGAGCGAGGGTAGAATAGTTGGTCCGGACAGTCCCTCCCTCTATATTAAATAAAGAAATTACAACGTGGGCCCGATAACAGGGGATCCTGTAGCTCTTCATCCGCCCCCCTTATTACACAGGGGGCCTGGCCTTAAATAGTGACTCTCCAGCCCAAGCTGAAAGTACAAGCATGCCCCCAAAGGGAGTTTCCAAACCCTAGACACTGACTCTATTATATGTGGGTCCCTTTGGGGCAGGCTAGGCCATCATTTCCTGGCCACGGCCGCGGGCCGTGGCCCATCACCACTCGCAAGAGGCCAGTCAAGCCCACCAACTGTCCTCATGCTTCTCAGTAGGCTTCAACACACTGCCCGGGTAGAAGCAGCCTCAGGTTATCACCTCCTCCACACAGAGCCTCCGGACCCGATGAGGCTGTGTCGACTAGCCTCCGTACGGCAGCGATGACCATCGCCAAGCCTCCTCTGCTGACTGGTCCAAAGCCTTTGGCGGAGGCTTCCCGGCGGAAATCTAACCTCTGCCTGAGTGACGGTAGCCTCCGTCCGACCTCCGCTGTCGACCGGTTCCACGCCTTTCCCGGAGACCTCCCACCGGAGATCCGGCCTCCGACGGCGACTTCAAAACCTGCAAACATGGGCCAGGTTGAACACGGTCGGAACTGTTAGCCAAACATAAATCAGAGGTATCAAGCTCATCCAATCCTGGGGCGCATCCCCAACATTCCCCCCTTGAGGGTTAGGTCCAGCGGAGGCGGATCTAGCCATCAACACGCCCCTGGCCGCGGAGGCTGTGATTACCTCCGACCCCCCTGGCCCGTTGAACGTTGGACCGGAGGCTTCTCTTTTTACAGTTGTCCAGTTTTTAATCTTGTGCGTTGATTGGAGTCTGTTCAACTGCTACCGTTTGATTTGTGACTCGTCTTGACCGTTGGGCGGAGAAGTCGAGGCGCCGCATCGCTGCCTATATAAAGGGGGTTAGTGGTGAAAACGACACGTACTCCTCTTCACTCGCCTCCGCGTGGCTTGCCCTTGTTGCTTGTTGCCTCCGCTTCCGTCGTGTAGGTTTCCTTCCTTGCCTGCTGCCTCCGCATTTGGCTTTGTCGTGACATCCTGTCGTCGTGGCACCTAAACGCCCCTGCTGAGCCCGTCGTCATCCGTTCTCCAGCCCTTATTCCCGATTCCAGGGCGTCGGAGTCGGAGGCTTCCTTGAACTCTTTGAGCGGTGCATGCTGGCTGCCGCGGAGGCTAAGGATCTTGAAGAGTCCCTGTTGGACGTTGAGGCCTCTTCGAGTGAGCTGATGGCTCCTAAGGTTGATGTGAGTGATGCGAAGGTCATCTATTGTTTTGGCCGGAGCCGAATGACCCAGGATATGATTGCCGAGCTCGAGGTCAAGGGATTTATTCCTGCTGGTTGCAGACATTCTCCTCGTGGGGAGACTGTTTCGAAACCCGAGAAGGATGAGGCTGTTGTTTTCCATGATTTCTTCACTTGCGGCCTCCGCATCCCGAGCTGCAACTTCCTCCGGTATGTTCTTGAATGGTTTGATGTGCAGCTCCATCGCATGACCCCCCATGCTTTCCTGAACCTGAGCAAATTCTTGTGGGCTGTTGAGTCTTACGGTGGAGAACTTAGTGTGAACACCTCCGCTGAGCACTATGAGCTACAGAAGCAACCACGGTATGTTGGCAGTAAGCTGGCTCAATTTGCTTCTTGCAGTTTTATGGCCAAGAGAAACTTGGGTAAGGGTATGGAGAAGGTTGCGATTTCTTGGTGTCAGAGGAGGAAGTATGAGCCCACTGACTGGTTGGATTTTTGGTTTTATGTGAAGACTGGCAGCGTTACTCGGCCTGAAGATGATGGAGGCAGGTCACCAGCTTTCCTTACACCTCTGTGATGACACGGATGAATCCGTTAACCAGTGTCAAGCCTGATTCTGTCGAATCCGACAAACGAAGGTCATGCACAGAGGCCTTCAGAGCAGCTTGTCGCTACTCAGGTGGTAGGGACCTTGTGGAGGAGATGATTGCCTTCGACTTCTGGCCACTCCTTGGTGGCAAAGACAGGAAGAAATTCGCCCTGCAGAAACTAGATCTTCCTATTTTTGGTGTGTCTAGCGGGATCCCGTGTCCGCATTTTGGGCTGCAGCTTCCTGAGGGTCAGAGCAGTGAAGGCTTTGTTCACGCTACAGAATAGAAGGCCATTGAAATACTTGGTGAAGTTTCTGAGAAAGAATATCTCTCCCAGAGGTCTAAAGCTAGTACTATGCCTCGCCTCAATAGGGTTTTTGAGGAGCTTGGCATTCATTATACTGAGCGTGAGCTTCCTGAGAAGCTGAAGAAAAAGAGCGAGAAAAAGGAATTTGCCGCTGCCGGCGCTGCTACGAAAGCCACCGAGGGAAAGAAAAGGAAAGCAGGCACTTTAACGCGTGGGGGTTCGAAAAGGTAGAAAGATGCTTCCGCTGAACCTGCGGATATGGAAGATGTCTTTGAGGATCTTCACGATGAAGGGATCATTGCTAACCTAGAGGTGGTAACTGAGACTCTGCCGGAGGTTGACGTTTTGGCGCTGCTTGGTTCCAAAGGTCCGTCTTGGCGTTCTCTGTCGCCTGTTGCTTCTTCGGAGGCGTCTCATGCCTTAGCATCTGAGACCTCCGGTTCGCCGTCGGTTAGGCCCGTTTTGCCACCTGCCAAAGCTATGTCAGCACATGCCAAAACGGCGTCTGCTGAGCTTTCTATAAAGCCTTTTGCCAGTGCATATCTGGACGCCAACTCCGATGAAGATGAGTTGGAGGCAATCGGTGTTGCGGCTCATCTTACTGAGAGGCTTGTGGAGACTGGCCCACTCGGAGCGGAGGATATTGAGGTCCCCGAGGATACGTACACTTCGAGTCAAGGTAACGTTCTTATTCGGAGCATGACCTATATGGATTTCCTGACTTTAAATGTTTCTTGTGGTTATGCCTCTAACGGGGAAGTTTCCTTGCTCGGTGAGCATGTGTATGATATATATTTTTTCCCTGAGATTTGTTGTTCTTTTGTTTTGTTGCTTGACTTGTGTCTGCTTTCAAATATGCTTGCTGCTGAGGCCGCTCAGCCTGCCCCTCCTCCTCCGCCGCCCCCGGCGTCAGGTGTTCCTTTTCCCGGAGGAGCTGTTGCTGAGGCGATGCCTATAGCTTTGCAACCTTCGACGGGCATGGTTGGCGTTGGGTCTCTCCTATCCAGCGGCTGTCCCGATGAGGGCATAAGTGCTCTCCTTGGCTAGGCTCAAGGTATCGGCCAGCTGACTGATTCAATGGGCGAAGACTTATACTGGCATCTGGCTAGGCTACCGTTTCAGACTTTGATGGACGCCAATATTAATCATCATGTTATTATAAGTTTGGTTTCGTTCTTTCTGGTCTTATATACCCTTTGTCAAGTATCTGATTTGGGTATTGCTATCTCTAGAGCACCGCCTTATCCATGGCTGTTGAGACCAGTAGCTGCGCTGAACTGGTCAAGAAGGATGAGGCTATCAAGGTCTTGAAGGCGGAGGTTGACTCTTAGACCCAAGAGAAGGGACGAATGGCTCAGAAGGCCTCCACTCTGGAGAAACAACTATAAGCTTTTGGGGCTGAATCCGATGAGCTAAGGGGGTCTCTTGTTGTTGCTAGAGAAGTGGAGGTTGCTGCCAAAGAAGCGGAGGCCACCGCCATCCAGCGGGTGGACAAAGCCGCTGAGATTTCCAATCTCCTACGGCAAGAAGTGGATGCTGAACGGCGATTGGTGGCGGCTCTCAAGTCTAAGGTCGAAGAGCTTGAGAAGGAGCTGACTGCCACTAGGTTGATTGGGCTAGAAGTGGCTGAATCTTATGTCTCCGCCGTCCGGGCATTTGGTGGTGCAATGACTCCGGTCGATCATGAGGCTTCTACCTCCGGTGTCTTTTCCTGGATCAAGGGAAACCTCACCAATCTTATTGAGTTTATGACCGGAGTTTATGATTTCAGCATGAAGACCTCTGCCACCTATCTGTGCAAGCTCTTTGTGTCCAAGGACATTGCCCAAATTGGAAATTTTGATTGCCCTGAGCTGGGAGATCCCGCTGAACTTGGCAGAACGGATCGTTTTGTTAAGACCACCGTGCGTAGCTTTATGGAGAGGTTCTGGTCCAGGTTCGGTCGGTCGGAGACCATTGCCATGGCCAATGTTACCTGTGAAACGGTATGTATGGTTGGCTTTTGTTGCTTTATTTTGCTTGCGAGAGCTGCATTGGCGATTCCCCTCTTATTTTCTGTCTTTTTTAGCAACTGAAGTATGGCAAACGCAGCGGTCATGGCCCGACGACTTCTGGCGGCACATCTGCATGCACCCGAGGATCTGCTGATGCTGGCGCCTCCGCTACTCAAGTTCCTTCTGCGAGTGCTGAGACTGATGCCATGGTGGAGCGAGCGGTGGCCTCTCCGGGAGCTCAAATGGAGCCTCAGGACCTGACTAGAGCGGAGGTGTAGAAATTAATCTTAATTTTTGTAAATTTTGTCTTTTGCTGACTTGGTGCCGTTGCACACATGTAAAGAACAACTTGAGATGCTCTTGTTGAATTATTAATGGTCGAATCGTCCTGCGCAGGTCTGCAGTTTGGGGCCTGTGCAGGACGTCGAGCCTATTACCTTTATGTGCGATGATGTTTACGTTAGCGGCGAGCTGTGGACTTATTGGAGGTCAGTGTTTCCTAGGCTTTCGGTGAACGACATGTTTGATTTTGTTCTTAGCGACTTAGATGGCACGCGTCCTAGTTTTATTCGTTCTTTTGCATGGCGTGGTCCGTCTAGACCTTTGTAATCATATTTGTTTACACGGAGGTTTGATGTTGTGATGGACATGTCATTTGCGTGGTTGCTCATTTCGGCCTCCGCTGTGCTGCGGAGGCCTACTTTAATTAGTCGGAGGCCTTCGTGCCTTATTGTAGGTGTTACCTCCGGAGATGATTTCTGTTTTTCTCCCTAGAGGTTGTATCCACTTTGAGACACATTTGTGTATTAATAACTTTATCGTTAACATACGACGGATGTTACAACCAGCGGTGGCCTTCTTATTTTTTAGCAACGCATGGTTGCTGTTGCTTGCCTTGATGCCTAATAGGACAGGTCTTTTTTTGAGGGCTTTCGACATTTTAGCAGAGGCTATTTCGGAGGTTGCTTCATGCCTTGTCATTTTTCTTAATGGTGGCATGAAGTAACCTTGTGAGATTATGAATAGTTGTCGAATATTACAGCCGTGTTGTTGGCTGCTTTTGACTATTTTTGTGTATCGCTTTTTGGGGTCCTCTTTATACATTCAAAGGTTAATTACATATGGTCTTGCCTCATTAAAAACCTCACCTCCGATTTGGAGCCCCTTCTGTGAGAAAAAAAGTGCAAGACGTTTTTGCAGGAAAAAATTACGGGAATTTAAATCTAGGGACATCCGCTTATAATTCTGCGTAGTCCTTACATTCTATGTATAGTATTTTCAGAGGCTATCAATGTTCTAGGAGTGAGTTGTTCTTCTTCCTTCTGTATCTTGCAGATAGAATGATCCTCTCCTTCCTGCTTGCTTGGCTATGAACGGTCCTTCCCATTTTGGCTATAGCTTTCCTACGTTTTGAGCGTTTGGCCTCTGCCTCATTACCCAGTCGCCGTTTTTGATGTCCTTAGTGACCACTTTTCCGTCCCTTCATTTTCTAGTTTGGTCTTGGTATTTCTCAATGTTGTCGATTGCCTCTAGCCTGTATGCTTCCTTGTTGCCTAGGATATCGGCTAGCGGTTGTGCTGTTGGTACCAGAATTTCATGCTCTTGAAAATAGTGTTTGAGTTTCCTTGATGTTGTTACTACTGCATATGCTATTTTTTTGACCTCCGAATAATTCAGTTTTGTTCCTTGCAGCACTTCTAATACATAGTATACTGGGTGCTATACGCTTTTGTTGTCAACTTTCTTTTCTTGAACTAGCACTGCGCCAATTGCTCCTGCGGTGCCAACTGTTGGGACCGAGTCCCAGCAGGTTTAGAGTGAGGGTAGAACAGGTGGTCTGGACAATCCTTCTCTCTCTATATTAAATAAGAAAATTATAATGTGGGCCCGACAGCAGGGGATCCTGTAGCTCTTCATCCGTCCCCCCTTATTACACAGGGGGCCTGACCTTAAATAGTGGCTCCCCAGCTCAAGCTGAAAGTACAAGCGTGTCCCCAAAGGGAGTTTTCAAACACCTAGACATTGACTCTATTACACGTGGGTCTCTTTGGGACAGGCTAGGCCATCATTTCCTGGCCACGGGCTGTGGCCCATCACCACTCGCAAGAGGCCCGTCAAGCCCACCAACTGTCCTCATGCTTTTCAGCAGGCTTCGGCACACTGCCCGGTAGAAGAAGCCTCAGGTTATCGCCTCCTCCACACAGAGCCTCCGGACCCGATGAGGCTATGTCGACTAGCCTCCGTACGGCGGCGATGACCATCGCCGAGTCTCCTCCATTGACCGGTCCAAGCCTTCGGCGGAGGCTTCCCGGCGGAGATCTAACCTCCGCTTGAGTGATGGTAGCCTCCGCCCGACCTCCGCTGTCGACCGGTTCCACGCCTTTCCCGGAGACCTCCCACCGGAGATCGGGTCTCCGATGACGACTTCAAAACCTACAAACATGGGCTAGGTTGAACACGGTCGAAACTGTTAGCCAAACAAAAATCGGAGGTATCAAGCTCCTTCGGTCCTGGAACGCATCCCCAACAGCATCAGTGCAGCAAGCGGGGCGGCGTGCGGTGTCGCCCTCGCGCTGATCCATCAAATCGCACGGAGGTGATCCATCGGTGCTGGAAATTCACAAGAAAGCACTGGGAACGGTGCCCTAGGTGGCAACGTGACACAAGCTAGCATGAGTTGGTTGAACGCAAGCAGCCTGCTCGGTGATGAAACAATTCATCGTTTCCGACATAGGGGCCAGCAGCGTAATGCTTCTATATCCTGGATGTATCTGCTTGTTTGATTCAGGGTACATACCATCTGGGATGGGCTGTGGGTCAGTGTCAGGTCAGTCGACTTCCTAGTGATGTTTGGAAATGAGTCAAGCTGGACTACAGGTGACGCCTAGAGAATGAATGTACCGACATGCCTTATCTCTTAGAAACAAACAGATAACCCACGTCCCATTTTGTCTTTCGATTCCATAAAAGCTCCATTTCATGCGCACGCGATACCAGCAACATTGGCACACTACGCCACGGTTCATTTACCGCAGCGAGGCCCTTTCACGTGCCCGCCACGGTACGTAGTTCGGTGGCCGGCCACCGAACGCCCGCTGCGATATAATACATTTATCGCAGTGGGCAACGCGTTATCTGCCCGTTGCGCAGCCTCTGTTCACGAGGGACAGGGGCAAGGTTTTCAATACGGGTAAGAAAATTTTGTTGGTCCTTGGCGATAAATGCGAAATTTCAAAAATATCACGTCAAATTCAAATAATTTAAATTGATCTTAAGAAAAAGTCGGCATCATTTCATTAGAAAAGCTCTCTAATCCATCATCCATCACAAATTTATATGACATGGTGAAATAATACAATAACTCACACAAGTAGAGCTAAGGTAATACTGATATTAAAAATAATTCGGTCCTCATCGAAAGATATTTCGGAAATTTTGGTGATATTTCGCTG
This sequence comes from Bothriochloa decipiens, assembly GCA_023333625.1. NCBI lineage: Eukaryota > Viridiplantae > Streptophyta > Magnoliopsida > Poales > Poaceae > Bothriochloa > Bothriochloa decipiens. The sequence continues at coordinate 15,947,774 of CM041628.1, forward strand.
AAATTTAGCGAGAGGCCCACCAAAGAAAAAACCTTGATGGAGACGAACGGGCTTGATCTCGGTGGTGGCGCAGCAGGAAGGGCTTTGCCTATTTGTCGTTATGAAACAGGGACACACTTGTTGGTTTAATCGTATTGCAATTAGAAAAGGAACTGAACTTCCACATATTACCTTCACCGCACCCTCCCCCCTCAAAGCCTTATCTGCTAAGATCGAACAAACCTTGGATCGAATCTGAATGACACCACTGCCCTCCCTCGCATCTAGAAAAATCATATAGCACCAGACTTACTCTCTGTCTCTATAAGCATGTTCCTTTCTTTCTCCTTCCTTTCATGTTGCTGCTAGGAGAGTGTGTGATACATGGTTCTCCAATTAATTGAGTTTTCTGGATGTTAAAGATGCATACACATAGACATGCTAAGGAACTAGTGTTGAATTACGAGAATGGAAGGGATCAGGAGGATTACCGTTGTCGGATGAAGCCTTGGATCCATGATTTAAATTAAGATTTCCACACCAGGTACATATGGTTCCACATCATTCTCCAATCTCTGAACCGCAAAGCTTTTAGTTGCTACCTGACGTGCAAGACAGTAATGATCCTCGTCATGTTGTGTCCATCGATTCCCATTAAAATAAAGAAGTGTTGTGTCCATCAATAACTAAGTCAAGATTTTATTCTTCTTTGCGTATATACAAAACTAAGACTGAAGACCATGTGCCTTTTGGTTCAAAATTGCATTGCTTTTAACTATCTCGAATACACTTGAGAGGACCTAGTCTGTCAAACTATATATCTACTCTTTTTTCATGTAATAAAAGAGTTTGTAATAACAAGCTGATTTCTATTTTCTAACTAAAAATCTATAAGCATAATTGGAATTCATGTCTTTTTCACTGCACCTAGTTTGCTACTTCACCAATGCCTCCCTATAGTTAACAAGGAAGCATTACTTCAGATTTAATTAACAACAATCCTGGTAGGTGTACATATCGATGGCCAAGTCACGGCGACTTTACATCATAATCCTAGTAACACACCTGGTTCTTCTCGCATACTCATAGCTCGGCTGACTCCATATTAACAGGGGCGAAGCTACATTATGAAGAGGGGGTGCCTAGGAACCCCAAAAAATTATAAAACAATGGATTTTGTTAAAATTTCACCATATAGGCACCCCCTAAAATACATCTCTAAACACCCACAAGGCACATGCACCCCCTCTAGTGTGCTCTAACTTCGCCATATGCACCCCCTAATGATCTCTTTTCTTTTTTTTTCTTTGTAGTCGAGGGAGATGTGCATGAGTAACTGTGGATCAACAACTTGGGACTGGAATAATCCATATATAACCGTGTGGAGATGCTTGAATGCACATACCAATGTACCATTCGAAAAGCATTGCGATGACTATGATGTCTTTCTTTATACGTGATAGTTAGGTCCTGCGCACGCGGTTGTTGATTCTGCGGACCGTCCACATGACTTGGAGTGGCACATACTGTAGAAGTGCTGGATCTGGTTCTTGATCAAGCGACGTGTAGGTGTAGGTGCAAAACTCTCTATTCCTCTAGCGCTACTGTGTTCAACTGCCAGTGATATAGTAGCACTGATGAGCCAGTGGTGAACAGCTTGTATATATGTGCTGAGCACATGATGGATGGGCATTTACTCAGGGAAGTGCTAGGCGCCGGAACAGAGGCACACCGTACCCACACAGAGGAATGCATCTGGAAAGGAGGCGGCTGATCTTGTTTTTAATGATCAGGAAGGCAATGGAAGATCATAGATTATTGGGGCATATCTAAATGGAAACTATATGTTCTATATCTTTCTTCATCACCTTGTCTCTGCCCTTAGTTAACATGGAAACATTTCCTCTGATCTAATTAAGAACACTCCTGGTAGGTGCAAGTAACTGTGACTTTACATCAGAATCCCAGTCCAGTGAACACACCGGGCTCTCTTCTCAGTTACTTATTAAGTAGCTCTCAGATTGATCGGTGAGGCCTTTGTGTATCCATGTTATATATGCATGGATGGATATGTTCATGAGTGACTCTAGATCAACAACATTGCAATGTTTTGGGACTGGAAGACATCAGGATAATCCATATCATCACCCCATAGGTCATGAATGCACATACCAATCTACCATTCGTGAAAAATGACTAGTTTTGTATAAGAATTATATCCGATCTATAACTTTGTAGCTGATGACACATTTTATTTACGTATGTATACATATATCATATTGTGACCGAACGTACATGTCACGGTTCTCTGAAAAATGACTAGAGAAATAGAAGCGGGACTGAGCGCCCCCTACCAACCAGTTATATCATGGCCTAAACAACCGCCAAACCGGCCTGAGCCTGACATTGATTTCGTCCTTGGCTACTTTTGCTCCCATACGGCCTTGCCGTGACCTTTATTTGCTTCTGCTATATATACAGAGAAAAGAACACTGATTTGCTTGCTTCGCCTTTGGTCTGTATAGGTACACACTGCCACATATATGCAAGCGTGATCCCTTCTAGTTTCTTCATCTTCATGCTTGCACAGTTCGTATAGTATACACTCCTGATCTATGAGGCATGAGAGAGCGGAGCTATGAATTAAGTTTACTGGGGGTGGGAGGCATCAGGATAGTTGATGTGAGGAGAAGCGACCGCTCTGGTCTCAGTGGCCAGCCCAAGGCCGGCGTGGCCAGACAGCCTCGAGCTCCGTCCACCAGCCAAGGACATGCCGACAGGTCACCTTCCAGTCGTGCTCGTCTGCCGGGATACTCAAGACGTGGATGGCGAAAGACGCCGTGACTGGTTGCCCGTGTCCAACAGAAGGCGCTATAGTCCACGGCTGGGGCAACAAACGGTGCCGTGCATATTGCTGTCCAACAGAAGGCATTGCTGATGGCACTCACATCATTCGCGACGGATGGATGCAGCCCAACAATAACAGCAACCTATCGTAATTCCGTTTATCCTCTTTTCTTTCCTCATCTAATCTCGTACGAGAGTGTAAAGCTATCAGCCAAATATGACTGATCAGGAGTTATATCATGGCCTAAACGACCGCCGAACCAGCCTGACATTGATTTCGTCCTTGGCTACTTTTGCACCCATACGGCCTTGTCGTGACATCTGTTTGCTTCTGCTATAAATAGAGAAAAGAACACTGATTTGCTTGCTTCGCCTTAGGTCTGTATAGGTACACACTACCACATATATGCATGCGTGATCCCTCCTTGCTTCTTCATCTTCGTGCTCGCACAGTTCGTAGTATACATTCCTGATCTATGAGGCATGAGAGAGCGGGCTATGAATTAAGTTTACTGGGGCTGGGAGGCATCAGGATAGTTGATGTGAGCCTAAGAGACTGCTCTGGTCTCCGTGGCCAGCCCAACGTAGGCCGGCGTGGCCAGACGGCCTCGAGCTCCGTGTGCCAGCCAAGGACATACCGACAGGCCACCTTCCACTCATGGACGGCGAACAACGCCATGACTGGTTGCCCAAGTGTCCAACAAAGAGCGCTAGTACGACTGGGCAACAACGGGGCCGTGCATTGTTGCCCTGGGCCTGATGGGCATTGCTGCTGGCACTCGCATTCGCAAGGGATGGATGCAGCCCAACAATAACAGCAACCTATTGTAATTCCGTTTATCCTCTTTTCTTTCGTCATCTAATAAAACTGCAGAATGGACTGATGATGCTCAAGATGCCAAAGCCAAAGTGCCAAACAAATACCACTCCCTCTATTAAAAGCGCGTGCATATATAGTTTACAAGCAAAACTCATGGGATGAAAAACGAAAAGCATCAAGATAACGCAAAGGCTTTGTAGCCATAAGTGAAGACTAGGTTGTTTATGCAACGACCGATCGAGTCATAGAAAACTTCCACTGTCGACATATGGACTGCATTTCTGTGCACTACGGCATGTGCACCCATACCAAAATTAAATATACATACTGCTATATGAAACCCGTTCGACTTGCTCTAACTTTACCTCTGAATATACAGCGTTGGGATGTACTGATGGATCGTCCATGTGGACTTGCGGTGTCCATGCATGCATGTCAGGTCTCTAAGTCGACGCCCTTGGGCTGGTGGAGCATTTGTGAGACCTTGCAGACTATCCAAGTGATCATTGCAGAGAACACACATGTCTCTCAGGTGGCCGGGATGGACTGTCCATATATGTGATCATTGCAGTGTATTTACGAATGCCCCGCACCCCCCAGTAATTTCTACACGAAACATACAGCAGCACAGGCGGAGCAACTCGCCCACCTCCTTCCTCCTCGAGGCGCAGGCGGGGCTAGCGGCGCTCCTCTCCCTCGACCCTGGCGCTCCGCCTCGCTTCTCGCCCCTGCCGGCCTCGCCGCCGGGTACACGCAGGATCCTTCGCCTTTTCCTCTCCCCCAGCTGCGCAGCACACGGATATCGCGACCATCCCCGGCGGTGGCTGTGCAGAACCGATCTGTGACAGAGAGCCGGCAATAGCGACGACGCTTGGGTCGCGGGCAGACCCCGGTCAGAGGCGCCGTCTACCGGCCGCCCGTATCTTCATCTCCGCCGTTTTCAGGTTCCATCTGTGGACGACGCCCAACTGCCACGATGAGAGCAACAATGGCGCACAGCGGTCTCGCTCTCGCCCAGGTGCTCTAATTTACTCTTCTATTTTTATAATTTCGCTATGTCTCTTTGATTCCCAGAAATTTACTTTGTTTCCTATCGTAGGGTTTGGGTTTTGATGGCTGGTATTCAGTTGTTCCTATGGATCAAAATGAAAATGGTAATCTCCGACTTTTCAAAATCATTTTCGAGTTTTTTTTTTGATTTTTAGACCTAAATGGAAATGGTAGCGGTAACCAAAAAAATGAAAACGATAATGGTAAAATTAAATGTAAATAAAAGTGAAAATGATTGTGCCCTCGTCCGATCGTTTTCGAAGATTTCTGTATTTAGCCGGTAATTTACCGGTGGTAATTACCGATACAACACATGCTTTAGGAGTTTAGGTCCAATTGGCCCACATAGGCATGCCCATCCTACCATCCATGTGCACACACAAGCACATAAAATACTTTTTTTTGAAAAGGAACTATTAGGCAAGTATTTCATGTGTTTAGAAATAAGAAGCCAATCGGGTAATAAGGAAATCAGGCAACAATCATGTACGATTTGGCGTGTTTATCTTTTTTTAGATACCATTCTTATTGATTTCGACCGTTATCGATGTATTTTCCGATCGACTGCTATCGTTTTCGAAACTACCGAAATATCGACGGCGTATTCGTTTCCGACAATATCGTATTCGTTTTCGTGAAAATAATTTGAAAGTAAAAGTGATTTAGCCTCCTACCAATCGTTTTCGACTGTTTTCATCCCTAGTTGTTCCAGTTCATCTACTCAATATACATCCCCCAGGGCAACCGGATGCACTCATCTCAAGCCCCGAAACCCGTGCAGCCGTGCTGCTCGGTGCCTTGGTTTGCTATCCTACTCTTGCTTTTTTCCATTATGGTTCAGTTTACTTTACGGTGGTTCATTGAAACTGGGCTGCCACTGGCCATGATGGATTCTCCATATTTGTTTTTGTAAAATGAAAAGATCATGGATGCGCAGATTCTAATATGTACTTCTTTTGTACAATTCCTTGCTTATTTACTAACATGAGGCCAGAAAAGCCAAACAAAAAATTTGTTGCTCCATAAGGTGAAATTAGCTCACACTTGCTTCCAGGTTCAAATTTCCTCATGAAACATAAATTGCTACAGTACTCAACATTAGTTGTGTAGATTGTAGGCTTCAAAATTTCCTCTGCATCCAATCTGATACTTTTTTGGGGGTTCAGGTCAAAACTTTTGAAAGCATTCAACATTAGTTGTGTAGATTGCAGGCTTCAAAATTTCCTCTGCATCCAATACCATACTTTTTTGGGGGTTCAGGTCAAAACATGGACATATATATTTAGTTTCTAATTGAGCTATATTTCACATTTCAGAGAAGGTAATGTTAACGAGTGCTTACATAGTTATCTCTCGAGTCCGATCAATTGCAATTTATGATTGTTAATCTGCATAGGCGTGTTGGCAGTTGATCTTCTTCATAAGATTATAGTTCATTAAATTGTTCATGTAATGTCGAAGTTAAGGTTGAATTGTACCTGCACAAAATATAGATATAGCTCTGCTAAATTTCTTTGTTCTCCCTCTTTCCTAAAATTTCAAAGTTTAGTATTTTTATTGGCTAACAAACATCACCTTTGTGAATTTCCAGGTACAGCTTCACTTCCTCATGTGATTTTGAAAGGGTGAATTTAGTTTGCCATGGTTATTTTCCTATTGGCTGAGGTGTTCATGGCTGGTGTGCAGTGATCTTTGTTATATGCTACTGCATCTATTTTAAGGTAGGTATTACACCTAATATTATTGATGACCAATTGTTCAAAATGCAGTCCACATTATTTTCATAAGTTAGATTTGTTCCCAGATATTTGAGTTTATGATTGTGATGTGTGCAGGTAATACACAATGTGCCATAGGTCCAGGGACCTTTCTTGGTCAGATTAATCTGCAGGCTGATGATCTAATGCTTCGAAGGCAGTAATTCTGATACAGGTGAGGAGTATACACTATCATTACCTTTCCTTCTAATGGCACAGAAAGTTCAATTGTTTCTCTTCATGTCAATTTAAGATAAGGCAATGCACGTCACCAAGTTAGCTTTATCGTTTAGCTTTAGGCTTTTTAGTGACATTCTTTTGTTTGATTGTACCTACACTATGCGATGTCTAATAATTGTTGGTCATCTAGCCATAACAGCGCATTTGCCCTCGGCCTCCATAACCATAATAGTTATTTTAGGCTATTTATTTTTGAACCTGATGATACACAGATATACCTGTTTTATTCCATTTTTCTTTTAGCTGATAATGTTCAGTGCTTAGCCCCCCATAACCATGATAGTCATTATTGCATTCTGCTTCGAGCTGATAATGCCCAGTGTTTAAGAAAAAAATGTGCTGCTGATTCCGATAGATAGCATGATTGAAAAATAGACTCCAATAACTGGTACGTTTATGTCTTCAAATATGTAGTGCCCATTCCCCCCTTCCATTCTATACACGGACTAATGAAAAAATGGCTTCCCCAATACCTGCTACCTGTAATATCAATTCTACACTCTGGTTGACGTGTGGTTCTCCAGTTATTGGATGGACTTATGGTGTCACCCCTTGGTACATGTAACATAACCTTGTTCGTTATTATTTGCTAGAAGAGCATGTGATTTAATTCTGTCAATCGCATAAGTCCTTTGTAGCTTATATTAAAATAGATTAATACCTGAGCTACTTCCCTTCATTTCTCTGATGACTTATGATCATGTAATTATGTGCAATGTGATTATGTGAAGCTCAATTTATCCTTAATTTGTGCTTACAGATATATAGACTTTTGCCTTCCCCTACCTAGGTCCCTAACCCTTGGAAAAGTTTGCTCAACCGAATTTGCTTATGACTCACTATTCGTTCTTTCAAATTCTTTTATTCTTTGTACCTGATAGTGTTAAATGTTAATGCATGGGGACATGGCACCAATGTAGCTTATTATATATGGTCAGCCTCTTACCTTCTCAGTTTGACTATAACTTCCTAATGTTTTCTTTATTATGTTACAATATACAAAATTCCAACTGTGTACATGCCAAAATTCTAGAACGATGAGCAAGCAAACATCAACTATGTTAGCACAGAATGTTTTACACCATTTCATCAATGATACTCTGATCCTACATTAGTTCATACTGCGTTCTTTAATTTCAGTGACAAATTATTGTTGAAGAAATGGTCTCCGTTTATTTTTAACCTTCATATTGTGTAAATTTCAGTGACTCGTTATTGTTGAAGGAATGGTCTCATTTTTGCTGTGCCTAACAGCCTAGGTAGAAAAAAGATACCTCATGTTGTGCCCTATAAACAACTGGTATTTCCAAAAGCGATTCATAACAGTATATTTACTAGATTAAGGACATGGCATGAATAGAGTACCTCGGACATTAATATAACATGTATTTGAGAAAAAAATTGCGGACTAAGCATAAACCAATACTCTGCTGGCAAGACCAGGGATGTGCATGCAAAGCAACCAAAATGCCGGCCAACAATGGCGAAGCCTCTCGCCATCTCAGATGTTAGAAGATGAACACAATTTCCACAAATAAAGACTTCAAATAAATATTTAACCTGCTACGCTTGGTAAAACAAGTCATACAGAAAAAGGAGACATCTACGCTGCAAAGGGGCCCACATACTGCACTACTACACAAAAGAACTTCTGTGGCGGCGGTACCGTTCACTCCGTGGCGGGCGCACCTTTTGCCCGCCACAGTTATTCGATGGCCGGCCTCGCCCGGCCGGCTGTTGGCGGTCCTTATGGATTATTTTTAACCGCCAACTTATACCTAAAAGGAGAGAAACTGTCATACCGTAACACATAGGCTTATGCTATTAACAGAGTTCCACTTGTACCTCTAGTATTTATGTTTTTACAGGATTTATGGTGAAACAAGTGGAAGTACACAACACCAATTGAAAAGCGTAAAGGCGAAATGCGAACTCAGGAAATACGCAATCAAAAATAGCAAAGGAGCCCACATTCGGTGCATACCTGGGCCTGATCGTAACCACAGGGGAGGTCTAGGCCCAGAGGTGAACCGACCACGCGAAGGTGGTGGCCATTTGGCCCCACTAGGGGTGCGGCCGACCCCGGGGGTGGCCGGTCCCCTGGTGGCCCCTCCTGGGCCCAGTTTTCTTTGGCGGTGCACATGACGGTTCCCTCCAGACGGTGCCACCTACGATCCGCACAAATGAAAAGTGTAAACTGCCCTTTGGAGGTCGGTTTGGATCCTTCCATGTGAGGAAGAACCTTTTGCATAGAGCCCCCTCCTCTCAAGCTATAAAAGGAGGCCTCCTCTCTTCACACATCATTCATTCACCAACATAAAGAGGTCACAATGTAGAGAGGAAGAGCAAGCTCCATTCCATTAGCTTCTAGCTAAATTATTATAGGGAGTGAGAGAGGGAAAGAGCTGGAGTAAGAGCGGAGTCAAAGCAGTTCTACCTCCGGGTGGACGAAGTGCTGGGCTTGTCGGCTCTCGCTCCAACTTGTACCTCTATGATCATCTTGCTACTTGAAGTAAGAAGTTCGTGTTCAACTTTGGTTTGATTCATTAAGCATGTTACTTTCATAAAGGTACTTGTTTGTGGGATCGTCGCTCCTTTGGACGGATGCTCTAGTAAGAGGACTCCTGATAGAGATGGATGTTCCTGATCACCGATAGAGTAGTAGTCGCCTTCATAGACGTGGTGTCTAGGTTGGGGTCGACCTTCGTATGTTGCGTGCGCCCACGGGCAGAGGGGTAGGTGGCAGGTGGTGACAGCCCTGTCCACTCATACCAGCATTCCCCCACGTTCGGCCGCAGAGTAGCGCTGATACTAGTATTGCTTGGCAGACCAAGTGCGTCAGTGGGCCTGAAGCAAGCAAGTAGTGGGAAAGTTACCATCGCTTATATGCATTTGACCTTAGAAGAACATCTCTACCCAAGCTACTCTTTATCTTATCATTCTAGGAGAACTAGTTTAGAGATCTCTTACACTTCCGTTCCTGTGGAAATATGATACCTTGAATACTTCCGGGTGAAGGCTACCACGGCACTTCCGTGCGCTTGGGGACTTTTCTGCTAACACTAAGAAGCGCCAACAAGCTTTCTGGCACCGTTGCTAGGGAACGGTTGTCGTCTTTGTCTCCGAACCTAGTTCACCGTGTACCCTTGTGTTTTATCCAAAAGAAAAAAAATTATTTTATCTTTTCTTTTTATAAAACAAAACATTCGTTTTGTTCGATCCTTTCACCGTGAAGCCAGCTCCAAATTCAAAATTCTTCTGCTTCGAAGGGGGAGTTCTCTGAACCACATTCTTTTTCAAAACCCAGATTTCCATCCGATTATAAACTCCACCCAAGATTCAAAACCATGGTTCGGTCAAAACCCTTCTTTGGTCATGATAATAAACATTCTTTTGACCATTTGCGAGAATTCGAGGAATTGTGTTTATGCTTAAGCATTCTTGGCATGACACAAGAAATTCTTAAGTGGAAGTTGTTTCCATTCTCCCTCAAGAGGGAGGGAAAACAATGGTACACTGATGCCGTAGAAAGTGTGAATGGAGAATGGGATGAACTTAAGAACAAGTTTTATCTTGCATTCTTACTCATATCTCGTATCGCCGCTCTACCAAGGGCAAACCTCAATTTTAAGTAAAATAAGAAGGAGTCCATAGGTGCAGCCTAGGCCAGGTTTACAATGTTTATACAAGCTGGCCTAGACTTATCTTTATCTGAAAGTGTGCTTTTGCATATCTTTTGATCGGATCTAGACATAGATGCTGCCCTATGCTTTGACATAACCGTTGGAGGGCCGCTTCCATAAAAACTTTGATGGAATAGAGGAAAGTCCTTGTTTACATCCTAGAGAAGCACGCTTCTCCTGTCATCGTACCCAAATCCCTCCATACAAGGGCATATCAAGTTTTGAGGTGCCCTCAGCAGCCGAATCCTTTCCTTTGCTACCCCTAGATCCGTCTGTTGAGCCCTCACCCGAACCACGAACACCAAAGGTAAAAATGTTTTATCCTTCGGAGTTCGCTATCAAAATTCGAGGATTATGGCAGAACTTCAAAAAATTTCTTAGCACAAAAATCTAACATTTCTTTCGAAGGAAGTCTCCCCTAATGCGGAGTCATCGAAAGAACGGTTGTTGCTTGTTGGAAGTGAAACATTCTTCTAAAGAAATTCAGATTCTTTCACCTCCCACAACCGTGTCTTACTCGTTAAGAGGGACTTCCGTGGAAGCCCTACACAACCACACAGTTGGGACTATTCCTGCGAAAACCCTTTTAGGGCAAAATGCCGCTAGTCCCGCCCGACAAACTCTTCAGAAGTCCATCAGGACTCATCCTTGAGTATTGTGGGATTGTTAGGGTTGTGCCATTGGAAATTAACGAAACCAAAGTTTCTTATATTTCCTTGTCTATGCCATCCTTGATTTTGATCTTCTCATAGGGCACCCTCTTAGAAATCTCATTTTTTTTAAAAAAAGAGAAGAAGAAGGGATCCCCTATGAGAAGTTTGAAAGTTTTGCTTTTGCCAGCCCTAGCTCAAAAACCCAAAGGCAAAGAAAGCTACTTGTTCAAGCATGCGAATCTTTCTCCTACACCCTTGCTCGAACAAGATGCATGTCCCTCTGGCCATCGAAGACATTGTTCTCAATAATGGTCGAGATTGGGTGATCTCGTTGAGAACCAAAACTTCCGTGCCATGGACATGCCCGAAGCAACAACTCTAGAGCCAAGCAGGGACCCGCTAACAAGCATAGTTTTGAGGTCCCTCACATTTCATGCTCACCTCTAAGGTCTCCAGAGTTTGTCTCACTTTGGACCACCTGCTTCTACGAGGATTGCAACCATCTCTTGATTCTAGTTGTCAAACTTTTTGAGAGAATGGTTGTGAATGCTTATGTTTGTCATAAACATTGCAAATTCCGTAGTAGTACGATGGTGACAACCTTGCAGCTTGAACATTCATACCCATGTTTGGTAGTGAAGTTGGAAACTGCACCACCATTGATAGCTGCAAGTAGAAGTCCCCACGGTCAAGCTTAAGACCATAACTTAAGCACTGCCGGGAGATACCCCGGATTATCTTTAAAAAAACTTTATTATTTGTTTTATTATTTTCAAAAATCCTCTTTAATAAAAGTAAGGGCATGTTGTCAAGTTAGTATGCACCTTCGGGTATGTCGCTAACCATTTCAGGAAAGATTAAGAACTCAGGTCATATGAGCTTAACAACATGAAGCGGCATCAACTATAAAACTTGATGCGCCCCTAGGTGATGGAACACACTCATAAGAAGGCCCTGACTCTACACTTGACTTTTACACAAAAGTCCAAGTGTGGGGGAGGACGGTGAGAAACCCAAGTTCCATACACACCAAGGGGAGATTCAAAATTTTTTTTTGATGATGATGATGTCAGCCTCACCTTGCTAAAAAAGAGAAAGAATTAAAAAAATGTATATTAAAAAAGAGATGATTAAAAAAAAGAGAAAAAATGAAAGAAAGAAAGAAAGAAATAAAAAAGAGAGATGAGGGAGACTTTAAAAGAAAAAAGAAAGAGGACTTAGAAAAAAGAGATTGGGAGTCTCCCTCTTCTGAACCTTTGCTAGTATCATCAAGGCCCATGGCCCATGCACATCAATGTGTATGTGGCCTGGCCTTAGAGATCACCTGAGCAGAGCCATCACGCTAGCCGCAACAACAACTTCAATGCCTCATACATATATGTTGCCGGTACATATACTCAGGTATGCGAAGGTAAATAAGTGTTCACCAACTTTTTATACTTGTATTCATTTGATCGTACAAATCCATGCTTCCTTTGCTTATGCCATATGCTCTAATTTGGGTGTAGTCTATATAGATATGCCCATAGGCCTTTTGAATTAAGCATGGTGCTTAGGTCAAAACGACCTTCTTTATTCAAATTTTGACATGGTGCTGGAATTTGATTAATGAACTTTGAGTTGTTGACATAATCAATGAAAGTAATCTGATATGGAGATAAACCAAGGCATATCTTTCTATGCATCTTTATCTTGGCCTTGTTTATAAAAAGTTGAGTGAACAAGTTTGCAATAAAAATAATAAATATAATAACGTTCTTGCTTCCTGGTGTTATAGCTAGTAGAGCCTTTGCTTGTTTTTGTTTTTCTTATTTTTGTTTTATTTTTATCAAAATAAATGCAGGTACAAGAATAAGTGTGGGGGAGATCTTTCAAGCATACCTAACACACCTTCAAGATCTCCCTTGCACGTTGCACAACATCGAGTGACTCATCACACAGAAGGACAAAGACACATGACTTCCATAAACTTCTTCATCTTCAACGGTGGTTTGTGCAACACCTCTCTCACTCCTTTGACAAACCATGACCCCGTGCATATCTTGGATCACACTTCATTTAAAAAATTCTAAAAAAACAAAGGGGAGTCATGATCGCAACATTCCTTTTAGTTAGCAGCTTGCATGAGTTGTTCCTCCTACATTTGTCATGTATGCAAGTCACTAACATGTAGAAGTTACCAATAAATGACTTACCACATGATGACATAAAGTGATGGACTCCAACCCATGCCTTGATAGTCACCTGAGATGGAAACCGAGCCACCGCAGCGACAACTCCGAAGCTTCATCCATAAATGTTGTTGGTACACACATTCAGCTTGGGGGGAGCTTCCTAGCACGCTCAAGTGAGGCCACGAAATGCACATCAGGCCGAAGCACCAGCAACTAGCAGCACTCCCAAGTGAACCACATTGGTAAGTCAAAAGAAAGCTTGGGGGAGGACTCCCACAAAGGTAACTTGTATCTCACATTTCTTTTTAGTAAATCCTCCAACTTATAAAATGATGAGAAATGATTAATAAATATATTTTCCTATGTCATGTGTTAAGATGTGTTAGTTCCTACCCTTGTTGAAATGATAAATAGTTGCTCCTATGGGTTATGAGGGTGCTATGTTAGCCAAAAAACAAAACTTTTCAACCTCATAAACCAGGATCTACTACTAGTTACAGGTTATGGGATTACCACAAGACGCGCAGGTGCAGCGAAAGACGACTCGATGTAGTCGTACGTGTCACAACAGGCAGTGCAGTTGTGTGGTCGTCCATCACATCAATCTCCTTGCACGGTTCGTCCTAGTGCTCCAGATGCAGCACCTCCGAGGAATCCCACACGTGCAGGGAAGAAGCGATGCGCCTCCGGACTGCTAGGTCCACGAGGAGCAGAAGGCGCGAGCGTGGGAAGGGCGACGGCGGCTACCAAAGGTATGTGTAACCCTGACCGTGCCCCTACCCCTTGCTTATATAGGCATCCCCAATGAGCTCATGAGTTGAAGGCCCATTAGAAACCCTAAGCCTTGTCTGATTCGGGTCCAACCCGAATTAGGCTTTCAGCCCCTTAAGCTTGTGACCCTATGGGTTCACGCACACATTGACATGGGCCAAGTACTCCTACTCGCCCAATAGTTGACAGCGGCCTCTAGCAAGGTGTGACAACTCCTATGTGCACACAAAGATCATATCAGACGAACCACTACGACCACATACAAGTTATTCCCTTTGCCACTCGATATATGGTTCAACTCGTGGTTTAACACTTAACCCAAGCATGGCCATGCATTTGTTGATCCAATCACTTGAGTGATCCAATGATATCTCTCTTGCGTAGAGAGGGGAAAATTCCATCTTCATTGTTTATGTCTCATAGCATGCTTTCCGACCACCTGAAGACCACCTTTATAACTACCTAGTTACGGAGCAGCGTTTGATAGTCCCTAAGTAGGCCATTTCACATCTTGAGTACATACCATAATCTTAGGTCTAAGGACATAACGTACATGAGGTGAATAGAGACTTTCTCATTCGGGTCAGTCTAGCCTATGTGTTTCACATGTGCCTACATTATTAGTTTGACATCTCCATGTCCATGACTTGTGAAACATAGCCATCAACTAATACTTGTGCTGGTCTAATATTCAAGTGTGTTCTCATAAGGACGCCAACCAGGGACAACTTTAGAATAACCATTCAAGTAATTGAGTTCCACAAACAATTCACACAATCGCCAATCAATACAAGTTGTCTATAATGGAAATTCAATAAACACTTTATTAATCATGGATACAATCGAATATCATCATCTACATGATTAGCTCTAGGGCATATTCCCAACAATCTCCCACTTGCACTAGAGTTAATCTCTTAGATGTCTAATCCCCATAGACCTCATGTGCGCCTCATGCTTAGGCTGTGAAAGAGCCTTTGTCAAAGGATCTGCTACATTCAAATCAGTATGTATTTTGCACAATTTGTTCTCTTCTCGTTTCACAAACTCTCGAATGAGATGAAACTTCTAGAGTACATGTTTATTCTTCTAGTGATCCCTAGGCTGCTTAGCCTATGCAATCACCCCATTGTTATCACAATGTAAATTCAATGGGCCCGACGCATTCGAAAACACACCAAGCTCAATGAGGAACCTCCTCAACCAAACACCTTCCTTTGCAGCGCTAGAAGCTGCAATGTACTTGACTTCTGGTGTAGAATCGAACACCATCTCCTGCTTGGAACTTTTCCAGCTAACTGCACCACCATTTATTGTGAACACAAAACCTGATTGAGATAGTGAATCATCCCCGTCGGTTTGGAAGCTAGCATCAGTGTAACCATTTACAACGAGCTCTTCCTCACCTCCATAGATTAGGAACACATCCTTAGTCCTTTGTAAGTACTTTAGGATGTTCTTAACAAGTGTCCAGTGAGGTTCACCCGAATTAGCTTGGTACCTGCTCGCAGCACTTAGAGCATATGAGACATCTAGGCGAGTACATATCATGGCATACATGATGGAACCAACGGCCGAAGCATATGGAACCTTACTCATGCGGTTGCACTCTTCATCTGATGAAGGACACTGCTTGTTACTAAAGCACATACCATGTGACATAGGCAAGAACCCTTTCTTGGACTGTTCCATGTTGAACCGTTTCAACACCTTGTCAATGTACGAGTCTTGGCTTAATCCTATTAGCCTTCTCGACCTATCTCTATAGATCTTAATTCCCAAGATGTATGCTGCTTCTCCTAAATCCTTCATAGAAAAACTATTATTCAGTGAAGTCTTTACAGATTACAACATAGGAATATCATTCCCAATCAATAGTATGTCATCAACATACAAGAGCAGAAACACAATAGCGCTCCCACTTACCTTCTGGTAAACACAAGGTTCTTCTTCATTCTAACGAAAGCCAAACCCTTTGACTACCTCATCAAAATGAATATTCCAACTCTGAGATGCTTGCTTTAACCCATAAATAGATTTCTTAAGCTTGCATATCTTTCCAGCATTATTAGGATCAACAAAATCTTCAGGCTGTATCATATACATGTCCTCTTCTAAATACCCATTTAGAAAGGCTATTTTTACATCCATCTGCCATATCTCATAATCAAAATATACAGCAATTGCTAGAATGATCTGAATAGATTTAAGCATCGCTACGGGCGAGAATGTCTCGTTGTAGTCAATTCCTTGAACTTGCCGAAAACCTTTTGCGACAAGTCAAGCTTTATAGATGTGAACATTTCCGTCCATATCCTTCTTCTTCTTAAATATCCATTTGCTCTGTATGGGTCTAACCCCATCAGGCGGGTCAACCAAGTTCCAAACTTGATTGTCTCCCATGTAATCTTTCTCGGATCTCATGGCACTTTGCCATTTCTCAGAATCTGGATCCATCATAGCTTCCACATAATCCATAGGTTTGTCATCGTCTAACAATAATAAATCCCCACGCAATGCGTGAAATCTTGCTGATCTTCATGGTTGTGGCAGTGTCTCCACTGCCATGGGTGTCTCAACTTGCTCTGCTACATTAGCATCACTCGTAGAGTCAGTCCCTCCTGGCTCATCTTGAACTTCTTCAAGATACACCTTTTGTCCATTCTTTTCTATTTTGAGAAACTCTTTCTCTAAGAAAACACCGTTTTGAGTAACAAACACTTTGCCCTCTGATCGGTTATAGACATAATACCCTAAAGTTTCCTTTGGATATCCCATGAAAAAGCACTTGTCTAGTTTGGGTGTTAGTTTATCTGATATAAGTCGTTTAACATAAACCTCATAACCCCAAATTTTTAGAAAAGACAAACTGGGACTCTTACCAGTCCACATCTCATATGGTGTCTTAACTACGGACTTAGATGGTACCCTATTCAATGTGAAAGCGGTTGTTTCTAGAGCGTATCCCCAAAACAATAAAGGTAGGTCTGACTGGCTCATCATAGACTGAACCATGTCCAACAAGGTCTGATTACATTGGTCAGACACGCCATTTCTTTGAGGCATTCTGGGTGGCGTAAGCTGTAGAACAATTCCATAACTCTTAAGATGATTGCTAAACTCGTGACTTAGATATTCGCCTCCATGATTAGATCGCAAGGCCTTGATCTTCTTGCCACGTTGATTCTCTACTTCATTCTAAAATTCTTTGAACTTTTCAAATGTTTCAGACTTATGCTTCATTAGGTAGACATATCCATATCTACTAAAGTCATAAGTAAAAGTTATGAAGTATTGAAATCCGCCTCTAGCTGTCGTGCTCATTGGTCCACATACATTAGTATGTACAAGTTCCAACAAGTCAGATGCCCTCTCAGGAAATCCTTTGAATGGCGCCTTGGTCATCTTGCCTAGCAAGCAAGCCTCACATGTCTCATATGATTCAAAATCAAACAAAGTTAGAAGACCATCATCATGGAGCCTCTTCATGCAATTCTCACTTATATGACCCAAATGACAATGCCACATAAAGGTAGGACTTAACTCATTAAGCCGAGGCTGTTTAGCACTAACATTACAGACAGGTGCATCATCAAGATTTAAAATAAGTAATCCATTCACAATGGATGCAAAAGCCACAAACACATCATTCTTTGAGATCACACAACCATTGTCTTTACTCATAAATGAATAACCATCCTTCATCAAGCATGAAGGTGACACAATGTTTCAACTTAAACTAGGTACAAAATAACAATTATTCAATTCCAAAATAAATCCTGATGGCAAGGGAAGTTGCATCGTCCTGACATTCAATGTAGCAACTCTTGCATTATTGCCCACGCGAAAATCAACTTCTCCTTTCTCCACGCTTCTACTTCTTATCATTCCCTGCATCGTATTGCAAATTTGAGCAACCGATCCGGTATCAAATACCCAAGAATTGATATAAGAGTTAGCGAAGAAAATGTCTATAACATGAACAACAAGAGTACAAGAAGTAGCAGTACCTTTACCACCACCATCCTTCTCTAAGGACGTCAAGTACTCCTTGCAGTTTCTTTTCCAGTGACCTTTTCCCTTACAATAAAAGCAATCTGAGTTTGCAGATGGTCCAGCCTTGGCAGCAGATGGGTTTGGCTTAGAGATCTCATCTTTAGCCTTGCCCTTCTTCCTCCAAGAATTGCCCTTCCTCCTAAATCGAGGTCAGTTCTAGATCGCCAACACTTGGCTACTGCCGGCACCTTTCTTGATGTCGGCCTCTGCTATTTTCAGCATGCCACACAGTTCATTCAAGCCCCTCTTCGCTCCATGCATATGGTAGTTCGAGATGAAGTTTCCATTACTGGCCGAAAGCAATGCAAGAATGAAATTAGTAGCCAACTCTTAGCCAATTGGGAAGCCTAGCTTCTCCAACCTCTGAGTGTAACCAACCATCTTGATTACATGTGGACCAACAGCTGCGCCCTCTGCTAGCTTGGTTTCTGCAAGCACCTTAGACACATTGAACCTTTCAGTCCGCATTTGAGTTTGGAACATATCTTCAAGCGCCACGATCATATCATTCGCTGAATGATTGTTGTCGAACTGCATCTGCAGATCAGGTTCCATACAAGCAAGCATGAGGCAACTTACTTCGAGATCCGCATCACATGCTTTCTTGTAAGCGTTTTTCTCAGAAGCAGTTGCATTTTCATTAGGCTCATCTGGTAATGGGGTATCTAGAATTTCTTTCTTTTTCTTAGCCCTGAGAACAATTCTCAGGTTGCGGATCTAATCCGCGTAATTTGTTCCATTCAACTTATCTTTCTTAAGAATTGTACGCAAAGAAAATGGTTGATTGTGAGCGGCCATCTACAACAAAAGTAACACAAAATACTAAGACAATGTATCCATGAAAGAGTAAATTATATCAAAATAAAATCTACTCCCACTAAAATCAATATCCCTTAATTGACACAGTGATTCAAGACCCACAACTAACAAGTCAACTAGTGAGCTTTAGCATCACCGCTAGAAGACATGGTAGATCGGTAAGCAACACTTTGCTAATCATATCACATATGACTCTTGTTGTTGGGCAGCATCTCTATGCTACGCTCAACCTACCCATGCTCCAAGGTCCCTAACCATTAGGATGACCTTGTTTAAGTAACCAAACCTTCTTGCAGTAAGTATCCGATATGAACCTGCCTAGTCGAGGAAAACCAGTGGCACCCTAATTTCATAGACCCACCATCGATTATACAAGCCTTGTGAAAGTGCAAGGTTTGGGGAAGCATTCAACTTAAATATTGTTGAGGGATCATTCTACTTCACTACCGCACTCATATAGACAAAAACATAATAGCATGTGATAGTAGAACATAGTAAGAATGGCATAACACAAACATGACTTGGTATAGCCCATTATTCCTTTGGGGATCTCCATCTCCATCAATCTGTGCATCACGGTGATCTCCATCTCCATGATTTTATGCATCACGGTGATCTCCATCTCCATGATTTGAGTATGCCATCTTTCAGTGATGATTCCGCCAAGACTAGCTACTACTGTGCAAGTAAAATGAAATTACATAGTCGTGGATAGATCATCACAGATTGGCACACAGGCCATTACATTAATTTTGACAATATATATGTGGCTCCTGCCCATATTTTCCTCATGACATGCAAGCCATGAATTAAATACATACAAGCATCACATACACATAAGGGCTATACCAGTCATCAATACCTGCAAAACAGAGTTATCTGAATCCGACGTCTAATCTTGCAACGCAGAAAACTCTATTTTTCAAGCCGTATTTCACAATTCCAATTTCACCAAATGTGACAAAGCGGTAGAGAACTAGATGTAAAATTTTGGTCTCTATGATTTTTGTTTAGAGTTTGTCTCAATCCGAGTTACGGTTCAAAAGTTACGGCTGTTTTACCGAACAGCACTTTTCTCGGCAAACTACCGCCCGGCAGTAAATTCCATCTACCACCGCCGTGCATCATATGCGTTCGGCACTTGACCTAGGGTTCAATTTGATCAATCTGATTGATCTCTAACTCGCCATGACTGGATTTACATGAATCACTTAACTCAGATGGCGGAATTCCGACCGGTACGAGTAGATCGTTTCAAGACCAACACGGCAAGATGACGAACCACTGTGCACAAAACCAAACCTATAACGAGGTAGTAACGGCTCTGATACCACTGTTGGGTTATGAGGGTGCTACGCTAGCTAGAAAACAAAACTTTTCAACCTCATAAACCAGGATCTACTGCTTGTTATAGGTTACGGGATTACCACTAGACGCGCAGGTGCAGTGGAAGATGACTCGATGTAGTCGTACGCGTCGTAGCAGGTAGTGCAGTTGTGTGGTCATCCATCACATCAATCTCCTCGTGCAGTTCATCCCAGTGCTCTAGATGTAGCACCTCCGAGGAATCCCACACGTGCATGGAAGAAGCGATGCGACTCCGGACTGCTAGGTCCGTGAGGAGCAGAAGGAGCGAGCGTGGGGAGGGCGACGGCGGCTGCCAAAGGCATTTGTAACCCTGACCGCGCCCCTACCCCTTGCTTATATAGGTGTCCTCAATGAGCTCACGAGTTGGAGGCCCATTAGAAACCCTGAGCCTTGTCTAATTTGGGTCCAACCCGAATTAGGCTTTCAGCCCCTTAAGCGTGCGACCCTATGGGTTCACGCACACATTGACATGGGGTGAGTACTCCTACTCGCCCAATAGTTGACATCAGCTTCTAGCAAGGCTTGACAACTCCTATGTGCACGCAAAGATCATATCAGACAACCCACTATGACCACATACAAGTTATTCCCTTTGCCACTCGATATATGGTTCAACTCATAGGTTAACACTTAACCCAAGCACGGCCATGCATTTGTTGATCCAATCACTTGAGTGATCCAGTGATATCTCTCTCACGTAGAGAGGGGCAAATTCCATCTTGATTGTCTATGTCTCATAGCATGCTTTCCGACCACCTGAAGACCACCTTTATAACTACCCAGTTACGGAGCAGCGTTTGATAGTCCCTAAGTAGGCCGTTTCACATCTTGAGTACATACCATAATCTTAGGTCTAAGGACATAATGTATATGATGTGAATAGAGACTTTCTCATGTCGAGTTAGTCCAGCCTACATGTTTCACATGTGCCCATATTATTAGTTTGACATCTCCATGTCCATGACTTGTAAAACATAGCCATCAACTAATACATGTGCTGGTCTAATATTCAAGTGTGTTCTCACAAGAACGCCAACCAGGGATAACTTTAGAATAACCATTCAAGTAATTGAATTCCACAAACAATTCACATAATCGCCAATCAATACAAGTTGTCTATAATGGATATTCAATGAACACTTTATTAATCATGGATACAATCGAATATCATCATCTACATGATTATCTCTAGGGTATATTCCCAACAGCTCCATCTTATGTTTCACCTGTATCCATTTTATAATCGAGCTTTCTCTAAAGATTTGGGTTTATCAGCTAAAAATGTCTCATCCTAAAAACTTGGACTAGTGGGTTGCACATGCTTGGTCTTGTCTAAGTTATTGCCTGATATGATATGGTGACATGGGCTGCGCTATGACTTTATTCTGAGTAAAACTTGACATCCAGAGTTTTATTTTCAAAAACAAAAGTTCCTTAATGATTATGAAATACCTACCAAGGCCATATGACTTGTTTCAATTTTGCAAACCTTTTAGTCAAATGCTGCTTGTGGAACATTGAGTTAGGTCAAATTGTTGTGACCTAAGTGAGATTATGGTCATGCACCCATGATTGAGATTCACATGCACCCACCAAATAAAGCCAACTCTCACCCCGAGAGTTGCGCACAACATGCACCCATCCATCCATAAAAAAATATGCCAACTCTTACCCTGAGAGTTGCACACTCTTCCACCAAATAAAAATGCCGGCTCTTTCCCTGAGAGCCGCGCATTCATTTTTCACCATATAATTACTCCTCGCATTCCATCATGACATCTCTCCATCCAAAGTTCTTCATATACCAACAAAAGATATGGGCTATGTTTAAAAAAAGACCATACCAAGGGGCATGCAATAAACAAATGGGAAAGAAGAAAAAAGTTCCAAGTATTCGTTAAAAAAAGAGAAGAAAAAAAGAATTATGGATAGCCCATATCCCTCCAAAAAGTTTCATTCCATTCAATAAAGGAGAGAGTCATGATGCATGGAGTATAAAAAATATTTAGAATTAGGATTGCACCATCTTCATACTCCACACACTTGCACATCTCAATCAAAGTGTATGATTTGTATCTCCTTGTGGTTCGGTTTTTGACTTAGCAATACATGTGATGCAAGTATGCCCACGTTTATACCTGCCCAAAACTCCACTCATAAGCCTTAGTGGTAAGATATGAAAGGCAACATTGTAATGCCTTTGGTGATGTATTCATACACATTGAGTGATCGAGTGAATCATTTGAGGAACTTACATTTCTTTTACAAAACTTTCAAAAACCTCCGAAAAGATGGTTCATCTTGGGATGAATGATAAGCAATGTCTATGAATCTGTTCTATCTTGCAATCACCCAAGACTCGAGATGGCTAAAAGGCCCTAGTTGTCTCAAAATAATAGCAGGGTGGATAGCATGCTGATTTATTCAAATTGTAGAAGAAAACTTTGTTATAAACTTGGTACATTTGATATATGATTGGCATTGTAGCAACTCCTGATCAACAACCATACTTAGCTATTTGCTCGGGACGAGCAAATTTTAAGTTGGGGGTCTTGTTAGCGGTCCTTATAGATCATTTTTAACTGTGAACTTATACCTAAAAAGAGAGAAACTATCATACCGTAACACATAGACATATGCTATTAATAGAGTTCCACTTGTACCCCTAGTGTTTATGTTTTAACAGGATTTATGATGAAACAAGTGAAAGTGCACAACACCAATTGGAAAGCGTAAAGGTGAAATGCAAATTCAGGAAATACGCAACCAAAGATAGCAAAGGAGCCCACCTGCGGTGCATACCTAGGCCTGATCATAACCACAGGGGAGGTCCAGGCCCAGAGGTGAACCGACCACACGAAGGCGGTGGCCATTTGGCCCCACCAGGGGTGCGGCCGACCCCGGGGGAGGCCGGTCCCCTGGTGGCCCCTCCCGAGCCTAGTTTTCTCAGGCGGTGCACATGATGGTTCCCTCCAGACGGTCCCACCTACGATCAACGCAAATGGACAGTGTAAACCACCCTTTGGAGGTCGGTTCGGATCCTTCCATGTGAGGAAGAACTTTTGCATAGAGCCCCCTCCTCTCATGCTATAAAAGGAGGCCTCCTCTCTTCACACATCATTCATTCACCAACATAAAGAGGTCACAATGTAGAGAGGAAGAGCAAGCTCCATTCAATTAGCTTCTATCTAAATTATTATAGGGAGTGAGAGAGGGAAAGAGCTGGTGTAAGAGTGGAGTCAAAGCAGTTCTACCTTCGGGTGGATGAAGTGCCGGGCTTTTCGGCTCTTGCTCCAACTTGTACCTCTATGATCGTCTCGCTACTTGAAGTAAGAAGTTCATGTTCAACTTTGGTTTGATTCATTAAGCATGTTACTTTTATAAAGGTACTTGTTTGTGGGATCGTCATTCGTCCTTCGGACGGATGCTCTAGTAAGAGGACTCCTGATAGAGACGGATGTTCCTGATCACCGCTAGTGTAGTAGTCGCCTTTGTAGACGTGATGTCTAGGTTGGGGTCTACCTTCGTATGTTGCGCGCGCCCACGGGCAGAGGGGTAGGTGGCAGGTGGTTACAACCCTGTCCACTCGTACCAGCATTCCCCCACATTCAGCCATGGAGTAGCGCTGATACTAGTATCGCTTGGCAGACCTAGTGTGTCAGTGGGCTGGAAGCAAGCAAGTAGTGGCAAAGTTACCATCGCTTATATGCGTTTGACCTTAGAAGAACCTTTCTACCCAAGCTACTATTCATCGTATCATTTTGGGAGAACTAGTTTAGAGATCTCTTAAATCAGCATTTACATCTTAAGTTGTCCACTACGGTAAATCAATTTACCACAGCGGGCATCTTAAAATGCCCGCCACAGAAAATATATATTTACCATGGCGGGCATATTAAGATACCCGCTGCGGTAAATCGATTTACTGTAGTGGGCACCTAATAAGACCCGCAGCGGTTAAAGCTGAGGCCCAACCGGCCCAATCACAGTCCAATCCAGTAGTGGCATATATAAATGCAACTTAGGGTTTCAGTGCTCTATCCCACTCCACCATAGCAGTCCACCAGCCGCAGCTCCCCGACCTCTTCCCACCCGACTTCTCTGTTCTCTCCTGATGGCGCCCCTCCCCTCCTTTCCTTCTGCGTAGCTCCCCTTCCCTTCTTTCCTTGAGTGAGTGCATGGCGGCCCTCCGCGAGGATCCCCTCCTTTCCCTAGGCGCGCATGGTGGCCCTCCGCGGGCTCGCGTGGTGGCCCTCGGCGGGGCGTGCGCGGCGGCGTACGGCGAGGCGCGGTGGCAGCCCTCAGCGAGGCGAGCGCGGTGGAGCACAGCTGCGCCCGTCGAGGCTCCTGCTCTCTCTTCTTCAGCGCGGATTGAGTAGGCATGCGTGCTGCCCTCTCTTCTTCACAGAAGACCATGGAGGAGAGACCATGGTGAAGGTGGTTCTCCGGTGAGCGAGGCGAACCACGGTGGCGCGGCTTCATCTCTCTGTCCTACCGCGAGACACGGCGACGCGAGGTGAACTATGGCGACGCGGCCTGGGAGGTATGTTTATTGGCCTTTCTCTCAGATCCATCCCTCACTCTCTTCCTCCCTCTTCCCTCACTCTCTTCGTCTCAGATCCGGCGAGCAGCGGAGCAGCGGCGAGGTCTAGGGTTCGTGGACTAGCTTGGGATGAGGCGGATTGACGACGACAACCTCCTCCATGGGCAGATCGATGATGACAACCTCCTCCATCATGACTTGCCATACCGCTACGACGAGGATGTGGTGGCATCGGCGCGGATCCACAGCCTGGAGGGCACCGGCACCTCCATCTCCTATCGAACTGCGACGAGTACGCCATGGATCCGGCCAGCGGCGCATGGAGCAACGGCGGGTGGGCGGTGGAGCTCCTGGCGGCGGCAGGCCCAGATCTAGCCCGTGTGGGATTTTTTCTTTTTTTTGTTTTTCAAAAATTCTTTACCGCAGCGGGTAACATAAGCCGCCCGTTTCGGTTAATACCATTTACCGCAGCAGTCTGTTTATGTTTCCCCCTGTGATAAATCGATCTTCCACAGCGGGCACAGGTGCCCACCACGGTGAGGCCACGATTAACCGTGACCTTTCATCCCTGACGGACGCCTTTGCCCGTTGTGGAAAAGGCAAAAGGCCCGCCATGGAAGTTATTTTTAGCAGTAGTGCTGGCCACAAGCGGCAACGCCGCGGGAATTTCTAGTCTTTCCATGTTCGCACATATGGGCGCACTAGCAGCGAAACAATGCTTCTATATCCTGGAGGTATCCCTAGATACTTATTTCGTGCAGTATGTACCGTGAGGAATGTCTTGATACTTATTGTAGCGTTGTCCTCTGTACTGCTCATATTAGGCATTGTCTTTTTCTGGGGTTTTGGTATCCAAATAGAAGTGAAACCTGCATGGAGCAAAGTCAGATTTCTGACGCAGGAGGTTTGTACACACGCCCTTCCAATTGCCAAGCCGAGTCGGACGCGGGAGGTGACCCAGAAGTGGATTGGGTGGCGGGGTGGGTTTAAACCCAAACCACGGGTGGTTTTGAAGACACGTGTATACAAATACACAATCAGCCAAACGAGGGTTTTCTAACTGGGACGGTGGGTTAAATCTGCACCAGTGCCCCAACTTCATTTGGAGTTGTTTCACCAGTGAGGCTGTGACAGTGGTTGTTTCATATGGATGGCATTGAATTTATAATTTGACAAGAATATAAGTTTTACGGAGCAATAGAATTCTAAAATATTCTAATGGACTTATAACTTTTTGTTCACTACCGGATCGGCCACCTTTGCCGATGGCCTGAAGCCATCGGCAAAGGCTGTTATACCGTCGGCAAATCCTATGCCTATGGCCTGCCACGTCGGCCGTCGGCAAAGGGCCATCGGCAAAGAAAGGGTCAGCAAAGGGACCTTTGCCGACGGCCACGTGGCAGGCCATCGGCAAAGCTTTGCCGATGGCCACGTCAGCCGTCGGCAAAGGCGACACGTCAGCCATTGCGGCGGCACGATGACGGCGGCCTTTGCCGACGGCTGACGGCCGACTGTCGGCAAAGATTTGGTCACTTTGCCGACGGCCAGGCTCAGCCGTCGGCAAAGCTGGGCCGAGCTGGGAAAATGGACCAGCTTTGCCGACGGCTAGCCGTCGGCAAAGCTGGGAATTTTTTTTGTTTTTTCTGTTTTCTTGCATTTATACCTCATTTCATCACATATATATCATATAACCCATATTTCATCACATATAAACCATATTTTAGCATCAAATTCAGTTTCAACCTGAATCCATACATGAAGGTCCTCAAATCCATCGATACAACTCCACAATACACATAATATGGCAATAAGAATCCATACATGGCCAACATACGATAAACATGTCCAACGTGCAACAACCTCATCGATGAAGGTCCAAAAGCGATAAGTAAAGGCATCTAGCTATGTGCGTCGTCCCCAGGGGTCCCAGAGCCACCAGCTTGCTCGAACGGAGGCCAACCCGACTGCGGGGACGTACCGTAGTGCCACTGCTACTGCGTAGGTCTGAAAATGCTTGCCGGCCCGGAGTGCCCCTGCTGCGTCTGCGCCTGCGGCCACGAGGAGTACCCCTGCCCTGACGCCGGAGGAGGCCACTGGTACTGCTGCGTGGGATAGTAGGTCGGGTAAGCTGGAAAGCCGTACGGTGGAGAAGGACCCAGTGGAGGGCTGGCACCTGGAGTCGGGTTCGAACCCACTGACGGTGCCTGCACAAAGGCCAAGTGATGTAATTAGTACCTGCAGGATGGCCGCACAAGCTAAAGCAACAGACAATATACTCACCGAAACAGGTACAGGCACTGGAACTGGAACTGGAAGTGGTGGAGGAGTGAAGATCGAGGGAGGAGGCTCCTACGTTCCCGGGATCTGGGACCAAAAGTAGCAGGTCAGGTCCGATAGAGCACACTGGTAGTGCTGCAAAAGTGCCGCCAACTGCTGCTGATGGGCCTCCTCCTGCTGCTGACGCAACATCTCCTGGGTAACCTGGTTGGCCTGCAGCCTTTTGACTATGGCCTGCAATATTACACCCGTAAGGTTGATGGTATGTGAAGGTGAGGTACATCATGTGTGAAACGAGTGAACGACGAATGAAACTGCACTTACCTGAAGTGCCGTCATCATCTGCGCATTGCTCGGCTGCCGAGGCGCAATGGGGATTTGGGATCCACCCCTTTCCGCGTCGCCTCTTCGGATCTGGCTCAGTGTCTGAACAGAGGATGGGTCGATGGTGCTGTTGGCAATAGCGTACCGGCCGTGCTGCTTCCCTCCTCCCATCCTCATCATGAGGTCAGTATCCAGGTCGGCTCTGGTGGGGTCGAACGTCGGCCCATGGCGCTCGAGACCTACGGCGGTGTACTTGGCGAGTTTGTTGTAGACGTTCGGGTTGGTGTAGGCCTCGGGCCCGTCCTTCGAGCTGTAGACGGTGGACGCCACTGACGCTTTGCCCTTGTGAGCAAGGGTGTACCCCGTGAACTCGTTGATTTCCTGCCCATCATGCGTCTCCCTCTGCGAGGAAAACACAAACTTGGTTACAAGTAGTGACAATTGAGAGCTATAATAAATGGATCAACAGAAGCATACCCATGTGTCCATGTACCCGAGGAGGCACTGGTTCCCTTGGTGGTGTGATACCGAAGGATTTTGCAGGCGAAGTTGCCGACGCTCTTTGCGCTTCTCGTACGCCGTGTCCGTACACCACCCACGCACAATTTGGCACCAGCAGTCCTCGTACTTATCGCACCAGCTTGGACACCACTACATGACATTCAAGTATTTGATATTCCATAAGATGAATTGAATGTGTCACGTAAAGAATCATAATGGATGTTTCCTACTTAATTACCTGCATGTACTGCTCCTCGGTGAGGTCCGTCTCCTTGTCCAGTATCATCTCCCTGACTCACTCCTTCTTTACCACCTTGAGCTCCATGTTGGCGTAGTAGCCGATGA
Organism: Bothriochloa decipiens; assembly: GCA_023333625.1. NCBI lineage: Eukaryota > Viridiplantae > Streptophyta > Magnoliopsida > Poales > Poaceae > Bothriochloa > Bothriochloa decipiens. The sequence continues at coordinate 15,975,981 of CM041628.1, forward strand.
CGGCCTGGAGATGCGCCTCGTGGTACATGTCCTTGAGATGGTTGTGGCAGACTGCCTCCTGCTACCGCCCCGCCTGCTGCTCGTCCTGCCCCTCCTCCAACTTGAAGTACAACTACACACAGACATCAAACATCATTTCATTGTTTCAAGAAAGTCCAACGAATGCATAGTATTGAGATATGCAGTGCGATGCAAAGACTCACCCAGAACTCCCTCTTGATCTTATGAGCAAGGACTTCGCCATGCTCGTCCTTGACCTTGTAGAAGTGGTCCCATTTGTCGGGCACGATTCGCTCACCCTCGATGGTGACCAAGCCAGCGTAGTGCTTTCTAATTAGGAGGCCCTGGATGCCATTGACATGGCGTGAACTCTTCCTATCAGTCACCTTTTCCCAGCCCCTGCATGAGTCATTAAAAACAATTGTTAGTCTGTAGTTCGAATTTTAACATGGCATATGAACAACAAGTGAAATCAACAATGGTTACTTACATCTTGCCCACGGGTTGAATCACCGCGCAACGGCTGAGGAGCGGTGGGTCAGGGAGCGATGAGGCCCCACGCACGTAGGGCTTGCTTGAAGCTAAGGAAGTCGAGGCGTCTGGTGTATGCTCGTCGTCCCTATCGTCTCCGCAGAGGTCGTCGTCGTCACCGTCATCGTCACCATCATCGTCACCGTCACCATCACCAGTCGTCGTCGTCGTCCCCTGCTGGGCGTCCTGGAACAGCCTCGGACGAACGGAACGGTGTGGACGAGCGGCGTGGGCGGGCGGCGGGGCGCGGAGGAGCAGCGGCGCGGCG